>CP092869.1:39588587-40188587 GCA_030710605.1 Cordylochernes scorpioides | reverse complement strand
AGAGCGGAAATGTAGAGCGTTTCAAAGCACGTTTAGTAGCTAGAGGTTTCTCACAGAAACAAGGAATCGATTTTCAGGAAACTTATGCACCTGTTATTAACATAGCTGTAATCAGAGTTTTGATAACGTTAAGTTTGAACATGAAATGGTACCATAGACATCTCGACGAGATAACGCTTATCTATATGGCGACTTGTAAGAAGAGAAAGAGAGGATGAAAGTTATTCCATGTAGGGAACTAATCGGGTCGCTCCTTTATCTTGCGAATTGTACTAGGCCAGACTTAATGTTTTCTGTTACGAGATTAGCTCAATTCTCCAGCAACCCTGGACGTCGACATTGGCAAGCTGCCAAACACGTCTTAAGATATTTAAACGGCAGCATAAATCTCTCTCTCGTTTATCGCCGGACTGATTCCAATGATGTTTGTGCATACAGTGATGCAGATTGGGCTAGCGACATCGATGATAGACGGTCCAATAGTGGGACCGCTATCACTATAGGACATCCCTTAGTCATATGGAAGACTAGCAAACAGAAGTGTGTCTCACTTTCCACAATGGAGGCAGAATATTTAGCGCTATCCCAGACCACTAAGGAAGCAGTTTGGATCGCTACCATCTTGAAAGAATTAAAGTTCTTATCGAATTTTGCCTTTCCTTTGATAATTCATTGCGATAATAGATCCGCTATAGACTTTTCCAGAAATAATGTGGAGAACAACAGATCCAAACACATTGACATAAGATACCATTACGTCAGAGAAAGAATAATTAGCGGAGATATCAAGATTATCTACATCCCTACAAAGGAGAACCTGGCCGACGTCTTTACCAAGACCCTGAGCAAAGTGGCTCACAAGAACGCCTGTGACTTCATGACCTGTTCTCCAGTCCAGCGCTTCAGTGGGGGAATGATGAGAGAAGCGTGGACGCGGCCGCTTGGCGGCGCTGCATGAAGATAACTGACCAATGGGAACGCCCCCCCCCCCCTTCCTGCCGCCGTCATCTTGTATATAGTTTTAGCCTGCCTTTGTTTTCTACTGCTGTGTGCGGTTGCTATTCTTGTGTCATCATATTTATCCTTATATTAAATAATAATCCTATATTTATAAAATCACTTATTTGGCTGTTCTTTTGCATCACCGACCCACAACATAGTGGATTACAAAACACCTGAAACAGTGCAAGATCTAAGAAGATTTTTAGGGATGCTAAATTTTTATCGTCGATTTGAAGGGTTCTAAGAAAAATGATAAGCGCCCTATCCCCTGGACGGAAGAAGCAGAACAGAAATTTATAAAGTGCAAAACTGAATTATCAAAAGCAGCACTATTGACATTCCTTTACCCCGAATGTCCTTTGGCTCTATTTACCGACGCTTCCGACAGAGCGATGGGTGCAGTCCTACAACATTTCATAGATGGAGCTTGGAAGCCCATAGCGTTCTTTTCAAAGAAATTGAGCGAAAGCCAGACCAAATATAACACTTATGATCGCGAATTGCTAGCTATTTTTTCGGCAATCAAACATTTTAAATTTTTCTTGGAGGGTCGAGATTTTACCATTTTTACTGATCAGAAACCACTGATCTACGCCTTCCAACAAAACCTCGAAAAAGCTTCTCCCCGTCAAGTTAGACAGTTGCAATACATCTCCCAATTCACGACTTCGATTAAGCACGTCAGCGGCAAGGACAACATGGTGGCCGATACGTTGTCAAGAATATCTGAAATCATCTCAATTGATTACGACATCATTGCTGAAAAACAACAGAACGATACTAAAGCTAACTCCTCAAACCACCCTACAAGACTATTATAGGGAAAAACCGCAATGGGCCTACAACTGAAACTGCCCACCGGCATCATTCTTGAATCCCTGACTGAAGGCCTTCCCACAGCTGACCGGCGTTTGGTGCGAACCGTGTCGCCAAACACGTTAAGAGACTGGCACGATCTAATGGCTAGAATAAAGGGTTCGAGTGTACCCGCGCCAGTGCGCCCAACACCAGAACCCACCTCTTCGAGGCACGATGGCCAAATTACCTTGCCCAGGAAACAACCAAGCCCTATAACATGTCGCCGCGATTTTCCAGCACCCCTAGACTGCTTCGCCATGCAGATACAAGTGTGCCTACGCAACCCCCGTCACCATGCCACTACTGTCGGAGAAACCACTGGAACGCCCAGTGTCCGCGCCGACAAACATCTGGTCGAAACAATGTGTTTTATTAACAAACTACGGGGCGTTAGCCGAGGACATCTCTCCCCACCACCAGGTCACAGCCAGCAGCTGAGCACGTGGTGACCTCAGCCCCGTCATCTGATACCACAGCCCGGACCACTCCGCGAAGCGAGGAAATAGGAGTTATTTTCGTTGCCTTCCTATAATTTAATATTCAAACTGGCACACACACTATGCAGAAAAATTTGTTTACCGTTCTTGGCAGATACAGGAGCTTCGGTCAATATAATTAATAGAACAATACTTATCTTTCTTGAAAACAATTTAGGCTGTACTTTTAAAACATATAATGACAATTAAGAAAATGGCATCTCCATATCATGCAACTGAGATTCGCCGATGACTTGCGCCATCTATCGGAATAAATATCAACTATTCTCGTGGATTTTTAATTATTCCAGAATTGGCCAAATACCTATTCTTGATTAATCAAGAAAAGCTAACCACGGACGCGTTTCGGGCTGTTGGCCCTCATCAGCGTGGTGCAAGCTGTACCTCAAAGACAAAAAAAAAAAACAGGTTATTCAGGCATCTTTAAAAATCATGAAACGGGTAGTTAAGGCCAGAATTGCGTGAGATCGCGATACAATGTGAAAAAATAGTACAAATGTGATATTGTACTGGGATAAGGTGCATAAAATAAGAAAATGGCATCTCCTTATCATGCAACTGAATCATGTTATTATATAATGACAATGTTACTCTTAGTTCTGTTTCCAATGACATTTCAACAATGGGATTTTTCTATTTAAATGTCACTATAGGCTGTTTAATTAAATTAACAAATTTTATGTTACAGATTCCAAATTACAATTTGGCATATTATCTCTTAATACATTAAGCAATTTCAAATTGAAAATAGATTTATGTAACTTTTTGGTCTTCCAAAACGAAGCTCCCCTGCCACCTACACTGTACCATTTTTCGCTTGTGAACGACTCATGCAAATATGGTAAATGGCTTGAAAATTCCAACAAAATGGCTAACCTTGCCACCTATCAGCACAACCTATCGATGCATGTATCGGACACTTCTAGACATGGTCTTAGCTATATGTCTACTTCACATGAAACCATTTTATTTGTGACTTCGCCTCGCCCAAAAGACATGTTGATATGCCACAAAAGAACGTTTTTAAAGATTGCATTCCTAATTATACTACTCATGTATGTCAGATACCCATATCCAAGTCTTGTTCAAATTCCAACATCCCTTTAAGCTTTTTAGATATAATAAATAAATATTTTCATATTTTTTCTAATAAAATATTTGATGTACCTAAATTGAAAATACCCCCAGTTAAGATTCCTGCTTTACTGATAAAATTATTGCTTTAAGACCTTATCGTACTTCTCTTGTTGATTAACGAGAAATACAAGAGCAGGTCAACCAATGCTAATATTCGGTATTATATAACCTTCTTTTTCCCCTTATGCTAGTCAAGTCAACCTTGTAACTAAAAAGGATAGAACGAAAATATTTTGTGTAGATTTTCGTAAATTAACGGAGATAATTTGTCCCGATGTACACCCTCTCCCCCTTGATAGAAACGGTTTTGGATAAATTAGCACACGCCAAAATATTTAAAATGTAGACATAAGTTCAGCATTCTGGCAAGTCGAAATCGAACCTAGTTACCGAAATCTTTTAGCCTTTGTAACCCTCGAAGGGCAGTGCCAGTTTTCTTGATTACCTTTCGGTCTGAAAAATTCACCACAAATATATGAACGTGCTATAAGTCAAGTAATACAAAAGTATAAGTTAGATTTCATAGCCCATTATTTTGATTACTTAATTATTCTTTTCTAATATCATAGAAGAGCAGCTCAACATATAAAAAAAATATTCTTAGTGTGCCAGGAATAAAATATTGAATTAAATTATAATAAATGCGAATTTTTAAGACCCAAATTAAATTTTTAGGATATACGATAAAATCGGGCACCTACACGCCCCAAATTAAAAACCTTGATGTAATCAACTCTATTAAGGTTCCAACTAATCTAACTGGACGACTATTTCGGTGGAGTCTAAAGATGTCCACATACGAGTACGAGATCCGCTACATAAAAGAATCGAAACAGCATGAGGCGGATCTTCTATCGTGCAATCCTTTCTCTGGATTCCTCAGCGCTGCACAAATAAACGAAAAACAACCCCTTGAGCTTCCCTATCCAAACGCCACCATAAATCCAGAAGGCCTTCACACTCTAACTCGAAAAGGCGTGGCGAAAGTCATCATTCCTCCCTCAATCCAACACACACTAATAAATAAGGTACATTTAGAATATAATCACCCGGTTTTTCACAGATGACGAGAATCATTTCCACCAAATACACTTGGCGTGGAATGACACACTCAATTGCCAAATATGTTAGGTCTTGTCCCACATTCCAATTAATTAAAAGACCCAAAGATCCCAATTACGGTACTCTAGAACAACTTCCTCCCGTTCCAAATCCCTTCGAAACATTATCTGTGGACACTATAGCCAGATTTTCAAAATATGGCAGTTCAAAAACTGATCTCCATGTGATGGTCGACTACCTAAACCGTTACGCATGGGCCTTCCCCTCTAAGTCAACCAGCACACTTACATACTTACAGTGTTTAAAAAAATTAATGCAGAACAATGCACCCAAATGCCTCCTTTCGGACAGAGCACCTGCGTTTACCTCACCCAAGTTCAAGAGATTTTTACTAAAACATGGTATACAACCCCTTCTCACAACTAGTAACAACCCGCAGGCCAACGGTCTCTGTGAGCGTCTAAATGCGACACTCACAGGCAAGCTTAGAATCCTCCTTCTAGAAAACCCTAAAGTATCCTGGATCAAATTAATAAAATCCGTAACAGATAAATATAAACAAACTTCCCATACAATCACTGGGTTCCCCCCTTCGTTTCTTATGTATAAAATAATTCCAACATAGTTAAGTTCCCACATCGATCCCTATCCTCCTGTCGAAGAAGCTAGGAAAATAACCATTAAACGCACACTCGATAGACACACCAAGGAAAAAATAAAATACGACAGCAAACATAGAACGTCTCAATTTGAAAACGGAGATTTAGTTTTAGTCAAGGCCTACCATCAACCGAACAGCGGTAAATTAGTTCCCTACTTTACAGGTCCATATTAGAAATAATCCCCCCCCCCCAACGTTGTTCGTATAAATAGAGCCAACGAGCCCTAAAACAGAGACAACGACACAGTACATGTGAACAAATTAAAATATTACACTGAAGAGGTCCTTTATATCTCACCACCCCAAAAAGATTTCCTTTAAAATCAAAAAATAGAAAACCTATCAACCTATCTCCATTCAACCACTTCCCTCCAGACCTTTTCGACAACTCAACTAACCACCACATTCCTCCCAGAACTAGTGAACCGTTCCTACATTTAAAACCAGGCACTTTTAAAGATTTCAAACACCCTAATTGACCTATGTTTCGTTAAAATCGTAACTTCATAAACAACACATCTAACACACACATGGCAAGCATCAACGCCGAAACCTCTACATCAATGTCGATGTATGCTTAAAGGTTGTCTTAGCATGAACATCAAATTTTTTCTTATATTTTGTTTACTTTTATATATTAAACACTAGCGGATGTGCCCGGCTTCGCCCGGGTTTTACCCGAGTGAATGCTTGTCTAACGAACATTTGTTAAAACAATTCTCTATAAACTTATAAAACGTACTTGGCTTCGCCCAGGGTTTAACCCGAGTAAAGGTTTGTCTAGCGAACATTTGTTAAAACAATTCTCTAAAAACTTATTTTAAAAAAAAGATATATTTTGATAATTTGAAACTCGTAAATTTGAATCTCTCGATAAAGTGAACATTTTTTCACTGTCCCTGTGTGCCGTGTCATCCTGAATTTTGTGTTTCCTAATTTTCTACATTAGAAAATCATAGTTTTATCTAGTGAACATTTTTTCCCGTGTCACATTGCCGTGTCATCCTGAGATAATCTTACTTTTGATAAATAATATTTAAGATAACACTCTTAGGGATAAGAAAACTTGTTATCATCGTCACAATGGGGGCGCTGCTTGCGAGTTAAATCTACAAATCTGCAAATAACTCTAAGGATATTCAAGATATTCAGGAAATTATTTTTCAAAAACCTTCCCGGTGATATACCTAATAATATCCCAATATTTCACGGCGATTGGATGTATGGTTTTTGAATCTATAGAGTACAGAAAAACAGACAGACAAACAGACATTCAATTTTATATATATAGATAAGATAAGATAATATAAATGAGTTTTAAAAATTGTAAGAAAAAATGCATCGGCCGGGAATCGAACCCGGGCCGCCCGCGTGGCAGGCGAGCATTCTACCACTGAACCACCGATGCTTAAAAAAATGGCCATATTTAGGTATTCATTCCATTCCGGATTAGTCCACGTAAAAAAAAGTTCTTCAAATGAAAAAAAGAAATAGCCAAAAATATTAATCAAAATGCAGCCGAAAATTTTCCTCAGGTTTATAAAAAGCGACATGCAAAATTTGGTACCAATTGATTCAGTAGTTTTTGAGTTTATCGCGAAACTGACAGACAGACAGAAATTGACTTTTTTATATATAGAGATTTACTCTTCATTGTTGGCTTTTTAACTTACATTCATTCTTCATTGTTGGCTTTTTATATTACATTCACTCTTCATTGTTGCCTTTTTATCTTCCATTCACTCTGTTGGCTTTTTATATTACATTTACTCTTCATTGTTGGCTTTTTATCTTACATTCACTCTTCATTGTTGGCTTTTTATATTATATTTACTCTTCATTGTTGGCTTTTTATCTTACATTCATTCTTCATTGTTGGCTTTTTATATTATATTTACTCTTCTTTGTTGGCTTTTTATCTTACATTCATTCTTCATTGTTGGCTTTTTATATTACATTTACTCTTCATTGTTGGCTTTTTATCTTACATTCACTCTTCATTGTTGGCTTTTTATATTATATTTACTCTTCATTGTTGGCTTTTTATCTTACATTCATTCTTCATTGTTGGCTTTTTATATTATATTTACTCTTCTTTGTTGGCTTTTTATCTTACATTCATTCTTCATTGTTGGCTTTTTATATTACATTTACTCTTCATTGTTGGCTTTTTATCTTACATTCACTCTTCATTGTTGGCTTTTTATCTTACATTCATTCTTCATTGTTGGCTTTTTATATTACATTCACTCTTCATAGTTGGCTTTTTATCTTACATTCATTCTTCATTGTTTGGCTTTTTATATTACATTCACTCTTCATTGTTGGCTTTTTATCTTACATTCACTCTGTTGGCTTTTTATATTACATTTACTCTTCATTGTTGGCTTTTTATCTTACATTCACTCTTCATTGTTGGCTTTTTATATTATATTTACTCTTCATTGTTGGCTTTTTATCTTACATTCATTCTTCATTGTTGGCTTTTTATATTATATTTACTCTTCATTGTTGGCTTTTTCATCTTACATTCATTCTTCATTGTTGGCTTTTTATATTACATTCACTATTCATTGTTGGCTTTTTATCTTACATTCACTCTTCATTGTTGGCTTTTTATCTTACATTCATTCTTCATTGTTGGCTTTTTATCTTACATTCACTCTTCATTGTTGGATTTTTATCTTACATTCATTCTTAATTGTTGGCTTTTTATATTACATTCACTCTTCATTGTTGGCTTTTTATATCATATTTAGTCTTCATTGTTGGCTTTTTATATCATATTTAGTCTTCATTGTTGGCTTTTTATCTTACATTCATTCTTCATTGTTGGCTTTTTATATTATATTTGCTCTTCATTGTTGGCTTTTTATCTTACATTTATTCTTAATTGTTGGTTTTTTATATTATATTGTTGTTTTCCTGGCCGACTGTTTTACATATGGTGTTATCTTAAAATTGCTTGTTTTGAATATTTTTTAGATTGAGTTGAATGAATTGCTGAATTTTTTTGTATTTATATATAAATAAAATTAACTCTGTTGATTTTTTTTGTATTTAATCGATAACAGCGAAGTTACGCATGTTAATGTTAGGGAAAAATATTTTGATGTTAAGCAAAACCTGCTCCATCTCGTTTTACATAAATGTTGAAAATTTGGTTGAAATTGATGCATTGTAACGAAAGTTTTTAGTGATGTCCTCTTATGAAATTTGCATTTTATTAATATAGATTGTTTATATTTTGAATATGTTAATATAATTTCTTTTATATTTCAAATGTCATTTTAAATACTATACCACTTTTTAATATTTCGCAATATTCACTTATTTTAAATATATATCGAGTTTTTTTGTTATTATTCTTAACTTTTGTCTTTTTATTTTTATACTCTTGTACCAACATTCATTACACACAATTTTCAAATTTTTTTTTTCAACTTCAATTTTTAAAGCCGATTTTAAGATTTTTAAATTCAAATTTTAGAAAATGCCTCGACACCATTACCCTCCAAATTCTATGGCATCAAAGCCCATAGCTTCTCAAAGATATCTTTACTATCCGATAAACATTTGATTTCTCACATTGATTATTTTTAATTACAAACGCTTCTTCCTGTAACCTTCCCAATAGTCAAACTTGAGCAGCTAGTTAGATAAGTTTTTTTTTTTTGTTATTTTTTTTATTCACGGCCCGGTTCGAGCATCAACGCCACTTTTTTTTTTTTTTATTATCACATTCGGGCAATTCATTTTTTTCTTCTCAATCACCTCACTTTCACCACTGACTTACCGCGGCCGAATCGTTTTTTTTTTTGCGACAGAATACCGTCGAATACCTTCAGCATACTGTAGATGGACCAATGCCTACAATCCCATAATTCGCATTGCATCGCAGTACCAGAAGCAGTCTATTCTATGTCCACCTATCTAGACTTTTAAAATTAGCTCACCCTATAATTTATGCACTTTCAAATATTAACTCCAACATTCAATGCTGTATATATTCACCCAAATATATATTTATGTCGATTTGAGTGTCGATTCACTGTGGGAATGCTGTCGACTCTCTGTCGAATTATGTGTTTGGGTGGATATGGGGGTGGATTGGTGGTTGTGGTGTGGCGCAGTCTTGGTCGAGTGACAAGGGTTCCACAGGGGAAGAATGAACACACCTGAATGGTGTAGAAAAGGACCTTGCGATTGGGAGAGAATGTTCGGCGGAGGTAGCTGGCCTTTCACATGGTGGAGCGTACACTACCTTAGGTGGAGCCTATGTTGAGCACACCTAGCTCTTAGCACGGTCACCTCCTTCTTTTTATTTCTTGTCCGAGATAGTCGTCATCGACTTTCTCGACTTCTCATTGGTCGAGATCCTTTCACGTGCTCTCTGGCGATTCGCTATTAATTTGTCATGCTTAAAGGTGAATGGTTGTTAATTTGTCATGCTTAAAGGTGATTGGATCAGCACCTCGATTGTCGCCATGGTTGCAATCCTCCAGGAATAAGAAGGCCTTTGAATTTAAGTTTTATGGGGGGGTCCAGGGCTGTGACATTTACTTCCTGAATGATGCAATCATGTACTTTGTTTCTTTCCCATCTCGCGAGGCTTAACTTTTATTAAGCATTTAGACGATACATTATACATAGATTGTGGTGGGGTTACATAATCCTATATACAGATTATCACAGATGCGTCCCCTACATGTGTTGAATTCAAAAAGGGGTAGCCTTAATTGAATTCTGTGTAATAGTCAAAAATGTAAATCAAAAGAGATAAAAGCGATTTGTTCTGGTGGAAAAAATTATTGAGTGGTTGAGAGAAAAAATCAAATATGGTGCCTATACAATTATTCAGACCTGATGTATGGAAAACTACATCAAGGGAATATTCTGTTAGGGATTTAAGAAATCAAAATAATAATAAAATAATTTTAAAAAATAATTAAAAGAAATAAAAGTAAATTCCCGCTGGTGGAAAAAATTGTTGAGTGGTTGAGAGAAAAAATAAAAATGGTGCCTATACAATTATTCAGAGTTGTTTATGAAATCTACAACAATGGATTTTCTGTTAGGGCTTTGGGAAATCAAAAATAATAATAAAAGTAAAAAAATATAATTAAAAGAAATAAAAGTGAATTCGTGCTGGTGGAAAAAATTGTTGAGTGGTTGAGGAAAAAAAAAAGGTGCCTATACAATTATTCAAACTTGATGTATGGAAAACTAAATCGAGGGAATTTTCTGTTAGGACTTTGGGAAATAAAAAATAAAAATTAAAAAATAATGGAAAAAAAATAATTGAAAGAAATAAAAGTGAATTTGCGCTGGTGGGAAAAATTGTTAAATGGTTGAGAAAAAATAAAATTGTCATATTGTGGCGAAGAAATATTTTAAGGATGATTTTACAAATACAGGTTAATATATATTTTTATAATTTATATATTCTTCATATCATTTATTTTCATATTCGTCTTCTTCACCTTTGGTGATACGTCTTCAATTAGTTCTTTATTTATTTATTCCTTCTTTATTTTATATTTCCATTTTTTCTTTTGATGCTTCTTTATATTGAAGTTACATTCAAGATTGTCATCTTATTTTTATATTTATTTTTTATTATATTTATATTTTATATTTATTATTAGTCTGATCTAATTTTGATTATCCAAGGGTTTATGGTGATACATCAGGTTGCATCGTGCCGCGTTTTCCCACCGATAGGTGTCCCAGAATGTCATCTCTGGTCAGATGGTGACAGTGACAGGCCGGGTATGTACCAGCCTTTCATCACTGCAGGATTATTTCATTCGTTACATTTGCATACAACACAGAAAAACAAGAGTCTACTGGGTTCACCCCATTTTTCCTTGTACACGGGCGTGAAGCTGAGACTCCACTGGACGTGTTATTCCCCAAGTTATTGCCAGAAGACGACGATTTCATCCACGCTCTAGAGGCAAGAACCGAAGAAGCACGAATACTGGCACGTATCCACTCCATGAGATCTCAAGAAAGCAATAAACATCGCTATGACGCCCATCACAGAAATATAATTTACCAGCTTGGAGATATCGTATGGATCTTTATCCCTGTGCGTAAAGTGGGATATTCGGAAAACCTAATGAGACGTTACTTCGGCCCATACAAAGTAACCCGAAAATATCCGATGTGACCTATGAAGTTGAAACATTCGTAAACCAGCAAGGTTGTCGTAAAACAAAAGACTTAGTTCACATTTGTAGGATGAAACCTTGTTTAAACCCAGAGGACCAGGAGGACCACCTAGAAGAGGACCCAGAAGATGACTCGACAAACTTCCAGGAAGAAGACATCCCCACTGAACGAACACAACAACCACAGACCCGCGAAGAGATTTCAGGCCCTATCACCCGTTCTCGAGCCTTGAGACTGAGGATGTACGAATAAGTCGTAAGTCTCCTTCTGAGCATCGGGTCGATGCTCTTTATAGGAGAAGGCTATGTGGCGAAGATATTTTTTATAGATCATTTTACAAATACAGAGTAATATATGAAATAATTACTTGAATCGTTTATTGTTGTTGTTGTTCCTATGTAAGATACTGTTGAATTACTGTAGGATTGGTGAATTGTGATGAATGGTGGAGGTTGGTGATGGATGGCGCAGTCGTAGTTGAATGGTAGGGTTCCACAGGGGAAATAACGAGACAAAAACCAGGATGGGATTGAATCTAAGACTTCGCGATAAAGGGAGAGAGAATTGGGGCTGAATGAGGTACCTTCCTTTCACATGATTGAAGAGAATTTTACCTTGGTGAAGTCGGAGTTGAGCACGTCTTGCTTCTAGCCGGGTCGTCTGCCTACTAACTAACTTTCAGTCCGAGATCTTCCTCGTTAACTCTCTCGTCTTCTCATTGGATGGGATCGTCCTGAGAGTTACCTCTCATTGGTTCTTAGTTATTCATGCTTAACTGTGATTGGTTGTTGGTACCTCCATTGTATTCATGATTGCCATCTTCCAGGAAGAAGAAGTTCTTTGAACTTTAGTTTTATGGTTCCTGGGTAGTGACCTTTACTTCCTGGATGATGCAATCCTGGTAATTGCTGTTCTCTCTTTTTCGCGAAGCCTACCTTTTATTTGAAACTTTTTGACGATACATTGCATATATTATGGGTGGGATTACATATTGTTATATACAAATTATCACAGAGGCGTCCCCTATATGTGAAGAATTCGAAAAGGGGTAGCCTGACGTGAATTCTGTAAGGGAAAAGTAATTTTGTGGGTAAAAATTAATTATGGGCACTGTGAGGCTATATACAAGTATCGTAGGTGAAATAAAAAAGATAAAAGAGAATGGTGTTGGTGAAATAATTGTTGAGTAGAAAGAAGAAAAATTTAAAAAATGATTATGCCTATACAATTCAACTCGAGTTATGGAAAGCTAATTCGAGGGAAATTTTCTGTTAGGGCTTTTGGAAATCAAAATAAAAAAAATTATTAAAAGAAATCGAAGTGAATGCGCTTTGGTGCATTGTTGAGTGAGAGAAAAAGAAAAAGATGCCTATACAATTCAACTCGAGTTATGGAAAGCTAAATGGAGAGAATTTTTCTGTTAGGGCTTTTGGAAATTAAAATAAAAACAATAATTAAACGAAATCAAAGTGAATGCGCTTTGGTGCATTGTTGAGTGAGAGAAAAAAAAGATGCCCATACAATTCAACTCGAGTTATGGAAAGCTATAATCGAGGGAATTTTCTGTTAGGACTTTGGGAAATCAAAAAAATAAAATAACAAAAAAATATATAAATTAAAGAAAACAAAGTGAGTTTTCGTTTAAAAAAAAAAGTTAGAAAACAAGGTGAGTTTTCGTTTAAAAAAATTGTTGAGTGGTTGAAAAAGTAATATTGGTTTATAACAAAAAAAAGAAGTTCTTATATAAATGGTAAATATTTGATTAAGCATTTGTATTTCAAATATAAAAAAATGTAAATGAATGGGGTAAGACAAAAAAATGTATGTAGAGAGATTCGCAAAATCTCTTAGTGATAAAAAGTTACATGCCAATGTATCTAGGTCACGCGGCGATTTCCGAGTTTTTAATTGCCCTTGTAGATTTTTTTTTGTCTCTTGTGCGACTTGTGGGTGGAAACATGATTCTTCCCAGAATCGCGTTTATATTATGTGTACAGGAGACACGGGAATCTAGTTAACCTTAAGTTTGTATTTGTTGTAATGTTTTTGGGGTTGTATTGTCTTACAAGATATAAAGGCCGAGTGTTTTGTATTAATTTGTCCCGAGCTTTAATGCGTTATAGGGGTTTTTATGCGGTCCCCTAGGGCACTTCAGTTGTGCTCGTCCGATATCCACTTTGTTATCGGGAGGTCGTGACCAAATCGAATCTTTGAATACAGGGTTCGAGGAGAGTCCTCGACCCTTTTAAAGTGGTCGTCTCTTCCTTTCGGAAGAAACGTAAGCTCGAAGGCTTTACTACCTGATTTTTTCCTATCATATCTTTTAAATGGTAATGTGCGTGTTTATGTTCGTAATTGGCCTTTAGATCTGAATTTTTCGTATTGGTCGTGAGTATTGGCTGCTTGTTTTATGTGGGTAACATGTAATATTGTTTGGGAGTGTTGGGAAAAGATTCGATATTTTTGTAATTCATTGGGATGCTTCCAAGCTGAGTGAATGTAATGGACGACATTCGGTGATAGTCAAGATGGCGGACGTCTTGTGTAAATCAGGGGCCAGAGATGACCTCAATCGAGCTGGGGTCGTTTTTAGAACTGGACACCGAGGGTGAGGGTGAGGCCCGATGTGGGGAATTTCTAAATTAGTTCTGGCTTCCACTCCCGTGTTTGATCTGGAGTTCTAAACGCCCGCTGGAAGCTTTCTCTCATTGTTTCCAACACTAGAATTAGAAGTGCATGAAATGCACCGCCTATATGGAAGATGGCTTCCTGTAATTGGTAAAGCCTTTGGGGCTGTTGGGTATATAGTCCAAGGTAGATTACTATGGTAAATGGGGCGAGGGAGTATGGCATAGTCAGAAGACAGATAAAAAGTATTCAGCGAAATATGGGAAACCTGCACGTTTTCCCCATGTTTTTCCATTAGTTGATGGCTTTGTGGATCGTGTTGTAATTCGATTGGTTGTCGCGGACTTAATGGAGGATTAGTTGTGATTGGATCTATCTGTTGATGGGCGATGTCGCGTTTTTTGTTATTGGTGAAGGGTATAAATCGGGTTTTAGTGAAAATGGTGGGATCTAAATGAATGAAAGGTTCGCTGTTCGTCGGTTTGATTGTCAGTGGTTCTTTTGGAAAAATGTCGGGTGTAAGATGTTTAAATAGAAACGTGTAATTGTTCCTGTGTGGTAGATGGTGTATTATTGTTATGGTTGGTGTTATGTATTGGGTATTTTTTGTGGACGGTATCGATGTCTCTTTGGAGAGGTTGGTTGGATCTATCGATACGTTTTGTCAATTGGCAGGTTGGACAGGTTTTGACCTTTGTGCAATGTCTTTTGACATGTCCTGCCAATAATATTGAGCGGAGATGAGTCTCGTCATCTTTGAGATGCCTGGGTGGTTGTATTGTGTGTGTACTGATTGAAGCAGTTTGTTGGTGAGTGTTTTTTGGGATGATTATTTTAGTTACACCTTTGCGGGAAATGGTTGAAGTCCGTTGTGATCAATAGTCAGTATAGGATTTCCAGATGGAGAAGGCTGATGGCTCTTAATAAGGGGGGGGGGGGGCGTCTAAGAGACCACAGAACGGCTTACGAGATTTGATGTCCGTTTCATATTGTTGTGCTCCTTTTAAGTAACGAACCTCATATTCGTATCTCGATAGCCGTAATCTCCATCGAAATAATCTACCTGACGGGTTTTTGATCGTTTTCAGCCATTGCAATGCGTGATGGCCAGAAAATATGGTGAATTTTCTGCCCATCAAATAGACGCGGAATTTTTCCATACTCTCAACGATTGCTAGGAATTCTAATTCAGAGATGGAATAATTCCGTTCGTGTGAACGTAGGGCGCGGCTGAAGTATTGGACTGGGTAGGTCTTTCCATCAGGGTGGACCTGTTTAAGGACGCCTGCTATGCCGAGTGTTGATGCGCCACAGTACACTTGGCATGGCAGACCTTCCTGGTAAAGGTGTAAAATGGGGTGTGTGGTGAGTCTTTCCTTCAGGCTAGTGAACGCTTTCAGGCATTTTTCATCCCAAACCCACGTGACATCCTTTTTGAGAAGGTTGTTAAGTGGCGTCCGCAAGCGGGGGTAGTCCGGGATGAATTCTTTATAAGCGTACAGAGCACTTAAGAAGGATCGCAATGTTTTGCGATCGTGTGGTGGTTGGATGGCGAGAATTGTTTCTATGTTTCGTGTTAGTGGTGTGGTGGTACCATCAGTAATTGTGCATGTGTTTGAGTGGTGTTTCTGTCGCCTTTTTTGCGAGTGTCGCGCTTGTTGCGGTGTTTGCGCGTGTGACGGTTGTGTGACGATGTGTGGTCACGTGTGTACTTTGTGTGAGATTTGTCCTGTTGGATGGACACTAATTGGGTATTTTTGTGATGAGTTTGGGCCATTGTGGCCTTGTGCATTGAGGGCATATAATAAGAAAATTGGCCTTTGTAAAAAATTGTATGTGTGCGCGTGACATCTAGATTGGCATGTTGGCAAATGGTTTTTGACCAATGGATGCGCGCATTGGGTGCCATGTGCGGAAGCTTGTGTGCGTTGTGAGCCCTTTGTGACTCCGCTTGGCATTCCCAATAGGCGCATTCATTGGGGATGTGAGCAAAATGGTAGGTGGTAGGGGGCAATGGGGCGGCGAGTTGTAACATAGTGCCTTGGTTAAAGTCTATTGTTAATTTAAATTTTCGGAGGGTATTTATTCCGATAATTCCAAATGGTTAAGGTACTTCCATCACAATAAAATTCTCGTTTTTGGTTATTTTACCTATTGTCAGTAGGAGGGTTATTTGACCTAAGGTCGGTACAGGACCGTTTATGGCCTGTAGGTCTATGGGTTGTTTTTTAAGTCGTAATTGAGGGAGGTTAGATTTTAACTTTTTAGAGAGGTTATGGGGCACTATGTTCAGACTTGCGCCTGTGTCAATTAGGAAAGAGGGTGAGAGTTCATGCGTTTTGGACAGTTTAATCGTCAGCTGGCTGACGAAAAGTGGGTTGTGCCTTCCTACCTGGTTGGCGAAAGGCTGGGGCGTCTCAGGCGGCTTGTCATTGGCCTTGTGGTGGATGTAGGGCGTGTTGTGGATGTGAGGCTGTTTGCACTGCCCGCGCGCTCGCGTGTTGATCTGGTTTGTATGGTGCAGTCCACACACCTGTTTTTCTTTGTGTGCTGGTGTATGGGCCCGACATGTTGGGCGGTTGTTCCTTGTGGTGACGCGACGCTGGTGCGCTGGGTTCCGTGGATCCGCTGCACCAGTTGGAACCACTCTCCCAGGCTCTCAGGAGGTACCACGCGGACCTGGCGCTGGTCGGAGAGCGGCAACCCTTCCGTCAGCGTCTCGAGGATTACCTCCTGTGGGGGCCCCAGTTGCATTACCAGCGCTACCTTCTCCCGGTAGTACTTCTCCAGGCCTGCCTGCCCAGCAAGCTTCATGGCGAAGTACTTGGCGAAGAACGCCTTGTTGGATTCCGGGTAGAGATCCATGAGGGTTTGCCTCACCTGGAAGTAGCTCTGGGTGGCCACCCGGAGTTTCCTAAAGAGCTCCAGTGGTTGGCGCGTCAGGTAGCTAGGCAACCTGAGCAACTTTTCGGGGGTCGTTACGAGAGCTTCGTCCATCTTCCAGTCGTAGGCCTGGAAGAATTGGCGGGCGACGTAGGTTCCATCGAAGGGGGGCAGATCCGTCTCCGCGCGCTGGGTCGAACCTACTTGCGTCAGGGCGGCGGTCAACTGGAGGATAATCTCCGCCAAGGTGCGTGTTTCGTCTATTTCGTGTGCGGTGTGCCCTCTCTCCCTCGTCGTCGCGTCTTGAGTTGTCACGTTTTCCATTTTGTATCCTGTCGACTCTCTGAAATAACTACTCGAAATGTTGATTGTTGTTGTTGTTCCTATGTAAGATCCTGTTGACTTACTGTAGGATTGGTGACTTGTGATGAATGGTGGAGGTTGGTGATGGATGGCGCAGTCGTAGTTGAATGGTAGGGTTCCACAGGGGAAATAACGAGACAAAAACCAGGATGGGATTGAATCTAAGACTTCGCGATAAAGGGAGAGAGAATTGGGGTTGAATGAGGTACCTTCCTTTCACATGATCGAAGAGAATTTTACCTTGGTGAATTCGGAGTTGAGCACGTCTTGCTTCTAGCCGGGTTGCCTGCCTACTAACTAACTTTCAGTGTGAGATCTTCCTCGTTAACTCTCTCGTCTTCTCATTGGATGGGATTGTCCTGAGAGTTACCTTTCATTGGTTCTTAGTCATTCATGCTTAACTGTGATTGGTTGTTGGTACCTCCATTGTCTTCATGATTGCCATCTTCCAGGAAGAAGAAGGTCTTTGAACTTTGTTTTTATGGTTTCTGGGTAGTGACCTTTACTTCCTGGATGATGCAATCCTGGTAATTGCTGTTCTCTCTTTTTCGCGAGGCCTACCTTTTATTTAAATCTTTTGACGATACATTGCATAGATTGTGGTGAGATTACATATTGTTATATACAAATTATCACATATATATTTTCATAATTTATATCTTCTTCATATTATTTAATATTATTCAATGGAAATATTCAACAGATTATAAAATAATATTTTACTCTGTATTTTTAAAATCATCTTTAAAATATTTCTTCGCCACAATATAATGAATAAATGATTTGATGAGGTGTTTTATAAAAGAGAAGAAAATATTTTAAAATATATTGATTAAATTGGTTAAGATAAAAAAAGGAAAGTTATTATATAAAGGTAACTGTTTTGATTAAGTATTTTGATAAGTTCAAAAATGTGAAAAATGGGTTGAGAGAAAGAAAAAAATGTATGTAGAGAATACAAAAAAAATGTAATGGAGGTTTTTGGTGAATGCCAGGCCTTGTATCTTGGTCACGCGTAGGCACATTCTTTACTAATTTTAATCGTGAGAGGCCCGTGTCTTTTGGATGGGGAAATATGTCATCCTGTGGTCGAAGTTGGATACCCTAGTAGATTTTTTTTGTCTCCTTGGCGAATATTATGGGTGGAAGCATGATCCTTTCCAAAATCGCGTTTATACTATTTGTACAGGAGACACGGGAATCTAATTACCCATAAGGGTGTAAATAATTGTATTTGGTGTAATGTGTTTTGGAGGTGTAGTGTTGTCAAAGATCTTAAGGCCGAGTGTTGTGTATTAATTTGTCCCGAGCCTTAATGCGTTCTATAAGGTTTTTATGCGGACCCCTAGGGCACTTAAGTTATGCTCACCCGATATCCACTTCGTTATAACGGGAGGTCGTGACCGGAATCGAATCTTTTAATACAGGGTTAGACGAAAGTCCTCGACCCTTTTAAGTGGTTCATCCTTACTTTCGGAAGAAACGTAAGCTCGAAAGCTTTCTTTTTTTCTTTTATCCTAATTTTGAAGTGGTAGTGTGCGTGCTTTTGTTCGTATTAGGCCTTTAGATCTGTATTTTTGTATTGGTCCTGAGTGTTGGATACCTGTTTGATATGGCGGGATAAGTGTAATAAGTTGTTCGTGAGAAGTGTGGAAAGTTCTCGATATGTGAAATTCATTGTGAAATGGCGTGGTTTTTGAGAATGAAGTTTTAATTTGTCAGTGAATTTGTGTAAAGAATCAAGGTGTGAATACATTGTAAAATTTTTAGGATTTTCCCGAGCTGTGATGTTGATTTCTGATATGGTATGGACGACATTCGGTGACGGCCAAGATGGCGAACGTTTTGTAAGTCGGGGGTCAGAGAGTTCCATGACCTCAATTGAACTGGAGTCGTTATATTGGAGGGAGGATGGGAGGGGCGTGCGGCGGAGTTCTGAATTCGTTCCATTTCATTCTTTCGACTGATCTGGGGCGACCTAAATCTCCGCTGGAAGTTTTCTCCCAAGATGTCCAGAACGAGAGTTAGAAACGAATGGAAGGCACTACCTATCTGAAAGATGGCTTCCCTCAATTGATAGAGCGTTTGGGGACGTTGGGCATATAATACAAGGTAGATTACTATGAGTAGTGGGGCGAGGGCGTATGGCATAGTCAGAAGGCAAGTGATAAGTATTAAATGGAATATGAGGAATCTGTTCATGTTTTGCAGTATGCTCTCCACGAGTGGAGTTCTCTGTGTGTCGTGTTGTAATTCGAATTGTTGTGGCGGACTGGATGGAGCATTAGTTACAACTGGATTTATTTGTGGAGGGGCGATGTCGTGTATATTGTTATTTGTGATTGGTGTAAAACCAGTTATAGTGAAAATGGTGGGATCTAAATGAAGGAAGGTCGGCTGTGGCTGTGTTGGAGAAATGTCGGGTGTAAGATGTCTGAATAGAAATATGTAATTGTTCTTGTGCCGTAGATGGTTTGTTTTTGCTGTGGGTACATTATGTATTGGATGTTTCTGTGTATGGTTTAAGTTTATTGACATTGGCGGTATCGGTGTCTCTTTGGAGAGGTTGGTTGGACCTATCGATATGCTTTGTCAATTGGCAGGTTGGACAGGTTTCAACCTTTTGTGCAATGCCTTTTGACATGCCCGGCTAATATTGCTGAGCGGAGATGAGTCTCGTCATCTGTGAGATGCCTGGGTGTGTACTGAGTGGAGGAGTTCATTGCTGAGTGTTTTTAGGATTATTATTTTGGTCACACCTTTGCTGGAAATGGTATGAAGTCCGTTGTGATCAATGGTCAGTTTAGAATCTCCAGACGGGGAAGGCTAATGGCTCTTAATGAGGGAGGCATCTAAGAAGCCACAGAACGGGTTACGATATAGAAGGTCCGCTTCATATTGTTGTGCTCCTTTTATGTAACGAACCTCATATTCGTAGCTCGACAGCCGTAAGCTCCATCGGATTAATCTGCCTGACGGGTTTTTGATCGTCTTCAGCCATTGCAATGCGTGATGGTCAGAAAATATGGTGAATTATCTGCCCATCAAATAGATACGGAATTTGTCCACACTCTCAACGATTGTTAGGCATTCTAAATCAGAGATGGAGTAGTTCCGTTCGTGTGAACGCAGGGCGCGGCTGAAGTATTGAACTGGATAGGTCTTCCCATCAGGGTGGACCTGTTTGAGAATGTCTATTGGGTCGAGTGTTGAGGCGTCACAGTACACCTGACATGGCAGACCTTCTTGATAAAGGTGTAAGATGGGGTGTGTGGTGAGGCTTTCCTTCAGGCTAGTGAACGCTTTCTGGCATTTGTCATCCCGGACCCACGTGACTTCCTTTTTGAGAAGGTTGTTAAGTGGCGTCCGCAAGCGGGCATAGTCCGGAATGAACTTGTTATAAGCGTTCACCGCGCCTAAGAAGGATCGCAAGGTTTTACGGTTGTGTGGTGGTTGGATGGCGTGAATGATGTCTATGTTGCGTGAGAGTGGTGTGGTGGTACCGGCAGTGATGATGCATGTGCCCGAGATGTGTTTCTGCTGCGTTTTGGTGTGAGTGTCGAGATTGTTGTCATGTACACGCGTGTGGTGGTGGTGTAGGGATGTGTGGTCACGTCTGTACATAACGTGAAGGTCTTCCCGTTGAACTGACATTGTTTGGACATTTGTGTGATGAGTTTGGGCCATTGTAGCCTTGTGTATTGATGGTGTGTAATAAGGGCAATTGGCCCTGGTAAAAAAAATGTGTGCGTGCGCGGCATAGGAATGGTGGCAAATGGTGTTTGACCGATGGATGCACGTATTGGGTGCCATGTGTGCGGAAGGCGTGTGTGCCATGTGAGCCCTTTGTGACTCCGCTTGAAATTCCCAATAGGTGCATTCATTTGGTACATGAGAAAAATGGTAGGTGTTAGGGTTCAATGGGGCAGGAAGTTGAAACATAGTGCCTTGGTTAAAATCTATTGTATTTTTAAATTTGCGAGGGTATTTATACCGAGAATTCCGAATGGTAGAGGTGCTTCCACCACATGGAAATTCTCGTTTCTGGTCATATTGCCTATGGTCAGGGGAAGGGTTATTCGACCTAAGGTCGGTACATGGCCGTCTATGGTCTGGAAGTCTATGGACTGCTTTTTTAGCAGCAGTTGAGGAAGGTTAAATTTCAATCTTTTATAGATATTATGGGGCACTATGTTTAAACTAGCGCCCTTGTCAATTAGGAAAGGGGGTAAGAGTTCATGGGTGAGGGACAGTTTTATAGTCAGTTGGCTGACGAAAAGTCGGGGCCTTCCTGCCAGGCTTACGAAAGGCTGGGGCACCTCGGGCGGCTTGTCGGCTTGTTCTTGTGAATGTTTGCGGGCGCACTGCCCGCGCGTTCGCGTGTAGAGAGGGATTGTGGCGGCACACAGAGTGCCAGTGATGAGCACCACAGAATCTGCAGTTCGACGGCGGTGCAGGTGCAGCCCACGCATCTGTTCTCCTTGGGGTGCTGGTGTATGGGCCCGACATGTTGGACGATTGTTCCTCGTGGTGACGCGGAGATGGTGCGCTGGTTCCACGGATCCGTTGTACCAGTTGGTACCACTCTCCCAGGTTCTCAGGCGGTACAACGCGGACAAGGCGCAGGTCGGAGAGCGGCAATCCCTACGTCAGCGTCTCGAGGATTATCTCCTGTGGGAGACCAGGTTGCATGCCCAGCGCTGTCTTCCCTCGGTAGTACTCCTCCAGGCTTGCCTGCCCAGCAAGCTTCAGGGCGAAGTACTAACGCCTCGTTTGATTCCAGGTAGAGGTCCAGGAAGGTTTGCTCCACCTGAAAGTAAGCCTGCGTGTCTAACCAAAGTTTCCTGAAGTGCTGCAGGGGTTGGCGCGTCAGGTAGCGAGGCAACCTGAGCAACTTTTCGGGGGTGTTCACGAGAGCTCCGTTCATCTTCCGGTCGTAGACCTGGAAGAACTGGCGGGTGGCGTAGGATCCATTGAAGGGAGAGATGTCAACTTCCGCGTGGGGGGCCGATCGCAGCTCTGCCAGGAGGGCGGTCACCTGCATAAGAACCTCCACCAGGGTGTATGTCGGTTCTATTTAGGGCACGGAAGCTGCCCCTCCGTTCTCCTCTTTCGCGTCCTTTTCTTGTTCGCCTTCCATTATCCTCTCGACTCAATATCGAATTGGGTGTCGACTCACTGTGATATTGCTGTCGACTCTCTGTCGAATTGTGTGGTTGGGTGGATATGGGGTTGGATTGGTTGTTGTGGTGTGGCGCAGTCTTGGTCGGGTGACAAGGGTTCTACAGGGGGAGAACGAACACACCTGGATGGGGTAGAAAATGACCTTACGATTGGGAGAGAATGTTCGGCGGAGGTAGCTGGCCTTTCACATGGAGTAGCGTACACTACCTTGGTTGGAGCCTATGTTTAGCACACTTAACTCGTAGCACGGTCACCTCCTTCTTTTTGTTTCTTGTCAGAGGAAATCGTCATCGGCTCTCTCGACTTCTCATTGGTTGAGATCCTCACACGTGCTCTCGGGTGAATCGCTGTTAATTTGTCATGCTTAAAGGTGATTGGCTCAGCACCTCCATTGTCGCCATGATTGCAATCCTCCAGGAAGAAGAAGGCCTTTGAACTTAAGTTTGAACTTAAGAACTTAAGTGCAGCGACCTTTACTTCCTGGATGATGAAATCCTGTTCACTGTTTCTTTCCCATTTCTCGATGCCTAACCTTTATTAAACCTTTAGACGATACATTATACATAGATTGTGGTGGGGTTACATAATCCTATATACAGATTATCACATTTATATCTTTACATTTTTTAATCCTTTTCCATATATTTTTATATATTGGGCTTAAAATTATTGTTTGTCAATATTTCTTTTATTACTAATCATTATTATTAAGGAGAACATACCCAATTTTATAATTCTACAACCCCATTATATATCAAACCAATTTTTACACAAATTATTCCCCCCCATTTTAATTACCTAATGCTTTCATCCATAATCACCATAAGCAAATTTTTATCAAACGGGGCATAAACTGTTGTAATATATTCCAACATATCTATGTCTCTCTGTTTTGTATGGTTTTAGTGTAATTGCCAAGTCGGCAGAATAAAATTTCGAGTGAGTGACAGTGGAGGAAATGGTCCGAAAAACAAGTCGGGTTCCCAGGTGTGCCCCCTTCTTGCTCAAACAGATTGGTCATCTTTGAGATACGAGATTTGACAGACCCCTCTAGACAGATTTCCCCCGACTGGTGTCGGCTTCACTCACTCTCTGGCCATCTCCGTGGTGACATCTAACATGTCTCGTTCTTTGTTGCAATACATTCACGCCTGAACCCACTCTAACCATTGTGGCCAAAACGACTGCATTTAACCAACACACTACAATCATCCTACAGGATCGACTACCTTACAATATATATATATATATATATATATATATATATATATATATATATATATGTGATGATTTAAGACCATGGAATTGTTGTAAATAGTCTAGATATCTCCTACCACATGTTCCACCCCATGACTGTATATAACTTCTTATGTACTGCCAATAGAAAGCCTCAACTAACATCAATCTGTACCGCGTAAGAATCTAATAAAGTATCGCAACTGTACAGATAGAAGGAATGGAGACTAACAGGAGAAAATTAGGGTTAAAACTAATCAGGCTTAGGACAGAAGTCGAAGCAAGGCCTAGCAAAAGAGGCTTAAAACCAGCCCAACTATAAATAATTTACAAGTCAATACTTCCTGACTGGACCGGGCGTATCTGATAACGCAGAAGTTATAAAAGTCGAGTAACGCCCCGTACTTCCTGGCCAAGACCGGACGTATCTTCCATCAAAGAAAGCCGCAAGGCCAATTAGAGAAGACCATACCTAAGTAGGTCAACCAATAGCCAACGGCCATGTGACATAGTCCTACCAATTAGGAAAGAATCACCTAAATAGGTCAGCCAATTAGAAAGAAGCAAGGTCGTGGTGTTAAATCGAGGACCTAGAATTGTTAGTCTACGCTTGGCTTTCAACAAGGTAACACTTGCTCTAAAGATCCCCCTCTCTCCTCATCCCATTCCTTCTTGACGTCAGACGCTTCTTAGTGGAATCTCTGTTTGTTTATTTCACCTTTGGCCCAGCTGTGTCGCCTTCCACCACGACTGCACGGTAGAGTTGACATCGAGGTTCGTCTAGCATCAGGTAACACTGGTCCCAGAGGTCCCAAGATATCACAGACTCCCCCCGTCCCGAAGAGTCGACAGGATAGTGAACGCCAAGGTACAAGTAAGCAAGTAGACCACTGTCTGTACAGAAAGATGGAACAGGGAAGAGAGGAGGATTCAAAGGAGCCCATGAAGACCGATCCCGACTACGAAAGTGGCGAGAACAACACTTTTCCAAAGAAAGAAAACACTCTCGGTAAGACGCAGGAAATTGTCCCCAGCCAGGAAGACGTCACGCCCCCGCCGCCGGTGTCAGATGTCTTAGGGAGGTTGACGACGACGCTACATCAGCTTTCTGCCGTGACCGGACATCGCGAGAGGTGGAATCGCTACGATGGTTCGTACGAGGCGCAGAGCTTCTTCACCAACTACGACGCCCAAGCAGATCGGGCCCAACTACAATACTCTACAAGACTGAGAAAGCCAGCAAATCTCCTGCAAGCACCCCTCCGAGTTACCAACACGCGAGCGTATGTTACCTGCTCCCCCGACCACCTCTAAACCACGAGCCCAGCGCAAACAATGAACTCTGACTGTCCCAAGGAACCTCCAACCACGGCACAAGACCAGGACTGTCCCGACATACAAGGCAACACAACAGTAGGTTCCTACGTCTATAATTTTTGTAGAACAATTGCTCGTTCGAGCGGAACTGTCCAATAATGTAAACCTACCTCTATACTTGATACAGGAGCATCTATCGCTATAACTAGGCAGAATACTTTTAAAATAATAGAAATCAGTTTGTAAAAGAGAAATACCTGTCCATCCATTTAACTTAACTATTAATGCCATAGCTAACAATATTTTCACCATAGATTATATTTTGTTAAACTTAAAAATAGGTAAATAATGCAGAACCTAAAATCCCATATCATAAATACGCCCATGCCTTTTGGCATATTATCCCTTAACTCCATAAAACGATTTCTACTAATTGTTCTACCGAGTTAGGGTAAAGGTTCGAGCTGCAGTGAGAACTATAAATTAATAATTTATATTTTAATAAGTGTCCAAAGATTACATACAATTATAAGAGGCAGGTGGAGTACAGTTTTTACTCCACCAGCGCCTAGAGTATTATATAATAGAAGGAACCGCCGTAGGTTGTAGAGACGAGCGGTAAACAAGCCGGCGAGATCAGACGGTGTTCGAAAAGTGCGCGCGCAGCCCCCGGTGGCGACGTCACGGTCGGCGCGCATGCGCGGCGGCGGCGGTCACGTGGGAAGCACGGGCGTGGGACGTCGCCCGCTGGCATCCTCTTATCTCATGCCCCCCCTGGAGATTGGGACTTGGGACCGATCCAACGTAGTTGCTATAACGCGGGTTCGGTTCTCGGGTTCGAGGGGATAAGGTCTGCTGATGTTGAGCTGAGTTGGGTGGGGTGGTGTACGGTGGAGGCACGAAAGGTCGTAAGAATCTGCGATTACGGCGAAGAAGGCGTCCGGCGTCGGTCCGGATGAGGTAGCTGCGACCGCGTGGAAGTTGTTCGAGAACCTCAGCAAGGAGGGTCCAATGTTTTGTGCGGTGATCCTGGACAAGGACTATTGCTCCCACTTCTAAATGTGAGAGTGGCTTGGCGTTGCGATTGTATCGCTTCCGGAAGGAATGTTCTCTTACATTTTGCTGCAAGAGGTACTGGGCCATCTGGATCTGCTGGGGCGTGCCAGAGATGGTGATGACCCGTTCGTTGCTACCAGGTTGAGACTCATCTATGGTGATCCCCGCACCAGACTCGCGCCGGATCTTCCTGATGCGTTGACCACCTTTCCCAATGATGGCACCGGCGAGATCATTTGGTATAGTGACTTGTGATGAGCCTTTTTTCGGGACGACTACCATAGGATGGCACCAATCGATGGCTTCGCCGACGGGTACCTGTTCGATTATCCCTTTCGCCAACATGGTATCGAGTTGAGTTTTGACGGGGTCTCTCCAGTGAAAGGGAATGTTGTATGCCCGGTAGCGTTTGCAAGGAACGGCATCTTTAACTAGTTCGATAGACATGGGGGTCCTTGCATGGGTTTTAACACTGTGTCGTCGAACGCTCTAGCATAATGGGTAAGGATAGACTGCTTATCGATCTCATTGGCTCTCACCGGGGTCGGCGGGAACGTTAGAACTTGTCCGTTGGTTATGGCATTGACGATCATTGAATGGGGCCAGTTATCCGGCAGAAGTCCTAAGGCTTTGCATCCGCTCTTGCTCAAGAGAGGGGCGTTCAGGTGCTTGCAGACTCCAACGGTAGTACTGTATGTTTTCCCGTTGAGATGCAGTGTCGCGACGAACGATCCACAAGGACTTAAGCTGATGCCGTTGGCTCC
Organism: Cordylochernes scorpioides; assembly: GCA_030710605.1. Classification (NCBI taxonomy): domain Eukaryota; kingdom Metazoa; phylum Arthropoda; class Arachnida; order Pseudoscorpiones; family Chernetidae; genus Cordylochernes; species Cordylochernes scorpioides. The sequence continues at coordinate 40,161,762 of CP092869.1, read as the reverse complement.
TACGCAAGGGACGTTCTTCGGGTTGAGTGCAGATCGGGTCTGCTCATCCAGTAACAGGAATTCTGATTCTGGGATTAGATCCAGATCTGACCCCGGGTCCGCCAGCCAACGGATTTGGTGTAACTTATGGTTGATATCGGTCGGAATGGTTATGAGTTCGTTGCGTACTCCAGCTGCAACAACTGTGTTTGAGGGTCCTGGTTGGGACTGATTGTTTCTGGTTGCGGGTGGCGGGATATTAGGTTTGGTTGTGGGTTTCCGTTTCAGTTGTCGGCAAACCCTTCCGTAATGCCCGGTGATGCCGCATTTGTTACACTCTATGTCTTTTGCTGGGCACTGGTCACGGCGGTGTCTTGGGTTAGCCCCACATCCGGAGCAGGGGTCGTTAGGATCATAGGGTTTCTGAAAGAAACGGTTGGCCTTAGGTGAGGTTTCAGACGAGCTGGCTTGTTGATGCTTGTAGGTTGATGGTGCACGTCTGGTTGCAATGAAGGCTTCGGGGGGGGTGGTTGGGGAGGGTGAAAGAGTCGCGCCCACGGCGGTAGCACTCTCATGTGCGATACAAATTGAGAGGACTCGGTCCAGGGAGAGGTCGGAATTGTACTGCTCCGCCAGTACTTTTCGTTGGAGGTCTTTATCAAACAGGCCACATATTAACCTGTCGCGGATACGGAGTTGCTGTTGATAACCAGCAAGGGCAAACGTTTTCCCACAAGCTCTTTTTGTGCATATTGTAATACACGGGTCGCCGCATGTGCTGCACTTAAAATCCAGCTCATGTGCACACGAGTCATCAAGAGCTTTAAGGGCCGCGAAGTAGCGATCCACCGATTCTCCGGTTTGTTGGTCCCTACGATGAAAATCTTGCCGATCAAGGAGGGGGTTTCGCTTCTTGCGTAGGTAGGCCTCGAGAGCATTCACGGCTTCATCGAGGGTGGTGGTGGTAGAAATATGAAGGCGGCCTGATTGCCAAAGGATGGTCCATTCGGAATGGAGGGCGGCACGCAAAGTCACTTGCTGTGTGGATAGCGGGAAGGTGGCTACTTGTTGGGCGTCCACGTAGTCGTTCCAACGTTGTTTCCAATCGCGGAAAAAAGACATCGTTAACTCCTCCGGGGAAGCCAGTTTAGGAAGCTGGATGATTTTTGTGGCGTGGTGAGGAGGAGCTCCTAATGGGACTGTCGGTGTCGGATTCCGAGTAGCCATCTGCTGCAACAGTGCGGCTATGGACCTGAGGATGTCGGTGCTGGTCGGCGAGGCAGGGTTCTCTGGAGGGGTTTGGGATGGTCGGCGATTCCTTCTTATAGACTGTCCTCAGCTACTCCTGTATCAATATAATATAACTCTACCGACTACCTTGTACCAATTCACTTCGTGCAAGCAACACGTGTCCCATGGACAGGACAGGTTAATACAACTGTCCCATTTACTAAATTTTCCCCTCCTGGAACGGGTTGCTCACACGTGGTGAACTACAACACTCTTATTTAACCTCATTATAATGTTCCTAATCCCATTTTCAACGCCCCTATGTCCTTTTCTTTCGTATCTTTGGACAGAAGTAACTTAAGTAACAGCCTTCCAAAACTATTCCAATCGTTAAATGCCACATAACTACACTCCTTCCTTTTACATGCATATTTAAATATCGACAAATCCCTCTCAACAAAATAAACAACACCCTATCACATCACTTTTTCCAATTGGCACAATTTTCAATGCGCGACTTCACACCCAAATCAAATTTCGAGCCACACAAGCTTTATAACATCGCCCTACTAAACACACACAAAAAAAAAAATCACATTAAACGTGTCATATCCACTAACAATATAAAAATTATCGATATGTTCGTACAACTAGCACCCATGACTTTAGTAAATTTGTTATTCTTAGTAAAACAGGTTAGATTTTGTACAAAACAAAAACTTCACGTGACACCTTTTCATTTACAATTTTTTCGCTTCGTGTCACAGCGCCACACCACAAAACTCTTTCACTCTTCAGGCCAAAGACGCCTTCACCACGCCTGTGACACATTTAACCTCAAAGCGTGTCACACCACGAAAGTCGCACTTTCGCTCAATTCTAACCTGATATCATTGAATAACATTTTTACTAAGTCCGCCAAAAACCATTCGATTTAATATCAACAGATACAATATCCGAATTTTCGAAATACAAACACAAATCTAACAAATGCTTGAACACACGGAATAATTACACCCTCTGTATCTCCCTATGTCAATCCCATAACGCTGGTCACCAAACGTGACAAATCAAACGCTTTTGTGTGTTTACAATTATAGAAATAAAATCTCCGAGCGTATTCCGAATTAACATACCCAATGTCACTAATTCATGGCCATCAGAAAACCAGGCGTTTCCAAAGATGGGAGACAACCAGCAAGCAAGCTGCCCCCACGAAGGGCCTCTGACCCAAATAAATATGCCCGCCACCGCCGGAACTAGCTAATAATAAATTCGAAGGGAGATGGACAAACAAATAGCCGACATCTTGTTACGCCCGTCGCCACCCCGATGTCACTCTAATGGATTTTCGCTACCTATTAAATCAAACATTAGTGCGCGCCTTTTATTTTTAATCTACGCCGATATCCCGTTTAGCTACTAAAACTTGCTTAACACGTTATTTTACATTTACTAACAAATCTGTTCACTAACATTCTCTCGCCCTCGATTAACTTGTCAACTTAACATCGACACTTAAATCCAAGGACAACATTTTACTTACAAAAATCACACACACCCACATAAGTTTAAACAAAAAATCGACAACATTAGGACTCAGTAAGTTTCACAGTTAGAAACAATGTGATCCACGAGTCGCATCAAACTTAAAACAAATTCGATAAGTTAGAACAACTTAGGCCAACAAGACCAAAGATATCAATCGAGGACAATTTAAAGCTCTCTCCACCCATCCTAAAAAAACAGGAACATTCATTTGGCCTACACTTTTCCATTCTTTCACGATATATAATTTCTATGTATAATCTTACTTGCTCTTCTTTCTCGATGAACATTTTTTAAAATTTTTCATTTTAATATTCTTTATATAATCATTATCTAGCTCTTATAATTGTTTTTTTTTTTTACGTCAACCAATTAGTTTAGATTATTGTCATTTTATTTTATTTTTCTTTACCAAAACTTATTTACTTTTGCTTTATGACTCTATTTTATAATCAACTTTATATTTTATCTTTCATATCTAATAATCTCAAGTTTATATTTCATGCTTATATGACTAATTTGCATTTTGTCATTTTATATTTTTTCTCACTTTATAAATTAGATGTTATTTACATTGTTTCATCTTCCGCTACCATGTCAATGCTATCGAGTATATTACTGCTCATTTTTAATTTTCATTTAATATTTTCACTTTCTATTACCCCTTATATACTGCTGTAGTGTGTTAATCTTTGTATCATGTCATCACTATTTTTACTTTTTTTTTTTAAGATTACTTTGCATTTAACTTCGCAATTCTATTTTCGATTTTTCAAATCCTTTAACGCTATATGCAAAGCCTTAATTTCGCAATTTCACATCTCAATGATATATTCTTTTATAATCAAACTAAAAATCATGATCTAAAAACAGGGCAATCTTCAATAACCTCTTAAACAACCACTTTAAAGGTTACTTCTTAATAAATACTAACCCTTTTCCGCAGGAACTTTTAACTCCTTCGCAGGCTAGACTTGACCCACTTTGATTTCGTAATTAACAATATTGTCACACCGTCCCCCAGATTTACCTTATCCCAACTTCTGGCTTGGATACGTGCAAATTGTATTTTTTTTTATATTCCAGGGCACTCTCATGACACACGCTGGCACATCTTTTTTTTTTTACTCTTTTTCTCGCTAAGCCCCTGACGACTCCAATTAAAACTTTGATTTCTGGTCACAGATCTTCGCCCTCATTTATCCTGCATGCGTACGTCTTAACGACTAATTACTAAAACCCATAACAATCCCCCTTATCTTACTTTTCGATTGTGGTACTGTAACTTTATTAGGTCCTTAAATTTACATGTGAAACATGGCCTAGGTTTTCCGCGCCGTGCACATTAAATGGTTTGGGACTTGAGTCAAAGTGACATTGCCTCAACCAAGTAATAACTAACCCCTCAACCCTTTCTAACGCCCATCACGAAGAGATCATGATTTTCCCATCAAATCATTTTTATTTTTACCTATCGTCATTATATGCTCTCTATTAATTCTTTTATTCCTATTTTTGTTTTACTTGTATGTTTAATATTAGTTGTTTATGCTTTATTACCTCTTATGGATATACAGAAATCAACCCCATGTTATATACCAACTCATCTCAATTAATTTTTTAAAAATTACTTCCTTAATAACAGTCTTCCTATTCCGCTCTCTTAAATCCCTCCATATGAACCCTCTCACATCCGGGGCCATCTGTGATGATTTAAGACCATGGAATTGTTGTAAATAGTCTAGATATCTCCTACCACATGTTCCACCCCATGACTGTATATAACTTCTTATGTACTGCCAATAGAAAGCCTCAACTAACATCAATCTGTACCGCGTAAGAATCTAATAAAGTATCGCAACTGTACAGATAGAAGGAATGGAGACTAACAGGAGAAAATTAGGGTTAAAACTAATCAGGCTTAGGACAGAAGTCGAAGCAAGGCCTAGCAAAAGAGGCTTAAAACCAGCCCAACTATAAATAATTTACAAGTCAATACTTCCTGACTGGACCGGGCGTATCTGATAACGCAGAAGTTATAAAAGTCGAGTAACGCCCCGTACTTCCTGGCCAAGACCGGACGTATCTTCCATCAAAGAAAGCCGCAAGGCCAATTAGAGAAGACCATACCTAAGTAGGTCAACCAATAGCCAACGGCCATGTGACATAGTCCTACCAATTAGGAAAGAATCACCTAAATAGGTCAGCCAATTAGAAAGAAGCAAGGTCGTGGTGTTAAATCGAGGACCTAGAATTGTTAGTCTACGCTTGGCTTTCAACAAGGTAACACTTGCTCTAAAGATCCCCCTCTCTCCTCATCCCATTCCTTCTTGACGTCAGACGCTTCTTAGTGGAATCTCTGTTTGTTTATTTCACCTTTGGCCCAGCTGTGTCGCCTTCCACCACGACTGCACGGTATAGTTGACATCGAGGTTCGTCTAGCATCAGGTAACACTGGTCCCAGAGGTCCCAAGATATCACATATATATAGTGTAAAAACTATATGACAAAAATATAACAGCGATTCTACATTTAAAACTCAAGGAGCAAACTGATAAGAATGATAACTCATATCAAGTAGATTTGATTAGATTAGCAAGCTAAATCTAAATTAATTATAACAATAAATAGTTGTTTAGTTTTATGGTTTAGTTTTTTATTAAAATTATCTTCATTATTTTGATTATTTAAATTCAAATTATAAAATTTGTAAATTGTTATTATTTAGTAGAGAGAGAGAGAGAAAAAAAATCCTTTACTTCTAACACATCATTCAGTTAATTATATATTTATAATTAATAACAATAAAATTTAACAACGTAACGTCTTTTGCATCGGCTTTTACACGTCATTTAGACATACTCTAACCTATATATAGAATAATAGAAGTGAGAATATATATAATATTATAAATTTTAGTAGTTAGTGAAAAGAGAGAAAGACAGAACCATGCACTTTTAGTCAAACTAATAATAAGAAAAAGAAAAGTTTTGTAAATAAGGTAGATAAGATTGTTAGTATATATATATATATATTTATAAATTTATATTTTATCCTTTTTTTTTTAATGATTTTTAAATTTTTTTTATTTTAAAATATGAATATAAATAGTTGTATTTAGTAATATATCTATAATATGAATTAACTTTTGTTATAAGTTTGGTTATTATGTTTTGAAACCCTAATGGTAGACCAGACATATACAAAAATAAATAAATTGAAATAATTATTGGAAAAAGAGATCTGCTGGACCAGGAATTCTCAAATAGAAGTCCAGCTGGCATTTCATCCCTTCTCTATTATGTCAATAGACCTCTTTTCAACCGGATTTTATGTGTTAATATTAAGTTACTTCAGTGAAACATTTATATGAACAGATATAACAAATACAAGTGTTAACAAATTCCAACTGTAAACCTACCTCGTCCGCGACGTCCTCATCTGTAAATAGCTATTTCTGGATGACACATGTTGCGGGGGGGGGGCATATGTCGTTCCTTCAAAATTAGACCGTTTATTCTGAAATTTTAGAACAACAAGACAACCAAAGAAGAAAGAAAAAATAGTTAAGGGAAGAAAGACAAACTTTATAATCTTCACAGTTAAATATATCAATATAACTGATTCAACACTTATTCATCTTTCAATATTCCTTTAAAAAGGCAAATTATTAGAGTTTAATAAAGCTATTAATTGTGAAAATTCACTTTTATTTAATTTCCATTCTCCTCCCCAGAAATTGGAGATTAAACAAAATGAACTCTATACAATATTACTTTAAAAATCTTGTGAAAAAAATCTTCAAATCAGCTATTTAATTTAAGTTTAATTAACTGTTAAAGATTATAAATTTGTATTAGTTATTATTGAGAGGAATTATAGAAAGTTGATTTATTAAATGGATACTTCCATTTATTTTTTTTAAGTATTTTATAATTGATATACTGTTGAAATATTTTACTTGTCTGATACTAAATTTGTTTTTAATAAATTCCATGTTTAAATTTTTAACATCTTCTATGAAATTTTCTAATATATTATTTATTCTATAAAATCATAGAAACTGACCAAAATATATACCTTTACAGCAATTTAAAGATATATTAGAATTTATATTACAGTATTTAATAATATTGAAATTATAATTACTTTTTTTATTATAAATTTTAATAACATTATTTGTAAGGTCTATATTTAGGTCTAAAAAGTTAACTTTTTTGTTTCTATAAATTTTTTCATTGTTCTTAAGTTTCAAGTATTTAGGATATATTTCAGGTATTAAGTTTTTAAACTTGGATTATTAAATATTATGATGTCATCTACATAACGGAACATTTGCCAATTAACATTATTTTGTAGAAAGTATTCTCTTTCGTACCAGAATAATATTAGGTTGGCTAATAAAGGACTTGAAGAAGTTCCCATGGGAACGCCTTCTGATTGAATATATATTTTATTTTTAAATTCTATATAGTTAAAATTTAAAAATGTTTCCAGTAGAGTTTTTGCTGTTTTAAGATCTAATTTAATTGTATCAAAATATCATTTATTTTACCATAGTTTCAGTTAGCTGAACGCCAAAAAAAAAAATATATATATATATATTGTGACGAAGAAATATTTTATTATTTAATTTAATATTATTCAATGAAAATATATTCAACAGATTAAAAAATATATATTAATCTGTATTTGTGAAATCATCTTTAAAATATTTCTTTGCTTGCTTGCTTAAGATTCTCTAGCTGTAAATAGTTTTGGGCTGACTTGTTAATAATTGTCGACTCGTCGCTGTGACGTTATCAATAAATACTTTTCCATCTTAGGATATTTCAAGGCTTGATTTCTACGTTACAACTGGTGGAGAGACTGGACCGATACCCATTAAGAAATAAAATAAATATTGATTCTGGTGAACCAGAAGAAACTTCTATGAATGTAAAGAAGGAAGGTACTCAGGTAAGCAACTACGTTGTTCAACATCTGCCAAGGAACCTTTCCATTTTCTCCGGGGAGGATGGTGAAGATCTCCAAAAATGGTTAAAAGGGTATGCACGTGTGGCAAGATACAACCATTGGGACGAAACCCTTTGTCTTACTAAAGTTTATTTTTATCTGTCTGGAACTGCTCTCAAATGGTTTGAGAACAACGAAGAAAGCATACAGACTTGGAAGGAATTCACATCTCAATTAGAGAATGTGTTCGGAAAAAAAGAAAATTCAAAATTGCAAGCGGAGAAGAAACTTAAAATACGGGCACAATTAAAAGGTGAAAGTACCGAATGTTACATCCAGGATCTTCTGTGCTTGTGCAAAGAGGTTGATCCTCAAATGAGCGAGGAAGATAAAAATCTCCCACCTCATGAAGGGAATAGCTGAGGAGCTTTATCAAGCACTCCTACCGAGGGATGTACAGAGCACCGATCAATTCATTATAGAATGTCGCCGTGTCGAAGCGCTCCGTTGTAGGCGAGTTACCCCAACCAGGTACGAGCGTCTACCAAATGTAGCCTCTCTCTGTGACCAGGATGACGGAGAAGATCTGTCATCTATGATTAGGCAAATTGTTTGTGAGGAGGTACAGCGGGCATTAGGCTCTCCTCGGGAGGAACCAAAAAATGCCACAATCGAAGAAATTGTAAAGGAGGAGATTGGAAGAACCCTGGCGCCAATCTCAAAGTCTAGGAGAAGTCCCCCTCATAAGGAAAGGTTCCGACAGTTTTTAAATACTAGATATGAGGCCGAAACGATAAGACCGCACCCTGAACCTCGATACCCAAAACAAGGAGGAAGACGCGACACCAATGATTGGCGTACAACTGAGGGAAGGCCAATCTGTTTCTACTGCGGACGCCCAGGTCACGTCGTCCGCTATTGCCCTGACAGGAAGAGACACAATAAGGAAAGGAGAAATGTTTATTTCCAAAGAAAGCAAGACGCAATGGTATCCTACAACTCTCGAGCTGAATCTAAGGACCCCAATGACGAATCATCGAGGAAAACTTTCACTCGCTACCGAAGCCCTACTTCATATCGCGGTCGAAACAGAAAACATTTCTCACCTGCTAGAAGATCTAGCTGGACGCCCCGCCATTAAAACTAGATGATAGACCACATTGGAGGTGAGGCTGCAAAGTTATAAAATCCCCCCTTACCGACCACAGTAGAAATGAGAAAGAGCTACCTTGACATAAAAATAGACCTACCAAGTCCTCAAGAAGAAGATATCTCAACTGAAAGAAGACATCCACCGCAGTCACCTGAAAATATCCCTGGCCATAGTACTAGTTCTTAAGACTGACGACGTAAGTTTCCTGCTGAGCATCGGGTCGATGCTCTCTATAGGAGGAGGCTATGTGACGAAGAAATATTTTATTATTTAATTTAATATTATTCAATGAAATTATATTCAACAGATTAAAAAATATATATTAATCTGTATTTGTGAAATCATCTTTAAAATATTTCTTTGCTTGCTTGCTTAAGATTCTCTAGCTGTAAATAGTTTTGGGCTGACTTGTTAATAATTGTCGACTCGTCGCTGTGACGTCATCAATAAATACTTTTACATCTTAGGATATTTCAAGGCTTGATTTCTACGTTACAATATATTATATAAATTTAAAAAATAAGATTGGATTTCTGTTGTTTTGGATCATCTTGGTGATTATGCTATGGTGGTGCAGTCGTGGCTAAAATCTTGAAAAGATAATAATAAAAATAGTCTTGATCAGATATTGTTTTATTTGAGGTAAAGTGATATCTAAGAACATAATTTGATTAAAGTAATGCCTGGCTTAAGGCGAGAAGAATAAGGAAAACAAAAGATTATTTACATAATGTACAAAGGTTTTGGGTCGGCCAACGGGGAACAACAACAATGAGTATTTATAGAGAAAGCGTGACCTCTGGCGGTCGATTTATACAGAGTATTTATATCTATGAAATTATAATTTTAAATAAAATATTTTAATATAACATTTTAAATAATATCTTAATATAACATTTCCCCCCTGTGAAGAAAATAATATGGGTACATTCAGAGAAAAGTGATAAAAAAATATTGTTAAAAAAAGATAAAATGATTAAAAGAAAATAACATAAGAGATGATATTCACTTATCATATTTTGTTTTTGGATGATAACCAATAGACAGGAAAATACATAATTGGTATAAAGTGTGAATGATTACAAATATGTGGCATAGAATGAAAATGTGGCATAGAGTGAAAATGTGGCATAGAGTGAAAATGTGGTATAGAGTGAAAATGTGGTATAGAGTGAAAATGTGGTAAAGAGTGAAAATGTAGTATAGAGTGAAAATGTGGCATAGAGTGAAAATGTGGTATAGAGTGAAAATGTAAAGAGAGAAAATAAAAGTGTTCCATAATCGTATTGGCTTACTGTGAACCAATAGATTGGATATAGACAAGAAAAAATGATACACATAATATTAAAAATGAGGAAGGCAAATAAAATGAATAATAATTACAACAAAATATATAAATGAAAAATATAAATGATAGCATTGAAAATAAAAATAATGGCATGGGTAAAGGATAGGTGGCAACATTAATACATTGGGTGATTATAGGGGAAAAAATGCATTTGTGAGAAAGCAATAATTTGTGGATGAGGTTTATGTACAAAAGGAAAATGTGAAAACAACGAATAAACATGTTAAGAAAAAAAAGGTAATGGTAGGAATAAAGAATGGTCATTTTGAAGAAAAAAGAATCAAGGTGGATGAAAATAAAGAGCTAAAATTTACATATGTTGGTAGCGCTAAATTTACATATTTGTTAGATAAATGATATAAATGATGAAAATAATTGTGTTATCAAAATAAAATAAAAAGGAAAGGTTGAAATATGTTAAACAATGAAAAATATTAGCTAATTATTTAAAAAGATATTGATAGTGTAAGAAAATGCAATTTATTATTGTTGTTCTCCTGGCCGACTGCTTTGCATATGGCGTATTAAAACTGATATGGTGTAAATGGTTTAAATTAATTTGAAATGTTTTAAAAGTAATTATTCAATGGAAGATATATTAGCGGATTTACATATATTTAAGTTTACAATGTAAACTTATGGCATGATATAAAAGTAATTTTTAGTGAAAATGGGCTAAATTATTTGCACAAATTTAAATTTAAAGATAAAAAATGGCATGAGGTATATTATGGCATTTAGGAGCTAACTATACAAAGGAAACCTAAGGTTTAAAGGGTGTGTGGTATTAAAATGGCAAAAAGAGCTATGGAAAAATTGATATTTAAAAATGATTTGATAAAGGAATATATCTCTAAATATGCGAATGAAAACAATTGAGAAGCATGGGTGAGAATTAGAAAAGTATGAATTAGGTAAATTATGTAAAAGGTAGTCACAAAGTACTTTGGATGATGGGCTGGACCTGAAGATTCCGGAAGATGACTGGCGTTGAGCGGAAGATGTGATGGCGGGTGATATCCAACCTCGGATGGGAGAAGGATGCTTGAAATTTCTTGAGATGGTGACGGCTATGTTTGCTTGGATTGGGCCATGTTTTCCTGAATTGGACTATGTTTGATTGGGGATAGCTAAGTTTGTTTGGAGAAGGCTATGTTTGTTTGGAGATGGCTATGTTTGCTTGGAGAAGGCTATGTTTGCTTGGAGAAGGCTATGTTTGTTTGGAGATGGCTATGTTTGTATGGAGAAGGCTATGTTTGATTGTAGTTTGTCTATGGCTTGATGATGACTATGGTTACTTGTAGGTGATTATATTTCGTTGGTGAAGGCTATTTTTGATTGGAAAAGCTATGTTTGATTGGAGATTGAATTGGGCTATGTCTTGTTAAAGTAGGTTATATTTGGTTGAAATGAGCTATTTTTGGTTGAAATGAACTATTTTTGATTGAAATGAACTATTTTTGATTGAAATGAACTATTTTTGATTGGGAAAGCTATTTTTGATTGGAATATTTGCACATTTGAATTTGAAATTTTTCTTTTGTTCACAAGTTTCTGATATCCTGTCGACTTATATAATATTTAAATAAAAAAGATAAGATTACTGTGATTTTGGATCATCTTGGTGATTATGCTATGGTGGTGCAGTCGTGGCTAAAATCTTGAAAAGATAATAATAAAAATAGTCTTGATCAGATATTGTTTTATTTGAGGTAAAGTGATATCTAAGAACATAATTTGATTAAAGTAATGCTTGGCTTAAGGCTAGAAGAATAAGGAAAACAAAAGATTATTTACATAATGTACAAAGGTTTTGGGTCGGCCAACGGGAAACAACAACAATGAGTATTTATAGAGAAAGCGTGACCTCTGGCGGTCGATTTATACAGAGTATTTATATCTATGAAATTATAATTTTAAATAAAATATTTTAATATAACATTTTAAATAATATCTTAATATAACATATATATATATATATATTGTTTTGAAAATAGAGCAATCCATACTTAATTCATTAGATAATAAAAGGCATATATTGGATTTGGAAAAAATATTGGCAAAATAAATATTTTTTCCAAATCCAATATATGCCTTTTATTATCTAATATATATATATATATTAAGAAAAACCATCTCCTTATCGTGCAACTGAAAGTTGCTGATGGCTGGCGCCATCTATCGGAATAAATATGAACTATTCTCGTTGATTTTTAATTATTCCAGAATTGGCCAAATTCCCATTCTTGATTTATCAAGAAAAGCTAACCACGGACGCGTTTCGGGCTGTTGGCCCTCATCAGCGTAGTGCAAGCTGTACCTCAACGACCAAAAAATTGGTCATATTTATTCCGATAGATGGCGCCAGCCATCAGCAACTTTCAGTTGCACGATAAGGAGATGTTTTTTTTCTTAATTTATGCACCTTATCCCAGTACAATGTTACATTTGTGCTATTTTTTCATATATATATATATATGTAATATTGTTGCAAATGTCGACGCTTGGATAAGCTGGCAGTCGTTTACCTGAGGCGAGTGTTGATGTTCTTCCCACACGCGGACAACAAGAAGCAGATGCAGGGCTAGATGTTTGCACAGAGAGTGATCGGGGACAGCCCACGGGACAGAGGTAGAGGCCATGACACAAACCTGGATGCTTATCCTCGAGACATGGAGAGACAGACTGTGTTAGAGAGACAGGCTGAAGCGGACTGCCGAGAAACACCCCCTAGAACCATCTGCTGCTGACCCCCCCGCCAAACCTGTCCTGTTTTCAGGGGTCGTCTATGAAGAGTCCCTGGGGGCCCCACATGGGCTGGGCGTTGGCTTTTTCTTTCCCCTCTGTCCCTGCCACCAGCTGACCGAACACTCTTTGGATCTTTATTTTTGAGGTCACCATTTTTTGTTTCAAATACAAATAGGGGGTTAAAATACAAATCAGTTGAATTAATCAATGAGAAAAAAATATTTGGCGAACAGGAAGGCCTTGGGGTGATGCATGAGAATGTATGGGCAGGGGAGGTTAGGAGATGTCAACGATATATTAGAAAATCGGAATAGATAAAATATATAAATTCAGAAAGATGGTTGAAGTTATAATATATGTGTGATAAGCCTAGAGATGATGAAGAATACGATTTGACTAAAAAATATATATAATTAATTGTTGAGGGCTGACGGCATTGCTAATGAATGGCATACAGAATAATAATAATAAATAATATAATTGATTAATGTGAAAAAATAGTACAAATGTAACATTGTACTGGGATAAGGTGCATAAATCATGAAAAAAGAAAAAGGCATCTCCTTATCGTGCAACTGAAAGTTGCTGATGGCTGAGCGCCATCTATCGGAATAAATATCAACTATTCTCGTTGATTTTTTTATTCCATAATTTTTTATTCCACGCGTCCGTGGTTAGCTTTTCTTGATTAATCAAGAATGGGTATTTGGCCAATTATGGAATAAAAAAATCAACGAGAATAGTTGATATTTATTCCGATAGATGGCGCTCAGCCATCAGCAACTTTCAGTTGCACGATAAGGAGATGCCTTTTTCTTTTTTCATACACATCTAGAGTTATGTCAATTTAAATAGCATTGGGGATGGTAAAATTGAGAACTTAATGAATATATGATGAAAATGCTATTGCCATAAATCGATTGTGGTGCGGGAGGAAAAAAAACAGAAAGTGTTACATTAAAGTTTTCAGTAGAGAAATTTCTCCCACCAGATGGATGATGCCTCGGATGGGTCTTGTGGAGTGGGCTGCGATGAGGCTTGGTGATCATTTTTTGCGGTGGTTGCCATGGGACATCGTCGGTGCTGGTTGGCGGTGCGTAGCGAGGATTTCTCGATGGATCTTGTCTGTTTGTTCGAATCGATGAAAGAAGGTGCTCATAGCGCAAGAGATGTCGATGGGGGCGATGATGACCTCCTCGGTGCGTGGTACGGCTAGCCCTCGCATGCCGTCTTGGAGATGGTCCACTGGATCTTCAAGGAGGAGGGCAAGTAGAAGGAGCATCCACACGAATGCGCCGTTGACCACCAGGGCCTCTGTCATTTTCTGCATGTCGCTGTCCTCGGTATCCTGTCGACTTTCTGTAATATTGTTGCAAATGTCGACGTATGGATAAGCTGGCAGTCGTGCACGTGAGGCGAGTGTTGATATTCTTCCCACACGTGGACAGCAAGTAGCAGAGGCAGGGTTGGATGTGGATCACATTGTTTCCAACTGTGAAACTCACTGAGTCCTAATGTTGTCGATTTTTTTGTTCCCTGCGCCACGTTTAGGTGAAAACGTGATTCTTCCTAAAGCGGCATTTATATTGTGTGTTTAGGAAACACGGCGATCGATTCTAACCGGTCAAGGGTTGTTTTTCTTTAAACATGTGTGGGTGTGTGTGGTTTTTGTAGGTAAAATGTTGTCCTGGATCTAAGTGTCGATGTTAAGTGGACAAGTTAATTGAGGGCGAGAGAATCTAGACTTGTGACTTGGTTTTGGTTTATTAATGAAATAATCGATATTTCAATTCATTGGGGTCAGTAGGCGGTATTAGTTATGGAATTAATTAGTTATTCTGTTAGTGGACTGATTTGGTAGTAAATGTAAAATAACGTTTTAGGCAAGTTATTTGTAGCTAAACAGGACATCGGCGTAGATTAATTGGTTAGGGATTAGAACGGTATATAGTAAGATGTACGCACTAATATTTGGTTTAATAGATGGCGAAAAATTCATTAGAGTGACATGCAGCAGTAGCGAGGGGTCGTGACAAGAAAATGTCGGCTGTTTGTTTTTCCATCTCCCCTCGAATTTATTATTAACGAGTTCCGGCGGTGGCGGGTATATTTATTTGGGTCATGGGTCCTGTGTGGGGACAGCTTGCTTCCTTACAATTTATTGGAAGATCTCTGCAGTAGGGTGCAGAAAATGAGCTGAGCAAGTCGGGTGTATGAGACGGGATTTCTGAGCGTCAAATATCGTGGGACATAAATGGTTAAATTCTACTAAGTGTACATCAGGTGTTACGCGAGGTGTTTGAATTAGTGGCCTGTGCGGGAGGAATAGGATGTTTTCTGTATAGTATTTAAGTTTGTTCACATGAACTATATCATCTTCTTTATTTAGGGGTCGATTGGGTCTGTTAATTCGGACTACGTTCGGAGATATTATTTCTATAATTGTAAACGGACCTGTGAAGTATGGTGCCAGTTTTCCCGTATCGGGAGGTTTATAATTTTTTACGAGGACTAGGTCACCAATCTCGAAATGCGGGGCTTGATGACCTTTATCATATCTTTGTTTGTCCATTTCATGCTTAAGCTGTGTTGTGCTCAAGGCAAGTTGCCTAGCCTTCTGCACGTCGGGGAACGGGTTATAATAGTTTTTTAGTTCTGGACCACTTGTTTAATTAATTTGGTCCAGGATGTCTTCGGGTTTTCGAGATATAGTAACCTTAGCTTTCCAGTGAATGTGGCGTTCAATCGTTCTATCAATCCGTTAGCTTGCGGATTGTTACTGGTGGTAAGTAGTGGTTGTATACCGTGAGATAGCAAAAATTTGCGGAATTTTTCGGAGGTGAATGCGGGCGCTCTATCCGAAAGTAGGCGTTTTGGAGAACCTTGTTGTAGTACCTTTTTTAGGGTTTGGATGTACGTTAAGGTACTGGTAGATTTAGATGGGAATGCCCAAGCGTATCTGGTCAAGTGATCCACTATAACATGGAGATACGTCTTGGAGTGTCCTTATTTCGAAAATCCGGATATTGTATCTATTGATATCAAATCGAATGGTTGTTGTGAATGGGGGAATTTGTCCTAAGGTGCCATAAGGCTTACCTTTGGGTTTTTTGATGATTTGGCAGGTATGAGAGGAATTTACAAATTTTTGTTTGGATTTGGCCATACCTTTCCAGTAATACTGAGTAGAGATTAGGCGAGCCATTTGGGAGATACCGTGATGGCTGTATTCGCTGTGAACCTGGTTCATAAGAGAGTGTTAAGAGCTTCGGGTATTATTATTAGATGTACACCTTTACGCCGTATGGTGTGTAGACCGTTGACGTCTACAGCGACACTGGTATCCGTGAGATTCGGTTGGTGTTTATTAATAGTACGAGCACTGAAAAATCCACAAAATGGATTGCGAAAAAGTAAGTCGGCCTCGTGTTGTTGTGTACCCTTGAGGTACTGTATTTCAAAGTCGTAAGTGGATTGTCTTAAACTCCACCTAAAAAGTCGTCCTGAAGGGTTTTTAATAGTTTTAAGCCATTGTAGGGCATGGTGGTCGGAGTAGACAGTGAAGACAGTTTCTAACTCTGAAATGGTATAATTGCGTTCGTGAGGGCGCAGTGCTTAACTGTAATACTGTTTGGGAAGAAATTTTCCGTCCGGATGTACTTGTTTGAGAATTCCTGCGTTTCCCTGGGTGGATGTGTCACTGTACAAGCGGCAGGGTAAACCATCCTGATACAGATGTAATACGGGCTTACGTGTTATGCTCTCCTTGAGAGCCGTGAATGCCTGTTGACATTTGTCGTCCCATTGCCATTTAGTGTCTTTTTTAAAGTAATTTGTTGAGTGGTGCTCTGAAACGGGTATAATCTGGTATAAACTTGTTATACACGTCGACGGCTCCTAAAAAGGACTGTAACGTTTTTTTGGTTGTAGGGAGGTTTGATAGCGTTAATAATATCGAGGTTACGGGTCTGCGGTGTGTGGGTTCCGTCCTTAACGGTGTATCCTAGAAATTCTCTTGATGTCTTCAAAAATTCACATTTTTTATAGTTTAGTTTAATATTTTCCTGTTGGCAGATCTCCAGGAATTGTTCTAAGTGTTGAATATGCTCTTCTAAGGTATCCGAAAAGATAATGAAATCATCGAAATCGTGGGCTATGAAGCTTAACTTATATTTTTGGAATATTTGGTTTATTGCGCGCTCAAAAATCTGTGCTGAATTGCGCATCCCAAAAGGAAGCCTACAAAATTCGTATTGCCCGTCTGAGGTCACGAAAGTGACGGGAACTGGGATCTCTTACGACCTGCCAGTAGGCAGAAGATATATCGGCTGAGGAGAAATACTTGGCGCCTGAGAGCTTGTCAAGTATGTTCTCTATCAAGGGGAGAGGATGGACGTCTGGTGCAATGATTTCATTTATCCTACGATAGTCAACACAAAAGCGTTTTGATTTGTCACGCTTGGTAACAAGCGTGATGGGACTGGCATAGGGAGATACAGAGCTTGTAATTATACCGTGTTCAAGCATTTGTTCGATTTGTGTTTGTATTTCAAGTTGGTCATTTAGGGGTACTCGATAAGGACGTAAGGCATTTACCTTGTCCGAAGTAGTATTGATTTTTACGGGAGGTATTTTAAGCCTAGGGAAATCGTATTTATTGGCGGCAAAAACGGGCGCAAATTAATGCAGTACCTTGTGTAAATTATAGGGACAGTGACCTAGGTTACTTGTGTCCAAAGATATGCAAGATGAGGACATAGAGGCGTTGAAAATAGGATCAGGAACATTACAATGAGGCCAAATAAGAGTGTTGGAGTTCACCACGTGTGAGCAACCCGTACCAGGAGGGGAAGTTTAGTAAATGGGACAGTTGTATTAACCTGTCCATGGGACACGTGTTGCTTGCACGAGGTGAATTTGTACAATGTAGTTGGTAGGGGTACATTATCTTGATACAGGAGTAGCTAAGGACAGTTTATATTCAGTAGAAATCTTTTTATGGAATTAAGGGATAATATGCCAAAAGGCAAGGGTGTATCTATGATATGGAATTTTAGTTTCTGCGTTATGTTACCTATTTTTAAGTTTAAAAATATATAACCTATGGTGAAAATATTGTTAGCTATGGCGTTAATAGTTAAGTTAAATGGGTGGACAGGTATTTTCTTTTGCAAACTGGTTTCTATTATTTTAAAACTCTTCCGACTAATTATATCGATAGATGCTCCTGTATCAAGTAATAGAAGTAGGTATACATTATTGGACAGTTCAGCTCGAACGAACAATTGTTCAACGAAAATTATGTGAGGAGGAACCTACTGTTGTGCTGTCTTGTGGATCGGGACAGGCTTGGTCTGGTGCTGTGGTTGGAGGATCCTTGGGACAGTTAGAGTTCACTGCTTGCGCTGGGCTCGTGGTGTAGAGTGGATCAGGGGAGCGGGTAACATGCGCTCGCGTGTTGGTAACTCGGAAGGGTGCGGGAGAGGACAACTCAGTTATTTCATGCTGTGGATAAATTGTGGCTCGGTACACAGATCTTGGACGGCTCTGTTCAGGCCGTTTGGGGCACTGGGCGCGCCAGTGCATGGCGCCACAATACCTGCAGGATGAAGGGGGTAGATTGGCAGCGTAGTTGGGTCGTGCTGACCACGGTCGCTGAGCACTGTACCTCGGTGACGGTGCGAAGGTAGGGTTAGGAGTTGTTCTGGTCGTCTGTTGGCACACTTGTGACGCACTGTGGGTTCCTCTTACGCGCGACACTACCATATACCACTCTTGAAAGTTGTTCGGTTGCACGGCAGCGACAATGCGCTGATCAGCGACGGGTAACCCATCAGTCAGGGAGTCTAATAGGATTTTGTGGGGAAGATTCAGCTGTAGGCCACACATCGTCTTTTTTGATAATACTCCTCTAACGCGGAGCGATCTGACAACTTTAATGGCCAAGAATCGGGCAAATGACGCGTTTGTGGTTTCAGGAAAGAGGTCTGCCTTGCGTCAACGTAGTATAATTTGTCTAATTTTAGGCTGCGAAAGTAGTGCAGGGCCTTACCTTGTAGGAGGTTGGGTAGCCTTCTCAGTCTTTCGGTGTATTGTAGTTGGGCCAGATCAGCTTGGGCGTCGTAATTGTCGAAGAAGCTCAGCGCCTCGTAGGAACCATCGTATCGCGGTAGCTCCACATCTCGCGATAGTCCGGTCGCCGCGGAAAGCTGATGTAGCGTCCTGGCCAAACTCCCCAGGACATCTGATACCACCGGCGGGGGCGTGGCGTCCTTCTGGCTGGGGGGAACTTCCTTCGTCCTACCGAGGATGTTTTCCATTCGGGAAGAGTGGTGTTTTCACCACTTTCATAGTTCCATGTGCTCCTTCGAATCCTCCTCTCTTCCCTGTTCCATCTTTCTGTACAGACAGTGGTCTACTTGCTTTCTTGTACCTTGGCGTCCACAATCTTGTCGGCTTTTCGGACGGGGGAGTCTGTGATATCTTGGGACTTCTGGGACCACTGTTACCTGATGCTATACGAACCTCGATGTCAACTCTACCGTGCAGTCGGCAAAGCTGCATATAAACGTAGCATTATATTAAGTATTTTATATACTATTTTTAAATACAAAACACAAGTATAATTTAATACATTACATTATTGTGTGATACAGAATTACGTAAATGATTTGTAATATAAAATCTAATTACCCGACAAGAAAAAAATAACTATGCTTTCTCTATTGCTTGCCTTTAAAGTTTGTAGAAAAAAAAAACAAATTTGGAGTAATTTATGTATTCGTTGCAATTCTCCAGAAATTTCCTTTAGAAAATTCTCCAAACTTCCTTGAAACTGTTGCTTCAAACTTTCATTTCCAACATACAAGGTATGTCCCATAAGTTCCCGGACAGGGTCCATAAAAAAGGTAAGATAAATATATTTTTAATTATTAAAACTTTTCAAAGTAATCCCCCCTTGCTTTAACGCACCACCGCCATCGTTTCTCCCAATTGCCGAAAAAGCTTTAATAGGCCTCTATTGGAATGCTCTTCAATGCCAACAGCGAATTTTCTATTATGTCATCCCTGATGTCAATATGTCTTCCTTTCATAACTGCTTAAGTTTGGGGAACAGGAAAAAGTCATTTTGATGCGATGTCTGAAGAATAGGGTGGATGAGGTAGGATTTGTGTCCCGTTTTCGGCAAAAAACTCGTCACCAAGTGCGCTGTGTGAGGGTGGGCATTGTGATGGTGCAGGATCTAGTCACCATTAGTCCATTTTTCTGGCTTTTTTTTTTCGAATCGCTTCCCCTAGACGGCGAAGAATCCCCAAATACATATCTTTGATAACTGTTCGGCCTGCAGAAAGATACTCGTGATGAACAATGCCCTTGTTATCCAAAAAATATCCTGGATTTCAATATCCTGGATTTTTTGGGTCTAGGCTCACCCTGACCTCTCCACTTGGCAGATTGACGCTTGGTTTCAGGATCATAGCCATAAACCCATGTCTCGTAGCCTGTGATTATCTTGTCTTTCCATTCCGGATCCGTTCTTGTCATTTCCAACATGTCCTCACAGGTTGAAAGCCGACAAAGTTTTTGCTCATTAGTGAGGAATCTTGGGATGAATTTTGCAGGAGTCTTTTTGAGGTTCAAATCTTCGGTTACGATCCTTCCAATCGTTGTTTTAGAGATGCCTGTATCTTGCTCTAGCTCCAGCAATGTGGTTCGAGGATTTTATTTTATCAAATCGGTGATTTTTTGCACATTTTCATCAGTCCTTTGAAATTTTGGTCGTCCTTGACGAGGATCATCTTCAATGGAAATTCTGCCAGCTTTAAATCTAGAATGCCATTCAAAAACAATTTTTCTCTTTGGGGCGTCATTGGGGAATGATTTATAAAGCATTTAAAAAGTTTCGGTTGCTGATATTTGAAGTTTCACACAAAATCTATGCAAATCCTCTGCTTCAATTTTTGTTCCATCGTAAAATCGCCGCAGCGCTACCTTTAAATAAATTAGAATAACCTTGGGGCGCGTGCACGTACCTCCTCGAAATTGGTACCACCGTTTTGCCAGATTTTTTTCTATAATAAGCAGTCAAATTTATTTACATTATTATTTTTTTTTTATGGATCCAGTCCGGGAAATTATGGGACATACCTTGTATTTCCCTCACAAAATTGTCCTATGTGTGCATAATAAATGCAAATAAAAGAATATTGTATTTACTTTATTAATGTAATGCATTTCGTGCATCTTCTGGAGAGTTGGAGAGTTCAGGTAGATCATACCAATTTTTATTATTTTACACTAATTGAAAGACCCGGCTTCGCCCAGGGTTCTACTCTAGTAAATGATTTGTAAATAAAATAGTTTTAACAAATGTCAATTATCACGATAATAGTTTTATTACTATTAGTAGTATCAGTTTTGATTATAGGATTTCGATGAAGAATCATCATAATGATTTTTCAATTCCAAAATATGGTACTTTTTAATTATTAATATCCAAAGTATTGATTTTAAAATAAATAGACCCCTTCTCAGCTATAGCGAAACTCGCTTCTAAATTAGCCAAGTTAACCTCGATTTATCGGTATACTAAATATATATATATAGAGAGAGGGTTGTTCATGAGAAGTGTTAAGTCACATTTCAATAGAGAATTAAACATAACCCGAGTTTCGGGAGTGTCAAACGCCAACTGTCCGGACAATAGATTGACCTTATAACAAAAAAGGTTCTGGTTCATTTTCAAGGAAAACTAAAGAAGAAAATACAAGAACTCTATATACATAAAACATCAGAGCGTGAATATGAAACTATTTCATTACGCATTTTATTTTTATTTTTCTAATAAACCAATTGCCTTCTATACTCTCATTCTAACCAAATATATTTGGAGGGCCTGGCTCTGATGAATCCTCCTAGCAGTTCCGACAATTTTTTCTACCATACCGCATTAATTTTGCAATGGGTTATTCTTCTTTATATCCGGCACACATTAGAGGAATTATTTTAAAAGTTTTGAGAGCAAATTATGTTAAAATTAAACTTTTAAGAATGGTAAAAAAAATTATAAATATTTATAACGAGCACTATGTTCCGCAAACAATTCACGAAAGGTCAGTTAGGTATAAACTTTATTATACATAATGCATAAGCGCACCCAGAAGGTTTCCCAGACTTGCGTTGTTAGCAGGATTGAGCGAGTGCATACAATTTCAGACTTATATGCGGTCTAGAAGTATATTAAAACTTTATCTTAATTATATCAGTGCCGCTTATTACGCCAGAGAAACGGCTGTGCCTATTTTAATTCGTTTAAAAGGAAATTCTCTTCCCTCGTCGATTCCTAACTTTGGCGGCCACCTTGAAATCAGAAATTTCTTACACTCGCAATGTTAGTAGGATTGAACTCGTCTATTAAATACCAGACTTATAGGTGGTCAGGGAGTATATAAACAATTTATCCTAAAATTTGAAATGAAATATATAAAAAATAGTCCGTTATCGACCACCCCACCAACCAAAAGTATGGAATTTTTTCCACTTTATCAGCCGGTTATAGTAGAATTGTATTGAAATTTGATTACAATAATTAGGAAAAATAAACAGAAAAAGATAAGACATGGAAGCAAGTTAAATAATATCTTTCAAAAATAAAGTGTCCTTTAATCTGTTTGAAAAAAGGCAAATTTATTACGAGAGATTGCCTCTTTTTAATCCGTTTATTAATTAATTAATAGCTCCTTTTCCCTAAGAAAAAAACGGAACCAGCTCTAAAATTATTTTTTCTCTTTTCTAGCAAATATAGGTATGTTTCCATTTTTATCTTAACATATTTTGTATTTCCGCACACAAAATAGATTATAATATTCCAGACGATTTATAAGACACAGCCACTAGAATTACGCTTTAAGCCTCTAACATTTTAAAGCATATAGTAGAGTCTCCCATGAGAGAGCATAGCCTAAAATAATAACTAAACCCGGTTTCCTTTGGAAGTGATTTTCCAATGGAGATTCTATTTCGGTTGAAAGACGAGTTAGTTTAATATAACAGAATCTTTGATTAGACTAGGATAGACCGGGTATAGCCATGTTTTAGACGGTATCTCATCGAAGATTCTATATCACCACAATTCATTAAAACAAAGAAGATTCATAAAAGAGATTAGAATAATTAAAATAAGAGAATTTGATTACTATTTTTGTTTTAATGTCCATCCATACAAAGTTCAAATAAACCACTCCCTCTCCGTACCCGCGCAGGCCCGGTCACGCTCCGCCGCGGCACGTGGGAAAACATACAATGTTCCCAGCACATCCCTCTTTTTAAGATTTGAAATATATATACTGTATAAAGGACTGCGGTGTATGATTATAAAGTAATACTTAAAGCCTCCCCGCATAAGTTTCTTTTTTTGTGAAAACCAATATTAATTTCAAAGAGAAATATGTACTATTTCTAACTTTTTGGATGACGTATGAAAAGGTTGAATATATGAAGAGTAATGGTCTATATATGATTGGATGACGTATGAAAGGGTGAAAATGTGAAGAGTAATGGCGAACGGAAAAATAAAAGTGTCCAGGGGCGGGAAGGCTTTAAGTATTACTTTATATATATATACTGTAGTAAACCTGTATGATAATTAACTTCTTATTTAAAAACTTTTGTAAATATGTAAATCAAGTTTTAAATATAACTAAGAGTAGGTAGAACAATAAAGTCTTGTGTTTCTGTTCTATATGGCAGGTTGTGCCTTATAATTTCGATATAGCCTCTTTAATTCGGCTGATCTTAATTAAGCATTTTAAAAATATATTACAACATGGCGCAGCCGACAGGATACAACCTTAGGAGTAAAGGAAAGAAGAGCTCCCAAGATACTGGTATAGTGGAACAAAAGAATTCTGACGACGATGAACAAGTCAAGCTTGATCTTAGAGAAGAATTGTTAGGTAAAGTAGAGAAACACCTACTCCCAGGAGAAATTCCAGCGGATCCCAGCGGAGCTACTCTTCTTAATATTCTGAATAATCAACAACGGATGATTAATAAGCTCTTAGAATTACAACTAGGCATGGGGCAGGAGAGGATTCCTGTGGCCCGAATGGACATTGAGAAGTTCAATGGAAGGAATATGGAGCCTTCCA
Organism: Cordylochernes scorpioides; assembly: GCA_030710605.1. Classification (NCBI taxonomy): domain Eukaryota; kingdom Metazoa; phylum Arthropoda; class Arachnida; order Pseudoscorpiones; family Chernetidae; genus Cordylochernes; species Cordylochernes scorpioides. The sequence continues at coordinate 40,137,650 of CP092869.1, read as the reverse complement.
TTTGGATTACAAATTTCGAAGTTCTCTATGAAAATAATAATTGGAAGTCGTACCGTACCAGAATTAATGGAATGCGTGCTCACCTGGAGGATACGGCATTGGCGTGGTACGACAGTTACGATAGAAGTGCATCCGATGAAGATTGGGAGGAGTGGAGGAAGGACTTTGTGGAAGCATTTCAGGAAGACCCCATTTCCAAGTATGATAAGGCTATTAAGTGGCAATATCGCAACGGTTCCTATGTTGATTATTTCTATAAGAAGTTGAGGTTGCTACAGCTGGGACTACCTGGAGCTCCTGAAAAGGTCTTGATAACTGGCATCTTGCATGGCCTGCCTGTAGAGATGCAACAAAGGTTGGCGGTAACCCAATTCGCAACCCTGATGGAACTAAGAAAAGTCCTTGAAAGGTATAGGCCATGCGTTGGTCCATTGAATCAAAAGAACACCTTTTCAAAAAACTAGCAAGCCAGGGTTGGCCTATCCCGCTGTCAAAAATGACATTGTATCTTTCTGTTTCCTCACCCGATTCCATGTTATTATTTAATGTTAATGGTGTGACAATAAAAGCATTTCTAGATCCGGGATCCTCTATTGATTTAATACGAAAAAGCGTTCTAGATAAATATCAATGGAAAAGTGTTCCATCAAAAACAAAATTGACTACCATAAATCAGAACGATGTTTTTTCGTCAGAGTGTATTGACCTCGAGTTAGAAATTGATAATCATAAGATCAAGGTCACTGCCATAGTCCTTGGAGATATGCCTTTTGAGATCTTGATTGGGAAGCCAACGATGAAAAAATTCAGAATTAAATGGGACTTTGGTACAGACGATATCAAGTGCTTTTCTTTGAGATCAAGAGAAGTTGTTGCTACCACCGATGACTTGAGGACTAAATTCCCCGAACTTTGCCATACTTCTAAAAATAAATTCCCTAAATCTGAGGTAGACTTTCTGCTAAAGCCCAATAACAACATAGTGGCGTGCAAACCCTATCCTATGTCGGATCATAAGAGAAGGTGGACTGCTAGAAAAATTGAGGAGTTGTTGGCTAGGGGTATAATTACTCGTTCTAATTCGGAATATGCATCACCTTGTATTTTGGTTCCTAAGAAGGATTCTTCTCATCGACTCTGTATCGATTACACTGGTCAACAAGATTTTTACACAAGAGAACCTGATTATGTTTCTAGTGAAACTTTTCATGCTGAACTCAAATATCTAATCAGAAATTTCCCATCACCTATGGTTTTTGCGTGACGGTCTTTTTTTAGTATTGGGATAAAACACTAAAAATTGCAAACAATGTCACGTAACTGGTTTATCAAAAATATTTTTATTTGTCCACAAAGAAATAGCATCCTATCTACATGTCCTGAATCCAAATATACCATTAGTTTTTTTCTATTACACAATATTTCTGAGATACACCTACTTGAATTTGGAAATATTGTTAATATATAGGCATATATGAACGAAACATATTTATTATTGAAAAACAGTGACCGTGGATTTTCTTCTATACTTTGCTTGTGGTAGATCCCTCTTGAGTGCCCAGCAGTCGTCGGCAAGCATAGCGGGACTCCATTTACCTTGGTACCGCTTCTCCATGCTTGATATAGCTTGATGAAACCTCTCACCATGCTCATCGCTAACTGCGCCAAGATTGTCTGGAAAGAAATCTAGATGTGAATGCAGGAAATGGATCTTGAGGGACATGTTACATCCCAGTGCCTTGTAGGAAAGCAACAGATCATTAACTATGTCTCGGTAATTTTCAACCTTGACACTTCTAAGAAGTTTTTGCCAACGTTTCTAAAGGAATTCCATGCTGCTGCTTCAACTTCATTCAAACTATTTTTAAAATTTCCATCCTGCTGCAATTCTCGAATCTGAGGTCCAACGAAAATGCCTTCTTTAATCTTCGCTTCACTTATACTAGAAAATTTTTGTTTTAGGTAGGCAAATCCACTGGCATTTTGATCCATTGCCTTGACAAAGTCTTCATTAATCCCAGTTTAATATGTAATGGTGGTAAATAAATATTTTCTGAATCGATCAGGGGTAGATTTGCAATATTTTTATATCCTGGAGTAAAGATTTTACGGTTTGGCCAGATTTTTTTAATGTAATGCCTTTCCCTATCTCTGCTATCCCACTCACACAGAAAACAACAAAATTTTGTATATTCAAGCTGTAATCCACGCAAGAGAGCAACGACTTTCAAATCGCTGCATATTTTCCAACCGTATCTTTCATGTTCTATCTTTTTCAAAAGCAGTTTCATGTTTTCGTAAGTCTCTTTCATGTTGGATGCATGTATTTATCCCAATACTAAAAAAAGATCGTCAGGCAAAAACCATGGGTGATGGGAAATTTCTGATTAGATTTTTGACGTTCAGCATGAAAAGTTACGCTAGAAACACCATCAGGTTCTCTTGTGCAAAAAAAAAAAAGTTTTTTTGTTGACCTGTGTTATCGACGATTAAATCAGGAGACCTTCTTGGACCCTTTTCCATTCCCCAGAATCGACACAATTATCAATCAATTTGGAGGATATCAATACTTTACCAAAATTGATTTGAAATACAGTTTTTGGCAAGTTGGCCTAACTAAAGCCACTAGAAGGTTCTCTGCTTTTGCTACACCAGATGGGCTTTATGAATTTACTAGGTTACCATTTGGGTGGAAGAACTCGCCTCCTAAATTTCAACGAGTAATAAGCGAGATACTAGATGATTTGCTGGAACGCAGAGTGGTCGTCTACCTTGATGATATCTGTTGTGGTGCCCCCACACTTGATGAGTGTGCTTCCCTCACCTACGAGATTCTTCATAGGCTGAATAAGTTTAATATGACGGTAAACTTGGACAAATGCCATATTTGTGTCGCTGAGGTGGAACTTTTGGGTAGAGTCATCAACGGCAATTCAAAACAAATGAAGGAAGAGTGATAGAAAAGGCTAAACTTATGAAACGCCCTTACGATCTAAAGTCGCTCCAATGCTTCACCGGGTTCACTGGACATTTTAGAGCCTACATACCCAATTATTCCAAGATAGTCCGACCGTTGGATAATTTAAAGAAAATACATTCAGTGTTTCTGTGGTCTCTCTCTCTACTGAGTGTGAAGAGGCTTATTTAAAGCTGATAGACATCATAACCTCCAAACCAATCTTGGCAATTCCGGATGAGTCCTTGCCTTACGAACTATCTACCGACGCGTCTTATTATGGAACAGGGGCAGTTTTATACCAAAGAGATGTAAATAAGAAGAAGCCACATCAGCTCAGAGTAATTAGTTATTATTCTTATACATTCTCTAGAGCTGAACAAAATTATTCCAACACGGAGAAAGAATGTCTGGCTGTTCTGAAGGCTGTCAAACATCTCAGATTCTACTTGGAAGGCAAGCCCTTCGTGGTCCACACAGATCATCGCGCCTTAACTCAGTTACTTTCCTGTGGTCATCTAAGGGATCGACTTGCGAGGTGGCAGCTCTTCCTTAGTTCTTTTGAAATGAAGGTCAATCACCGTTCTGGAAGAGAGCTTAGTGATGCTGACGCTTTGTCAAGATTGGCTATAGAAATACCTAATGACAATAGCCAAGCCGTGTTGTTCTTCAAACATCAAAGCATTCCATTAAAATTAGAAAAACTATAACAAATATTTTGTCCCTGACGAACATCGGACTTCACTTTTATCCCTGTATCATGATGACCCCTTATCAGGAGGACACTCTGGATTTTGGCGAACCTATTATAAGATGAAACAACGCTTCTCTTGGCAGGGCATGAAGAACGATATAAGAAAATATGTGGCATCCTGCCCTACATGTCAAAACATCAAGTTCAAATATAGGTGCCGGCCTTCTAGAATGAGTTTGCCTTCTCAGTCCCGTGTACCTTATCATACGGTGCACATAGATTTTGCAGAGGCTCCTTCTGGCGTTAAGGATAAAAAATCTACATTTTTATTGGTTATTGATGAGGCCACCAGGTTGGTTCAAGCTAAAGCCATGAGACAACATGGTCGTGCACTGTTAAAATATTTTGAAGGACACGATGATTTAAAGGCAGTACAGACCATTATATCGGATCAAGGAAGATCATTTGTATACGGCGAGTTTCCTAGATGGGCAGCCTCTAAGGGCATACGACTGATAACATCTTGGCCTTATCACCCCGCAGGAAATGGTTTAGCCGAAAGGGCAATACGAGATATAAAAACTTTTCTCTCTTGTTATCCCCATTTTAAAGGCGGATGGAAAAATGCTTTAGAAGCAGCAGTGAGATATCACAATAGGTCATACAATTCTTACCTGAGTTGCTCTCCTTTGTTTAAGTTTACCGGAACTTCTCCCGTCTTGCCTGCCGATAAAGAACTCGATCTCCAGTGTGACCTTCATGAAACCGAAAAAACCCCAACCGAGCAGAACCAATACCGACAAAGAACGAAGCTCTATTTCAATCGTCGTAATAAAACCACGCCACCCGAGCTAAAAATTGGCGATTTTATTCTAGTCAGACATCAAAGAGTTGGAAAAGAATGGCACCAGACAGGCCCTCATCGAGTAACGGAGGTAACCTTCATGGATGGATACCCTAAATATGTTAAATACCAAACTAATGATAAGATTTCCAGAACGGCACACATCTCGAATATAAGACCTTTCATCATTAGACCAACCGTTGGAACGGGATCATCTCGGGAGCGATGATCGATTATCGGTGGCGGGTGTTGTAGTAAACCTGTATGATAATTAACTTCTTATTTAAAAACTTTTTTAAATATGTAAATCAAGTTTTAGATATAACTAAGAGTATGTAGAACAATAAAGTCTTGTGTTTTTGTTCTATATGGCAGGTTGTGCCTTATAATTTCGATATAGCCTCTTTAATTCGGCTGATCTTAATTAAACATTTTAAAAATATATTACATATACATTACAAACTTTAAATTCATAATATAATTAATAATGAAGGCGATCCACGGGTTTAACAATTCGTCCACTCCGGGTTCTTATCTGGCCGTCTTCTAAGTCGTTAGAGGGATAATCCACAACTGGGGTATTTTCATTTTCAACCAGGTCCTCCCCCGAAAAGGTCGGCGTCGATGGGTCGGCTAGATATAGCACTGTATCTCCTTTTCGTAGATGGAACCTGTTTCGACGTACAGTCCCAACTGGAGTATCAACCATATATGACCTTGGTGTCTGTGCTTTCTGCTTTACAATCCCCCAGATTCGCATATCTGTAATCCAAACCGTGTCACCTTCGGATAGCTCCTCCATGTCCGTAGCTCCGCAGCGTCGATCATATCTAGATTTCATATCCTTTCTCCTTTTCCCCTCCTTTCTTTTCAGGGTCTGAGAATCCACCAACCTTGGATTAAGATTATCTGGTGCAATTAGCAAGGTCGTTCGGAGTTTACGTCCCATGAGAAGCTCAGCAGGGCTGTAACCCTTCTCCAAAGGGATCGATCGATACTCTAGGAATCCAAGCGATGGGTCTTGATTTTTATTGAGGATCAACTTAGCAATTTCACACCTGCTTCTGCCATCCCATTGCTCTGCGGGAATCGAGGACTTGAAGTGACATGTGTGAATCCGTACTGCCTTGCGAAATTTGCACATTCACGAGCAGCTCCAAATTGCGTCCCATTATCGCTTACAACATTTTCTGGTATTCCATGTCGGGCAAATATGGATTTGCAACTATGCACCACCACATTGGCTGTGAGCCGATCCAGCTGAATCATTTCAGGAAAGCGAGAATAATAGTCAATGACGACTAGATACCACTTATTCCCGAACTTGAACAAATCCATTCCAATCTTTTGCCACGGTCGTGTAGGAAAGTTGGTTGGTATCAAAGGTTCATGTTTTGAGACGGCTTCCTGGATAAAGACATTGCACTTTCTGACGGTTTCCGCGATCTCTTCCGAAATTCCAGGCCACCATACCGTCTCACGTGCGCGAAGTCTTGTTTTTGTAATCCCGAAGTGCCCAGCGTGCAACTTATTTAGGATCTCCAGTTTCATACTTGCTGGAATAACAAAACGACAGCTACGCATCAGTAGTCCATTTTGAACGCCGAGTTCATCCTTGACATGCCAATAAGAGAGCAGAGCCTGTGACATCTTCTTCTTATCTGGCCAGCATTGCTCACGGTAGTTGACTACTGCTTTCAGGGTCGTATCTTCTTGTTGAGCTTCAAAAATCTTCGTCAACCTCTCGTCTTTGTCGGTTATACACGAGAGAACTGCATTTATATGCGCTGAGGTTGGCCGTTCGTTTTCACCTCCCTCGGTTGTGAAAAGTGGTTGTCTGGATAATGCATCGGCGTCGAGCAGCTATTTTCCAGGTATATGCACTATTTCGAATCCAAACCTCATAATACGCTTTCGGAAACGTTGCAGTCTTGGGATCAGCGAACTCAATTCTTTCGTCGAAAATAGAGGGATTAGAGGCTTATAGTCGGTCTCAATTCGGAAACGCTTTCCAAGCAGGAAATCTTGAAAACGTTCGCAAGCCCATGTAATTTCGAGAGCCTCTTTCTCGATCTGAGAATACCGTTTTTCGGTAAGTGTCATAGTTCTAGAAGAATAAGCAACAGGTCGCCAGATTCCATTCTTACCTTCTTGCTTCAGTACCGCTCCCAGGCCGTATGAAGATGCGTCGGATGACACCATAGTTGGTTTCCTGACGTCGTATGCTGCCAAGATGGGTTGAGTCGAGCAATTCTTTCAACTTACGGAATGCTCGCTCCTGGCTGCAATCCCAGACGAAGTCTTGACCTTTCACCAACAACTGGTTCAGTGGAGCTAACATTTCATATAAAATTTCCACAAAGCGTCCCAGATGGTTCACAATGCCAAGAAATATTCTTACGCCATGAACATCGGTCGGAGCAGGCATCTTCGCCACTGCTTCGATTTTCGCTGGATCTGGTCGAATACCGTCTTCATCCAGTATGTGCCCAAGAAAATTAATTCTTGGTACGCCGAAGACACACTTGGCCTTGTTTAGTGTCACTTTCGCCTCTTTCAGTTTTCGAAGCACTAAACGAAGAATTCGATCTGAGTCTTGGAGTCGGAGGCAAATATCAGAATATCGTCCAGGTAACACGTTACACCGTCCATGCCTTGCAAGATTATTGACATAACTTTCTGAAAATACTCTGGGGCGAGTGAGATTCCAAATGGCATCCTGCAGTATTTATATCTCCCAAAAGGAGTGATGAAGGTCGTTAAATGCTGGCAGTCCGGGCTCAACAGAATCTGTTGAAAGCCACTGTTCGCGTCCAGTTTCGAAAAGAATCTTGCTTCCCCCAGTTGTCCCAGCATGTGCTCCACCACTGGCATGGGATGCACTTCTCGCTGTACATGTTCGTTCAGCCTTGAGAGATCCACACAGAGTCGTATGTCGCCATTCGGTTTTACCAGCAATCACAGTCGGTGCACACCATTCAGTCCAACGTTAACTTGTGCTATGATTCCCGCCTTCTCGAGCTCTTCCAATCTTGTTTTGAGCTTTTCCATCAAAGGTATTGGTACCCGTCGAGGAGTATGCACAGCATATGGTTTTGCTCCAGGTTTCAATTTGATTTCGTAAATGTTTCCGATCTGTCCCAGTCCTTCAAATACTTCAGGGAATTCTTTGATCGGGTTAATTCTCGTCGCAACCATTTCAATCCGCCTCGCCAGGTTCAAGAGCTCACATGCCCGGCGACTCAGAAGAGGTTCACTCAAACGACGAATGACATAAATCTTCTCCTTGATTTCATAATTGCCATTTCGCAGCGTTGATATAAACATACCCACAGTCTGAAGTTCGGAAAATTCAGCAGCTCAAATGTTGATATCACTTCCCCCTAGTCGTTGCTGTCCCATTATCATCGTGAAGAGACACAGAGGAACACATGTAACATCCGCCTGGGAGTCGAGCTTGAACTTCAACTGTTTCCCGTTCACTTGGATTTTTGCTGTCCATCGCCTCCTGCACTCGCCTTCATCATCATCGAGATTAGATTAATCCTCCACAGCTGAGACCTCCAGGAGAAAACCAATTTCTTCATCAAGTTCAGAAACAGCTTTGACTTCCGCAGTCTTCACCTGCTTATCTGGGCAGCAATTTGCAAAATGGCCAGTTTTTGAACATAGGTTACATCTTTGTCCTTCAGCCCGGCAAGCCTGTCCTTCCCTGTGGGTGAAACCTCCGCATTTTGGACATCGTGATCTTGTTTTGGCTGACTTCTCATTCTACCTCGAAGGCTGCTGTTGTTGTTTCGGTGATTGTTTCTTCGAGTTGAACTTCACCTGATTGACCTTTTGGCTTGTTGAGGGACGCTGCAAGTCGACTTGCTGCTGTCGAACGGCTTCCTGCTGTCGAACCATTTTCACCGCCTTTTCCAAAGTCAGTTCGCTGTCCAACTGCATTCTTTCAGATAAAGCTTTGTCCCTCACTCCAACCACTATTCGGTCACGGATCAACTGCTCATGAAGACCCTCAAATTCGCAACTATCAGCCAATTTGTACAATGAAGTGATGAATTCGTCCACTGGCTCCCGATCCTTTTGGATTCTTAAATTAAATTTCGCACGTTCGTAGATAATATTCTTTCTGACACAGAAGTGGCTGTCGAACGCCTTGAGGACGGAATCTATTTTCTTTGCCTCTTCCTCCTTTTCGAACTTGAAGGTCCTGAATATATCATCCGCGCGGTCATCCATCAAGTACATAAACAAATCGATCTTGTCCGCCTCCTCTTTCTTCTTCATTCCACTGAACACGAGGTATCGTTCGAATCTCTTCCTCCATTTGGGTCATTCGTTGGGAGTCGAGAAGTCGAAAGTTTCTGGAGGTTGAATCTGAGCCATGTTGAATTATCTTCCAAGGTACACAAAAATCGATATTTTGCAATATACGGATTCGTATTTTATCCAGTCACTGCTGCCACCATGTTTTAATGTCCATTCATACAAAGTTCAAATAAACCACTCCCTCCCCGTACCCGCGCAGGCCCGGTCACGCTCCGCCGTGGCACGTGGGAAAACATACAATATTCCCAGCACAAATTTTTCTATTGCTTATCTTTATCAACGATCCTTTTTCCTCGCTTATTGACGACGTCAAGGTTTATCGTCTATTAAATAATTCTGATTATAAAGAAAGCCATTGGTTGTCTTCATAGATTTTATTTAATGCTATTGAGAAATTTAGAAAATTCGCTTTGAAATTTGGTTTTGTCTTTTATTCAGAGAAATTATGCAACACTAGTTTATATATGGGAATTTTGATGAGGTAAAACATTCTTGAAAGTGATCAAATAAATTTTCGTTTACACTTATATATTGAGTATATGGACTTGTAGGGACCGTTTAAAACCTTAATGATTATTATAAGTTATTTTCTTCACTAGCACACCATTTTCTCAAATATAGAAAACGTTCATATAAATAGAAGTCATAAGTGAAATCTACTGACTACTTTCCCTCTCTAAATAAGGTATAAATTAACCAATATATAGATTTACTAAAGAATAACAGAACTAGAGATTATATATCTCTAAACATATGAGGCTAATATATATATGTGTTTATTAGAAACTAGACGAATGGCCCGGGCAACGCCCGGGGTTTACCCGAGTGCGAATATATTTTAAAAACGTTGACTTGGGTGGTCATAGCGCCCGATTTGTAAATACGTAGTACGATGCGATTTACATTAAAAGTAACCTGTCTATAGCAGCCCCTCTCTATAACACCCTATTTTGGTGAGTCCCAAGAGGGAGCGCTATAGACAGGTTTAACTGTATTTGATACACAGTTCCAAAGTTTTCTCACCCCTCTCAACAAAGAGGGATGATAGTGTTATAAATAGAGAGCGTGTGATCTATTAATTTACATATTATACTAAAATTTCCAATTATATTTGACCATATTTAAACCTGTTTTAAAACTTGTATCATTTATGCAACTATACCATCCCTGTTGGTGTTTTTGGGGGTAAAAAAAGAGAAAAATGTTATATAATATATTTTTTAATATTATCTTTATGCATAGAAAGTACAAAAGTAAAATTTAAGGATTAAGAAGAAATACAAAAAACAAGAAAGGATCAAGAAGGCACTAACTACGTTGCCAAATTGTTAATTAACATATGCTAGCTAATATTATCATCATCAATTTATATTTATTCATATATTTACATAATTATTTACACAGAGAAAAATTATTTGAATTAATAAACCTAACAATTCCCCCCTTTTAATTCAATCTCAATTTTTCTTCAGAAATATAAACAGTTTAAAAAATCAAACATGGATGGCGTTACCTCCCCATTGCTTTCATCACCGTCTGGCGGCGCTGCTTGCGAGTTATATATACAATTCTGCAAATAACTCTAAGGATATTCAAGATATTCAAGAAATTATTTTTCGAAAACCTTTCCGGGGATATACCTAATAATATCCCAGAATTTCATGGCGATTGGATGTATGGTTTTTAAATAACAGGGTTGTCTAGAGGGGGGCAGGGAGGACACGTGTTCCCTGGCAGCCAATGAGCGCGCATTCTATCCGTGAGCTTCAGACAAACAGACAAACAGACAGAATAAGGCAAATATATAAGTAGATTAAAAATATAGAAAACATAAATCTTATATGTATAATAAATATAATGGATTAAATTTAATTTAATGCAGATATTTTCTCTTTTTTTATAGCGTATATGTTTATTCTATGGTCTTGATTTGCGCGGTTTGCCCAAAAAAAGACCGGATAAATTGTTTATACTTTGTTAAAAAGAGGGAGAAGTACCTCAAGTAGCTTTGAAAACGAATATCTTCACTTTTGTAATAAAAATATATGTTTATCTATATATATAAAAATGAATGAATGAATGTGTGTGTGTGTCTGTCCTTTATGCCTGACCAAACCACTCATTGGAACGCCATGAAACTTTAGTATACTTTAGTATAGTACTGGGAAGGTTTCTGAAAAATAATTTCTTGAATATCTTGAATATCCTTAGAGTTATTTGCAGATTTGTTGATTTAACTCGCAAGCAGCGCCACCATTGCGACGATGTTAACAAATTTTTATCTATAAGTTTTATTATCACTAAGTTTATTATCTTAAATATTATTTGTCAAAAGTAAGATTATCTCAGGATGACACGAAATGTATTTGAGACAAGAATAATGATACAATTCCAAGGCAAAGATACTATTTCTTTAACTTCCAATTACCGAGGGAACTAATTAATATTGATTTTATTTAACTTATCGAGTATTTTTCAAGGGACCAGGAAAAATGTTCACTAGATAAAACGACGATTTTGTAATGTAGAAAATTAGGAAAGACAAAATTCAGTATTACACGGTACACAGGGACCGGGAAAAAATGTTCACTTAATCGAGAGATTCAAATTGTTTTAAAAGATTTTCGTTAGACAAACCTTTACTCGGGTAAAACCCGGGCAAAGCCGGGTACATCCGCTAGTATTTTATAATAAATCTATTTCTACTCAAACAATGGACAGTATTCCTGGCTACTCAGAGATTCTCATCTATGGCTAGCCTTCTGATAATATCATAGGGCGTCTGCTGAAATTGTCCACGAATTTCATTCTTGGCCTTCCTCTTTCTGGTCTTCTTTCCACACATCCCTCCAGCAATAACTTTATTCTCTCCGAGTGTTGGACAAAATGTCCAAACATACTGGTTTTCCTACTTTCAATCGTTTCCTGTAGGTCGTATTCCTCCTCGATCATTTTAAGGACATCTTCATTATTCAGTATTTCTATCTCTCAAAGAATTCAGGTCTTGGAGTCATTTGCAGATGCGCACTCCAAATAAAGCTATTGATAAAGTGCTTTTTATACTAAAATGGTTTTGATTTTTAAGGACTTATTCTTATTGAATTCTATTTTTTCGTAAGCTGTGCTTGCCTTTACGTCTCCTTGACGTTTCCCATCTAATGTGATTAAGATGCTAAGGTACGTTAAAAGTGTAAGTTATAGGGTAGGTTTTCGTCCTCCGGAATTTCTCAGCCTTATCTTTGCCTTCTCTAGTACATTCCACTATTCTGGTCATTCTTATATTGAGAGATATGCATATATATAATTGGGTTGTATGTGGAACTGGAATTTGTTTAAAAAATCGAAATATAATCAAAATAATAACAGTACAGATATAAAAAGAATAATTTTACCTAAAAATTACCTAAATTATGTACCAACTCTCTCACTTTAAGTATGCATCAGAACGATGCATTATGTTTGTCACCTTAATAAAAAACTTTATAGTGGTAATAAGGAACCACACACAACACCAGTTTTGGAAAACATAATGCATCGTTATGATGCATACTTGAATAATGAGGTACCTTTTTTTGTACATGATTATCATCTTCCCGGAACTTTATGTTGCATTTTAACAAAAAAAAAAGGCAATTTCTACTACGCCAACATAAACACCTTTTTGGTGTATTTGATCGATTTTATAACCCTTCTCATAGGATGTTGCGAAATCGAAGCCGCCCTTGTACTGATGAGGGTGGAAAGGGGTAGTACTACAAAATACTTTATTTTTCGCAGGAATTCCATCCTACACGAAGTTACACAAGAAATTCCTAATATTGCCTAAATTTGTAAGTTTTTTCGTTTTTTTTTACATAGAGATTATTCAATAATCAATAATGCAATAATAAGTTTTCGCGTTAATTCACCTGTAGCTATGCATGTGTTATAGAGGAGAAAATTCCTTAAATAATTATATTCTAAACATATAGTAACACGTGAAAATATAATAGAAAAATAATAAAAAGAAAGAGGTCAGGTTTTGATGTTAAAAATAAAAAAGTATATCCTGACTAGGAGAACATGTGCTTTTCAGAAGGCAGAGCGCAGAATGTTCCACCAGATGGCGCTCTGCCTTCTGAAAAGCACATGTGCTCCTGGTCAGGAGAGAGATATGCCTTTTTTTATTTTTAATATAGTAACACGTCTTGTATTATATGTAATAATAAGACTCTATCTATCTATATATATATATATATATAAACTACTCTGATCAAAAAGTTTCGACACTTTGCAAATAAAATCCTGAAAACTCAATATCTTTTATCCCGGTTTGTGGCAAACGCAAGCGTCCCCCTTGGCTTGGAGACCTGCCAATTTTCAAAAATCAAGTGCCACAGCAGCGCGAGCAGCGGCTGTTCGAAGTGAAGTCCTTTTGCCCGTGCTTCGATTTCGTTAGTCGCCGAAATGGAGGATAAACGAATTTGCATCAAGTTCTGTTCGAAAAACGAATTCAAGGATGCATAAATTTTTGGATGTTGCAAACAGCCTACGGGGATGCCGTCATGAGCCGAAGACGAGTTTTCGAGTGGTACAAGCGCTTCAAGGAGGGTCGGGATGAGACCGCCGACAACGAGCGTTCCGGGAGACCATCCACATCAACCACGCCTGAAAAAGTGGACAAGGTGTTGGAACTGGTGCGTGAAGACCAACGAATAACTGTCAGGGAGGTCTCCGAAGAAGCAGGGATATCATTCGGGTCGACTCAATCGATAATGAAAGACATTTTGCGAGTGAGAAGACTCGAAGCCGTTCTCGTTCCCAAAGATTTGACTTTTGATCAAAAGAACGCCCGGAAAGAAACGGCCAGTCTCAATCTCGAAGCGACAACCGACGACCCCGAATTACTGGAGACGAATCATGGATTTACGGCTTTGATTCGGAAACTACTTAACGGGCATCGGAGTGGCGCTCCAAAAATGAGCCGAGACCAAAAAAAGCGAGGAAGGCTCTCAGCAAAGTCAAGGTCATGTTGACGGTGTTTTCCGACTACCCGGGCATCGTTCATCATGGATTTCAACAACAAGGCTCTACAATAACTGCTGACTCCTACCTGGAAGTTTTGAGGCGATTGAGGGAAGCGATCAGGCAGAAACGGCCAGAGCTATGGAGGAGCAAATCTCCACCACGATAACGCGCCGGCGCACACAGCCCTCAAAATCTCGAAGTTCCTGCAGGATCACTCAACCTCTGTGTTCCCCCAACCCCCCTACAGTCCCGATTTGTCCCCCTGCGACTACTTCCTTTTTGGAAAGCTTAGAAAAAGTTAAAGGGTCGGAAATTTCAGAGCATAGAAGAGATCAAAGTGGAATCGAAGAAGGCCATGAAGGCGATCCCGAAAACAGACTACCAGAGGTGTTTTGCCGACTGGAAAAAAAGGTGGCTGAATTGCATCGTGGCCAACGGGGACTACTTTGAAAGGGACAATTTGAATTTAGTAGAATAATAAAGTTTTTTTTAACTCTTATGAGCAAAGTGTGGAAACTTTTTGATCAGAGTAGTATATATATATATATATATATATATACGAGATTTGAATGGAAACGTGTAATTATTCTTATGTGGTAGATGGTGTGTTTTTGCTATGGGTGGTGTTATGTAGTGGATGTTTTGTGTACGGGTTTAGTTTGTGTACGTGGATTGTATCGATTTCTCTTTGGAGATGTTGGTTGTGTCTATCGATACGCTTTGTCAATTGGCAGGTTGGACAGGTTTCGACCTTTTGTGCAATGTCTTGTGACATGTCCTGTCAATAGTATTGAGCGGAGATGAGTCTCCTCATCTTTGAGATGCCTAGGTGGTTGTATTGTGTGTGTACTGATTGAAGTAGTTTGTTGATGAGTGTTTTTGGGATTATTTATTTGGTTACACCTTTGCGGGAAATGGTATGAATACGTTGTAATCAATGGTCAGTGTAGAATCTCCAGATGGGGAAGGCTGATGGCTCTTAATGAGGGAGGCATCTAAGAAGCCACAGAACGGGTTACGAGATAGTATGTCCGCTTCATATTGTTGTGCTTCTTTTATGTAACGAACCTCATATTCGTAGTTGGACAGCCGTAATCTCCATCGAAATAATCTGCCTGACGGGTTTTTGAACGTCTTCAGCCATTGCAATGCGTGATGGTCAGAAAATATGGTAAATTTTATGACCATCAAATAGACGCGGAATTTATCCACACTCTCAACGATTGCTAGGCATTCTAATTCAAAGATGGAGTAATTCCGTTCGTGTGAACGTAGGGCGCGGCTGAGGTATTGGACTGGGTAGGTCTTTCCATCAGGGTGGACCTGTTTGAGGATGCCCGCAATGCCGAGTGTTGATTCGTCACAGTACACTTGGCATGGCAGACCTTCCTGGAAAAGGTGTAAAGTGGGGTGTGTGGTGAGGCTTTCCTTCAGGCTAGTGAACGCTTTCAGGCATTTTTCATCCCAAACCCACGTTACATCCTTTTTGCGAAGGTTGTAAAGTGGCGTCCGCAAGCGGGCGTAGTCCGGGATGAACTTTTTATAAGCGTTCACAGCGCCTAAGAAGGATCGCAATGTTTTGCGATTGTGTGGTGATTGAATGGCGTGAATGGTTTCTAGGTTTCGTGTTAGTGGTGTGGTGCTACCAGCAGTAATTGTGCATGTGTCTGAGTGGTGTTTCTGTTGCTTTTTTGTGTGAATGTCGCGCTTGTTGTGATGTTAACGCGTGTGACGGTGGTGTGATGATGTGTGGTCACGTGTGTACATAGTGTGAGAGTTATTCTGTTGGATGGACACTGTTTGGGAATTTTTGTAGTAAGTTTGAGCCATTGTGACCTTGTGCATTGAGGGCATATAATAAGTGCAATTGGCCCTATTCAGAAAATTGTGTGCGTGCGCGTGACGTGATCTAGATTGGCATGTTGGCAAATGGGTTTTGACCAATGGATGCGCGCATTGGGTGCCATGTGCGGATGCTTGTGTGCGTTGTGAGCCCTTTGTGACTCCGCTTGGCATTCCCAATAGGCGCATTCATTTGGTATATGAGCAAAATGGTAGGTGGTAGGGGGCAATGGGGCTGCGAGTTGGAACATAGTGCCTTGGTTAAAATCTATTGTAATTTTAAAATTTCAGAAGGTATTTATGTCGAGAATTCCAAATTGTAGAGGTGCTTCCACCACATGGGAATATTCGTTTTTAGTTATTTTACCTTTTGTCAAGGGGAGGGTTATTTGACCTAAGGTCGGTACAGGACCGTTTATGGCCTGTAGGTCTATATTTTTTTTTTAGTTTTAGTTGAGGGAGGTTTTTTTTAACTTTTTAAGAAGGTTATGGGGCACTATGTTCAGACTTGCGCCATTTTGAGAAGGTTGTTGAGTGGCGTCCGCAAGCGGGCGTAGTCAGGGATGAACATTTTATAAGCGTTCACAGCGCCTAAGAAGGATCGCAATGTTTTGCGATTGTGTGGTGGTTGAATGGCGTGAATGGTTTCTAGGTTTCGTGTTAGTGGTGTGGTGCTACCAGCAGTAATTGTGCATGTGTCTGAGTGGTGTCAGAGATGGAGTAATTACGTTCGTGTGAACGTAGGCCGCGGCTGAAGTATTGGACTGGGTAGGTCTTTCCATCAGGGTGGACCTGTTTGAGAATGCCCGCTATGCCGAGTGTTGATTCGTCACAGTACACTTGGCATGGCAGACCTTCCTGGAAAAGGTGTAAAATGGGGTGTGTGGTGAGGCTTTCCTTCAGGCTAGTGAACGCTTTCAGGCATTTTTCATCCCAAACCCACGTTACATCCTTTTTGAGAAGGCTGTCTGACGAAAGGTTGGTGCCTTCCTACCTGGTTGGCGAAAGGCTGGGGCGTCTCGGGCGGCTTGTCCGGCTTGGGCTTGTTGTGGATGTTGGGCTTGTTGCACTGCCCTCGCGCTCGCGTGTGGAGTTGATTTCTTGCGGCATTCAGAATGCCAGTGGTGGGCGCCGCAGAATTTGCAGTTCGACGGCAGTGCAGGTGCAGTCCACACACCTGTTTTTCTTGGTGTGCTGGTGTATGGGCCCGACATGTTGAGCGGTTGTTCCTCGTGGTGACGCGACGTTGGTGCGCTGGTTCCGCGGATCCGTTGTACCAGTTGGTACCACTCTCCCAGGTTCTCAGGAGGTACCACGCGGACCAGGCGCTGGTCGGAGAGCGGCAATCCCTCCGTCAGCGTCTCGAGGATTACCTCCTGTGGGAGACCCAGTTGCATGCCCAGCGCTGTCTTCTCTCGGTAGTACTCCTCCAGGCTTGCCTATCCAGCAAGCTTCATGGCGAAGTACTTGGCGAAGGACGCCTCGTTGGATTCCGGGTAGAGATCCAGGAGGGTCTGCCTCACCTGGAAGTAGGTCTGGGTGGCCAACCAGAGTTTCCTGAAGAGCTCCAGGGGTTGACGCGTCAGGTAGCTAGGCACCTGTGCAACCTTTCTGGGGTGGTTACGAGGGCTTCGTCCATCTTCCGGTCGTAGGCCTGGAATAATTGGCGGGCGGCGAAGGTTCCATCGAAGGGGATAGGTCCGCTTCCGCGCGTTGGGTCGACCCCACTTGCGTCAGGGCGGCGGTCAACTGAAGGAGAATCTCCGCTAGGGTGCGTGTATGTTCTATTTCGGGCACGGGAGTGCCCTCTCTCTTCTCCCTTTTCGCTTCTTGAGGTGGCTCGTTTTCCATTATATCCTGTCGACTCACTATAATATTTCTATGTTTGATCCTGTCGACTCTCTGTCGGGTCCTGTTTTTAGCTGTGTAAGATCCTGTTGACTCCTGTCAACTTACTGTGGGATTGGTAAATTGTGGTGAATCCAATGTCGGATTCTGTTGAATTGATGATCGATGGCGCAGTCTTGGTCGAATGGTGGGTTTCCACAAGGGAAATAACGAGCACCTGGATGGGATAGAACCTGGACTTCGCGAAAGGGAGAGAGTGATTGAGACTGGAGGAGGTACCTTGCCTTTCACATGATCGAAGAGGACTTTACCTTGGTTGGAGACCAAGTTGAGCACGCCTTGCTTCTAGCCCGGTCACCTACCCCCTCTCTAACTTCTTGTCCGAGATAATCGTCATTAACTATTTCGGCTTCTCATTGGTCGAGATCATTCTACGTGGCTACTTCTGGTTCGCTATTAGTTGTGCATGCTTAACTGTGATTGGCTTAGCACCTCCATTGTCGCCATGATTGAAATCTTCCAGGAAGAAGAAGTTCTTTGAACTTTAGTTTTATGGGTCCTGGGTAGTGACCTTTACTTCCTGGATGATGCAATCCTGGTAATTGCTGTTCCCTCTTTCGCGAAGCCTAACTTTTATTTAAATCTTTTGACGATACATTGCATAGATTGTGGTGGGATTACATATTGCTATATACAAATTATCACATAAATATACATATATATCTACGTAGTGCATAAATCGTCTGATAAAGCAACATGTCTAAATGCAAGTTACAATTTCAATTTGTAGTTTTGACCTTCAAAGGTATTTGACAAAAAACGGAAACAATAATCAGAGAAGACAGCCGCAGGTATGTTTGCAAAGTGGCGCCACACGAGGTAAAAGTGGGCATAAGTTAAACAGGGAGTATTGTGAAGGAAAATTGTTCCTGACGTATTTTCCGCCAGCTGACTTCATAAAAACCTATTCTCAAATTTCCTATTGCCTACCTACTATATGGCTATTTTAACAAATAACTGAAGACACGTCTCCTTTGAAAATTAACAGAAATTATGCGCCATCTTATAGGCACATTACTTCTAGTCATTTTGAAGGGAGAGATGTATTTTTTATATGAATAATTTCCAAGCATCATTATTTTTTTCTTAAAACCAAATATTAAAAAACTGAGGTGAAGAGAAGTGAGAAAAAAGTGAAGATGAAAAAATATTGAGAAGGCCTGGCTCATCAGTGGTGAAGTTAGTTTCACAGTGGTTTAACCAGTTTAATCCATCATACTGCTGCAAATATTGCTATGTACATTCCTCATCAAAATCCTCAATGCAGGCTATATGAGCAGAATAAATATTACTATATTTGTTTCGATTTGGTAATTAAACTCGCGAAACCGCTTTGGAGGTTCACTACTGATGAGACAGGAATTCCGAATATTTTCCTATCACAGTAAAGGCAGTAAAATATATTTTATTTTTTAAAATAAAATTCGCGTTGAAAGTTTCAAATCTGTTAGGTTTAGATATTCTCCCCAAAGCTGTCTCAATTTTACTCGGTACAAACCTTTTCATTTTCAAATCACGTTAAACTTATTCTATCGGTTTTAAAGTATAAAAAAGATTGATATTTCGAATACATGGCACATGTGTAAAATTGACGAAAGTTCGTCCCGCACTATTTATAGCAGCATATGCGAATTTCTTTGCAATTAAGGTATTTCATAAGATTTTCAAACCATTTTTGACGCGTATGTTTCTTTTAAAAATAAAACAATTATCTACTATCCTTAATGCCATGATAAAATAATGTGAGGGTTCACTATTGAAAAACTAAGCCCTCCCATTATTTTATTATTTCAGTAATGTAATGTTTTGTTGTTATGCATTGTGTTTCATTTTGAAAAGAAACATACGCGCGTCAAAAACAGTTAGAATTTATTATAACAGAAAGGCGCTAATGTATTTTTATACGATATTTATTTATGTTTGTAATTTTAAGAGAATTGGTACACACCGTCGATTTTCGACAACCATGGATCGGGATCGAAAAACAGCAATGAGAAATTTTCTCTAATTCAATGGTCTCCTTTTTTTGTGCGAGTTCAGCCTCACCAGTAAGTGCAAGTAACCAAATGGGACTCTGACCCATTGTAAGTGCAAATGTCAAACTGCTTTCTACATGTGTAGACTTGTAATGCACTGGCAATAATAAACAGATGCATATCGCTTCCATGATTACACTTGTACACTGAACGAAAAGGGTTTTCTTCCCCTCATATAAACAAAACATTTTTCTCGGTTAATATTTGTGCTGATTAATGTGGCATCAATATATATTTTTTTCGCTTAGTTCAATTTATCAAATTATTGGCATAAAGCCTTTTACCATATCCCCAGGCTCACACATACGGAATCCACCCCTCCCCTTACCTTTTAACGTAGACTCTAAATATACCCTACAATGGTTATATTAGAGGTTTGTGGATCGAGAAAAATCATCCCGATAGTAAACAACCCTCGGGACAGTCCAATTCCTAGCGGCGACATTCACGACGATATAGAGGGGTCGGTGAAAGGATGCCCTAAACCCTTGATTTTTGACCGCTACGACCCGGGTTCAATTCCCACATTGTGCATTTTCTTCTGATAAAAAAAACCTCAATGGCCCCCGATTCTTGCAAAAGTCCAACCCTACCAGCGAGTACAAGTAACCAAACGGGGCTCTGGCACGTTTGTAAGTGAAAAGTCGAACTGCTTTTCACATGTGTAGACATGTGGTGCACTTACAATAAAAGCAGTCGCCTACTTCTACCCACCATGATTATCATGGCCTGTACCACATGTACTAGGGATAAGAAAAAAATAACGACGATTAGGTCCTTAAACTTGTCGTCCACATTACATATAATGTCACCGGAGCCATAGAATTTAGACCTAGACACGCTGTGTAGATGTTGTCTTATTAGACAGTATAAACTAATTTGATAGAGTTTTTATAAATGATCGATTTTAATAAATGCATTGTTATAATGTCGTCATTTCATTTTATTCTTTGGGAGGATTGGAATCGTTGAATAACACCAACAAATCCCAATATTTATGTGGGAAGCTACACAGACATAAAGAGAGAATGACTTCACAGGAACTTGCAGCGTGAGAGAATTACGTCTGATACCTGGTACGACACGTCTCTTTTTCCTTCCTGGTTATTACACCTATTAAACACTTTTCATTATCTTAAAAAAAATGTGTTTCACATCCCACCCGAATATCATGGTTCCGAGCTATGGCCCTCATCATCAGTGCAATGGACAGCTGTGTGATTTCGTTATATTTTAAGGAAAGAATATATTGAAATATCGGCTGAATCTGCCTGAAGGGTGTTTCAGCTACTGATGATCTTAGACCAGAATGTATTTAATAAATGCATTGATATAATTAATTTGTTAAAAGAGGTTATACCTTTTTTTTTGCCTATGAATACTAAACCTTTCAGAAATCAATAAGAATATATCTGAGTCTACATATATATGATCATTTATTTTCAAAGATATTAGATTAACTGAAGAATTCTATATTCCATATAATTGCTCGTTTCATAGTCATAACCCCACGTGCAAATGTACATTGATAATTTATATCGAGGTTCATGCAATTACATATCTGCAAAACTACAATTAAAATAACTTTTATCCCCCAAAATATGTTATTATCCTATGTTTGAGACCAATTATATGTAACAACCTTTAAAAAACACACACATTCATCAAAAGAAATAGTTGATAAAAATATTTAGCTTAAATTATTCCCCCTTATATATAAAATATCCCCCTCCCCCCAGAAATATATTTTTAAAATAATAATCCTTTAATATTTAAATCTTATGCCTCTGCGCTGATCATAAGACAATTATGGATTTTTCAATATCACATTTTATGAAAAATATTAAGTCCCATTGGCGATCATTACTATAAGCACCTGTACATTAAATTTAACTGTTCCCAAATAGAAAATGTATAGAACCCTATTTAACCTATTGTACCTCGTGCAAATTAATAAGGAATCACATAACTCAAACGCTGACAAAGGAGAGAATTGAGGTAGTAGAATCTTAATTTAGGGGATCACCCTTTCGAGATGGAATCTTCCAGAAACGAACTTTACATCTAATTGAACAAGACCGGGACTTTAGGTCATTAACCAGGATATCCCTATAAAACCTGTCATCTTTGGGGTTAGACCGTTTTTTTTTATAGGTCCCCAGTTCAGAGGATATGATTCTCGATCCTATAATTCGTCCTTTGTAAATTTTGACGTCTGCCTTGCTTTAGAGACTGGAGTTTCCTCTTCATTGCCTGGTGAGCTGTGATACTCCGGTGATCACGAAAAACGCCCCCTTTTAACTTAAATTTATTGCAAGTAAAAATTGAAAACAAAAAGAAAAATGATATTTGGCACAGTAGTAGATAAAATTATATATTTTATTCAACTTTGGTTCAATTATTAGATACAAGTCTCGAGGTCTGTGCGAAATGAAACAAGGATGATGTTGTGGGAAGATTTGTTGACATAACTCTTAAAAACGCCCCATACATAGTAGTCGAGGGGTTGCAGTCTGGAGAGTTAGAGGACCAAATATCAGGACTTCAGTGACTGGGTACGTTAAGTGTCAGCCACGATTGGGTCTTTTTTGCGTTGTAGTATGGAGCTGAGTTCTGTTGGAAATTACACTTCCTTTCTGCAACCACCATGTCCATCCAATATTTCACAACGGTCTTCAGCACATTAATGTAGTTGTCAGTGTTTATTCTAAGGCCCTCTCAAATAAATGGGGAGGCATGACATCACCTTCACTGCTGATAACGCCAAGGGCCATTACGGAAGAAAGAAATTCCGTGCGAATCACGACAGGTACCTCTAAGGGGTTATTACAGATCTCAGAGATCATTCCTAGGTCCACGTCAAAATTCTTTTCAGCAGAGAAGAACCTCAGCATGCCACAAAAGTCATGTTTCAGGCTATTGAGAAGGGCAGTAGTCAGCAAATGGCCTTTAAGAATGGCATAGATATTGGGACCAAGGTCCTCAAATATAGTTCTGACAAATGTCATAGAGCCAACGTCCATATATCCTTGGCTCTGGCCCTCAGGCTCTTTTAGAGTTTCCATAAATATTCTTTTGTCCAATCGACGCGAGAGCTTTTCCTTGCAGCCATACCCTCTTTGTTACTGTCGGCCTCATCAACTGCTTTTTGATACGATAAATAATGGTTTTGGGCAACTTAAGAAAGTCCATAATATCTTTGGGGTACCTTCTGGAGCGCATAACAACGATGATGGCTACTTTTTTTTCGAATTCTCGATATTTGTTCATGACTACATCGCACACACATGTACTGTTACATTTTACATTATTATGGCTACGCGAAGGAAAAAAAGAAAATTTTAATCTAAAGTAGTATTTATATTATGGACTGCCAAAGTTATTCCCAATATACCTGATACACCCTGTATTATTTATATTCGATTTTATATGTTTATTCATTTCTAGTGTTAATTTTTACAGATAATTTCTAGTTGCTGATATTTTTATATTGTTAATTTGGATTATTTGTAAAAAAAAAATAATTTTGTTTTATTTTTAGAATCTAATTTTAAGTAATTTTCCAGTAAATATAAATTACATACATTAGATTGATTAATCTTGAATCAATATTGATTGCATACATACGTATGGGCAACCCAGGCTCCTGGAGCATATTCATATATCGCCAATGACCGAAGATCATTGTATCTAAGATAATCCAATTGGCTTTTTTAATGCATGTTGATATATTTTTTAGTTATCTTGAGGTTGATAATAATTGAAAATAAATCAAGATATTATATATTTTAATCTTTTTCAATCGACATTTTAATTAAATATATCTATGTTTTTATTGTATTCTGACCTGTGCTATATAGGATGTTGATTCGTGTTTTTTTTATCGTGTATAAAATTAATATTCCTCCTGTTGTTCTTCCTACGTTACTATATGCGGCACCAATGTGGGCAATTAACCAGCTGAAGACAGTCAATAATATCCAAGATGCATTTCTTCGTTGTCGCTTAGACTTACCAAACTTCACACCAGGATATATCCTCAGAAGAGAATGTGGAAGAATATCAACTGAACTTAATGCTGTAAAACTCACATCAAATTTTTGGGTCAGGATTTTAAAAATGGAGACGAGCAGATTACCACATGCTTGCTTAAACTATCTCTGGAAAGTCACCGCGAAAAAGGAAATAGAAAACAGTTTTACTCAAATTTTAATAAAAATTCTAGACTCTAAGGGATATTCCTTTCTTAAGGGCTGCGAAGACTACTTAGCCATACAGAAAGAATTGCCAGGCATAATTAGAACGACCACAGACCAACTAATTCAAAACGATCAGATGAAAATCATTGATTCAACCCACTTTGCTCACTACAAATTTTTGAGTGAATCATTCATGACAGAGGAGTACCTACGATTAAATATCTCGCTTCCCAACAAAAGACTAGTTGCACAACATAGAGTTTTATGGCAATTTTTCCGGGAAGAAAGAAAATACTTCTGGAAAGAAAATGGCCGGAACTGTTTACTTTGTAAGGATCTCATGGATGATAAATTGGTTCACTATTTCTTCCAATGCCCTCTCTTAACTGAAAAACGTACTGAAATTTTCCCAAGCCCTAACTCTGGTCAATTTAGATACCATCGCATATGTCAACTTCTCTCTTCAGCTCTGAATGATGAATTACTGATTGTTAGATACTTTAAGTTCTGCACAGAAGCTGGGCGCATGAGAAAGAATGCAGGGTAAAGAATACTGGAGGATGACCTATCTGTAAATAGGTAACTGAATGTGAGACAAACTTTATTTTGTTGTAAATGTTTCCTCTTCCCTCTCCTCTTGTTGACGTGTAAATACGGCGAATCCTGTATGGGGCGGAATGCTCTAAATGAAGGCTTTTGTTGTTGTTGTTTGTTGTATTCCTCCTTTGAAGGTAATGATAAAGACTAATCTTTGTAAGTGGACGCGAGCTCCGCTTGGAGGTTCTGCACGAAAATGAACTGACCAATGGGATTGGCCCTCCTCAACCGTCAGTCTTCTTCCTTGTTTATACCTTTAGACTGCCTTTGTTTTACTGCTGTGTGCGGTTGTTATTATATTGTCAATATATCCTTATATTTATTAATAATAATAATATGTTTATATAATCGCTTATTTGGCTGTTCTTTTTGTAACACCGAACCACAACGAATATAATAAATTTAACTCTATAAAGGTTTTAAAATTCCTTACACGTGATATTTCAACGCAATAATTAATATATTTTGTGATATTACAAAAGCGTAATAAATTCTTCACTTTGACTCTATAGGTTTATTCACTGTTTTTTTACAACGTTGATTTTGTTCTCATATACATGCGTCCCTCACACTCAACTCTCAGCTAAAACCGCATCAGTCTTTTGAATATATTTTTCAAACCGTAAATTTTCTTAAAGAAAGATAGCGATATTAAACAGGTTTATAGCACTTTAGTTCAGATGTTCTTGGATTATTGCGTTTATATGTGATAAGCTAATGTTCCGGTATTCTGTTTAAACACGTTGACAAATATATTTTCTCAAGGTATTGAATTTACATTGCATTAGTTCTGGAAGATGGTATATTCATATCAGAATAGAAAGCATACTTATTATTTAAAAGTGAATTTTTTTTTCTCGATCATTTCTGGACAGAACGCAAATATTCAAACCCATTTCAAAAAGCCACAACACCAGCTTTAGTAAATTCGGTAAAAACAAATGTGGTAGATGTTTTTGAAGAAATAGCCTTAGCCTTTTTTAATCAAATTAATTATTTTTTTATTTAAATACAAACTGACAAATTAAAATGGTGGCTAATATTTTACATCTACCAAACGAACTATATATATATATATATAGAACTTCTATATTTTTAGGTCACAGAGTTATCAAACAAAAATACAAATTATTATTCGTTTTAAAATAAAACATCGTGAAGTATTATTATTTTGCATATTCATTATTTAATGAAAAATATAGTTTTTAAACACTTTTAAAATATTACAAGTCAAAAAAAAAATGAAGAGCAGACTACATTACTCTCCTCCCAGTAACTAAGTTGCGTATATTTACAGCTGCTCAGCTACTTGGATATACATCTTAATATTTACTTATTAAATAGGTTATAGTCTATTAGTCTTGAAATCTAACAGGAAGTTGAATGATTCTTCCAGAACGAGATGTCTTGATATCAGAGGGTACTTGAGTCTGTTCTGAAATATTTGGTCTTGTCACAACTGGCTGTGTCGTAACAAAATTGTCTGATTTAAAATCTCCTAATAAATAAGCTGGCCTCAATCTATCAATAGAAACTGTCATGTTTCTTCCTTTTACACAAATTGTAAAGTATTATTCTGCTCTAGTCAGAACTGGAAAGGGTCCTTTATATGGTAATTCTAGAGATTTCTTTACCTTATCAACACGAAGGAAAATATGCGAGCACGATGACAAATCCTTGGGCACAAATATCTTATATGAAGATTTTACCTTATTTTGTCTTGGTCCCATGGATTCCATTTGCTTTTGGAGTTTATTTGCAAAAGTCTCTGTTGATGGCAGAATCTTAGTTTCACAGAAGAATTCTCCTGGATGACGGATATCTTGTCCATAAACCATTTTAGCAATTGTGAGGTTCGTGTCTTCCTGTAAAGCAGTGCGTAATCCTAGAAGAACAGTTGGAAGCGTTAACTCGAGGCTAAATTATCATGAGTTCTCAGTGCTACTTTTATTGTTCTATGAAGACGCTCCATGTTACCATTGCACTGTGGGTGGTAAGCTGTAGTATGCTGTAATTTAAATCCACAGAGTCTTGACAGGCATTTAAATATTTCAGAGGTGAATTGTGCTCCTCGATCTGAAATCAGTCTGTGTGGGGTACCAAATCGTGAAATCTAATTTTCATAGAAAGCCCTCGCTACTCTCTCAGCTTATATATTTTCCAAAGGAACAACCTCCATCCAATTTGAAAATCTGTCTATACAAGTTAGACAATAAGTATTGGCATTAGATGGAGGTAGAGGACCTACAAGATCAATATGTACCTCGGTAAATCTTTCCATAGGGTCTTGGAATTCTCCAAAATTTGATTTAGTATGTCGTGTAACTTTATTTTTTTGACATGGTATGCAACATCGAGCCCATTGCCGAACATCCTTTTTTATGCTCGTCCAAATAAATTTTGATGACATTTGCTTAACAGTAGATCTGATGACTGAATGGGATAAGCCATGAATTTGTTGAAACATCCTAAATCTAAAAGATTCTGGAATATAAGGCCTGATATGATTCGTAGATGAGTCACACCACAATTATTTCCCAGATGAAAGAGGATATTGCTTGAAATTCAATGATTTTGATGTACTTTGTAAGTTTCTAAGCTCCTCATCATTTCTTTGTTTTTCAGCAATTTCATCATAATCAAGCAAGGTTAATTCTTCAATTCTTGAAAGAGCATCAGCAACAATTATATCTTGTCCTTTAATATGCCGAATTGTCTCCGTTGTTATGGCTGATATATTTAAATGATCTGCTAACTAATTTGCAATCACCAAACTCTGAAATCATTTGCTATGCTGATGATGTAACTATTATATGTTGGAATAATGGGTTAACAAATCTAAAAAAGTCTATTGAGTTTAATTTGGAAAAGATAGATCAATGGTGTAATGATAATAAGCCAAATATCAATCTTGATAAAACTAGTATTTTACACTTGCACAATAAAGACAAAATTTCAATTAATTTTAGAGACAATATTATTGTGCCCGTAGAAGAAATTAAAATTATTGGAATTACGATTGCGAATCATAGATGGAAAAACAAATTTAATTTTGTCCCTCACCTTAACATTATACTAAACAAAACCCAAAGATTGAAAAACCATTTTTCAATATGTGGAAAATCTTGGGGTCTTAGCACCCAAAAAAGGCTTACACTTTATAAATCTATAATAAGACCAACGTTAACTTACGGAACAGAAATATGGTTTCAATTTATTAGCAAAAAATATAAGTACAAACTGAACTCAATGCAATATCAAATTCTGCTATGGTGTACCCAAACATATAAAACAACCAGTTATAACTGTGTTCACACCTTAGCCAATATTCCTTTGATCACTGATTATATGGAATCTAGAATTATAGGTTATGAGTTGAATAATTTATCAACAGAAGATAAACAATTTTATGATTTGTATATTCCAGGTATACTCAAAGATTTCATTATATCAAGGATTAATTTACTGAAAAAGAATACTAATCAAACATTTCAAAGTTTCTTTCCTTATGAAATTCCGAAATATTTTCGACCAAACTATTATAATTCACAATTTATCACAAATCATGGAAATTTCAGGTTTTTTCTTAAGAAAATTCAGGCTGTGCAAGATTCGACATGTTTCTGTGGATTGGGGGAACAAACTTCAATACATCTCTTGCTAGAGTGCCCTGTCTTTCAAGATTACAGAGTCAACAACGATTTAATAGCTTTAGGCCCTAGTGATTTAATTTCAAGTAAGGACACATATATAAAATTTAATTTCCTTTGTAAATATATTTTGGATTTCATTAATTTTATTTAAAATTATATAGTTTCATAGTTTCAAATACTGCTAAATCGGCCGCCAGAGGTCGTGCTTTCCCTATAAATACTCATTGTTGTTGTTCCCCGATGGTCGGCTCAAAACATTTGTACATTATGTAAATAATCATTTTTTTTCCTTATTCTACTCGCCTTAAGCCAGGCAGTACTTTTATCAAATTATGCCTTTTTTATATATCCCTTTAACTCAATTAAATATCTGATCAAGACTATTTTTATTATTATTCTTTCAAAATTATTCAACCACGACTGCACCGCCATAGCTTAATCCTCAAGATAACCAAAATTAAGATATTCTCAACAATTCTAAATACAAGCAGAATATCTTTTTTTATTTATATAAGAATAGTCGACAGGATATTTACCCGTTTGTTCAATATGCCAAAAGCAATTTTTTTAAATTTCAAATATGCACACACACACACACACACAAATCTTCCAATTCAAAAATAGCTTTCCCAATCAAAAATAGTTCATTCCAATCAAAAATAGCTCATTTCAACAAGAATTGACCTACTTTAACAAGACATAGCCCAATTCAAACAAACATATCTCTCCACAACCAAACATAGTTCATTTTCAATTATGCAAATCAAACATAACCTTCCCCAATCAAAAATAGCCTTCTCCTTCGAAAAATAGTCACCTCCAAGCAAACATAGCCATCTCCAATCAAAAATAGCCTTCTCCTTCGAAAAATAGTCACCTCCAAGCAAACATAGCTATCTCCAAACAAACATAGCCTTCTCCATACAAACATAGCCATCTCCAAACAAACATAGCCATCTACAAGCAAACATAGCCATCTCCACAATCAAACATAGCCATCTCCACAAGCAAACATAGCTACCCCGCAAGAAACCATAGTCATATCCACAAGAAAACATAGCATTCTCCACAAGCAAACGTAGCATTCTCCGCAAGCAAACATAGCTACTCCGCAAGAAACCATAGTCATCTCCACAAGCAAACATAGCATTCTCCGCAAGCAAACATAGCTACTCCGCAAGAAACCATAGTCATCTCCACAAGAAAAAATAGCATTCTCCACAAGCAAACATAGCATTCTCCACAAACAACCATAGCCTTCTCAACAAACAACCATAGCTTCAACGGGTCATCGCCTTCTCCTTTCATCTCCAGCCATCACATCTTCCGCTCAACGGCAGTAATCTCCCGGGATCTTCAGGGCCAGCCCATCATCCAAGGTATTTGTAACTACCTTTTACAAAATTCACCTAATGTTCACTTTTCTAATTCTCACCCATGCTTCTCAATAGTTTTCATTCGCATATTTAGAGATATATTCCTTTTGTCAAATCATTTTTAGATATCAATTTTTCCATAGCTCTTTTTGCCATTTAATACCACACACCCTTTAATCCTTAGTTTTCCTTTGTATAGTTAGCTCCTAAATGCCATAATATACCTCATGCCATTTTTTAATCTTGAAATTTAAACTTGTGCAAATAATATAGCCCATTTTCACCAAAATTACTTTTATATCATGTCATAACTTTACATATACGTAAATATATGTAAATTAGCTAATATATCTTCCATTGCATATTTTACTTTCAAAAAATTTCAAATAATTTAAACTATTTGCAAATATAATTTTTTATAATTCTATATGTAAAGCAGTCGGCCAAGAGGACAACAAAATATTATATATTTCTCACATATTCAATCTTTAATAAAAATTAATCTTTTTAAATAATATTTTCCATTATATATTTCGTTAATGACCACAATCACTTATAGATTCACACACATTTCCATCTTATATTTGATATTCCCAAACTTTTAATATTTGATATCTTCCTATTTAATCTTATTTCACAATGTTTTTATATTTAAAATTTGCATTTTTACTCCATTACTTATTTCATATGTAATTATCTAAAAGCGTTTCTGCCAATATGTAAATTTAGCGAGACCAACATATGTAAATTTTAACTTTTGTTTTTATCCACCTTGATTCTTTTTTTAATGCCCATTCTTTATTCTCAACATTAATTTCATTTATATTTACATGTCCATTCCTTGTTTTCACATTTGCCTTTTGTACATAAACTTTGTCCCAACTTCTTGCTTTTCACAAATGCCCTTCTTCTTATAATCATCAAATGTTTCCACCTATCTTTTACAAATGTAATTTTTATATTGTTTTAAATGTTATTCATCATTTTTCATTTATATACTTTTGTAAATATCATGCATTTTTCTTATTTGTAATAATGTCATTTTCTCATGTTTTCCCAATCTATTGGCTCACAACAAGCCAATATGATCAAGGGATATCATCCTTTTATTTCTCACTTTAATAACCATGCATTTTATTTTCCTTACTCATTCTTATGTGTCATTTTCTCATTTTCCAATCTATTGGTTCACAACAAGCCAATACGAATATGGAATACCACATTTTTCACGTACTACCAACAATTTATTTTATTCATTTACACTATGCATAATTTTGTACCTTCCTGTATATTGGTTACCATACAAAAACCAATATGATGGGTGAATATCACCTCTCACTTTATTTTCTTTATCATCATTTCATCTTTTTTTAAAACTATATTTTAATCATTTTTCTCTGAATGAACCCATATTATTTTCTTCACAGGGGGAAAATGTTATATTAAAATATTATTTTTTAGAGGCGTAATATTCTTTTTAAATAAAACAATTTCTACTGTCCTTACTGCGATGGAAAAATTAAAGGGAGGGCCTGGCTCATCAGTGGTGAACCCTCCCAGCGGTTTCGCCAGTTTAATCTACCATACCGCTGTTATATTGCATTTTTGGAACTTCCTTTTATAGGTGACTGTTGTAAGACTCTTGGAATGGGTATTTTAGAAGAACTATGGACATAAGCTTTTAGGACAGCAGAATTAAATATAATTATAAATATATAATATGCTTCGAGCAATCGCTCTTCCGCAAATATCAAATTGTGTCTTTTATTAGAACAATAATGTTACGATGTACTGGAGCGCCATCTGTTATCAAATTATAAAACTATTTTAGAGGCGTAATATTCTTTTTAAATAAAACAATTTCTACTGTCCTTACTGCGATGGAAAAATTAAAGGGAGGGCCTGGCTCATCAGTGGTGAACCCTCCCAGCGGTTTCGCCAGTTTAATCTACCATACCGCTGTTATATTGCATTTTTGGATTAAACTGGCGAAACCGCTGGAAGGGTTCACCACTGATGAGTCAGGCCCACCCTTTAATTTTTCCATCGCAGTAAGGACAGTAGAAATTGTTTTATTTAAAAAGAATATTACGCCTCTAAAATAGTTTTATAATTTGATAACAGATGGCGCTCTAGTACATCGTAAAATATTATTATATTTAAAATTATATAGTTCATAGTTAAAAATACTGCTAAATCGGCCGCCAGAGGTCGTGCTTTCCCTATAAATACTCATTGTTGTTGTTCCCCGATGGTCGGCTCAAAACATTTGTACATTATGTAAATAATCTTTTGTTTTCCTTATTCTACTCGCCTTAAGCCAGGCAGTACTTTTATCAAATTATGCCTTTTTTATATATCCCTTTAACTCAATTAAATATCTTATCAAGACTATTTTTATTATTATTCTTTCAAAATTATTCAACCACGACTGCACCGCCATAGCTTAATCCTCAAGATAACCAAAATTAAGATAATCTCAACAATTCTAAATACAAGCAGAATATCTTTTTTTCTTTATATAAGATGTATATATTTTAAATTTAATGATGTAACTGTAAATAAAATTCAAAGAATATCTCTATATGTAAATAATATTTATGAATCTTTCTAAGTTACTTTCTGTGTATCTTTCCATGTTGAATATTTTCTTTGTTATATTTGTATGTACATTTAGCGCAAGTGTCCCTAGGGGGACATAGCGTTTTGAATTGAAATAAATAAATGCCGAATATCAGTTAAAAATTGTGATATAAACTGCAAATGTCGCAATTGTCTTGGAGTTGCTTTTTCAGATTTCTGCACGAAAGCATATATTAATGGCTTATGATCTGTGAAAATCACAAACTCTCTTCCCTCTAACAAATATTTGAAATGTTTAATTGAGAGATAATTTTAAAGAAGTTCTCTATCATAGGTGCTGCAATTCTTTTGTGTATTATATAATTTTTTAGAAAAAAATGCGACTGGTCTCCACATTCCATTTTATTTTTGTTAAATTACCCCTCCAATTTCTGAATCCGATGCATCTGCACTTAGTGACAGGGGTAGTTCAGGATGGGAAAAGGATAATAAGGTTGAATTTATTAAACTTTGTTTACACTTTTCAAATTGAATCTGAGCTTCCTTGGTCCAATGGATTTTACGCTTATCTTTTTTCCTTGCGCCTCTAAAGTATTCATGTAAAATTGCTTGAGTTTGTGCCGCATCTTTTGAATATCTTCTATAAAAATTAATCATGCCTTGAACAGTGTCAGGTAACTTGTCGTCAAAAATTGCTTGTACTTTATCAGTCAAAGGTTTTGAACCGTCTGGTGTAACAAGATATCCTAGAAAATTCAATTCAGTTACACCAAATATAGATTTCGAAACGTTTATTTTGATACCATATTTATTTAGTCTTTCAAAAATAATTTTGAGATGTCTAGAATGTTCTACCTCACAAGCAGATGCAATTAATATATCATCTAAATAGGGAAAGACAAAAACTAAGCCCCATAAAACTTCATGTTTAAATCGTTGGAAAGATGATGGTGCATTTTTAAGGCCAAAATTCATAACATCATATTCATAAAGTCCAAATGGTGTAATCACAGCTGTTTTACATTTTTCTTTTTCCTCGATTGGTATCTGAAAATAGGCTTTCAGCAAATCAATTTTGGAAAATATCTTGGCGTCTTTTAAAATATGATGAAAATCTTCAATGCGTGGTATAGGATATCTATCTGTGACAGTTTCAGCATTAAGTTGTCTATAGTCACCACATAATCGGAAAGAACCATCTTTCTTGGCAACCATATGTAATGGACTAGCCCAATGAGATTTTGATGGTCGTATGATATCATTTTCCAACATAAATTTTAATTCCTGCTTAGCAATCGCAAGTCGCTTGGGATCAAGCTGTCTTGCTTTTGAGTGTACAGGAGTCCTTCAGTTATTATGAAATGTTTTACAACATGTTCTGGTTTAGTCGGAAATAATGTAGGTTTGGTTATATTAGGGTAATTAGATAATAATTTTGAAAAAATTACATTATTGCAAATTGTCACTATATTATTATTTTCTTTAATAGATGTTATAACTCCATTTATTGCTAAATTGGTAATACCGTCAATTAATATTCTTTTATTTTTATCGATAAGTAAGTTAAATTTGCTTAGAAAATCAGCTATTAAGATGCCTTTGTTCACCTTGGCTACCACAAATGGCCATTGAAATTCCTGGCGTAACCCTAGATCTAAAGTTAAAATTTTGACACCATAGGTTTCAATTTCTGAACCATTCGCAGTATAGAGCTTGTAGTCGCTTTTACGTTTTTCATTTTTAATAGGAGGTACAATGCTGACATCAGCTCCACTGTCGATTAAAAATTGTAGGCCAGAATTTTTATCTTTTATAAATAGACGATATTTGCAGCAACTATTTAAATTATCTGCTGTAGAATGTGCTGCGTCTTCTACTGCAGCATGGAGTTTTCCTGATTATTATGCTTGTTTACCCATTTACATGGAGGCTTGCATTTCTCTGGAATGCAATGTACTCGAAAGCGAAAGTGGTAAAAACAAAAATTTATTTTGGGATCATACTTTCTACGCGATCTTGAAAAACAGTGGCCTTGATTCGTGGATGTTGGCCTTGATCTCGATAAATTAATTTCAGAAACTTGTCTTTCAAGTGAAGAAATTTTCTCTAACAAATTTTCCATATTAGTATAAGAAGTTTGTGAAGAACTAGCACTACAGACATCAGGGCTAAAGGTCATGTCCATAATTTTATCAGCCATAGATGCTAATTTTGTGACATTTTCATCACTTACAAGTAATATATTCTTCATTGAATCAGCTAATCTTTCAAGCCATAATGTCTTTATTAGATTATCTGATATATCTTTAGTGGCAAGAGATCTCAATTTCTGTAAAAGTTGACTAGGCTTCATGTTTCCAAGCTCAATTCCTGTGTTAAGCCTTTTTATTATAACACTTTCACTCTCTTTAAATATATTTAAAAGTCTAGTTTTGGACTCTGTATACTTAAATTTACTATCAAGAGTAATTATGTCCCAAATATTTTCAATATACTTAGGCTCAAGTTGTGCGCGCGCGCGATCACATAATTAAATATATTTTGTTTCTTCTGACGTTATACAATTTATACTGAATTGCGCCTCAACTTGATAAAACCAAATCTTAGGTTTATCTGTCTAAAAAGGAGGAATTTTAATACTTACTTTGTAGACTTCCTGAGGTGAAGAAGCTTCTTTAATTGTATTTTCATTTTCATTCGAATCTTCGTTCATTTTATAAAATGTAATCACGTCCGGCTCACCAAATGTGGTAGATGTTTTTGAAGAAATAGCCTTAGCTTTTTTTAATCAAATTAATTATTTTTTATTTAAATACAAACTGACAAATTAAAATGGTGGCTAATATTTTACATCTACCAAACGAACTATCTATATTTATATATAGAACTTCTATATTTTTAGGTCACAGAGTTTTAAAATAAAACACCGTGAAGTATTATTATTTTGCATATTCATTATTTAATTTAAAAAAATATAGTTTTTAAACACTTTTAAAATATTACAAGTCAAAAAATGAAGAGCAAGACTACAACAGACGTAGTTAATAAGATTTAGTCTTAATAAAGGTTTTGCCTGTGTGTATTTTGTAGTTTTAGGCTATTACAGGGGTGGCTTCGATGACATAAGGTGCTAAAGAAGGAGTCGCGAAATCGGCCAAATTTGCGAAAAGCCATTCTGGCTTATGAAGTGATCTTGCCGATAGTAGATTTTTTCGAGTAGAGATAGTATAACATTCATGTGAATAAAAATGTCTCTCCTTTTACAAGGTGCCTAAACATTCAGGCAAAGAGTAATTTTGTAAGAAAACTCAGGTTTGTGATTTAAAATTTTATATTTCAATCACACACACAATTTATAAAATATAGATTATAAGAATATGATACATACCATACAGTCCAAGAAACAATTAAATTACTCTATATGAGTTCTTTTCTGATCATGCAATTTCCCGTTTTGGTGATCAGAATCAGAAGCTCAGATATTGCAATTTAACACTGTTGAACTTGAAGTTTAAGGTTTATGCCAGCAAGCCCAAGGCCACCCACGCTTTGAAGAATTATATTTAGCGCTGTATCAGCGAAATGCATCACATTTATTCAAAACTGTCATGGAAAATTTAAAAAAAATAGTACGTTGTACCAGTAGAGCCTTGGATAGGGCCTATTCTATTTTTATGAGAAAATGAAAAACCTTCTTTTAAAATTGCCAATATCTGGAGAGAACGTGAGTATTCAAACTCATAACTAAGACCCATTACCAGTTTTTAAAAAATCGGTAAAACATTACTGTATACCATAATAAAGGACTATGACCCTTAACAGTGCAGCCTCAGCTTCGTTTTCATAAGTTGCTATTGAAGTAGTAAATAAATCGGACAAATCTGCCAAAAATTTGTTTTGGCTGGTGAAATGATATTTCCGGTATTAGCAAGAAAGACCTAATAATATTGCTGGAATATGACATTCACGTGGGTAAAAATGCTTCTCCATTTATAAAACTCACCTTACACGTAAATGGACGCATATCAATCAATACAATAGCTTTGGCGTGTTCTGGTAGATAAATCTAAAAATTGGATTTTGCAAGGAAGAATAACCACTGAAGAGCCACGTATTTCTTTTCTGTAATTCAAATTTTCGAAAGATATGTTTGAAATGTTCTATACTACATAAAATAGCTAAAAAGGAAAATATATGAAAGCAATAAAAAGAGGGATAAACGGAAATATATTCAATGTTTATTCATTATATATTATCAATTAAACATTTTTTATAAAGGGTAATTAATTTTTAAACGGAATTTTCCACTAGCCTTTGAGATACTTCTGTATCTCATCATAGAAAACGAGAACAAGGGCACCACCAGCACCTCTGAAGATATTGGAAAGGGCTCCTTTGAAGAAAGCTGACGTTCCTTCCACTTTGTTGATTTTCATCCAGCAGTTAAGGGTATTGGTATATTGACGTTCTTCTTTAGGAAGTCCACTCTGCATCATCATGCGTCGACGGACCGTATCGAAAGGGTAAGAGAGGAGTCCAGATAAGGTTGTCACAGCTTGTGCGATCATCCACGTGATGTAGACGGGCGTTTTCTTTGGATCTGGAAGCATATTCTTCGCCGTATCGAAGCATCCGAAGTATGCAGCTCTGTAGATGATGATTCCTTGAACTGATACGTTGAATCCACGGTACATTCCAATGACTCCATCGGATTTGACTGTTTTGCCTAGACAATCCAGAAGTCCTTTATATTGTCTTTGTTCAGAACCTTTCCCAATATCGGCAGCTAGACGCGTTCTTGCAAAATCAAGTGGATAGACGAAGCAAAGTGATGTTGCACCTGCTGCACCACCAGATGCAAGATTTCCAATGAAATATCTCCAGAATTGTGTCTTCTTATCAACGCTTCCCAAGAAAATTTCCTTGTAGAGATCCTTGAAAGCGAAGTTAAGAGCTTGCGTTGGGAAATATCGAATCACATTAGCAAGGTTACCTCGCCAAAAGGACATCATTCCTTGTTCCTTTGGGATACGGATGAGACAATCTATAATCCCCTTATATCGCTTGTCCTCCGATATCTGCTTGGAGACATGCTGGACTTGTAAGAGTAACTTGACTCTCTCGATAGGGGCGACTGCAGTCTTGGAGATAGCCGCGGAAACTCCTCCCACTAAGAAATCTTGAGCTATCGCCGCGATATCAAATTTTTTCTTGGAATCTTCACCCATTTCTGAGACTATTTGATTTTATAATTAATCAGATTTAAAACGGACGTTTTTTGATATCAGTACAGACTCTGTTCAAATGGGATTTAACATCAACCAGTACACCACCTGCTTCTCGCGCATGCTTCCTACGTGCCTTTTCCCTAACGGACGTAAAAGAGAAAGATATAAATGGAAACATGTTTGGATGGATTGACTACCTTGGAAAAAGCACAAATAAAAAAAAATAAAAACCATATTTTACTTATTTATTTATTACAAAACATATGTTATATCCTATGTGGATATTTGCGGAGAATTGTTTAATATATTTTATCTACATTGTTTTTAAATATATTCAAATTATTTCTAGTTTAAATTAATTATAAAAAACACTTTTAAAAAAAGCTTTTATTTAGAATGCACTAAAAATAACAAAATAAATATTTCTGAAGTATTGCTTTTTTCTGAAGGCACCATTTAACAAATAAAATAATAGACTCAGAAATAAAAGCGGTGGGGTACAATAATAATAAATATGAGATCAATGTGATTTTATATGAAGCAAATGATTAGCAAGATTATGTCTTTCATTAAATTTATACCTATTTGCTGCATAAATGATTATCATCCCCCACCGCTTTTATTTCTAAGTCTATTATTTTATTTGCTAAATGGTACCTTCAGAAAAAAAAGCAATACAGTGTACTCCGCTTATAACAAAGTCGGTTATAGCGAAATTCCGCATATAGCGAATGAAATTGTCTGCACGAAAGAAAAGAAGGGCTTAAACCATTAAAAGAACTCTGGATATTGCGAAGTCGGATATAAAGAATTTTCGCTTATAACGAAGTGATTTGCATGTATAAATTTTTATTTTATCCGTTTATAACGAAGTTTTCTCATTTACCATTATAATTGACTAATATATTATGCATAATATATATCAAATTACAACGTGTGAATGACACAAATTTAATGATACACAACAAATAAGTTAATAATATACAATTTTAAAATATGCAAACATATTATAAGTATTTTTTTACATTATTTAAACAAAATTAAATTGTTTAATAAACGCTTATATTTTATTAACGTTTACCATGGCAGGAGAACGAAAACAAACAAGAAACTCACTATCTCTGTCAGTCAAGCTGCAAATCCTAAGAGAGATTGAAGTGGAGAAGAAGAAAAAGACAGATGTTGCCCAGAAACATAATATCCCACAGTCGTCGCTCAGCACCATAATAAAGAACTCTGATAAGATCCACCAACAAGCTCCAGCTCAAGCAAAAGAAGAAGAAGAAACGGACCAAGTTGATGAAGAAGTAGACCCAATTGTCCACATTCCGCATCCAAAAGAGGTCTTGGAGAGCATTCAAACTCTGCGATTGTTTCTTCAATGTCAGGATGAATCCAAGTCTCTTCATAGGCATCTGTCAGACTTGGACAACATCGAAAAGAGTGTTCAGCACTTGTTACTGACTTCTAAATGTCAAAAGAAAATCACAAACTACTTCTCCAAAAACACCTGATGAGGTTGTTATTGATCTTTGTGTTGCTCTTTTGAGTTGAATAGTAAATAAAATTATTGGTACAAAACATTTTTTTTCCAACTGCGGATATAACAAACTTCGGATATAACAAAGTGATTGTCATGGATAATGCGACTTCGTTATAAGCGGAGTACACTGTACTTCAGAAATATTTATTTTGTTATTTTAGTGCATTTTAAATAAAAGCTTTTTTTTTGAGTGTTTTTTTTTATAATTAATTATTCACGCTATTTTTAGTCGTATATATGCCAGTACAAAAAAAAGCCTTATCACTGAGACGACGTTGGCCTTGAATAGCTGCAAGCCTGCTCGCAGCAGATTGGTCAATTCCTCGTGGGAGGTCGGAAGTGACGTAAGCAAAATCCGTTACTAACAGAACTGAGTCTCTTTGCTTTTGGGAACCCTAAATTTATTGATTTATATTAGAAAGTTAGAGACACCCAGTGGATTATTGTTAGGGGATATTTGGTACATATACAATTTGAATTATAATTAAACAATTGATTAAATAAAAAGGCATCTCCTTATCGTGCAACTGAAAGTTGCTGATGGCTTGCGCCATCTATCGGAATAAACATCAACTATTCTCGTTGATTTTTAATTATTCCAGAATTGGCCAAATATGGCCACTTTCATGGCCAGTTGCACGATAAGGAGATGCCTTTTTCTTAATTTATGCACCTTATCCCAGTACAATGTTAGATTTGTACTATTTTTTTTTTTCACATTGTGTAGCGTCCTCACGCAATTCTGGCCTAACTACCCGTTTCATGATTTTTCAGGATGCCTTAATGACCACTTTTTTTTTTTTGGTCGTTGAGGTACAGCTTGCACCACGCTGATGAGGGCCAACAGCCCGAAACGCGTCCGTGGTTAGCTTTTCTTGATTAATCAAGAATGGGTATTTGGCCAATTCTGGAATAATTAAAAATCAACGAGAATAGTTGATGTTTATTCCGATAGATGGCGCAAGCCATCAGCAACTTTCAGTTGCACGATAAGAAGATGCCTTTTTCTTAATTTATGCACCTTATCCCAGTACAATGTTAGATTTGTACTATTTTTTCACAATTGATTAAATAGTTAAAAGTGTAACAACATACTAATTGAAAAAGGGGAAATATTTAAAAAGGTGTCGTGAAATGTATGGTGGTATATTGTTACACACAAACCTATATATATATATATATATACTAGCGGATGTACCCGGCTTCGCCCGTGTTTTACCCGAGTAAAGGTTTGTCTAACGAATCTCTCGATAAAGTGAACATTTCTTCCCGGTCTCTTGAAAAATACTCGATAAGTTGAATAAAATCAATATTAATCGGTACCCGAGTAAAGGTTTGTCTAACGAACATTTGTTAAAACAATTCTCTATAAACTTATAAAAAGAAATAGATATATTTTGATAATTTGAAACTCGTAAATTTGAATCTCTCGATAAAGTGATCATTTTTCCCGGTCCCTGTGTGCCGTGTCATTCTGAATTTTGTCTTTCCTAATTTTCTACATTACAAAATCATCGTTTAATCTAGTGAACATTTTTTCCCGGTCCCTTGAAAAATACTCGATAAGGTTTAATAAATTCATGGTCGTTTATGGAAGATGGATTAAGTTCCCGGAGGTCATCTTGGGCAAGCTCCCGCGAGGCTTTTTTTCTTGTCTACTTGGCACAGCTGTGTCACCAATTCTGCCCTGATTGGTCGGTGGGTACTTGGACTGTCCTTGAACTTGTCCTTGGACTGCCGCCGGCCGGATGAATCCATTCTCGTCGCAAG
Organism: Cordylochernes scorpioides; assembly: GCA_030710605.1. Taxonomy (NCBI): domain Eukaryota; kingdom Metazoa; phylum Arthropoda; class Arachnida; order Pseudoscorpiones; family Chernetidae; genus Cordylochernes; species Cordylochernes scorpioides. The sequence goes on along the minus strand of CP092869.1, from coordinate 40,097,082 downwards.
GTTGCGCTGGTTGCGAGTTAAAGCTACAAATCTGCAAATAACTCTAAGGATATTAAAGATATTCAAGATATTATTTTTCGTAAACCTTTCCGGGGATATGCCTAATAATATCCCAAAATTTCACGGCGATTGGATGTACGGTTTTTGAATCTATAGAGTACACACAGACCAAAGACAAACAGACAAACAGACAGACAGACAGACATTCAATTTTATATATATATATATATATATATATATATATATATATAATGAATATAAATATATGCGTGATGATATTGGAATAAGATGACTAAATTATAACAGATAAAATTAATATATTTGTTGGCTTTTCTCATTTATTTGCTTGTAATTCCAAGGACGATTTAGATAGGAATATGAATATTTGGATTTCTAATTCCTTCCATGGCTTGAACATTTATTGAAAAAATCCTTTCGCAACCTCCAGCATTGTCGCATTTTTAGCCAAGAAAATTTGAAATTGACAGGTTCTGGGAAAAAATAGTTGTTTTTTAGTCAGAAAATGATAGTGAAAATATTGCTGTATCATGTTTGATATCAGATACAAAATTATATGGGGAAAAAATTCCAAAAGAGCAGAGACCACGGGTGAAGCGAGTTCACTTTAAGTATGCAGAAACATAATTCTAACAGAAATCATTCATTCGAGTAGAAGACACAAAGCCAGATCATCTATATATATAAAAATGAATGTGTGTGTGTGTGTGGTGTGTCTGTCCTTTATGCCTGACCAAACCACTCATTGGAACGCCATGAAACTTTGGCAAGTTATTTAGTATAGTACTGGGAAGGTTTCTAGCAAATATATTTTTGAAATAACTTTTCGCCTAAAAATAATCAAGATAAATATTCTAATTTATCTGTTATAATTCAACAATCTGCTCTAAATATTATCATGCATATAGAAAAAAATGATTATATTCCCCTTCTTTATGCCGGACCAAAATACTCATTTCATCGCAATTTAACTTTGATAAATTGTTTAATATACTATATACCAGAAAGGTTTCTATCTGATTATTGGTTTGAAAAACCTTTTTTTTTTTGGAAAAAATAAGGATAAATATTAATTAATCTTATGATGTACTAGAGCGCCATCTGTTATCAAATTATAAAACTATTTTAGTGGCGTATTATTCTTTTTAAAATAAAACAATTTCTACTGTCCTTACTGCGATGAAAAAATTAAAGGGAGGGCCTGGCTCATCAGTGGTGAACCCTCCCAGCGGTTTCGCCAGTTTAATCTACCATACCGCTGTTATATTGCATTTTTGGAACTTCCTTTTATAGGTGACCGTTGTAAGAATCTTGGAATGGGTATTTTAGAAGAACTATGGACATAAGCTTTTAGGACAGCAGAATTAAATATAATTATAAATATATAATATGCTTCGAGCAATCGCTCTTCCGCAAATATCAAATTGTGTCTTTTATTAGTATTTTTTCCCCATATAATTTTGTATCTGATATCAAACATGATACAGCAATATTTTCATTATCATTTTCTGACTAAAAAACAACTATTTTTTCCCAGAACCTGTCAATTTCAAATTTTCTTGGCTAAAAATGCGACAATGCTGGAGGTTGCGAAAGGATTTTTTCAATAAATGTTCAAGCCATGGAAGGAATTAGAAATCCAAATATTCATATTCCTATCTAAATCGTCCTTGGAATTACAAGCAAATAAATGAGAAAAGACACAATTTGATATTTGCGGAAGAGCGATTGCTCGAAGCATATTATATATTTATAATTATATTTAATTCTGCTGTCCTAAAAGCTTATGTCCATAGTTCTTCTAAAATACCCATTCCAAGATTCTTACAACGGTCACCTATAAAAGGAAGTTCCAAAAATGCAATATAACAGCGGTATGGTAGATTAAACTGGCGAAACCGCTGAGAGGGTTCACCACTGATGAGCCAGGCCCTCCCTTTAATTTTTTCATCGCAGTAAGGACAGTAGAAATTGTTTTGTTTTAAAAAGAATAATACGCCACTAAAATAGTTTTATAAATTAATTAATCTGTTATATTTTTAGCACTCTGATTTATTATCTCTGTATTATCTATATATATATATAATAAATAAATATTTCCACCTAACTACTAATGACCCTGAAGATGAAGAATTTACAATGCATTAAAATTAAGTTTAAAAAAATATTTTAAAATCTATATTTTATCTTTGTGTATAACTTTATTTATATAGCCACTTGCTATTTGACCATTTAGAACTTTGGGGAAAGTTATAAAGCTATTTTTTGTCAGATTTCCTTTTTTCGTTTCGTTTTATTTCCCAAATTCCATTAAAAATTTTATTAAAAATTATCATCATTATTAAGAAGGTTTTCAATGTGTCTGTATTTAAATTATTAATGACATTTTTGAAGGTAAGACAGTGTATACGGTATTAAATATGTATAATGGAACAATGGCTTAAAATATAATAGAAAGTAAGCTGAATGAAGACAAAAAAAAATGTTAAGAATTCCCTATGAATTGAAATGAAGTGTTTTTGCCTATAAAATATCAAAAAAATACACTGGATTGATACACATTTAAAATGGTTAAAATGGCATTTATTAAGCCAAACAGTGTGAAAAAGTAGATACAGTAGAGCTTCAATTGAGAGGATGCCTAAAATCGTAGCTTAACCCGTCTCTCCAAGAGGCAGTCTCTTATTAAAGGTCTATTAGAGATTCTTTAATATCAATTAGAATCTCCAATGAGAGACCACCTACAGGAGAAACAAGTTGAGTCATTTTTTTAGGTGGTCTTTCTTAAGAGACTCTATTTACATATATTAAAATCAACATTTTCTTACTGTTACGTTTAATTACTGCTAATCTCTATATATAAAAATGAATGTATGTCTGTCTATCTGTCAATTATTAATTGGACTGAGCGAGTATTGTGATTTTCATTATTCTATATGGTCTGGAAGCATATTAAAATTAAATATACAAAATTTGAAAGGAAATTTTGGAATTTGTCCGTTTTTGGCCAATCTGACAACCCAGAAGTCTGAAAATTGGTCAGCTAGCATTGTCATCAGGTTTGAACATGTGTACCAAATTTCATATTTCTAGGTGCCCTATAAGTATATTAATAAAAAAAAATGATAACAAGATTTGGCGACAAAATTCCAGACAGACATGGAGGCAAGTTAAATAAAAGCATTTAAATAAAAAAATGGACCAATCTCTAAGAAAATGATACCATTAAAAAGAGCGTAAAAAGTATACTAAGAAAGTTAAACCATGAAGGAGAAATCGAAGGAAAAACGCTAAAAACGAACGGTTCGCGAGATATTGGCAAAACAAAATAAATTAAATTAAATATACAAAATTTGAAAGGAAATTTGGAAATCTGTCCGTTCTTGGCCAACCCGACAACCCAGAAGTCTGAAAATTGGCCAGCTAGCATTGTCATCAGGTTTGAACATGTGTACCAAATTTCTATTTCTAGGTGCCCTATAAGTATATTAAAAATTGATTACAAGATTTGGCGACAGACATCCAGACAGATAGGCAAGTTAAATGAAGCTTTTAATAAAAAGAGAGAGAGAGTTATATAAATTTACATTTTAGAGCTATAACTTTACAATAAATAGAGTTCATTTACACACATTTTGTTAAACGTCTAATATATTATTAGAATTATAACCTCTAAATTAATGGTATAAATATAGAATATTTTAAAATAATAATAGTAATAAAAACTATACTAATTAAAACTAGAATTATCAATTCATTTATGTAATTTATGTCCACGGCATTGAAGAATCGATTCTGCCAATTCTGTATAAGTATGTGTTAAGGTCTCCATGCCCCGTGAAGAATTGTATATTATAAAAATTTGGCTGGATAAATTTGGGTAATATTGAGTTTTCAAAAAAAAAAAACTCTCTGAAATTATCATTAGAATCTTCATAGTATTTTTGATTTTTTTAATTTATAAAGTTAGATATTAAATTCTTTATGCTGGATCATTTCTATTATAAACTATTTCAACTTCAAGTATGTTTGACAAAATGAAAATAGTAATTTTAGTTATTCTTTCAAGAACATGTGTGCAATTCGAGGATGTTGTATTATAAGCATGTATACATGGTTTAAGAATTTTATACTGTAGTGAATCCAATTTGTTTTTAAATCTCGTGTTTATATATGGGTAAAAAGATTGTTGAACCATAAATATTTTCTGCTTCTAAATAAGGTCTTATATCTCAATCCATTCCCCACGATTTTTTTGTTTAACCAAGAAGATATTCACTAGCTCTAGTTGTTTTGCAATAACAATGTCGACGTGAGACATAAAATCTAATTTGTTATTGTTTCGATGATTCTTTAAAGTCAATCCTAGTATTGTTAAGTTTTCAACTGGTTTGACAAGATTATCATGCAAGTTAATTACATCGTTTTTACAGTTGAATAAATATATAATCTTTGTTTTCTGTCTTGATATTTTAAGTTTGTTGTTTTCAAACCACATATTTATTTTTCCAATTGAATTATCAATTGTAATCTTAAGATTTGTTGCATCTGTATTCCAACCTTTTACTGTTATATCATCTGCATAGCCAATAATTTCGTTATTAGACTCCTAAAGTTGGTTAATAGATCATTCTTTATGATGTTCCAAATTTTTGGAGATAAGGGTCCTCCTTGCGGACATCCTTTACTTAATTTTTTGGTAACTTCATTCGAAGAGTACCTAAATCTTCCGAAAAAAAAAAAATATTTGTACGGAAATCGAACACCAATATTTTATGCATAATTACAAACCATCACAATTAGCGTATCAATCATATTTAAATTAAACTGAAATTTGTATTAACATAATTCAGTAATTCCTAGGCTTCCTGTTCATCAATTTAGAAGACCATCAATCGCCAAACTCACTAATCAAAGCCCATCATCGTCATCATTATAAATAATCTTCCGTCATCTATAGTCATCTGTGCACACAAGATCTAATTCGCATCTTCCTATTAAAGATATATTAAGGCGAAGGAATGAACGAGAAATCTTGTGGCATTCTCAAAGGAACTCCAAATGATGTAGAATTCATTGTAGATTCTCATAGCCCATATATAATTGTCTCCAATAGAGATACCTCTTTTTAGTACATGATAACCATCTTCCTGGGATTGTGTGTTGTATTCTAGCATGGAATTCAACCCAGTCACTTCACCAGCGTAAATACCTTTTAGGAAAATTCTATCGACTTTATAATTACTCTCGTAGGATGTTTTGAAATCGAAGCAGCCCTTGTACATATTTGTATATGATGTTTAAAATACAACAAAAGCAAGTTTAGTTTTATATTAATATACATTTTATTACTTTCGGTAAATTCTCTCTCTTGACCTGTATTAACAAGATGTCAATAGAAGTATGTTGATTGTCTCTCTCTCGGCAGTGCGGCCACGCGGCGCGAGAGCTCCGAGTTTTTTCTATCTGGAGTTGGAAAACTTCGAGTTTTCCAACCCATAGGTATAACTGGCGGTGAGTCAGGATAAAGATCTATACGACGGCATGATTCCCATCAAGTTAGCTGAAATGGAAGTCGATTTATCGACGATAAAAGATTCGACGAAGAATCGTTTGAATTCAGATATGAGAGACGGACATGCAAATTTGTTCGTGAAAAACGGCGGGTATGTAAAGCCGGCCGCGGGGGAAAAAAGAAAATTGGGCGGAGCAAGTTGAGGCCGCGGAAAAAGATATTAACACTGAACCTTTCCAACCTGTACACCGGAAAAAAAGGAAACGGTATGACCTTAAAAGTCAGCGGGCTCAGATTGAGGCCGGACGCTATCTCTCCAAAACCACCTGAACAGCTTCGAAGGACCACGAGGGAGTCCGTGACCCTTGTCAGGAACATCAGGCAACAGCAGACGTTGAACAAAACTAGATCAGCAGCAGGATCGTTCGACCAATGCTGCTATGTCGAATGGTGCGCGGACTTCCATCCCGTGCACTATATGAAGGCCCTCGAGGAGTTACTGGGAAAGGGATCCGTCTACCAGCTGATGAAGATATCTGGCCATGTTATGGTCGGACTGGCCAGCATTGAGAAGGCGGAGCGCCTCGTAGAGAATGGACTCACCATCAACAACACCTTCCTCAGGGCATTCCCATACAGAAGGTAGGAGTAGAAGATCATCCTCGGGAACCTGCCCATCGCAATGAGGGCGGAGGGCATCATCGAGGCCCTGCGGCCTTACTGCCGGGTTGTCTCTCTTGCCTATGAAGTGGTGCCCTGTAAGGGCTACGGGGCCTTCATCTTACTGAATAAAGGACGCAAACTCCACCAGCTCCCTGTCAAGTTCGTGATCATCTCCAAAGGAGAGTTCACACCCGCCTACATGACCTACGGCGTTAGGTGTAGTAGATGTCACGCCAGGGACATCGGCGAGCTACCTAATCCCAGGGCACTTGAAGTGGACTGATGCTGACACCTCCACCCTCCCAGCCCACCCCCACCCACAGTTTCACAGCGACTACATCGGCTGAGGTAATTTCTGGAATCATCCAGACAATTCCTGTGACAGCTCCCAATCCTGCCGAGTCTTCGCCCGCGGAGAGCTGCCCAGTTATTCCCCAGAACACTCCAGCCACCAAGCCTTCTGCTCCGGCGCCGAGCACCAGCGCATTGCCATCTCTTCTAGCGCCTTCCTTGACCACTACTTCACCAACAGCGGACCCTGCCAAAGATCAGACCATGGATGCACTAACAACGGAATCTTCCATCCCCAAACCCCAAAAGATACAGCTTCCTAAGCCCACTTCACAGAAGGTTGAGGATCTGTTTACGGTACTAGACACTGACTCCTTGTGGTGCGAAATAGAGAAGGCTGTTGTATACCTAGCTAAGAGGGAGGACGTCCTCGCGTTTCTCTCGCCCGAGCAGAGCTCTGCTCTGAAGAAATTTCTTGACATGGTTATCGCCCATGTCGGGAACAAGGACTCCGACCTAGGCAAGTGGCTGTCCGACTTCAGGGCAGAATGCGACCTTGAACGAGACGACACCCAGTGGGATTCGTCTGATACAAATAATTATAAAATTTATTATTTTTTTATTTTGTTTATATATATTTTTTTAACCGTTGACTAGAAGTCAATAAACCTTTTTCATTGCCATTGTCTCTCTCATCTGTGTGTGCACGCGGTGCGCGAGCTCCGCGTTCTTCGCTGCTCTGAGGCTTAAGGATGGAGATTTCGAATGCGTTCAGCATATTGGCTGAAAGCCCTGATTCTCCTCTACAAGTACAGGTGATTTCGTACAGAATGAACAAATACTCGAATAAGAATAGGAGAAAACCAATCAATGGAAATTGCCATTGACGACAACGAGAATCAAATTCGTGCAAAATCGCCTATTGTTAAAGACGGGCATGCAAATTTGGCAGAGGCTGCTGGCCACATCGCTTGGTTGCCGGCTGGCATCATATCAAGACCCGTCTCTCAGGGTGGCTTTGGCCTTCATGACCTCGGCACGCAGATGCGGTTGGCGTGCCTCAAGGGTGTCCGGACTGCGTTGCGCGGAGGCCTAAGCGCTTACTCTTGGCTCTCCCAAAGTGGTGCCTGGCTGACTCCTCTTCCACCCGGGACCTGGATTCCAGCTCGACGTCGACGGCTGCTCGGAGTCTGGGAGGCCGCCTCGGAGATCCTGTCTCTGAACCACAGGGTGCTGCCGCGGAACCAGCTACTATACCTCACCATTATTGGAGGCTGCAGGCTTCTCCGTTCCCCCGATCTGCTCGCAGCTTCACAGTGAGTGGGAGCGCGGGTTGGAGACATCAGCCATAAGTCCCCCCTTCTTCCAGTCACGCGCGCTGCCCTCGCGGACGAAGCTGCTTTGTCGCGGTTTACCAGCCAACTCTTGGAAGAAAATTGCCGCGGATCCTACCGGATCAACGGTGTCGGCGAGGCTATCGTGCTTCGCGGAATGGCTACGCCCTTCCAGAGACTGACCACCCGCCGCATGTTAGAGCGCCCACGCCTGCTGCTCTAGCCATCTTCCATCTCCTTAGCCGATGGCGGCCCTATGCCGACCTGCCCGTCACCATCGCCTGGTCATCGCTTCGTAGATGTGCTTTATCCGAGCACAACGCCGACGTAGCGGTACGACTGGCCCTGCATACCTCCCCATCTAGCACATCCTGCCTCAGCCCGGGGTCTAGCATCGCCTGTGGGTTCGGAGACCTGTCACTGGCCCACCGCTACTGGTCTGTAGGCGGATCAGGCTTGTCATCCTGGAGGCCTTCACCATCATCCAGCAGCCCCCTCACCTACAGGGCTGGATCTTCGGGCATGGCCATCTTCGCGTTTGCAAAGGCGTGTATATATAGGCACTTCCTGGAGTTGCGGGGGGTCCAAAAAGACCCCTTCCTGGTCTGTAGGAGGACCCTATCAAGATGGTGGAGCCTTCCTCACTCATAAATCATTGTAAATATTCTCATTATTTTTCATTAATTTTTTCTTGAAATGCATAGTTGAAAAGATGTAAATAAAAGTTTTTAAATGTCAAATGTCTCTCTCTCTCTGAACCTTTAATTTTAATATCCAATTACAATTTTGTAATAAATTTTAATATAATTCCAGATGACACAGAAGTCTGAAAATGTGTAGACTCACTCAAGAAAGCTATCAATGTAAGTTGATAAAATTTCAGACTTCTCGCTAGTCGGAGTTGTGGCTAATGGCTATTTGTTGGAAAGTGACTCGCACATCGGCTGTTACCATAGCAACGGCCACTTCCCCCAGACATCACGTGACCTGACGCCGCTCCGGCGTACCTGTAATATAGGTTTCAGTTTTGCTTTTGTTTGTCTGCTACTACGCTTGCTTTTGTTTAACTCTCTTTGTTACTTGTCATCTTAATATAATATATAATTGATAATTAAACATCTTTTCTGAGATCCAGCCTCTGATTCTCTTACATGGCAGCAGAGCTTGGTTGGTATCAAATATTTTTGTTTATCTAAGCTGAAATTCGTTTGCTTGCTCAAGATGACAACTGAACTTCCACAAATTCAAAAATTCAACGGCGATAATTTTCATCTATGGAAATTTCAAATGAAGATTATTCTAGAAGCAAAAGATCTTCTCAGTATAACTGATGGCTCTGAAGTAAAACCTGAAATAGAGGATATTGCAAAATTCTCTGAATGGAAAAAGAAAGATGGAAAATCCAAAATGCTGATCACTACTGCTCTAGATTTTAAATATCTTCAACAGATTGTTAATTTCCAGACTTCAGCAGAAATGTGGAAGAAATTATCAACAATATATGAACTGAAATATGAAACAAACAAATATTTGCTGCAACAAAGATTTTTCGAATATAAAATGAATCCAAATGATAACATTGCTTCTCACATTTCCAAAGTTGAAACTCAGGCACAACAAATGAAAGATCTAGGTGAGCCAATCTCTGATGTTGCCCTAATTACAAAGATAATTTGCAGCTTGCCTGATACATACAAGAATTTCATAACAGCATGGGATTCAGTTTCATTAGAAGAAAAGACTATAGAAAACTTGACGGCAAGATTACTGAAAGAAGAAAGCTTACAGGATCATTGGGATTCTTCAGGAAATTCTAAACCAGATAATGCCTTGATGACTTTTTCAAAGTTCAACAGAAATTCAACAGCTTCCAACAAACAACAGCAGCATCAACAATCCATTAAAGATAAAAAGAAGAACACACACTGTGGATATTGCAAGAAGAAAGGACATTGGTGGAAAGAATGCTATAAAAGAAAGGAAGAACAAAAAGGACAACAGCCAAGTTCTTCAGCCAGAGATGATAGCTGTGCTTTTTCAGCTGAGACAAGTGCCTTCCTCGTTGAAACAAAGGATTCCTGGATTGCAGATTCTGGAGCAACGGATCACATGAATTTCAGAAGAGAATGGTTCTCTACGTTCGAAGAAATACCAGAAGGTGTTCATCCTGTGTGCCTTGGAGATGGAAAGAAGATCTATGCAAAAGGTAAGGGAAATATTGATATTCTCTCTTATGTTGATAGTCAGGAAATTAATGCAACTCTTTTGGATGTTCTCTATATACATGAATTGGAGACCAATCTTTTTTCAATATCTACTGCAACAAAACATGGTTTGACGCTCATTTGTAAAGGAAATCAGATAAAATTGACAAAAAAATCGAAAGTGCTAGTTACTGGAATAAAGGACAATTCAAATCTTCATAGAATTTTTATTAAAGCAAAGCAATCTTCACAAACTCATGTTGCTCAGTTAAGTCTAGATATATGGTATCAAAGAATGGGTCATGTAAATCCTATAAAATTAACCCAAATGTTTGAAAATAATGTTTTTGAAGAAAACATTAAAATTAGAGAAAAGCCTGATTCTTTACTATGTGAAGCATGCATCTATGGAAAACAAAATAGAAATGTTTTTCGCGCGTCAACAAGTCAAAATTCGACCTATCCAGGAGAGCTGATCTATTCAGATGTTTGTGGACCAATGAGTAAAAGATCACCAGGTGGATCATTATATTTTGTATCATTCAAGGATGATTTTTCAAGATTTAGAGTGGCCTACTTCATTAGGCATAAATCAGATGTACTTGAGAAATTTAAAGAATTTGTAAAAAGAGTTAGGACTGAAACTGGAAATAAAATAAAAAGATTCAGAACAGATAATGGCACAGAATTCTTAAATAAGAATTTTTCTGATTATCTAAAATATCTAGGAATTGTTCATGAACTCACTGCTCCATATACCCCAGAACAGAATGGAATTTCTGAAAGAGATAACAGAACAATAGTTGAATCAGCTAGATGCTTGTTACATGGAAGAAAAATGCCGCTTGAACTGTGGGCTGACGCCGTAAACACAGCAGTCTATCTCTTAAATAGATGTACTACTAAAGTATTGGGAAATTCTACACCTTATGAAATATGGTACAAGAGAAAACCCTCCATCTTACATTTGAAAACTTTTGGATGTAACGCTTATGTGCATATACCAAAAGATAACAGAAATAAATTCGTACATTTTTTGTTGGATATACTGAAACTAACAAAAATTATAGAATGTGGGATCCTATTGCTAGAAAAATTATCATAAGCAGAGATGTAATATTTACTGAAGCTAATACATCAGAAAATATTCAGGATAACCAACAAGAGCAGGTAACTATATATAGTGAAGAAAGTGTTGATAGCACAAATATCAGTTCCAAACCAGAAGAATCATGTCGATACCCTCTCAGTAATAGAATCAGAGAAAAGGGAAAATCATCAACCAACTGTACAAGAGCTATTTCATATGCGTGTTATGTCCATGACCAAGAACCATTGAACTATGAAGTTTCAATTGTAGGACAAAACTCAAAAAAGTGGAAACTAGCTATGGACGATGAATTCAATTCCTTGATGAAAAATCAAACATGGACTTATGTGACATTACCATCAGGCAGAAAAGCTATTGCATGTAAGTGGGTATACAAAATAAAGCAAAATGCAGATGGATCAAATAAAATGTTTAAGGCTAGACTAGTTGCGAAAGGTTATTCACAAAAACCAGGACTTGATTATGGTGAAACTTTTTCTCCAGTAGTAAAATTCGATTCAATTAGAACAATCTTATCACTTTGTGCATTACTTGATATGGAAATGATTCAATTAGATGTAAAATCTGCCTTCTTGAATGGTGATTTGGAAGAAGAACTTTACATGGAACAACCCCAAGGTTATGAAAACCCAGATTTTCCAAATCATATTTGCTCTCTTCAGAAAAGCATCTATGGTCTTAAGCAATCCTCCAGAATGTGGAACAAGAAATTTCATGAGTTTTTAATTAAGTTTGATCTCAAACCTAGCATATCAGATTCATGTGTCTATACAATGAAATGTAAACAGGCTTACATATTACTTGCAATATATGTAGATGATTGCTTAATCTGCAGTGCAAATAAACAACATTTAGATGATATAGTACAGTACTTAAATTCCAATTTTGAAATAAAAACTTTTACTGCCGATTATTTCCTCGGCCTACAAATATATCGAGATAGAACAACTAAAATGTTATTTCTGCATCAAGCCTCATACATTGAGAGAACACTTGAACATTACAACCTTCTTGAAATTAAGTTACAATCTGTACCTTCTGATCCTTACTCAAAACTAACAAAAGAGATGTGCCCAAAGGATAATCAGGAAATTGAAGAAATGAACAAGATTCCATACAGACAGACAATTGGTAGTTTAATGTACCTTATGACTGGAACTAGACCTGATATTGCCTACGCAGTCATCAGGGTTAGCCAATTTATGAACAACCCAGGACCTTCACATTGGACCGCAGTAAAGAAAATATTTGGATACTTAAAAGCTACGAATAACATCGGTATTTGTTTGGTGGGAGTTCCTGCACTACATCTCTGATAGGTTTTTCCGATGCTGATTTTGCTGGAGACCTAGACACAAGAAAATCAACCACCGGATATGTGTTCATGTTGAATAATGGACCTATTTCTTGGTGCAGTCAAAAACAGAATTGTGTGTCTCTGTCAACAACAGAATCTGAATATATTGCGGCTTCCAAAGCAACGAAAGAAGCAATTTGGCTGAGACAACTTCTACGCGAGCTACATCAAGAACAAGTAAAGCCTACAACAATTTTTTGCCACAATCAAAGCTGCATAAGACTTGTTCACAACCCAGAATACCACAAAAGAACTAAACATATTGACATTTCGTATCACTTTATCAGAGATCATTTTCAAAAACATGCAATTGACCTTCTTTATGTCTGCTCCAATGATCAAGCTGCAGACATATTTACGAAAGCTCTACCTCCAGAAAGGTATAGAAGACTAAGGAGCCAACTTGGACTGTTTGAAACAACAAAGTGCTCGTCAGGTGGGAGTGTTGGAAAGTGACTCGCACATCGGCTATTACCATAGCAACGGCCACTTCCCCCAGACATCACGTGACCTGACGCCGCTCCGGCGTACCTGTAATATAGGTTTCAGTTTTGCTTTTGTTTGTCTGCTACTACGCTTGCTTTTGTTTAACTCTCTTTGTTACTTGACATCTTAATATAATATAATTGATAATTATATTATATTATATTATAATTATAATTATTTTTTAATATACTTCCTGACTACGTAGAATTATGATATTTAATAGACTAGTTCAATCCAGAAAACATGCAAGCGTACAAAATTAGACTTCTAGGTGGCGGTGGTGATCGGAAATTTACTAGAGAAGAATTCACTTTCAAAGGAGCAAAAATAAGCGCGCAGCGTTTTTCTGGCGTACGGGGGGGGCTGTAGTTCTTTAAAAATGTGGTCGGGGTGGACGGGGGACTTGACTAATTTCTATATTACAGCGCGTGAAGACGCCAATATAATTTTGTATACTTTTTTTTTTTTCAAATTTATTAATCAACCAGGCGCGATATTGAATTATTTGCGCCTATTACAGAGGAAACAAAATAGCGAACATATAGAACTTAGAATTAAATATTAAAAAAAGTACATGTATTATTTCACAGTGTTCATAAATTTTATATAGACAAAGTGGCTGAGGTGAAAGAGTTAGATCATTTAAATCAGGAAACAAACGATGTCTCACTTCTGCAAAGTTCGGACAATCGTGGATGAGGCGAAGAGCAGTTTGTTCCGTTTCTCCGCAAGAACAATTTGGTGTTTATGATAGACCTATTTTATGTAAGTATTTCTGGAATTTTTTCTGTGTGATGTGACAAATTGAGTGAGTATAAAAATTCATTTTCCCTTGCTTTTTCTAAATAGCGTCATTTGGTTGTTATTTTTATTTTTTTTTACTATTTGCCCGTAGAAGATAAATTTTCTCGAAAGCTTGCAAAATTTCAAAAATAAACAAAAGAAACGTTCTACCCAAAAGCCAATTTTTTCTTATTAAAATATATATCGTATTCTTTATGTTGCACATATGCAATGATGCACATAGGATGTTTTATATAGAAACACCAAGCCTGATGGATCACTTATTTACTCAAACCATGCCTGATATAACTTCAAAATGGCGTCAAATAAGTCGAATAAAAGGCCGTTTAAATTGTCCAAGCAACTTGGGAAGGATCTAAACATATCGGCCATGCAGAGTCCTTGATTAGACAATAAAGTACTCTCTCTCTCTGTCGTCACCCTCATTATATAAGCTGGATTCCTTCTGGGCTCTTAAAAGTAGGGAGAAGACAGTAGACCTCTAAACCGAGGTCACCATGTTTCTATGCGTGTGGTCTTCATTTTTCTTCAGGCAGTGCGCTCCCACTCTGGCCCGTGACTGCAAGTTGAATGAGAATCTTACTGCGACGATGTCTCCTCCAATTTGCAGTCGTGGGCCGGAAGTGTTAGCGCACTAGCCTGAAGACAAAATAATACCACACGTATGGAGCATGGTTACCTCGGTTTAGGGGGTGGCACCTGAAAAGGTGAATTGGACTAATGGGGTGTTCCTAGGACTTCTGGTCAATCGGGCAGCATAGCGACCTAACTGCACCCGACTCCTGACTACTCTGCTCTGCTTCTACTCTGGTCTGTCTTCTGGTGCCTACTCTCCTCTCTTCTGAGCTCAGAAAACACCAAGCTTATATATTTATGATGACGTCAAGAGGACGGTTTTGTTGCCCAATCAAGGACTGGCATGGCTGATAAGTTGACTTCCTTCTTGTTTTGCTTGGACAATGTCAAAGACCTGTTATACGACCTTTCAGGATACCGCCCTTTTACGTTGATACTTTTATTTTTAAGTTATATTTAGAGAGAGAGAATTCAGGATTGAAAATTAATAAAATAAATAATTATTAAAAATACTTTTCAAACTTTCATTAAAAATTGCACTGAAAGGAGAAAATAAATATTTCAGCTACCAGCGGTGAACAATTCGATTTATATGAATAAAAATACATACTGTGTGGAACGATAGTAATGAATTTTGAACTTAATGTGATTAAATATAAAGCGACTGATCTCTAAGAACTAAAATACAGAACAATTTCCTTCCATAGTTAATTTGTATAGTGTTATGTTGAATACTTTGATTTCCTTTTCATTTTCCGTTCTCACCTTTGTTTATGTTTCCCCCCCCCCCCCCCCCCCTTTCTTCATGAAAATGATGTATGGCGAATCCTTACAGGACGGAAATGTCCTAATAAAGCAGTTGTTGTTATTGTATAAGCAAGTTATAGAGGTTTAACTAAATATTTTATTTATTCCTCCAATATACAATGATCACAACGCTGCTTTTATTTTTACTCATATAAATTCAATTGTTCAATGGTGTGTGGTAACTGATGTCATTATCTTCTACTTTTTAGTGTATTTCAATGAGGCTTTTTAAAAAACCCCTTTTAAATTAGTTATTTATATTTCAAGAGAGCTAGCTTTTTTTTTCTTCATATATAATTTTCTTCCAAGGATCCATTTTTATTTCGACAGGTTTCACTGTACTTTTTACTCCCTTTCTTTAGCTTATATCAGAGAATAATTTATTTCTAGATTTAATTTCTATAATGACATGACGAAGAGATAGAAAGGGAGTGTTCCAAAATATTTTATACACCGCAACTATCAATTAATAATAATAAGAGGGTATGAATCAGTTGTATTTGATACCTTCTCTTTCAAAATTCGAAACTATTTTAAATGCGTGAGATTCTTTTTGAAATTAAACAATTTTTACTGCTCTTACTGCCATGGAAATATTATTAGGAGGGCCTCCCATTAATTTTTCCATGGCAGTAAGGGCAGTAGAAATTGTTTAATTTCAAAAAGAATCTCACGCGTTTAAAATAGTTTCGAATTTTGATAACAGATGGCGCGCTAGTGCATCATACCTTCTCTTTGTCAAATATTAATATTATTAACATAACTTTATTAAGGATATCATTTTAAAGGCCTAATTTCTTATACCCATAGTACAGTTTAATTCACATAGCTATTAAATGCTCTTCAATATGTTTCTATTAAAACGAAGGACACTTACAGCAAATATTTTTTATTTACTATAATATACGTCTTAATTTATTATATGTATTTGTGTACAATCTTTGGTGTCCAGTTCATTCGCTCTCTGATTGGTTCCCCATTATTACGTAAATTTAATTAGAAATTCAACGTACAGTACATTAGTCAATCATTGAACAGTGTATTTTTAGTTAGGCGGTTGCATCGCGAGCAACAATCCGTGGGTTCGATTTTCGAAGGTTTTTTTGGTATTATAAAAAATAATAATAATAATTTTTGTCAGACTATACCTATAATGCTTAAAACAAATTTATTTTATATGTAGTTGTTTCTTCTTATCTTGATGCGAGGTTTATTTTTAAGGATCTGATGTTTGAACTCCTTAGTCTGTAAGGGACATTTTAACGGTTTTTGTCAACATTTTGCTCGGAATTCCAAGGAGGTTTTAAATTGGAGAACCTGAATATTTGGAATTCTAACTCTTAGGGGTCTTGAACAATTTCTGAAAAAAAAATCAATTCGCAACTCCCAACAGTTTTGACTCTTGACTTTGTGCTACACATAAGATTAAAATATAAATATAGAAATTTGTTCATTCCCGGTCACTCCGACCACCCGTAAGCCAGAAAATTTGTACACTCGCATTGTTCATCGGACTAAGCGTGTGTTTAAGGTTTCATGCTTCTATGTGATCTGGAAAAGCATATAAAAATTAAATTTAAAATTTTGAAAGGCAAATTGGAAACTTGTACATTCCTGTCAATTCTGACAACCCCGAAATCTGAAAATTTGTCAATTTGCATTGTCATCAGGATCTACAAAGTGTGCGTGCTCTAGAAGTATATTGAAAATCGATTTCAAGATTGGTGGACAGACAGACATGGAAAAAAAGCAAGTTAAATGAAATATTTTAAAAATAAATTAACTCCAACATTCCTTGAGCTTTGAAAACAATGAAACGGATTCAGACAATAACTCTGAAAAATATTTGATACACAGTGACCTTTGTTGAAGAAACACAAGATATAGAAGTGTGAACAAAATTGTCTCTGTCGGTTTAAAAAAAAAAAAAAAAAAAACAGGCAACCGGCGAAATCAAAGACTTTCCATTTTTAAATATTTTTGTCCAAAGGTGTAGCTTGGTGCCATATTCACAAGTTCTTTATTACTGCAGATCCTAAACTGAAAATCGACTGTGGAGTTAGATTTTCTTTTAAAGTCCTGAAAAAAAAATTCCAAAAAATATTTTGTCAAAAACAAAATATTGGAAAACACTAAATCACACCGTAGAAAGAAAAAATTGAGAGATAATTAAGGCATTTATTTTAAAGAAGTGGTACATTAAAGTTTTTTGCGAGATTCAAATTTTCACGTGTATAAAAGAAGCTTCTAACTTATAAGAAAGCGCTTTTTTTAAATATCTGAGAATGTTACCCTTCAGGTCCTGGAGACAATTAACTTTGAGAAATTGAAAAGATGGTAATTTTTTTAAAAGTGAAAATCATTGCATTTTTTAAAATAATTCCTTCTGAACGAGAGAATATACCAGGCATTACGAGTATAAAAATACCCTAAAGGTTGATTGGTGCGGTTTATACTTAGTCTAGCCATAAATATTGTTACAAAACCAAATCAGTGATAAAAAAATAATTTGACCGCGTTAAGTATTCAAAATACAGTTGTTGTTATTTGAATATCTCGTGCACACGTGCTCAGAAAAAAAATCGAAATATATTTGTTTTTTGATAATGGGTTTGGGTATTAAAGAAAACCCTATAGTTGTAATAGCCTTACACAAGGTAGGCCAAAATCTTTCACCCTTTTTAAACTTTTACAAAATTTGAATATTACGCGTCAATTTGTTTATCGAATCATTTAAAGGTTCGACAAGGCTTGCACTATTGATGACTTGAAAGATCTGGTCGACCTCGCATGCAACGAACGCAAGCAGCTATAAAAGCCATTCGCGAAAGAATTCGTCGAAATCCACACTGCAAACAAAACTTTATACAAGAAAAAGTAATCGATATAAAAAGAGAGAAACAATAATATATATCAGGAACCTGAACCTACCAGGTTTGAAAGATAATCATAAATATATCTACAAAAATAGTTGAATAGTCTATGATAATTCTCTCTGCTATTTACAAATTGATATAGATCTACAACATTATTCATTGTCTGTTGTCTGGCGGAGAAGAAGAGTGGGCATTCCAGCAGTAGATGTCTTGAGTCCTGGAATTCGTTGCCACAATGACAGCTAGAGTTTCAACCGCGCCAAAATTTGATAAAAATCCCTTAAAATTTCCATGGTTTGTTATAAACTGGGTATTATAAAAATTGGAGCGATGTGAATATGGCACACCACTCTGCATATTGAGTAGAATTTAGTTTTTCTTTGTATTTATTTATAAATTTGTACCATATATTTCTGAACCATACGTAAGAACTGGCCTGATAATTGTTTTATACAAAATTATTCTTTTTTAGTATTTATTCCCCACATCTTTCCACAAAGTGAAAACAGAAATTTTCATTCTTACGATCCTGCACAAAATATCGTTGATATGTGGGGTAAAATTAATCTTCTTTTTTATTCTATGATTTGAGAATTTAATGCCTAATATCTTAACTTCATCTACTGGGTTTAAATTAATATTCGGTATTTCAATTGGAACTTTAGGTTTATTATGTAAGTAAAGTAATTTCGTTTTCTATGGGTTTATTGATTATTTATTCCTATTACCCCATTGAATCACGTAGCATAGGATATATTCGCTTAATATTTTGAGATCCTCGACAGACTTGCTCCAGCAAATGATAGAAACGTCGTTTGCCTAGCAAATTATTTCTGCGTTCGGATGTTTAACTCTTCAGCAAGTCGTTTAACAAAATATTCCAAATATTGGTGATAAAGGACCGTCTTGATGGCATCCTTTTGTCAGATTTTTGTAACATTTATATCTTCATATGAGAAATTTGCCCTTCTTTCACTGCTTTAATAAGATTGCATAAGTCTTATTAATTTGGAGGGAATGTTATCCAAATCGAGTCTTCTGATAATTGCTGGCCGCCATGCGTTGTCGAAAGCGCCTGCTATATCCACTGTAATCAAAGAAGTCATTTCAATATGGTTTCCAGTATATCTTCCATTGGAATGCACGTTGATTTGTGTTTAGTAAATCCGTGTTGACTTGCGCTCATTAGATTGTTCTCTTCATAATATTTATTGATTTTGTTTTTTATTATGTTTTCAAAAATATTTGAAATGTTTAACGTCAATGATATTGCTTTGTAGCTTTTGCTTGTTTCAAAGTTTATTTTATCATGTTTTGGAATGATCTTTACAGTGGAGTCTTTCCATATATCCGGATAATAACCTAATTCAATACATTTGTTGAATATTTGTTGTAAAATCGGGATTAAAAGTGTACCTGCATATTTGATCATATTATTACTGATAAAATCTGGACCTGGTGTTTTCTTGATATTCATTTTTAAAATAATATTTTAACCTCTTTTTTTCTATAAAAATGTTATTTTGGTTTTTATATTCAGAGAGGTTTATAGAATCTAACAATAATATGTTCCTTTTTATCTGAATGTACATCATCTTCTGGAAAAAAATCATTCAAGAAACTTTTAATTTTTTCTTTCTTTAAAGTATCCGGTATATTATCGATCATAGGAAGCCCTAAATTGTTGTTGGATGATCTCAGAGATTTAAAAATTTTATAGGCGTTTCCAAATGGGTTGTTTGATTCATTTTTTCAATGAATATTCTCCAACCTTTTTTCTTAGCTCTTTCGATAGCGTTAATGTACTTGTTTATTGTAAATTTAAAAGTTATTTTATTGATAACTCTATGCCGATATTCAACTTTATTCAACTGTAAATACAAAGCGCGATGTCCCGCCAAGGACACTGGCGCCCAAAGGAAAGCAATACAAGAGAGAGAGAGGGAGAATCTATTAACATATACTCAAGGCATTTACCATATTCTTAAAATTGATTTCAAACAAGCATACTATATACACAGGTAATTTAATTTAAACACACCTCAAAATAAAGAAAAAGGAAAAAAAAAATCATATATACAGCACATAGTTAATTATACCTAACACATGAGATTATTTTAAAACTTTGATATAAATTTACAAAATCTATTGAATACAATGTATGAATCCCTGCTGGATATCAGTTCTCTTGGATCGGTACAGAGAATACCGTTATTGAGTCTGTAGTCTTGAAATGCTGGGCACTTAAGTAAAAGGTGAGTAGAATCTTGAATGCGGCAACCACAAAAACAGCCCGGATCCTCCGATGCACGGATTCTTTCCAGAAAACTTCCGAAATTACTATGGTTGGTTACAAATTGTGTGTTGTGGAAATTAGGGCGAAAATAATTTGGAATACCCCGGTTGAAAAAACTTGTAAATGTCTCGTTTGTATTATTCAGTAAGAGCAACATTCTTTCGTCTATTTAGGATTTAATTATAAAGGGAATATCGATGTTGTATTTTTGCTTGTCCTCGAACGATAAGTTATTTAAGTCATATTTCATATTTTTTGCTTCAATGTAATCTGCAATCAATGGAGTCTTAGCCAAACTGTGAACACAGTTGTACAAAGTTGTCTTGTATGCTTGAATGCTCCATATTAATATCTGATATTGCATTGAGTTTATTTTTGTATCGATTTTTTGTTTAAAAATTTGAACCATATTTCCGATCCATATGTTAAAGTTAACTGAATAAAGATTTATACAATGAAATTCTTTTATGGGAGCTCAGACCCCATGATTTGCGCTGCACAGAGAAAATAGAAATTTTTTTATTCTTAGAGTTCTGCTCACTATTTCCTCTATATGAAAAGCAAAATTTAATTTGTTTTTCTTCTATGATTTGCAATTGTTATTCCTAAAATTTTTATTTTTTGTACTGGTGAAATTAATCCACTCTTAAATTTAACTGGGATCTTCTCTTTATTATGCAAACATAAAATGTTGTTTTTTCGGAACTGATTTCTAACTTGTTCTTAATACACCATAATTCGATAGTATTTAATGCTTCCTCTATAACTATTTTTAGTGATGTTAGATCTTTATTCCAGCATATGATCGAAATATCATCCGCATAACAAATCAACTCACAATTGGGCACCTGAAAATTTAACAGTAAATCGTTCAACAAAATTGTCCATAGAAGTGGAGAAAGCGGACCGCCCTGAGGACACCCCTTAGTAATTGGCTTTGAAGTTGTTAGATTGTCGTAATTGAAAGAAATGATCCTGGAATTTAAATATGATTGTAGAATTTTGATCAGTTTTTCCGGTAAATTATCTGAGTCTATTCTTTTGATGATCGCTGGCCACCAGGCATTATCAAAAGCCCCCGAGATATATATTGTAACTAGTGCAGACAGTTCTTTTTGCTTATGCTCCATTAATACATCGATTACAGTATTCAAAGCAATGATAGTTGACTTAGACTTGATAAATCCGTGCTGCCTCGAGCTTAACATATTGTTTTGAATATAAAATTCATATATTTTATTTTTGAGAATTTTTTCTAGAATCTTTGAAAAATTTGATAATAAAGATATCGGACGGTAGCTTTTAGCTGATTCATAATTGGTTTTGCCGGGTTTGGCTATTATTTTGAGTGCTGCTGTTTTCCATTTTTTTTGGGAAGTATCCTATTGGAAAACATTTATTAAATATTGAGTGTAAAATCGGAAGTATTAGTTGAAAAGCATTCTTTATCATTTTATTACTAATATTGTCTGGACCAGGAGCTTTATTTACATTAATTTTGTCGATTAGCTCTTCTATTTCTTTATTATGAATATTGCATGAGTTGGAGTTTGTAAAATTCGGTGTATAGTTCCTTATTGATGTATGGTGAGCAGTATCCGATATAGTTGTATCATCAGGAATTAGTTCATTAATCAGATCTTTTATTAGAGTTTCTTTAGAATCTACTGGTGCCTGTTCAATTATTGGTAATCCCTTTTGTTGATTAGAGGAACTCAGTTTTTTTAAGGTTTTATAGGCGTTTCCAAACGGATTATTATATCCATTTTCTTCTATAAAATCTCGCCAACTATTCCTCTTAGCTTTTCTAATACTATTTTTATATTTATTTCTGACAGACTTATATTCATTAACACTAATTGCTTTATGATGAAAGTATAGATTTCTCACATAATGAAAATACTTTTTCTTTTGTTCTAATTCTTTGTTCCACCACTTGATCCCGGTATCGAAAGTGAAGTTGGAAGATTTCACCTCCAGTGATTGATATGCAGCTTCCAGAATTATATCCGTTAGCCTGTCAACTACCATGTCAATATCAGTTTCTTTTTCGACCTTTTTTATATCGTTTTCCAATCTTCTTACTTCCTTTTTAGAAATTGTATTTGAAAACAGTGACCAATCTGGTTTCTTTTCGCTAAATTTCCATGTAGATTTTTGTTGATTGTTTGTAATATCTAAGTTAACATTGATATCAAATGAAACTGTCACATGGTCGGAAATATTGGTTAATTCGAAGTTTGCCAATTGTTCACCAGTTTCAATGAATGTCTATTTGAAATAGTGAGATCTATTATGCTTTTATTACGACAGGTAGGAGTTTTGTTATTGTGAATAAAAATATTATATTCATTAATAAAAGGTTGCATTTTATATCCGTTAGAGTTTGTAATTCTATCGAACCAAACCGGGTGACGGGAATTGAAATCCACAGAGGATTAGGGGAGTACTCTCGAAGGTAGCTATCAAATTCTTTAAAAAGTTCAAATGTTCGTCCTCGCATTTGTTTGGAGGAATATAAAAGTTTGCTATTATCGTCCTAGATTTAGGTGTATTTATAGAGATTGATCTACAAAACTGATTTGTGAAACCCTCCAACTTCCTATATTTTATATTTTTATTAAATATAGCCCTTGCAGTATAAGTGTTTTCTGTTGAGGAACAATGTACTATGTGCGAGTCCATATCGAACACGACCTTTCTATTTAAAACATAAGGCTCTTGAAGAAGGAGAATATCTGGAGGATTGTCTCTAATTGAGCTTCTGAGTTCGGTAGTTGCAATTATACTTTTCCTAATATTCTGTTGTATACATTTAAATTTTCCTATGGTTAAACTTTTTGCTTCTTTCATAATGGACATTTATGCAAAACGCTTATGAAAATTTCATATGAGAATATTTCTGTTCTATTCTGCTTCCAAATCATAAAAATATTGGGTTCTATCTATAATTCTATCTACTTGTATTTTGTAAAGTGGACAGTCCGTCCCAATAACCCTGTGATTTGTTTGTTTATTTCTGTAAATTGGGTGTTTAGAACAGTTGTGACAACTCAGTTCATTCGAGCAGGAATGGGTTCCATGGACCCCACAGATATTACAGATTTTCTCATTTGTGCAGTCTTTTAGCTTATGGTTTGGGTTGTATTGATAGCATTTTTGACATTGTTTTACTAAGACCTTATCTTGAATATGGCAACGTTCTAAATCAGTGTAAAGAGTATTGTTATTTTTCTTAATTATTTGATATGCTTTTGGTGAAAGTCTTAAAACTATGTTTTGTGTTGCAGTATTTGATTTCATTACAAAGAGCATCCTTATTTCGTCCTCCATTCCCCTTAATTCTGGATTCATGTTGCAGATTGTCTTAACAAATGTTGTTGTGTCCGTTATTTTAGAAACATTTTTGACCACAACCGTTGGATCTCTTTTCCTAGGAATATATATCTTACTTATTGCCTTTAACTCATCCGATTTTCCAAATTCCTCCTGAAGAGCATTCAACTCTACCCGCGATGGCATTTAATCACTACTGCGTTTCGTGTATTGAAAATTTTATTAATTTTAATATTCCCACCGTCTTCCCTTATTTTCTTTATGGTTCTAGAAATAGCTTGAGAAACATCAGATATAGATTCATTGTTGGTTGGAGCTGCAATTAGCGTAAATTCGAAGTTTTGAGTTTGTTGATGTTTGACAATTAATTGTTGTACATTTTCTTGTTTTGTTACTTGTGCAAATGTGGGTCTGTGTACCGAAATTTCTCTCAATATCTTTTCAACCTTATTTTCCATTGCTGAGTTGACAGCTTCGGTTATTATTCCTATTGTAGTCTTTATTCATATCAGAAAGAGAAGAAACTCCTTCTTTTGCTTGAGTAATCATTGTTGATAAAAAGGATATGTCATTTTAGTTACGTTTTTTTGATTGCCTAAATATTTATTATTAAAGTATTGAAATACTTCATCCAAGTTTAAATTTATAGATTTTATAACTGAATCCATTTTGTTATCTTAATTTCTATTTTACAAGTTACCAGAGAAATACAATCCAAACAGTTAGCAAATATGCAAATTTCATTTCGAAGAATTTTGATTTCCAATTTCTCAGCCGAATCTTTTGGCAATCACACTGACAATTGCAATTAGGTATGAATCGGTGATTACGGTAAGAAGGATAAGATAGGAAAAAGTTATCAAAATATAATTAAAATAAAAAATTGAAACTTAGCTGCAGAGCGAGGCGACCGTGCGTTCATCCAATATTATAAGTTTATAATATAATGAAAATTATTTTTCATTTTTCAAGATTCCCATTCCACCACTTTATATTTGAAGACGTTGGATAAGCCTACTTCCGCCGGGGAGGACTTACTCACCACTACGTCACGACCAGCCAATCACCTAGCTGCCCAGGGGGCAGTCCATCCTCCCTCCCCATTAGTCTAAATAAAGGAGCTTAACACTTGCCTGTTGTTCGCGTCGACTCCGCGTGCTTCTAATTATCCATTTCAATTGGCACATGTAGTGGGATAATTGACTACTTCCTTCCATTATTATATCATCTAGTCCAGCTTCAACTTATAGCCCAACATCTGGTAGCAGAGCGTGGTTAATTCGATACACCACGTGCAAGATAACACCTCGACGCTGATCAACACGCCCCTCGAGGAACTCAATGATCAGAACTACAGAAGCTGGAGGTATAATACGAAGATGATGCTAATCGAAAGAGAACTCTGGAAGTATGTTACGGAGCCAGCACCCAATGAAGAAGCCTCAAGAACAATCTTCAATATGAAGCAAGAAAAGGCGTTGGCTATGATATCATTGACGATCTCACCGAGCCAACAGATTCATATAATGGACTGTACCACTGCACGAGAAGCATGGGATATCTTGGAACAAGTATACGAACCCAAGTTAAGGTCAAGAATCCTCCAACTGAAGAAGCAGTTCATCTCCATAAGATTCGAAGAACAAGAGACGATGACGAACTATTTGGGGAGCCTGAAGATCGGTTCGGATCACTTAAGAGAGGCAGGCGCAGAAATGCAAGATCAAGACCTCGCCTGTTCAATGCTTGCTGGCCTACCGGAGTCATACGACGGAATCATCATGACCTTCAGCAACGTAGAAGACAAGGAATTCACCTCTAGCAAGGTAAAACATGTGCTGCTAGCAAAATACGAGAGACGGATGGCACGACGTGTGAATAACACAAATGAAGCTTTGCAGTTCGGGACAACGACCAGAAAGGAAGACAAGAAGAAGAAATATTTCACCTGCTACAAGTGCGGGAAGGAAGGACATATCGCGAGATCATGCAGAGGAAAGGCTAAAACTCCAGCTCCAAATTTCCAACCACCGAGATGTAGCACTCACGAGATAGCGGGAAGCGAAATGCTAACAGCCCTATCCTGCGCCATCCCTGACAACGCTTATGTGATCGACAGCGGCGCGACTCACCACGTGTGTAACAAATGGGAGTGGTTCACCAACTTTCAAGGAATAACGTCGGATCCGATCCTAACAACGAGCGGGACTACACGAGCGGAAGGATGCGGCGACATCAAGTTCAAGGCCTATGTGGGTAAGCACCACGTTGACCTAAAACTATGTAATGTGCTGTATGTCCCTAATGTGCGACGAAACCTATTGTCAGTCTCGAGCATGGAAAATAAGGGCAAGATAGTTAATTTTGCGAACAGAAGAGCGCAAGTTTTCGATTCGGCGAACCGAATTGTTGCAATAGCACATGATGAAAATGGATTGTATGTCATGAAGGGTAGAGTCATTTTACCAAACGCTGAATTGTTTGACAGTCAAAAGAGTTCAAAAAAACAAACATTAGAACTATGGCATCAGAGATTCTGTCATGTAAACAATGACGCAATTGAGAGAATGGCAAAGGGGTAATTAGTTAAGGGGTTAGAGATCTCCTCCATGGATCGAAGTATGCGTGATGAAGGTTGTGTAGCAAAGTCCACGAAAGAGCCACACAACCCTAATAGAATTATAAGATCTAAAAGGCCATTAGAATTAGTTCACACTGATATTTGTGGTCCAATGCCTGTTAGATCTATTGGAGGAAGCGCATATTTTCTAACATTCATTGATGATTATTCTAGAAAGATACCCCTGTTTTGCCTCAAACATAAAAACGAAGTGCTAAAAACACTTCGACTCGTATCTCGCTAGGGCTGAGAGAGAAACCGGACATAAGCTAAAGGTGCTAAGATTCGACAATGGACTCGAATATTGCAACCAGGAATTTAAAACTAGGCTAGAGCAACTTGGCATCAATTACGAGCTAACGAACACATACTCGCCACCTATGAACGGCGTTGAAGAAAGTGTTCATCGAGTGTTGTTGGACATAACCCAATCTTGTTTACACAGCGCCGAACTCCCTCGGAGATTCTGGGCAGAAGCAGTGAACACTGCGCCTTATATAAGAAACAAGTGCTACAATAGCGCCCTAGGAGATAAAGTACCCAATGAACTTTGGTCATCAAGAAAACCGAGTGTTCGCCACTTAAAAGCTTTCGAGTGCTCAGCATATAGCCATATCTCCACAGAAAGGCGAAAAAACTGGACAATCGAGCAAATAGGTGCATTCTTGTTGGTTATTCTTCCCAGACTAAAGGCTATCGTCTTTGGTGTCCGGAAACTCAACACGTAATCCAGACGAAGCACGTCAAATTTGACGAATCCAAGATAGGACTGAAGTGGATTAAGGTTGAGAATGAACCTGAAAGATACAACCATATTTGGATAGAACCCGATAACCAGCTTGAAGGAGATATAGATGAAAAACCTGAAGCGAAAAGAGAGCATAATGATGATACAAGTGATCAGGATTTAGTGGGGGTAAACAACGACGACATTGTTCAAACTAGGCCTAAAAGAATTGTACGAAACCCTTATGGGCGTGCTGGAAAGCCAAAGGTAGAACTGCATTTCCTAGATATCATCGAACCCACAACTTCGAACAAGCCATAAACAGCAAAGAGGCACCGTACTGAAGAAGGGCCATGAAGGATAAATTGAGAAGTCTTGAGGATAGAAACACGTGGACGTTGTCCGACCTACCATTTGGCAAGCGCCCAATTAGCAGTAGATCGGTATTTAAAATGAAGACTGACTCAAAAGGGGACGTTGAAAGATTTAAAGCGCGATTAGTTGCGAAAGGTTTTTCTCAAAACTAAACTTTGACTTTTTTGAGACATATTCGCCAGTAATTAATATTTCGGTCAAGAGAATGATCTTTGCATTGACGATAAATAAAAATTGGTACAATCGACCCCTCGACCACGACAATGCATATCTGTACGGTGAACTGAATGAAGAAATCTACATGAGCCCACCAAATGGATATAACGACGAGAAATGTGAGAGCAAATTCTTAAGCTAAACCGTTCAATATATGGATTACGTCAGTCCGGTCTCGAATGGTACTGCACACTGGATAAAGCTGTTGAAGATATTGTATTCCGTCGTTTAGCGGCTTGTAATTGTTTATACACTTTTGAAGATAAGGCGGTCATCGTCGTATATGTCGACGATCTAGCTTTGTTCGCGGAAAGCGAGGACTTTCTGACAAATATTGAGGAAAAGATTAGAGAAAAATTTAAGATCAAGAACTTGGGACCCATCAAATATTTCTTAGGTGTAGAAATAAGTTATCCAGATGAAAACACAATAATTCTCCCACAAGGAAAATACACCATGTCGATCCTCGAACGATTTAATATGATGGAATGTAGGGGCGTTTCTACTCCATTAGATACCTCCATCCCGATTACAAAGAAAGACTGCCCAAAAACTGACAACTGGGTCTCTGCTATATCTTGCAAACTCATCGAGGCCTGATATGACGTTTGCCGTAACCAAATTAGCACAATTCTGTAGTAACCCAGGCGAACGACACTGGCAAGCTGCTAAACATATACTAAGATATCTTCAAGCTACTAAGAATGTTTCACTCATCTATAAAAGAGGGTCTGATGATATATTAGCATTTAGCGACTCAGATTGGGCTAATGACATAGATGATAGACGATCAACCAGCGGGTCAGCCGTTACTATTAACGGTTGTTTAGTGTCATGGAGATCTAAAAAGCAAAATTGCGTGTCATTATCTACGATGGAGTCTGAGTACATTGCTCTCGCCCAGACCACTAAGGAAATATTGTGGATAGCACGAATATTAGAGAATTTGAAATGCCTGACTCTGCCTCACGCCCAATAACAATATTATGTGATAATAGAGCTACCATCGATTTCTAAAAACAACATAGAAAACAATAGGTCGAAGCACATTGACATACGGTATCATTATATAAGAGAAAAGGTCAACAGCGAAAACATCCATGTGAATTACATCTCTACCAACGACAACCTGGCCGACATCTTCACCAAGGGCCTCAAAAAGACTGCACATCAGAATGCTTGTGCAGCTATGAATTGTCTGGATACTGGCATACTACCCGTCATATCCAAAGTGAGGGGATGAAGACGTTGGATAAGCCTACTCTCGCCTGGGAGGACTTACTCACCACTACGTCACGACCAGCCAATCACCGAGCTGCCCAGGGGGCAGTTCATCCTCCCTCCCCCATTAGTCTAAATAAAGGAGCTTAACACTTGCCTGTTGTTCGCGTCGACTCCGCGTGCTTCTAATCTATCCATTTCAATCGGCAGATTTAGTGGGATAATTGACTACTTCCTTCCATTATTATATCATCTAGTCCAGCTTCAACTTATAGCCCAACAATATTCTATATACAGTTACGAGCGTCATGCGTTCTTCATCTCTGTCACCGTTTGCTTTTTTTTTTTTTTTGGAATGGCGCTCTCCTATTGGTTCGCCACGATGGCGCAGCCACTGCGCGAGACACTTGTTTTTGACATCGCCCCCCCCCCCCCCACTCGCTTTTTAGTTTTTGTAACTATTGTGTTGGAGCGGGTCGCTCCTTAAATAAATGCATATATTAGTTAATAACTAAATGGAATCCTCGCTTTCTTTTTCCCAGTAAGAGACGCCTAAGGAAGCCAACAGTACATAGACAGATAAAGCACATAGGCTATAGTTATTAACTAATATATGCATTTATTTAAGGCGCCAATTTATAATTGTAATAAATAGTATTTGAATAAAAACATTCAATCGGGTAAAACACGGGCGTTAATGATCCAACAGGTCCACGTGTCTAAATTAAAACACGGGCGTTGCCCGGGTCATTCGGCTAGTTAGATATATGCTTGAAAGAGTTTGATTTGATTTCCAGAGACGAATAAGCTGCCTCACTAATTATGTCCGTAAGTTTAATCACAATCCTGTCAACATCCATAGAATTAGTAGTCTGATTTATTTCGTTCGATAAGTTATGTACATTTTGAAATGATATCTCTTCAGTAAAATTTTCTCAGTTGGCATCTTTTTCAATGAATTTCCATGTTTACTTTTGCCCAATTCTCTGCACTTTAAAATTATATCGAATGTCGAAGGTCGGAAATATCGGAATCGGAAATAAAATCGGAAATACTTGTAAAAGTTGATGTGCTCCAATTCTGTATCAGCTTTATAGAATTTTGTTTGATATTGTTAAATCTATTATACTGGCATTTCGACATGTAGAGGTTTCAAGGTTATGGATAAACAAGTTGTATTCATCCACGATAGAGTGGAATTTGTAACCATTAGAGTTGATTATCCGGTTGTACCATGCAGGGTGTCGAGAATTAAAATGACCAAAGAGTATTATTGGCTTTAGCCCTAAAGTCTCCAAAAGTTATTTAATGAATATTTGGTGAGTATTACCGAAGTTGTTAGAGTGAATGTAGAAGTTTGAAATAATATTGTTTGAATTCTCTGAATGTATCGAAATAGTTGTACAAAAATAATTAGTGAATTTATCAATTGTCGCATATTTAATACTACTGTTAAGAATAATCGTTGCTGTGTAGACTGTTTTTTTTTAATCAGTTTTAGAGTAAACAATTTGTGAGTCATTGTTGAATATCACATCATTTTCAAACATATAAGGCTCTTGAATAAATAATAGGTCAGGAGGGTTGGACAGAACAGAGGCTCGAAGTTCATCTAATGCTAAGACACTTTTCCTTATATTTTGTTGAATACATTTTATTTCTTGTTTAGTTGCCTTCTTTTAGTTGCCATCATTGTGCAAAACATATGGTTCTTGAATCAAAGAGAATCCGATGGGTTAGATATAATATTGGATTGTAGTTCACTGGTTGCTATTAAACTTTTCCTGACCTTTTGTTGTATACACTTTATATTTTCATTTATTTAGAATAAATATGTTTAAAATGTTCAATGAAATAATTTAGACTGGATGTTTTTTATTCTTCATTTATGAGAGAATATTGTGTTATTTGGATTATTCGATCTGTTTGTATTTTATAAGGCGGGCAAAAATTAGAATTTGGCCTATGATTTGTTGAGCTATTTCTATATTTAGGGTGATTCAAGCAATTGAAACATCTTAGCTCTCCAGCGCAGCAATGATCATGATCAGAAATGAATGTATTCCGCAGTTTTTACAAACTCTAACTTTGGACAATCCCTTTATTCATGAGTCGGGTTATATTCGTAACAATTTTGACATTGTTTAACAAAAATTCTACCCAGTATATAACACCTCTCGAATTCGGTATATATTACATTATTAATTTTCCTTAATCTTTGATAAACTTTTGGAGACACTCTTAAAACTATATTTTGATATGGTGTGTTAGATTTCATTGCAAAAAGAAATTCCATTTCATTTTCCATTCCCTCCAGTTCCAAATTCATTCATACATACCGTTTGTACCAATGACGATGATTCGGTTTATTCACATACATTTTTAATTACTATTGTTGGATATCTTGGCCTGGGTATGTAAATTTTGCTTGCCGCTTTCAGTTCTTCTGACTTTTCAAATTCTTGTCGCAGTATATTGGTATCAAGAAGACTTGGAGATTTTATTAATACTGATTTTTTAGTGTTAATTACTTTATTTATCTTAACCTTCTTTCCACTTTCTCTTGAAACTTTTACATTATTGGAAATAGTATTGATCAAATCAGAATTAATTTCATCGTTGTTTGAGGCTACTATCAATGTTGATTCATCTTTATGTGCTTGTATATTTTTAATAAGTTCAATTTTGTCAAATAGATAATTTCCCATTTGTGTCGCTATATTATCTACAAATATTATCATCAGTTTCTGATAATATAAGGAAAATATTTACAAATTACAATGTATAATCCTTTCGGGTCAACCCTATTTATGGTTGGGGAAAGTCTCACTCCTCGTCGAATCTGAACTTTTGGAAGGGGCCAACATTCATTGAGGACACAAATGTCAGACATTGAATCAAAATAAATACAAAAATAGCGTCTCGAATGGAAGTCGTCTGGCTCGATCTGACAATTGGTTTGGGGGAGACAAGACCCTCTGACAGTCTCAATCAAGTATAAATATTTGGGTTATTGACTCACTTCATCTAACTTGAGTAACCATGCTACTCATTTTTATATCAATCCCTGGCTGCTATTGATTCAGCCTGGAAAATTATTACTAGATCAAAAATGAACACAGTCACACCTGTCCTAAAAATCTTGAACTCGACAGTACTGGATATATACGGCACCAATCTGGGCAATAATAAACTACATTCGTTCAAACAAATTCAGGCTATTTTCCTCGGACCTCTCTTAAATCTACCTTAATTTAGATCAGGCTTTGTACAGATAAAGGAATGTGGACGACGAGTGTCCCTCGAGGTTTTACTGCGGACAAAATAATTTGAAAATATTGAATCCGTATTTAGAAAAAAAAATTGACTCATAGGTCGAAATGCTTACAAGTGAAGTCCAAGCGGCAATGTCAAGGGCGGGGATGAAAACTAGGACAAGTTCTGGTGGTGATAGGTCTAAACCGTGGTTTAACGGGGAATGCTACATGGCTAAGAAAAATATGAAAGACAACCTTAAACTCTATTTAACACAGAATAATACAGTTAACAAAGATTTGTTTATTGCAAGCGAGAAAGTATATATATCATTAATCAGATAAAAAGAGAACCAATACTTTGAAGATATACAGAAAGCTCTTTGCCATGCTAGAAACCCTTCTCAATTTTGGAAGATAATAAAAAATTATGAGCAGAGAGCCACCATCAAAGGCAATATTATGATGTCTGATTGGGAGGCTTTTACCGTCAGCTGTTGTCTTCCCCACCGACAATAAATGTTTATCTATTTTCAGCACCAGCTCATTTCGATCCGGATCTGGATTGTGGAATTTCGTTCACAGAAGTTGCTACGGAAATATCCAAATTAAGGGAAATAAAGCTACAGGATTGGATAACTTACCGAATGAAGCAATTAAATATTTACCTGACGAATATCTGGAATTGTTAACAAACATATACAAAAATATTGATGACATCCTCAGTTCCCTTAATGTGGACAAGAGTAATCATCCATCCTATCTTCAAAAACGGCGACCCAAATACACCATCAAACTATGAGGAATATCATTGTTATCCAACTTATCGAAACTCTTTACATCCATATTAAAGACTAGGTTGAACAGTTGGATGGAAAAAGGGGAATATTGGCGGGAAATCAAGCAGGTTTCAGAAGAAGATATTCCTGTAATGAGTATAATACAAGGTGCGTTCATTAATTTCCAGGACTGGTTAAAAAAATAAAATAAATAAAAAAGCTAGAGAAAATTTTTTTACAGAGTTGAATATTGGACATTCGACCACACCTGACTGAAAGCACGAGTCTCGTGGCGCACGCGCCGATCTAAAATAGAACAAAACAACTTCCTTGTAAGGTTCGCATTTCTAATTTTAAAATGGCCATTTTCGAAGAGCAGAGAATCTGCATTAAGTTTTGTTTTAAATTGAAAAAAAAGTGCTACTGAGACGTATGAATTGATTAAAGAAGCTTTTGGCGATGCAGCTTTATCCCTTTAAGAACTTTTGAATGATTTTCACGCTTCCAAAAAGGTCGGGAAAAGGTAAACGATGATCAGCATACTGAGCGTCCAAGATCATTTCGTTGCGAGGAAAACAAGCTCAAAATAAAGGAGTTAATTAAATCTAACAGAAGAATTATCTTCAGAGATTGGACTATCTGTTTATATGGGGATAATGAGGTGCTTAAGGGAGGCAGTGCGCCTTAAAAGACCTGAAAGATGGCAAAACAATGACTGGATACTTCACGTCGGTAATGCGCGGCCGCACACAGCCCATGTTGTTTTGCAGTTCTTGGCCAAGCATTCAACCATACAGATCCCTCATCCACCCTATTCCCCCGACTTAGCCCCCAATGACTTTTTTCTCTATCCTAAATTGAAAATGAACTTGAAAGGACGGAAATTTGACAACGTTGATATGATACAAGCTGAATCGAAGGCAACCTTGAGGAACCTCTCAAAAAGTGATTTTATCTCCTGCTTCGACAATTGGAAAAAAAGATGGAACGGGTGTATTGAGGCAGGAGGGGCATATTTTGAAAAATATTAAATTAGTTTTTTTATTTGTTTTATTTTTTCAAAGATACAGAGCAGTCCTGGAAATTAATGAACGCACCTTGTATAACACTTACCTCACTGATTCAAATGACGCTGAGCCGGAAAAAAGGGAAATTTTACGTTTTTTTGTAGATATCAAAAATACCTTTGATACTGTACCACACCTTCTCATTAGGGAAAGGTTAGCAGCTTATGGTTTGATTGACCGTTTTATCAGCCTCATACAGACCTATTATACCCAAATGTAAGCAACAGTTAGTGGAACGGCTCACTTACGGAATTTATAAAATACAATCTGGAGTCCTACAGGCTGAACCGCTATCACCTCACTTATTTATCCTTTTTTAAAATGTCCTAGTTTCTTTATATAATGATATGGACATGCCAAGTATCTATTTACGGAATTATGGAAACATACACCTCCTTCTGTTCGCAGATGACATTGTGTTCTTGAGAGAAACAAAAATAAATCTTCAGATAAATATTAATTTACTCAAAAAATATTTCGAAGAAAATTTCATAACACTGAATCAAAAGAAATCAAAGGTTATGGTGTTTAGAAATGGAGGTCGACTAGCTCGCTCTGACGTTTGGTTCTGGGGACAAATGCCTCTCTTGACAACATCTAAATACACGTATTTGGGTTACCAGCCGACAACTTCAAACTCAACTCAACAGGCGGCGCAACTTTTCAAAAACAAGTCGCTAAATGCCATTAATGCGGTTTGGGCAATATTGATCAAATCAAAAATCCGCCCAATAAAATCCTCACTCAGGCTGTTAAATTCAATGGTGCGCTCAACCTTAATTTATGCAGCTCCGATTTGGGAAAATAATAAGAGCTTGGTGGACGGTGTTTAGAACAATTTTCTCCCGGTGGCTCTTAAATTTACCTGAATATACTCCCGGTTATATTATGCGTATGGAATGTGGACGAACGTCACTGGGAGTTACAGTGTTGAAATTAACACTCAGGTTCTGGCTTAGAATTATGGAAATGAACAATAGACGAATTCCCCATATATGTCTAACTCAACTACTGGATGTATCAAGAATATAAAATATGTACAGGGTGATCCAAAAGTCCCGCACAACTTTAAAAATTAATAACTCCGCGAATATTTGCGCTAGAGCAATGCGGTAAACACCATTGTGTTCAGGATGCAATGGAATTTTTATGGCAAATAATGAAATATTCGAAATTGATTTTAGTTACAACTTTATTCGATAGATGGCGCCCTACCAGAATCAGCGATTCAGCGGCCAAATTGTTTGATAAATTGAAAAATATAACTGAACGACACGTATTTTTACTTTTTGAATACCAGGAAAGAACCCTAATAATATCAAATGATAAATTAATAAAACACCATTTCGCCAAAAGTTAGAAGAAATGGTTAACGATTTTTAAATACAATCTGAGATATGTAAAATAGGTATATGCAAATTAAAACATGTAGCAAAAAAAAACAACCTGATATTTTAGATGCGGTTTGCTGGAAACCTCTCAGCTATTTATATTTCGAAAATAATAATTTTCTATTTTTTTTAATTCAACTCTCTCTCAGTATGGATTATATTTATTTTAATTCATTTGAAAAATATTTATCTATCTCTGATGATTTATTTTACTCTGGAATGCCATTGTTATTTTTGTCGTGTCCAATAAAGAGCCTCAGATTCTTTTCGTTTGGCCAACAAAAAATTTCCAATTTATATAAACATATATTCTTACATAATGAGACTTTAAAGAATGCAAATAATATTCATCTATTTACATACACAACATATCTCCCCCCTTAATAATACTCCAGTCGGTCTAGGGATTTCCTGGCTCTCTGAGGTCTAGGACTGCGGACGGGCACTTGCACAGCGGCAGCCTCCGGTTTAGGAGTGCAAGAGGGCACGTGCACAGCAACAGGCCCTGGTATAGGAGTGCAAGAAGGTACGTGCACAGAAGCAGTCTCCTCCTTGTTTCCTGATGTAACCTCTGGAACCTTAGTAAACTGCTCCTGCTTTCTTACGGCCTCACGAAATACCTCTCGCGGATTTCTCATCTTGGTATTAAATTCGAGAATCTTGATCTTAAGCTTCTCTTCATTAGCAGTTCCGCCGGGGAATTCCTTTATTACAGTTTGGGGTAATGCTCTATGAGCAAATAGGAAACTTTGTAGATTCGTCTCTAAATCATCCTTCCCATTATTCTTTTTCAAAAGGTTTTTAAACTCTCTTACCTATCTCTCAGCTAAACCATTTGTACTAGGATTATACGGACTGGTCTTAGTGTGCCGTATACCATTCATTTTGGTAAATTGCTCGAATTCACCGGAGACAAACTGTCTTCCGTTATCTGTAACAAAAAATTAGGGCAATCCAATTCTGGCGAGAATTTCTCTAAGATGACTTATAATCGTTTTTCTGTTAATATCTTTGATGATAAAAATTTCTATCCACTTTGAGTATGCGTCCACGAGAACCAAAAACATTCTTCCCATGAACGGACCCGCTAGATCAAGATGAAGTCGATGCCACGGTTTTTCGGGCCAAGTCCATTCCGAGATGGTAGCCGGGGGCATGCTTGCCGATTCTTGGCATACTCTACATTCTCTAGTAAACTCCTCGATGTAACTGTCTATGCCTGGCCACCAGATAATGCCGTCTGGCAATCATCTTCATTTTAACAACCCCATGTGTATTTCATGCAAGTCATTTAAAATTAAAGATCTTAATTTTTGGGGAATTACCACTCTTTCACGCCATTGAAAACAATCAAACTCCAAACTTAATTCCTCATTGATCTTATAATAAGGAGCTAGTGGGTTTTCCCTCAATACCCTTGTGAATTTCCACACACACACAGTTGCCTTCTCTAACATTCCTTAATACAATAGACAGTATTTTATCTCGGGACGTCTCATATGCCACCTCCCTAAAAGAGAACGGTACCTCATTCAACTTCCTGAGAAGAAGTACCTGGTCTTCATCAAGAAACTCCCTGACACTCGATTCTAAAGGAAGACGTGACAATGCGTCAACATTGGAATTATCACTACTCTTTCGAAACACCTCAGTATAATTAAATGCAGCTAATTTTAAGGACCATCTTTTAATTCTGGATGCTGCACATATGGGAATTGGTTTCTGAGGTGAAAATATATGAATTAAGGGTCGGTTGTCTGTGACTAATAAGAATTTTCGTCCCAGTAAGTATTGTCTTGATTTCTCATCGCCATAAGTTATGCTCAACGCTTCCTTTTCTAGTTGAGAGTACCGTTTTTCCGCTTCAGTTAATGTTCTAGAAGCAAAAGCTATAGGGCATTCTACCTTTCTATCATCTCTATGACTCAGAATTACGCCTAGTCCATAGTCCATTAATAATGATTTACATTTTTAAAATAACATTCGATATTTTTTCGTCCAATTCCATCTACAATTTTTATTCAAAA
Source organism: Cordylochernes scorpioides (assembly GCA_030710605.1). Lineage (NCBI taxonomy): Eukaryota > Metazoa > Arthropoda > Arachnida > Pseudoscorpiones > Chernetidae > Cordylochernes > Cordylochernes scorpioides. The sequence continues at coordinate 40,059,731 of CP092869.1, read as the reverse complement.
GTTGATAGAATAGCGCTAAAATGTTTGCTATATTCTTTATGAATCTATAATAATAAATTAAGAGTCCTTTGAAAGATCTCAATTGCGAAACATTCTTTAGGTTCAGGCGCCTCTATCACTGCTTTAATTTTATTTTTTAAGGGATGCAGTCCATATTTATCCATTTTAAACCCTAAATATTCCACCGATTTCTTTTTAAATTTACATTTATATCTGTTTAACTTTAAACCTTTTTTCTAGCAATAATCTAAACACTAGATCCAACTTTTGTTCATGATCTCAAAGTCTTTTCCTGCAACCAAAATATCATCTATGTAGCAGGCCACACCTGGCAAATCAGAAAATAGGCCTTCCATAATCCCCTGAAATTTATTTGGTGCTACCGCTACGTCATATGGTAGTCTTTTATAAGAAAACAACCTCTTTGTTGTGTTTATATCAACAACAGCTTTGGCTTCTTCCGCTAACATTACTTGTAAGTAAGCCTGTGATAGGTCTAGAGTCGAAAGTACGGTGCTTGTAGATAATTTTGAAAATATCTCATCGATCGATGGAATGGGATACCTATCTAATTCTATTGCTTTATTAGCTGTACATCTAAAATCACCACATATCCTTACACTACCATCCTTTTTTGATGCCGGTACTATTGGAGCGGTCCAATATGCATGAATGCATTATAAAATGCAAGAATTCACTAAACGATCAATTTCATTCTCTACTTTGTTTTTTGGAGAGAAAAGTAAACTTCTGGCCTTACAAAACACAGGAGTCACATCCTTTTTTAAATTAAAATTTATTCTAACGTCCTTTAGACAGCCCAAATCTTTGTTAAACAAATCTGCATACCTATCCATCACATTTTTATATATTTAAATATATTTCTATTATATTAATTATTTAAAATTTTAATGCTAAACAATGTAGAATAATCAAGTTTTAACTGTTTAAGCCATTCTCTTCCTAATAAAATTATAAATATTTTTAGGTATTAACGTAACTGGACTTCCTGTATCTATTGTAAAGCACAAAGGAATAATCATCTACTGTTAAATTTATTGTGGCATCAGCTTCGCCCTGTACAGAATATTTAGAGTCCTCTTGTACAAATTTACATCCCCACATTCTTTTACTAGCTTTGCTGACCCTACTTGAATGACCCAGTTTATTACATTTTAAAACAAGGTCTTTGTTCTATGAGGTAAAACAGATGCCACGTGTGAATGTCTTTCCCCACATCTATAACACACTATTTTGCCTTTGCCACTTTGCTTGAAAGGCCTATACTGCGCCGTACTATTATTGTACGCGCCCTTTTTATCCTTTCAATTCACAGGGGATATCTTGGCCACTAATTTATCTTGTAATTCTCTTGTATTTAACTCCGCCAATTCGAATGAGATCGCCCCTGCAAAAACTTTATCCAGGGTGACATCGTCGTCCTCTTGTAGTAGCTTCTTTTGCAGGATTTCCGACTTGATTCCAGCCACAAAACGGTCTCGCATCATGGTTCCCAACATATCGACGAAATTACAATTTATTGCCAAATGTTTCAATTCTCTAAGATATTCCGAAATTGATTCTCCTCCCTGTTGAATTCTCTTTAAAATTCTGCATCGCTGTGGTATCACTTTCTTCTTTGGATCCAAATGCAGCATAATTCTTTGAATGATAGTATCATAGGGTTGATCTTTCATTATACCAGGAAGAAAATGTCGTTTCCCTGCTTCAAAGTTTCAGAATCTGGTAGCGAGGTAAAAATCAGCACTTTATTCTCCTCCTTCAGATGCCAAAAAGAAAGCCTCAAATTTTTGTACAAAAAGATCGAAGTGTCCTCCACTGGGCTATAGCATCTAAAAGGTATTATTAACTTTGAACTTGCCATGTTGATCTTTTCTACTCCTTTGTTTTCTTGATCCAGATAGTTTAAAAGATGTAATCTTAACCCATTTTCCTATTTTTCCTCTCCATAATCCGAGAGTCAGATTTGTTTAAAAGATGTAGTTGTTATACTTGCATAGACGCCGTTTTCCACCTTTATCCTTCTTCCCCTTAAGAAGTCTGCAATCCAGATTAAGGTTTTTCCTCTTACTCCGATGTTGTGCAGCCTTTCAAATAATTTCTACACTCGATCAAAAGCTGAGGTCATATCCAGGAATACGGCCATTGTCTTCTTTGGCGGTTTTTCCTAGAAATCTATTATTGATTGACAGAAGTAGAACAGTTTATCAGTTGTACAGTGTCTGGATCTTTAGGCAGTTTGGTAGAAGTTTATTTTATTATTGTTAGTGAGCCAGACTATGAGCCTAGAGTGGATAATTCATTCTGTTATTTTACAAAGTATGCTGGTAAGAGCAATTGGCCGATAGTTCTTGCATTCCTTAGCATCTTTGTTTGGTTTCAGTATTGACACTATAATTGATATCTTCCAATTCTTTGGTAGTTTACCAGTTTGCCATGAAATGTTCAGTATTCGTAGGAGTTGATTTTTAGCTTCGTCTCCAAAGTGTTTAATCATTTGACCAAAGATTAGAGCATCTCCAGGTGACATCTTGGATTTAACTTTCCTATTGATGAGTTTAGCTCATTCAGTGTGAAGTATCTCGTGTAAATATCTTGTTGATGGTAATTTCTTACTTGTTTAACTAACTTGTTTATATTATTTTTTAGAGTCCTGCCTTCATTCGTTAAGCTGAGTCTGGAAGTGCTTGAAAGATATTCAGCAATTATGTCAGCCATCTGTTTGTTCGTTCTCGCTGTTCATATCGGTTAGAGTATTGGAGGATTAGTATTGGTTTTGATTGTTTTATAACACTAATTATATTACAGTGATGGCTTTCCTTTTTTGGATCCATTTTTTTCGCTGGATTCTGTCCATTTTTCTTCTTCTAATTTCAATGAGTTCCTTTATGATTTCTTCTGTTTTATTTGTTTTAAGAAGTTCATTTTATTGTCTCTCTCTGGAATCATTGCCTCAATATTGTGGTCCTTCCAGTAAAGTATTCACAGGTCTTTTATTCTGTTGGAAATTCTCAATATTGAAGTTTAGGGTTGTTAAAATAGGTCTGTGGTCACTTATTGCACTTTTCAGAATTTTCCATTGTGTTGTGGGTGCAATGTTGTAATTTATCGCTGTGATGTCTATTGCGGATTCTGTGCCTGTGGACTTGGATAGATAGGTGTTCTTTTCGTTATTTAACGGCGTAAGGTCGAGGTCGGTTAGCATGTCCTCAACCTGCTGACCTTTGTTATCCTGGACAGGTGATCCCCAAGTTGGTCTTTCGGCGTTAAAATCACCAAGTATGACTGCGATATCCGAAGACCCTCACTTAATGTCTCTATCAGGCCTGTATTGATGCTAGTATTATCGTGGTGATAAACATTTATGATTGGAATTGTTTTATCTGTAAGATAGATTTCTATTGCCTGAGCTTCTGTCGTGCTTTCTCTAGGCCTACTCTGATTATAGGCGATTTCCTTAAATTTGATTTCTAGAGTTTTAATCAAAACGGCAAGTCCTCCTCCGAATTTTCCCGGTCTGTCCATTCGTAGTTTTGTATAATCTTTGATATTGAATCTCAGATTCTGATTCAATTTTGTCTCCTGAGGACAATTAATATGTACATTGTTGTCACAGAGAAGACAAATCAGCTCTTTATTTTCCTCTGGGTATCATTTATATTTAATTGTAGTAGATTGAATTGTGTCCTCGTAGTAGATTTCTCATCATGAGCTCTAGCTGCAGCTCCTGACGCGGCGGTTACCCCGGGACGCGGTAGCATTACTGGAGATATCAGTTTTGCTCTTCATTTGAAAATGGGTGCCGTTGCAACGTTAGTCATCTTGGAAACGAACCAGAATTTGGTCAAATATTCCAAGGGTCCAGGGGGACCGCAAGGAGGTGTGGTCGAACTTCTCCCCTTTCCCCCTGGAATGCCGTCACTACAGGATAAAGCACTCTTTGTGATTTTTTTAAATTGTGATTCAGAATCTGCCACTGAAGGTTTACGAGCGTTTCGTTCCTCTAAAGATATTTGAAGCGGTAAAGGACCAATGAGTTGCTACTCTCTAAAGCGATTGATTAAAAGTTTTGAGGAAACTGGATCTCTGGAAGCAAAACCTCGGAGTGGAAGACCATCGACATGCAAGTCAGTGGCTGTTACTGTTTTGCATAATGCTGAAGCTATTGAAACGTTATCCACGTTTGGAGAAGTAAGTGCTAGACAAGTTTCTCGACAAACGGGGATTTCGTATGGAACAGTTTGGAGAGACAACACATTTAGAATTTTTCTATAAAAATATCCTAACAAAATTCAAAGTTTTCACGATTTGCCAGTCAGCGATTTTGAGAAGCGTCAAGAATTCGCTGCATGGGTTTTCCGGCAAATTAATATTGATGAAAACTGGCTGTCAAATGTTCTAAGAACAGATGATGCTCACTTTTATCTAAAGGGAGAATTTAACATTCAAAACTGCCTCATTTTTGCAAAAGAAAACACTAGGATTTTTACAGAAATACCACTTCATCAGCCCAGAGTTACAGTTTTGTGTGGGTTCACTTCTACTTGTATTATTGGGCCATTTTCTTTGAAAGAATCAATGGAAGAACTTTTAAAACCGTTTTTGTAACTGGTGAACGTTATTTTCAACTTTTGAGAGAAAAGATTATTCCCATATTGCAGGTCAGACAAGCACTAAGCGAAATAACATCCATGCAAGATGGAGGACCTCCTCATATCTCCCGCGGTGCCAAACAATTGCTGAAGGATACGTTCGGTGGAATTCGTTGATAAGTCGCCACTTTATATACCAGTGGCCCCCAATATCACCAGACTTGACGCCTTACAATTTCGGTTATGGGGGTACATTAAGTCGCGTTTTTATCGATGCCGGCCTACCACATTGGCCATGTTGAAGGCTTCTATCAGATGGCAGGTTTTATAAATTTCAACTATTTAATTGTGACCATTCCGTCATCTATCGTCTGCAGGCGATGTTTGAGAATGAAGGGCGCCACATTGAGCAAGGATTGTGACCTAATACAAGAGAGAAGGCAGTTACCTCATGTGTTATATTTTGCAGCTCTTTGTTTTGGGTTATGGGAATAATAAATGCTGACCTCACATCTTGACTCATTTTTTTCTGTAAACAGTAATTTTTTTTTGTCATTTGCCCACATTTTATATTATGTCGTGCAGGCCAAAGAGTTATAACTTCTCGAATAACACTGGTATACACAATTTTACCCCTTATGTTTAGTTTATCGCTTTTCGCTCATTAGAAGAAATAGCATAAGGAATAATCTCTGTATCCCCCCCCCCCCCCCCCCCAACTTTAGATGTTTTGCGCAAAAAATAATACAAAATGATTTTACTACCACGTTTTTCAACGCAAAAGGTCGATTTAAAAATGATTTTTTTTTTGAGGGGATACATTTTCAAAATTATGTACAGTATAATAAACAATGATAACATTTGACAAACCCATTGGATATTTGGAATAAAGTACGACAAATATATTTTGTCACTCCCCTCTATATTTCATTTTTGGATCATGACAAATATCCAGTTAAATAGTCAAGTGTCGACAATTAGTCAAGAAACTATACATTCCTTATAGCACGAAATCCTATTAGTAGTACCATCATATTTTTTGGTACTATATTAACATTTCAAAAATCGTGTATTGATATCAGTAGTTATTTTCAAACATCCAATTTATTTCACAAAACTCCATCTAAAATATAAATATTTTTTGCTACATGTTTTAATTTGCATATACCTATTTTACATATCTCAGATTGTATTTAAAAATCGTCAACCAATTCTTCTAACTTTTGGCGAAATGGTATTTTATTAATTTATCATTTGATATTATTAGGGTTCTTTTCTGGTATTCAAAAAGGAAAAATACGTGTCGTTCAGTTATATTTTTCAATTTATCAAACAATTTGGCCGCTGAATCTCTGATTCTGGTAGAGCGCCATCTAGCGAATAAAGTTGTAACTAAAATCAATTTCGAATTTTTCATTATTTGCCATAAAAAATCCCATTGCATCCTGAACACTATGGTGTTTACCGCATTGCTCTAGCGTATATACGCGGAGTTATTAATTTTTAAAGTTGTGCGGGACTTTTGGATCACCCTGTATATCGGGTTTGCGGAAAGTTTGGCCAACATACTCAATTCAACTGAATTTTCTTGGTTAATTCACTGCAATAATATAAGCATGATCCAGAAGGAAATCCCATCAATAATCAAGATAGCAATAGAACAATCTATTTAAAATGATCAGGTAAAATAGAAATTTCTGAATTCTATCCCCACTATAAGTATTTACAAAGTTCTTATATGACTAAAAGCTATTTACTTAGCAATCTTCCATTTCCAACAAAACGCTATATTGCACAATAGAGAATAATCCTTTCGTTTTTCAAGAAAAACCATAGCAAAATCTTCAATAAGGAGGATACAATATGCCATATTTGCAAAGAAAAATAGAAATAGAAATATCTCATTACATCTTTGAGTGTCATTATACACTGGTGTCCAAAAAATAAGAAACTTTTGTTTTTAATGATATGTTTTAAAATATACAACGCTAAAAGCTAAAAAGTAATTTAATTAGGTATTTTAAGTCGTAGAATTTATTTATCGCAACCATTCGATTCGGTCAAATTGAAAATATGCAAATTTTTGCTTGTCTTTATAACTATGCTATTTGGCGTGTCGTTTACCCCATCTAAGAATTGTCCAATTATAATTTTATTTAATCCTTAGTTAATTATTATTTTACGAAATATTTTAGCAGATGATTTAAAATCGAGAGCTGTTGGAAGAATGGAGGCAGGGCAATCACAAGTTGAAGTAGCAAAATGGCTAAATGTGAATAAATCTGTGGTCAGCAAAATATCGAAACAGTGCATAGAGAAAGGAACAATCAAAAGAAAAGAATTTTCTGTTATAAAAATAAAAACAGCTACCTCTAAGACCGTTATCTGGTCGTAACTGCCAAGCGCCATAGAGAGATGACAGCTATTCAACTCTCTAATGAACTCTTAAATGCTACTGGAACGAGAATTTCAAGACAAACTGTTTACCGAAGGGTTCACGAAGGTGCTCTTTATGCAAAACGACCAATGGTCTGTATCCCTTTAACCTCTGCCCACAGGAGAGCCCCCTTGAATTGGTGCTTGGAACATCACGCCTGGACTCATGATCAGTGGGCCAATGTTCTCTTCAGTGACGAGTCAAGATTTAGTTTAAACACAGATTCTAGACGAGTTTTCATCTGGAGGGAGCCTGGAACCCGCTATCATCCCAGTAAAATCAGGGAAATAGACAATTTTAGAGGGGGCAGTCTCTTAGTCTGGGCTGGCATCAGTTCTAGCAGACGCACACCCCTCCACATTTTTTCTGGGGGCACTTTAACTGCCCAAAGGTACAGGGACGAGATCCTTGAGCCCTATCTAAGACCTTATAGAGATCAAATTGGTCACAATTTGGTGGTCACACCAGTCCACATAGGGCTAGGCTAGTCAATGAATATATCCAGAGTGAGAATATTCAAAGGATGGATTGGCCAGCCAGATCTCTGGACCTGAATCCAATAGAGCATGTGTGGGATGCTCTAGGGAGGCGTATTGGAGCTCGTTCACCCCTCTCCCAGAAACCTCGTTGAGCTAAGAACTGCTCTATTGGAGGAGTGGGGTTTACTACCCCTGGACCTCCTCCAAAGCCTGGTAAACAGTATGAGGGCTCGCTGTTAGACCTTGATAGCTGTTAGAGGTGATCATACTCCCTATTGATATCTTTTTCTTTAAGATCTGGAACCTTAGCTTTGGGCATGTTGGTAATAATTTGCATATTTCATAATTTCAAATATTTTTTTTATTTTCATATAGCTAGTAAAATTCTCCATAGTTTAAGCTATTTGTATACTAAATTTTATATTTAAAATTTTTCAGCTTTTGAGAAATTTCAATATTGGTTAAGTTTCTTATTTTTTGGACAACAGTGTATTAACGAAGAAAGAGAGACGTTCTTATCAAGGGTAAACAAAGCCAACTTGCCTCAGTACAAAGTATTTTAACCAGAGCCATATCAAGTCGAATGGTTGCTCTGTCCCTATATAACTTTTACAAAAAAGTAAGCAGGAAAAGGAACTTAGAGTGTTTATAAGACCAGTGTGTTATTTTTATATTTTTCCGGTTTAGTATCTTATATTTTTGTTTTATTTTTGTTTTTCTCACTTTCTTGACGCTTTTATACGTTTTCTTTAATTAAATTTCTCTTCTCTATGTGGTTCAACTCGAATATTCCCAGGATTTTTATTTGTCTTTCAGAAAGAAAGCCAGGAATGTTATCTGTGTATAAACAAAACGCCCTAAGGGAGTTGTTATTATCTCGATTGTCAATCTTTTACAGGGGAAAAGGAAATTTCTCTTGGAAAATCCCTATTAGGAACAGAGCAGGGATGAGCTTTACTCACTGTCTTGTGGGGTTATGGTCTCTTGAGTATTTTCTTTCTGAAGAATTGCTAATATTATTCTGTTCTTCCAAAAGAGATTTCTAGCATAATACAAATTTCAATATAACAACCTATTCAGTATAGATCGACCCAAATAATGAACTCGTCTCACTTTAGCCTCTGTGTAAATAATTTCAAAAAATTATTTCTGATTCGAAACTTTTTTCTTTTTAATTTTGCATTTCAAATTAAAAGTATCATTGCACAACAAAGAATTATAAAAAGGGCGTACCTCTGGATCTGTAAAGAAAAAAAAAACAATTTTTTTCTCAAAATATTTCGAGAGATTGCTCCCTATTTATCAATTTATTCCACAGTGATGAAGAGGGAGCAATCTCTCGAAATATTTTGAGAAAAAAATTGTTTTTTTTTGACGTGACAACGTCTTAAATTAGGTTGCGGCTGGGAGTCACTTATGAAAAAGTGTAACGCCCGGTAACGTTACGATGAGTCACCGAACGAGAGTGCTGCGCGCGCAGCTGCGCGCGCAGCGCTAGAGAATTAGGCGCATTGAATCGGCGCATGCTTGTCTCTGTCTTTGTCTTTCTCGAACGTTCTTGGCGTTGGAAAAACAAGAAAGCGTCATAATACAAGTTCACACGTGTGGTTAAAGTATCGTCAGCTGTGTCTGTAGTGAAAATGTGGAGTGCTTAGATTCGTCATTTACAACAACTACAACAATAAAGGTAAATGATTGTACACTGATATTTCATTATCGTAAACTATGATTGATTGATTAATTGTTAGATTGACACAAAAGTTGAGAAACTGAGTTTATAGGTTATGTCATACTATTGATAAATGTTGATAGTGTTAAGTAAATTATTAGTTTAAAATTAATTAATTATTATTTTACAAATTTTAAATAGTTTCAAATTTATTTAGCAAAAATTTGAACCTTCGATCTGTAAAAATGTTTTGATTTTCGAATTGATTCTTTAAAATTACAAATATTAAAAAAAAGTGTCAGATATAAGAAAACTTTATTTAAACTGTGTTGAGCAAGAATTTTAACATCTAATTTAAGTAAATGTTTTAATTTTCAACTTCATCATTTACAATTACAAATTTTATTTAATTTCAAATATATTTAGCAAAAATTTGAACCTTCGATCTGAATAAGTGTTTTGATTTTCAAATACCAACGCGGCTGGTGGAGTGGCGATCTATCGTAAATTATAATCGACATCTACGGCGGAAGTGTTCCAAGTTGCGATTACAGACGTAACTCGTGTCATTAAAACCAAGGGTGACATGTGCATGACTGAAGTTACTTGCTTCGCCGCTAATACTAGCTTCAAGTTTATACTCGGTGCTGTATATATTCATCCAGGAGCTAGTATGCAGGATATTGGAATGTTACTATGGCAAGGACTCGGTCCGTACATTCACAACAGCCAGTACGTGCCACCGTTTTTCTTTACAGATCCAGGTACGCCTTTTTTTATAATCTTAATTAATGGTTCGCCTTTTGACTCAAACAATATCTTTGGAGCAGTGGCCACCCAGACCTTTCGGTCATTAAACCGTCATGCGAAAGCAGACCCATTGCTGACATCCAGGTCACCCAGCCAAAAAGGGAATGATGCATTCTCCATGCACCGAACGGCCATTGTTTGGCCCCTCGCGCCCGCCATTATAGTCTGACTCCATGGGGTCGACCAATCAAACCCACAGGCGTCTCCGAGAGTTCATGGCAAGGTTGCTGACCGAGCCCTCTTGTTCGGACTTAGTTAAACCCATCCTACGCTCCAATAGGACTTCCCCCCCTTTGGCTACGACCCCTTTGGTCACAGTACTCCCTGAATCTGCCGACGAATCAAGGACCTCTGAGGTTCTGAGGTTTACGCGGGGAACCGACGCGAAGGCGGGAGGGTGGTACTACTGTGTGCACCCCTTGGTTTTTCAGCAGACAGGGACACCCCTGGAGCAATTTTCGCGCACGGCAAGGACGCTCCCAATGGCGCACACACAGAGCGAAGACCCAAGAGTTTCAAGACTCGTGCGCCTCGCGCCAGCTAACCAAGGGCCGATGGCCAGCCTACAGCTTCACTGGCGATCAGCCAGTGGCACTCCGACGCAAGGCAAACACGCAGAGTCGCCTCTCCACTACCCTATCCTCAAGGGTGAATGGTGAGGGTGGGAATACTTCTTTACCCACTGACTCAAACAACAAAGAATGTTTTAACTATTTTTCTCCAATAGCCACTTTGAATATTTCACAATACATTCGTTTGATTTTTTATAATTCCTTCCGCAAGCCGTTAGCCGTAGCCCGTGATGATGATGGTCATAGCCCAAATGTGTACAGTTTTTATGAATACTCAAAAAGTTGGTGCTTGGACATATTCCTTTATTTACATCTTAGCATTATGAGTATACAGGAAAAAACTTATAATTTGAGAAAAAACATTTTCATTTTTGCATATATAAAGGAGGTGCTAAATTCATATAAAACATCGTTTTATATTCCTTGGGTTTTATTATGAAGATCTTGAGACAATCCTCTTCAACCTCATTAAATGAATCCAATTCACGCCCTTTATCGAAATATACCATAATCAAAGGGTCAATCATCAGGAATGTAAGGAGGATAGGGTAGGATCTCAACTTCATACAACCAGTTCTTCGAATTACTTCTTAGCCATTCTATCGGGGTGGGCTTTGTCGACTAACAAGAACCAGGTTTCTTTAGCACATTGTAGACTCTGTCTACTTGGGAAAATTAGAATTCTGCATTGGTCGAACTATCATCTGGTCCATGTTCAAAATGCATGAAGAATCTCCAAGTTCCACCAAATTGACAACACGACTTTATTTCTAAGCTTATCTTGATGAGAGGAAATATTGGGGGAAATGTGACTAATGGTTCCCGGCGTTTTTAACGGCTGTGATGAACTAGAATATATATTATCCTTCCGAAGTCAACTATACGCTTCCAAACCCAGTCGTTTAGTGGCTATACAAGCAGGTGGCGATATCTACTCTTCTGTATGCAATCTTTCGCTGTGGTCAGTTTATGTGGATCCACTATCAGGTTTTGTGAACAAAATATAACTTATACATACAATTTATTCAGATGATTTTTGCGAATTGGAAATAAGACTATTTTCTGAGGTCATCTGAAAGATATCATTATTAAGAGCAGCTGGCCGTCTAGAACGAGTTTGTTTCCAAAATCTTGAGCATTAGTTTTTTTTTTTATTTCAAACCATTTTGAGGTTGTTTGCTAGTTGACTTTCTCATCGTCTTCTACTATGCATAATTCTTTGACTGTTTCTCTTGTGCTCAATTTCTTTTGCCAGTAGTCAAATTATTTTTTATATAAAACATATATTTATATCATTGTTAAACCTTTATTATATATAGGCTGGTGTAGATTTTTGGTGTACTTACGGTAGAGACAGTTACAAACCCATTCAGAAAGAAAATATATTCTCTATATTTTAAAAAAGATATAAAAAAATTTAAAAGTTATAATAATATAAGGAAAAGTGAATATAAGAGTGTAAGTCAACTATTATTAGTATTATAGTTATATTTTTCTTTGTGTTGATAGTATTGTCGTGAAGTGTAGATGACGCATGCGTGATTTAATTGTCGTTATTGTCTGCACAGCTTAGTTCCTTTGTCGCTGTCGTGCCGTTAACTATGGATATCTGTTTTCACCAAATAAGAGCAACGTTATGTAATATGTTTTTTTTTTTTTTTTGTGGTCGGAAAATATACCAGGGATCAATAATCATCGCAGACTTTCCATAAAGTGCGGGAACAGTGTGTGCCTCAACTGAGTGTCTACGAATGGGTAGGAAAATTTTAAAATGACCGTACGAGTATTACGCAAGACAAAGGTACCAGATCACCAGTTTACCCCACAAATGTAGAAAGCATTGAACGTACACGTGACTTGATTCTGTTAGACAGACGAGTAACTATTAATAAAGTGGAACATTGTCAGCAAATTAGTCATGGTTCAGCCTATGAAATCATCCTCAACAAACTTGGGTTTAATAAAGTTTATGTAAGATGGGTCCCAAAGCAACTCACACAGTTGCCTAAACAACAGCGCATGGACATCAGTCAAAAAAATTGATAGCTATGGTAATAAACTTGACATCTTAAACAAAATTGTCACTGGATCCATTATTAATATTTGTAGAATGAACGGCAGAGATTATGGAATGGAAAAATCAAAATTCGCCCTGCAAGAAAAAGTTAAAAGTCAACCATCCGCAGGAAAACTAATGCTTCTGTTTTTTTGGTACTCAAAAAGCGTAGTATTGGAACATTATCAGGAAAGGGACACAATACACACACACACAACAATGATCGGTAAGCGTTACAGTGAGATGCTTATTGACAGGTTGAAGCCTGCCATTCGAAGCAAATGCTGAGGACTGATGTCAAAAAGTGTTTTTGCACGACAATGCCCGTCCACATACTGCTACCCATATTTTTGAAACGTTTCAGAAACTCACCTTTGAAGTACTGGCTCAACTTTCCTCATTGGATTCCACTCGTTTGTTCCACTCAAAGAAGCATTAAGGGTCTGTAGATTTACGTCGGATAGAGCAGTGAAAGAAGCGGTTCCTTCCTGGCTCGCAGCTCAACCAAAAACCTTATTTTATGAGGATATCAGGAAGCTTTTGCAACCATGGACAAAGTGCATTTAAAAATAATATGACTAAGTTCAAAAATAATGTACATATATGTTTCCTATTTGTATTACAATCAATTTTTAATCACATTGCGGATAATAGTTGACTTACCCTCGTATATATTGATGATCTCTGTTTGTTTTGTTTTAATTAAATTAAACGAGCCCGTGTATACAAATTTTAAATATGTTTATTCAGAAAGTATAAAATCTTGACATTTTATTTTAAAATGGCATATGTGATACAACTAGGAACAACAAGGTATTTATTTCTTTGGCCATTAAAAATATATATATTTACAGCACTTGTTATGAAATGCATGCTTTACTTTTAAAAGAAGAAATAGGTAAAAATGATTATATATAAAATATATAATTTTGAAAATATTGTTATTGAATAAAATTTTAAGCCAAAAGAGAATCGAAGGTATCCAAACATCAAATGCCTTAATATAATATTTAGAAATTATATACCTTTATTAATAAGAAAATCATATTAATTGTACTTAACAAGCATATATATACTAAGATCCTTCGTATATACATTTTAAAGATCATTATTCAGCCTTTATGATTTTTTTTTAATTTGGAAAAAATTTAATTGTTCAATAAAGTGAATATATTAAGTAGTGGTATATAAAAATATCTTTATGATTATTATCCTCTTAGAGACACAAATATTCTAAGCTAAAAAAACACATTTTTTTTTCACCGAGATATATTTTATAAATATATATATATATTTTTAAATCAGATTTATAACATATTATAATACATAAAAGGCAAGAATCAGAACCACTTGCTTCAAAAAATAGTGTTTATTAATATTTGTAACGAATTTATAGATTATTTATTTTAATATTTTCGTTATACAATATGAATATATTATATATATAATATATATATACTTGTATATAAGAGGATATTTTTCATACATTAAAATAAAGGTTTATGTGGATTTGATTTTCTAAAAATACTTATTATATCCTGTTTATACACGTTAATATTCGTCCCCACTTTCAAATGAATTACTTTATAAACTTAAAATAAAAATCTAACAAAATATTTTAAGCAAAACAAGGTTTAAATGATATAAAAGTTTCTGAACAAATTTGAAGGAATTTTGACATCAAAACCGAAATGGTAGGAAGTTATGGTGGGAGAACCTTTGCTTCTTGTGCATATATATGTGTACCTCGTTAAAGTGCCAAAGTATTTAATACCAGACGATCCCAATAAACATAAATAGAGACGTAGCAACACCTATTCCAATTAAAATTCTTACATTTAAAGATAGGGCTGTCTCTCTTTTGAAACAATTCGTTAATCCACCCTAGAACAAACACAAACACTTTATTACATCAATTTATAAAAATATTTGTTTAGATATATGTTAAATCTACATAATTTAAACCAAGTGAAAAGCTAAATATTTTGAAGAAAAGATTAAGTTGGAGATTTGATTATCTAGATCATGTGTGAAATAATTGAAAAGTTCAAAATATCTAAAGTAATTTTATCAAGGCTTTGAAATTTTGACACACTTTAATAACAACCTTTTCCACTTTAAAAACAACATTTTGCACTTTAATAACAGCATTTTCATTTTATACTCTCTCGATTTATTTGAAACTTTAACAAAAATATGTTATGTTTTTAATTGAAACATTAATTTTAAATTAAATTGGTTTATTTTATTATTAAGGTCATTTTTGATTTTAAAAGCACATTTTTGATTTCACACACAATATAAGCTAACTTTTGTTTCTATTAAGGACATATTTTATTTTTGTGCGTATATAAAGGGTCTTGAAATTTCAATAAACATTTTTAAAAAAGCTTACTTACGACATTTTATGGCAAAATACCAACCTTTATCAAGGCATTACATTTTTGTATACACAAACTCAGCGACGCATAGTGTTATGATATCACAGTTGAAATCAGTTAAAAAACAAAGTATGTGGTGGAAATTTTGCATGAAAAAAATGATTATAAATATTACAATCAGAATAAGTTAAATACCTTAAAATATTAAAGGAATAAAATGAGATCTAACTTATATTTTAAAATATTTGTATTAAGTACATGAAAATATATAATTCATTAAGAAATAAATGTAAAAAATATATATTTCTATCAAAACATTTGAAAATATTTTTAAAATGATTTAAATAAAAAACTGTAAGACCAAAATAAATTCTACAGACAAATAAAAGGCTTACCGATGGGAAACCCCATCTCATCGGCATTAGCAAACATTTTCATGGACCAAATTGATCAAGTTGTCACAGAATCAAAGCAACTCAAAATTATCTTTTTGGAAAAGGTACATAGATGACATTATTTTGCATAACAGAATCAGATAAGTATTTTTAAAATTTTTGAATAATCTAAGGCCATTTTTAAATTTTACGCATGAAATAGAAAATAATATTTTACCATTCTTAGGTTTACCGCTTAGAAGAAAGTTTAACCAAATTGAAACTAGTATTTTTATTAGTATTACAGGAAATTATTTGAATTTCAATTCATGGTTAAAGCTCTTTCCAAAAGATTAGAAACACATTGCTCATCAAAAATTAATGATACGAGGTGTGTTCAAAAAGTATCGCGAATTTTGAATTTTCGCGGGTTACGTATATTCGAATTTCGATCTTTTTGTGGCTTTATGTTGGTACTCATGTCTCTCACTTATGCCGACAAGCTCGGCCATTTTGAATGTTCACTTAATTGTTGACAGCTGCTTTGCTTGCTGGTGTTTTGGATCGTCTTCGATTTGTACCTATTAAAAAAAATGGATCAAAGAACCTGTATCAAATTTTGTGTGAAAAACGAAATTAAGTGCGCGGATGCATTCCGAATGTTGACTGTGGTATACAGAGAAGCTAACTTGGACCGAAGCAACGTTTATCGGTGGTACAAAATGTTCTCAGAAGGCCGAGAAGATGTGAACGACGAAGAGCGTGCCGGACGCCCGAGCACTTCAAGAACAGACGAAAAAATTAATGAAGTGGAGAAAATGATATTGGCCAATCGTCGAATCACCGTTAGAGAAGTTGCTGAGGACCTAAACATATCGATTGGCTCGTGCCATCCGATTTTTATCAATGATTTGGGCATGAGACGGGTCGCCGCGAAATTCGTACCAAAATTGCTCAATTGAGACCAAAAACAGCATCGCATAAACATTGCTAATGAGATGTTGGACTCTGTCCGCGAGACCCAAATTTGCTCCAGAGGGTCATAACATCAAGTACAGACGAAAAAATTAATGAAGTGGAGAAAATGATATTGGCCAATCGTCGAATCACCGTTAGAGAAGTTGCTGAGGACCTAAACATATCGATTGGCTCGTGCCATCCGATTTTTATCAATGATTTGGGCATGAGACGGGTCGCCGCGAAATTCGTACCAAAATTGCTCAATTGCGACCAAAAACAGCATCGCATGAACATTGCTAATGAGATGTTGGACTCTGTCCGCGAGACCCAAATTTGCTCCAGAACATTAATTTTTTCGTCTGTTCTTGAAGTGCTCGGGCGTCCGGCACGCTCTTCGTCGTTCACATCTTCTCGGCCTTCTGAGAACATTTTGTACCACCGATAAACGTTGCTTCGGTCCAAGTTAGCTTCTCCGTATGCCACAGTCAACATTCGAAATGCATCCGCGCACTTAATTTCGTTCTTCACACAAAATTTGATAAAGGTTCTTTGATCCATTTTTTTAATAGGTAAAAATCGAAGACGATCCAAAACACCTGCAAGCAAAGCAGCTGTCAACAATTAAGTGAACATTCAAAATGGCCGAGCTTGTCGGCATAAGTGAGAGACATGAGTACCTACATAAAGCCACAAAAATATCGGTGGTACAAAATGTTCTCAGAAGGCCGAGAAGATGTGAACGACGAAGAGCGTGCCGGACGCCCGAGCACTTCAAGAACAGACGAAAAAATTAATGAAGTGGAGAAAATGATATTGGCCAATCGTCGAATCACCGTTAGAGAAGTTGCTGAGGACCTAAACATATCGATTGGCTCGTGCCATCCGATTTTTATCAATGATTTGGGCATGAGACGGGTCGCCGCGAAATTCGTGCCAAAATTGCTCAATTGCGACCAAAAACAGCATCGCATGAACATTGCTAATGAGATGTTGGACTCTGTCCGCGAGACCCAAATTTGCTCCAAAGGGTCATAACTGGTGACGAAGCGTGGGTTTATGGTTATGACGTGGAAACCAAAGCTCAATCATCTCAATGGAAGCTGCCGCACGAACCAAGACCGAAAAAAGTTCGGTCGAATGTGAAAGTTTTGCTGACAGTTTTCTTCGATTGCAGGGGCGTGGTGCATCATGAGTTCTTGCCACAGGGTAGAACGGTCAATAAGGAATATTACCTGCAAGTTATGCGCAATTTGCAATCCGCCAGAAAAGCCCGGATTTGTGGAAGAACAAAAATTGGCTTTTGCACCACGATAACGCCCCTGCTCACACATCATTGCTTGTGCGCGACCTTTTGGCCAAAAACAGCACACTAATGATGCCGCAGCCACCGTATTCCCCAGAACTGGCCCCCTGTGACTTTTTCTTGTTCCCTAAACTGAAGAGGCCCATGAAAGGACGACGTTACGCTACGCTTGACGAGATAAAGACGGCATCGAAGGAGGAGCTGAAAAAGATTTTTAAAAATGATTTTTTGAAGTGCTTCGAAGATTGGAAAAACCGTTGGCACAAGTGTATAATATCTCATGGGGATTACTTTTAAGGGGACAAAAATAGGTATTCATGAATAAATAAACAATATTTGAAAAAACACAAAAGTCGCGATACTTTTTGAACGTATAGTGGAGAGAAATAGAATCTTCAAATAATTAAAAAACAACAATTACCCAAGCAAATTTATCGAAAAACATTTTTATTATCCCAATTCTTCACCTTTAAATAACACCCCTGATCAATCAAAAAGGCTTTAGTGCTCCCTTCCCTACAGCTATGGCTCTGAACGCTGAGACACAACATCATAACTACCTATCAATCATCTTTAAATTTAAAAAAGGCCATACGCCATCCAGACACTAAGCAAATTAACAAAATGGAAAACAAAATCAACGTAATTTACAAAATAACTTGTAACAATTGCCAAGATAATTATATAGGTGAAACCAGCAAACAACTCAAAGATCGTATAAATCAACACAAATCAGGATTAAGAAATTATAACCCACTGTCTCTCCTTGTAGATCCTGCACTGAACAACAAACACACTCCAGACTTTGAATATATAACTATTTTATACCAGAACATTAAGGAAAAACACTGCGGATGGTTGTTAGAAAGCTGGTCCTCTGTAGAAGACAAAGAAAGTATTAATAGGAAAATTGATTTATCAGATATTTACACATCATTAAGATCTTCTCAAATGTTTGTGTCTAATTATTTAATTCATTAATTATTTTTTAATTGACTAATTATATACTATTTTAAAGGGAGAGGTGCCGTTTTTTTTAATTACTTGACATTGCCTTATTTAATTTTTTTTTTGCTTTAATTATTTTTAAATGTTTTTGCAATACCCGCGATTTCTTAAATTCTATTTTCACCCATTTTTAATAACCTGTAAATTTTACACACCACTTGTTTAATTATTTTTACATTTATCGCTTCGAACACAAAAGTACATTAAACATATAACATATTACATGCAATACATTAAACATTTTTAGTTTCCACTTTTTTATTTTTTATATATTCATCCTAAATTGTTTTAACTTCCATTTTAATGCATTTTTAAAAATTATTTTTACTTATAGATAAATCGATCTCCATAAAAATTTGAGATGAATTTGTTTAAATACACACATTTTATTGTTAAACTTT
The DNA here is from genome assembly GCA_030710605.1 of Cordylochernes scorpioides. Lineage (NCBI taxonomy): Eukaryota > Metazoa > Arthropoda > Arachnida > Pseudoscorpiones > Chernetidae > Cordylochernes > Cordylochernes scorpioides. The sequence goes on along the minus strand of CP092869.1, from coordinate 40,040,668 downwards.
TTAATAGAGTACTTACAATTTTTCATTTGAATCATTTTAAATTTATTTTCAAATGTTTTAAATAGATACATATATTTTTATATTTATTTCTGTAAATATAAAAGTAATATTAAAGTCAATAATAATCAGTAGCCAAGTTGCCAATTTCTGATCCAGATCTGAATATAACTAAAGCAATTCAAATATGTGTAGCTGCTGAAAATGCTAACACACAACTAAGAGAAATTAAAGATAGGAACGAAAGTGAGCCATCCATTTCCACAATCGAAAGAAAAATTAGTAGAGATTTCTCACAGAAAGCCTTTAATCCTAGAGATACCACAAGCTTTAAGAAACTTATAAATATTTGTACACGTTGTGGAGCTAAACATGAAATAAACAAATGCCCAGCATATGGTAAAGTTTGCCATAAATGTAAAAAGGCTAACCATTTTTCAAAATTATGCAAACTGCCAAAAGGGAAAGAGTGGTAAACCTTGTAGAAGATACTGAGGTGGAATCGGATGAATTTTCTCTCTCAATAAATGAAATAAAGACCCGAAATGGACAAGAGTGGTTGGAAAGAGTAACGTTCAAAGGAAATCAGACAGTTGATTTTAAATTGGACACTGGAGCTCAGTGCAATGTCATACCTTTGACACTCTCTAAAAAACTTAAACTAAAAATTAATTCAAGTGGAGTAAGGAAGTTATTAACTTACTCTGGTGAATCAATAAGGGTAATGGGCGAGACAAATGTTACTTGCACAATAAAAAGTAAGGCAGTAGTTCTCAGATTTATAATATCAGAAAAAGGAATCACTCCGATTCTGGGAAGAGATGCCTGCTCACAGTTAGGCTTGATCTACAGGGGTGATGAAGTCTGTCCAGAAATGGAATTTGAAGAATTGTTTAAAGGTATAGGGCTTATAAGGAACTATAAATATAAAGCTGACTTTTCAGAAATTCCAAAAAATTTGCCCATTAAACCTGCTCGCAAGATACCTTTTGCAATTAAAGCTCAAGAAGGAACTTAATGAAATGGAAGCATTGGGCATAATCAAAAAAGTGAATCACCCCACTCCCATCTCCAGTCACATGGTGATAGTTCGCAAGGACGGAAAGATAAGGATATGTCTTGATCCTTCAGACTACGAAGAGAGTTTCCTCTCAAACGACTGGAGGACATTGCAGTCACCTTGCACAAGTACAAATACTTCACCAAACTGGATTTAAAGATAAGCTTTTGGCAACTCCCAGTTGATGAAGAAACACCCCAAGAGAAGGATTAGGTTCACCTGTGCAACGACTTTACAGTCGCCGAAACAGAACAGTGTTGCCAATTAAAGAAGATCCTTTGGAACCATCTGTACTGGAGAAAACTAGTGAAATTCTTAGAAACGCGCTCGCGCAAGACAAAAATCTTATGGTGATATGCATTCTAGATCACATCAGCAACTCTCTGAAAATCAACCAGTGTTCTTGAAAGAGCGTGAAAGAGTTTGGACTCCTGCTACTGTAGTCAAGCAGTTAAGTCCTATGTCATATGCAGTGAGATCTCAAGATAGGATATTGCGTCGTAATCAAGCCTTCTTGAGACCTTTTCATGGTGAGCCAGAGGCTCAAACTTCATCCATGGACTATCATAAGGAAATGGAGAACAATGGTCCTCCTCCACTTGAAAATGAGCACGCATCACCCCCACCTGTGCCGACTCTCCTGGACAAGACTGACAAGGGACCTCACCTATCAACGGAGCCCATGGAGCCATCACAGACTTTACCGTCCACTGACCGTAACCTTTAAGAACAAAGTCTGGACGCCTCATCAAGCCAGTCTCCCGGCTGAACCTTTGAAAAAAAAAAGGAGAAAAAAAAAAAAGAAGGAAAAAGAAAAAAAAAAAGAGGAGAAAAAAAAATTAAAAAAAAGGGAAAAAAAAAAGAAAAAAAAAAGAAAAAGGGGAGATGTAAATATAAAAGTAATATTAAAGTCAATAATAATCAGTAGCCAAGTTGGCGCATATATAAACAAAAGGAATAACTCTTTTAAAAAGCCAGACGATAAAAGCCAGACCTCTTGAGCTCTGGGTCTTGATCGCCTGATCTCGATCCCTGAAATGAACTCTTAACTATTTTTGAAGCCTGCGGCGCCTGAGTTGTGCTTGGTGCTGCCTTGGTTCCCTCAAAACGGCGCGCACTCGCCCTCTTCTCCCCCGGGGTGCCCACGGCCTCGCCGTCGCCTCTCCAGCCCTCCTTGGCCCTCCACTGCGGCGGGCGCTTGGAGACTCCTAAAGATGTATCGTGCCTTAAAATGCTTCCAGATTAGCATGTAGAAGGCGGATTAATTGATACTGAATAACTCTTTTGCATAAAATATATATGTTGTTTAGTTTGTAATACAATAAATACATTAAGTTTTAGTCTGCTTAATGTTGTTGTTAGTTTTTTTAATTAACTACGAAGACAAGCTAATGTCACAATTTCTTAATGAATTATTGATGAATTATATTTTTTATGTACTTAATACAAATATTTTATAATATAAGTTAGACCTCTTTTTTTTTCTTTTGATATTTTAAGATATTTAACTTATTCTGATTGTAATTTATATAATATTTTTTCATTCAAAAATTTCCACCACCTACTTTGTATTTTAAATGATTTCAACTGTGATATCATAACACTATGCGGCGCTGAGTTCGTGTATACAGAAATGTAATGCCTTGATAAGGTTGGCGTTCAGCCGGGCGAAATATTGGCAAAATACATCTTTTATTATAAATCCAATATATGCCTTTTTATTTTATAATGAATTAAATATGGATTGCTCTATTTTCAAAACAAATATATATACATATTATATTTATATATATATTATTATAATATCAAAGTTTCATATCAACGTTTAAAAAGCTGAAACTACATTTAATGATAGATAACAATAATGAAGCATTTAAAAATAACATTAAACAATTCAAAACCAACAATTATAGTTGATTAACTCACATTTACGATTTTTTCAAATTTTATATTTACCGCTACTTTATATATAATTTACACTTAAATGACAACATTTTCCATTTTATCAACAAATTTTACACTTAATAAAAAAATCATTTTTAAACGGTATTTTGCGATTTTTTAAAAGAGATAACTATTTATTGTTGGCAAAAAAAAAATGTGTGGCTCATTAAAAACTTAGAAATTTTGTGAATTGTAATTTTTTACTTCTCACTCAAAAGGTTGCCGACCCCTGCTTCAGTGCTAATTTTGAAAATGCTATTATATATATTATTTAGAACATTAATTAGCTCTTTATAAATGCGAAGGAGAAATATATAAACCAAAATACTAACTTTGCGATATTTTCATGCAACATATAAAAAAAAACTATTTAAAACAACAGTTATGAAAGCAGCTTATATTTAAGCTGGAGAGAAACTTGTAACAGAAATATAGGAAATATTTAACGTCATATTAAACCATTTACTTGAGAAAATCTCAAATGTTTCATTTCTAATGCTTGATTAAAACGGATACAAAAATGTCAAAAAAAAAATAGGCCTATTTCAATCAAAATAAATAAATTTCGATGAAAATTAAAAATATCTATAGAAAAATTGTTAAAATATTTATTTAAAACTTAAAATACCTTTTAAAAATAAAAATATTTTTTAAAGTGCAAAATGTTGTTATAAAAATGTAAAATGTCTTATTCCACTATTTCACATTATCCGCAAATGATAGCAACTCAATATCGTATAAAAATACTGTATATTAAGTGCAAAAATAAATTTTGAGAATACATTTGAATATAAAAGTTATTAAACAGGATACTGTAATAAAAATATACTAATTTAAATCGTAAATGTAATTTTTAAACTTCAAAAATTATTAATCAATGTCATTGTAATATAATTGAAATTATATTTTAACTCAGCAACACAGTTCAGTTATGAGATAGAATGTAAACAATTGAACCTACGCTATCTTTTGGGCTATAAGTTGAAGCTGGACTAGATGATATAATAATGGAAGGAAGTAGTCAATTATCCCTCTACATCTGCCGATTGAAATGGATAGATTAGAAGCACGCGGAGTCGACGCGAACAACAGGCAAGTGTTAAGCTCCTTTATTTAGACTAATGGGGGAGGGAGGATGGACTGCTCCCTGGGCAGCACGGTGATTGGATGGCCGTGACGTAGTGATGAGTAAGTCCTCCCCGGCAGAAGTAGGCTTATCCAACGTCTTCATTCCCCCACTTTGGATATGCCGGGTAGTATACCCGTATCCAGACAATTCATAGCTGCACAAGCATTCTGATGTGCAGTCTTTTTGAGGCCCTTGGTGAAGATGTCGTCCAGGTTGTCGTTGGTAGAGATGTAATTCACATGGATGTCTCCGCTGTTGACCTTTTCTCTTATATAATGATACCGTATGTCAATGTGCTTCGACCTATTGTTTTCTAAGTGGTTTTTAGAACTCGATGGTAGCTCTATTATCACAGAATATTGTTATTGGGCGTGAGGCAGAGTCAGGCATTTCAAATTCTCTAATATTCGTGCTATCCACAATATTTCCTTAGTGGTCTGGGCGAGAGCAATGTACTCAGACTCCATCGTAATGACACGCAATTTTGCTTTTCAGATCTCCATGACACTAAACAACCGTTAATAGTAACGGCTGACCCGCTGGTTGATCGTCTATCATCTATGTCATTAGCCCAATCTGAGTCGCTAAATGCTAATATATCATCAGACCCTCTTTTATAGATGAGTGAAACATTCTTAGTAGCTTGAAGATATCTTAGTATATGTTTAGCAGCTTGCCAGTGTCGTTCGCCTGGGTTACTACAGAATTGTGCTAATTTGGTTATGGCAAACGTCATATCAGGCCTCGATGAGTTTGCAAGATATAGCAGAGACCCTGTAAGTTCTCTGTGAGGGACGTATTTCATCTCATCCTTTTCCTTGTCAGTTGTTGGGCAGTCTTTCTTTGTAATCGGGATGGAGTTATCTAATGGAGTAGAAACGCCCCTACATTCGATCATATTAAATCGTTCGAGGATCGACATGGTGTATTTTCCTTGTGAGAGAATTATTGTGTTTTCATCTGGATAACCTATTTCTACACCTAAGAAATATTTGATGGGTCCCAAGTTCTTGATCTTAAATTTTTCTCTAATCTTTTCCTCAATATTTATCAGAATGTCTCGCTTTCCGCGAACAAAGCTAGATCGTCGACATATACGACGATGACCGCCTTATCTTCAAAAGTGTATAAACAATTACAAGCGGCTAAACGACGAAATCCAATATCTTCAAGAGCTTTATAAAGTGTGCAGTACCATTCGAGACCGGACTGACGTAAACCATATATTGGACGGTTTAGCTTAAGAATTTTGCTCTCACATTTCTCGTCGTTAGATCCATCTGGTCGAGGGGTCGATTGTACCAATTTTTATTTATCGTCAATGCAAAGATCATTCTGATGACCGAAAAATTAATTACTGGCGAATATGTCTCAAAAAAGTCAACGTTTAGTTTTTGAGAAAAGCCTCTCGCAACTAATCGCGCTTTAAATCTTTCAACGTCCCCTTTTGAGTTAGTATTTATTTTAAATACCCATCTACTGCTAATTGGGCGCTTGCCAAGTGGTAGGTCGGACAACGTCCACGTGTTTCTATCCTCAAGACTTCTCAATTTATCCTTCATGGCCCTTCTTCAGTACGGTGCCTCTTTGCTGTTTATGGCTTGTTCGAAAGTTGTGGGTTCGATGATATCTAGGAAAAGCAGTTCTACCTTTGGCTTTCCAGCACGCCCATAAGGGTTTCGTACAATTCTTTTAGGGCTAGTTTTAACAATGTTGTCGTTGTTTACCCCCACTAAATCCTGATCACTCGTATCATCATTACGTTCTCTTTTCGCTTCAGGTTTTACATCTATATCTCCTTCAAGCTGGTTATCGGGTTCTATCCAAATATGGTTGTATCTTTCAGGTTCATCCTCAACCTTAGTCCACTTCAGTCCTATCTAGGATTCGTCAAATTTGACGTGCTTCGTCTGGATTACGTGTTGAGTTTCCGGACACCAAAGACGATAGCCTTTAGTCTGGGAAGAATAACCAACAAGAATGCACCTTTTTGCTCGATTGTCCAGTTTTTTCGCCTTTCTGTGGGGATATGGCTATATGCTAAGCACCCAAAAGATTTTAAGTGGCGAACACTCGGTTTTCTTGATGACCAAAGTTCATTGGGTACTTTATCTCCTAGGGCGCTATTGTAGCACTTGTTTCTTATATAAGGCGCAGTGTTCACTGCTTCTGCCCAGAATCTCTGAGGGAGTTCGGCGCTGTGTAAACAAGATTGGGTTATGTCCAACAACACTCTATTACCCCTTTCTTCAACGCCGTTCATAGGTGGCGAGTATATGTTCGTTAGCTCGTGTTTGATGCCAAGTTGCTCTAGCCTAGTTTTAAATTCATGGTTGCAATATTCGAGTTCATTGTCGGATATTAGCACCTTTAGCTTATGTCCGGTTTCTCTCTCAGCCCTAGCGAAATACAAGTCGAGGTGTTTCAGCACTTCGTTTTTATGTTTAAGGCAAAACAGGGTTATCTTTCTAGAATAATCATCAATGAATGTTAGAAAATATGCGCTTCCTCCAATAGATCTAACAGGCATTGGACCACAAATATCAGTGTGAACTAATTCTAATGGCCTTTTAGATCTTATATTCCTAATGGGTTTGTGTGGCTCTTTCGTGGACTTTGCTACACAACAATCATCACACAGATTTCGATCCATGGAGGAGATCTCTAACCCCTTAACTAATTCCCCCTTTGCCATTCTCTCAATTGCGTCATTGTTTACATGACAGAATCTCTGATGCCATAGTTCTAATGTTTGTTTTTGTGAACTCTTTTGAAAGATAAACAATTCAGCGTTTGGTAAAATGACTCTACCCTTCATGACATACAATCCATTTTCATCATGTGCTATTGCAACAATAGCAACATACAGCACATTACATAGTTTTAGGTCAACGTGGTGCATACCCACATAGGCCTTGAACTTGATGTCGCCGCATCCTTCCGCTCGTGTAGTCCCGCTCGCTGTTAGGATCGGATCCGAGGTTACTCTTTAAAAGTTGGGTGAACCACTCCCTTTTGTTACACACGTGGTGAGTCGCGCCGCTGTCGATCACCCAAGAGTTTTCAGGGTTGGCGCAGGATAGGGCTGTTTGCATTTCGCTTCCCGCTATCTCGTGAGTGCTACATCTCGGTGGTTGGAAATTTGGAGCAGGAGTTTTAGCCTTTCCTCTGCATGATCTCGCGATATGTCCTTCTTTGCCGCACTTGTAGCAGGTGAAATTTTTCTTCTTCTTGTCTTCCTTTCTGGTCGTTGTCCCGAACTGCAAAGCTTCATTTGTGTTATTCACACGTCGGGCCATCCGTCTCTCGTATTTTGCTAGCAGCACATGTTTTACCTTGCTAGAGGTGAATTCCTTGTCTTCTACGTTGCTGAAGGTCATGATGATTCCGTCGTATGACTCCGGTAGGCCAGCAGGCATTGAATAGGCGAGGTCTTGATCTTGCACTACTGCGCCTGCCTCTCTTAAGTGATCCGAACAGATCTTCTGTCTCCCCAAATAGTTCGTCATCGTCTCTTGTTCTTCGAATCTTATGGAGATAAACTGCTTTTTCAGTTGGAGGATTCTTGAACTTGACTTGGGTTCGTATACTTGTTCCAAGGTATCCCATGCTTCTCGTGCAGTGGTACATCTATTATATGAATCTGTTGGCTCGGTGAGATCGTCAGTGCTATCATAGCCAACGCCTTTTCTTGCGTCATGTTGAAGATTGTTCTTGAGGCTTCTTCATCGGGTGCTAGCTCCGTAACATACTTCCAGAGTTCTCTTTCGATTAGCATCATCTTCGTATTATACTTCCAGCTTCTATAGTTCTGATCATTGAGTTTCTCGAGTGGCGTGTTGATCAGCGTCGAGGTTATCTTGCACGTGGTGTCTCGAATTAACCACGCTCTGCTACCAGATGGGCTATAAGTTGAAGCTGGACTAGATGATATAATAATGGAAGGAAGTAGTCAATTATCCCACTACATGTGCCGATTGAAATGGATAGATTAGAAGCACGCGGAGTCGACGCGAACAACAGGCAAGTGTTAAGCACCTTTATTTAGACTAATGGAGGAGGGAGGATGGACTGCCCCCTGGGCAGCACGGTGATTGGCTGGCCGTGACGTAGTGATGAGTAAGTCCTCCCCGGCAGAAGTAGGCATATTCAACGTCTTCACTATCACTAACAACAACCTGTAAGTAAATAAATAATCTAATACCCGAACAAATAAATATTATAATACGTTTAAAATAAAAACATTAAGCCTCCAGGGAAAAGTTTATTTTAAAAATATTTTTATTTAAAAATCTCTAAAGCTTTCGGGCAAGAAAGCCCATCTATAAGATAAAATATTTTACATCATTAAAACGCCAATAAAATAAGATTTAAAATTAAATAAAGTGCTTTTCTTGTTTACATTTGTTTCAATGCAGAATCAACGCGGGCTTCTGTTGCGCGTGCTTTCGAGTTTGCTATTCCAAGGCGATATCTTCACATATCGTTAAGTACTAATTTACATCGTTTCTATACACTCGATTTTATATTTTAATTATAATGATATTATTCCTTTATTATTATAACATCGTATAAAAATCAATGTACGTTTAAAAATGTCCTTAATATGATTAAAATATATATTTGTAATAGTTTCTATATAAAGAAAATGTGTGTTATGAAAAACACTTTTTGTACATTTTTTGGAAACCAAATTCAAGAAAAAAATATTTTTAAAATAGAACAATCCATATTTAAATCATTAGATAATAAAGATGTTAAATAATCCTTATTTTTGGAATTTTATAATGTATTTATTTAATAAATATTTTAATATTATGCTTATAATTCTAAATTGTGCTATTGCATTTTAGTAAAATGGAAAGTAAAATTTGAAATAAATTATTTTTATACTTTCCTGTTTGAATTTCAAACCAAGCGATATGTAAAACGCTTATAAAGATAATTACTTTAATAAAATTAATAAGAATATTTCCAAAAATATTCCTTCTAAAATTTGACATCCATAGATTTGCACACACACACACACACAAAAAGAGGAAATGCACGAGTGAAGAAAATGACGAAAATATGGAATTATGAATTTTTTTCTTTGGTGGATGTTGAAACTTTTCACACAGCCTCTCTACCGAATAAAATTTATTACCACTGTATTGTTGTCAATAATTCATTATTTTCCGCACAGTGTTGCAAAGTCGAAATAAATTGTGGTAGGTCGCTTAACTAATGACATTCCTTTGTTTTCCAGAACAGATAATATGGCGTCTGATGGAAAAATAAATTTGAAAAACGCTTGCCTTTCTAGGTGTGTACATTTATCAGAAATATATATATATTTTAAAACTTTAATTTCAATATTCTTTCAGAGACCTTTAAATATTTATTATAAATTCTGATAACACACATCAATAGACAAAAAAATTGGATTCAATTTTGACTAACAAAGGCTTTTTTTATTTTTAAAAATGTTTATACTTATTTATAATACAAAAGGCATATATTGGATCAAAAAATATATACAATAAATGTCAACAACAAATAAATATTTTTAAGACCTTTTTTTACAATTATACAAAAACTTTTGTACCATTCAAAATTGTAAACATTTGACACATTTAAGCCATATTTTTTCGCACAATTTACTAAAACATTTTTACACTTAATTAAAAAAAAAGTTTTGATCGATTTATTAATATTTATAATTTATTTATATTTTATATTAGTTTGAATAGAACGAATTTATTTGAAAGTTGTTTGAAATATATCTTTTTTATTGATTTTAATCAAAAAAACTCTCATATAAAATTTTAAAATTTTAGAAAAAATTTTACATTTCAATAATATTTTCCGTTTAAAAAACAACAGCTTGTAGCGACGACTCATCTGAGAAAATACGAAATATCGTCATAAAAAACAAGAAATAATTGTATCCCTATATATATATAAAAGTCAGAACAAAAGCAATTTTTATTCAGTCATATAAAACGTCGTTACATTTCAATTGTTAGTGGGGGAGGGGGGTACAATTAAAATCTATCTCTATAAAATATTTGTAAATTTCGTATTTCTTCTTGTTTAAAATTCGACGTAATTCTGGATTTCCGCGGTCTAGGATGAAGTTGGCTGGGCTGAAGATATATAAGCGGTCGACAATCCGACATTCTTCAGTAGCTTCTTTTATTTTCTTTTTCGTAAATTCACACTCTAGGTATCGATGTAGTATGTCTGGAGATCCTCCGCACGCAGTGCAGGTGGGCCTTCCATTCCTGGTCGGGTGTGGCAGGGCTCTTAATTTCAGTCTCCAGGCGATATCGTCGTAGATGTTACGTTTTTTATGCCAGGATGGCGCAGTGTTGAAATTCCACTTTGCAGCTTTTTCTTCGGCGCGTTTAAAGTTAAAATTGGTCGATAAAATTATATTTCGTAGTGCGTTACTCTTTATACGTGAGAAAAGGCGTGATTCGTAAACGATGGGAAGATGCACGCAGGAAGAATGGTCTTGAAGTTTAAAAGTCGTGTTTTTCGTCTGGTTGTAAAACTCGGCAATTCGTTGTAGATCGTTTCGGATATTTCGCGTGGCATGGGAAAATAGATCATTTGCCTCGCGCATTTCGTCGTTCGTATCTATAAAATCTTTCAGGCGTTTCAAGTTTCTTGTGCTGAAGACGGCAGAGTTCTGTAGATAAAGGCCGTGTAAGAGGCGGCATTTCGGTATAACGAGGTGTAAATAATCTTTTCGCGAAAGCTGCTTGAAGTCAATATTAAATTTATAAACGATGTTACGCCAGCTTGCTAAAAATTGTTTTCTTCGCGGTGAGAGAAATCCGTGTAGATCGTAATTAAAAAGATTGAAGTAGTTGGTCGCATTTTTGTTCTCAAATAGAAATTCGTTTTCGTTCTGATGTCCATTAATTTGCTTTTGTATACGTTTTAACGTGAATAAATCGCGTTGCGTGGCAAGGTGGAGCAAAGCGAGGCCGCCGTTCTCGATAGGTAAACAATTTATTGAGGAATATGTCCAGGTTGTATTTAGGTATAGGGCGACATCAATATCTTTCTGTATATCGTTGAGGATTACGTCTTCAGGTAGAGTCGCGTTTATTTTATATGTAAATTTCGGTATCAATCTTTCGTTAATATATCGCGTCTTCTGTATAAGCGAGAGCGACGAAATATGGGATTTAACAACACGCACCGCTTGTTGAAATTCTTCGCACAGGTTTTCTTTCTCCGTTTTGAAGGGCGTTTTTGAGTTTTCAACTAAGATACCAAGCACTTTGATTTGGTCTCTCCTCATCTTAATTTCCCTCGGAGTGTCGGTTCTGTTGCCCCAGCTGCCACACCACAGCCCTTTGCTTTTCCCAAAGTTTATATTTATGCCGGAGACCCGCTTAAAATCTTGGAGACAGGAGTATATTCGGTCGAGGTCGCTTTCGTCTCTAATTAAGAACACCAGATCGTCGGCGTAAATGTGCGTCGTGGTCGTGGAGCTCAGTTTGTCTCGTAAGTGAAAGATTAAAGCCGTCGTGGAGATCGAGAACAGTACCGCCGACAGCCCGCAGCCCTGACGAACTCCCCTTGTCACTTGTATGGATGGAGAGGTCTCTTCATTTACGTCAATCTTAATTGCACTGTTGTTCAAGATTATCTAGATCCATTTGATAAATATATTTGGTATACCGATTCTCTCAAGAGTCGCAATTAGGAAGTTTCTGTTGAGCGAGTCAAACGCCCTCTGTAGGTCGAGGACGACAATCGCGAGGGGCGTGTTGAGGAGGTTTGCCGCGTAGACGCTGTATTCGATATCAGGGAGTATGTCGAATATTGATCTATTCATAATTGCATATTTTTGTTCAATAGGAACAATTTGCGGGGAGTAGGGTTTAAGTTTTGCGAGTAATAATTTCGACAAGATTTTATAATCTGTGTTCATCATCGTGATAGGTCTCCATTCACCCAACGTCTTTGGGCTCGGCTTCTTTGGTAGGAGAATCAGCCTCCCCACTCTCATATGTTCAGGTAGTTCATCTTCCTCTTGAGCATTAGTAAATATCGTGAGAAGTAGATCTGCGGCGTCGTTCGGGTATTTTTTATAAAATTCCGCGGGAATCTTGTCTTCTCCAGCCATCTTTTTATTGGGAAGTTGCTTAATTGCATTAATTATGTCGCCTCTCGTTATAAAGTGTTGTTCATCGAAGTTGAAGTCGATGTCGAGGCGCGGGATAGTATTTGTATACGTTACGATGTCGTTTAGATTGATAGATTCGTCGGTTCTAGATTGATCGCGGTAGTGTTTAAAAATATAATTTAAAATATTTCGATTATCGGTCAGCAGTATGTCGTTCTCGTTAAAAAGCGAAGTAATAGCGGGCTTGTGACCCATCGGCCTTGGGACCGTATACCTCAGACAAGCATTAGCAACTTCCAAAATAAGTCTTTTTATACATCTCCATTTAGCAATTGCGTTTAAATTCATATAGTTCGAATAAAAGTTTTCAAGTTCAAAAGCATATATGTCATCGAAGAGGCGGGAGGTAAATATTCGTCTGTCAATTTTTCGCACTAACTTCATTCTCCCGGTGCTTAAACGGGCGATGATAACGTTGTGGTCAGATAGCGAGTAAGATAATGTTTTGCATTCTTCCAAGTTTCTTATTAAATCGGGCGTAGTTAAGATATAGTCGATGCGTGTTTCAAAAGGTGTGCCGTTCACAGTCGCGAAGTGCGTGACCCCGTGAATTCCCGGATTAAGATAACTAAATGCGTCGATTAGGTTATATTTTCTTTTAAAATCATTTAGCATTTTTCTCTTTCTCTGTGAGTCCGTTCTTCCAGGCTTATCTCGTATGTTAAAGTCTCCAAGTATAATTTTGGACGTGTCGTTCGGGAAATTTTCAATATATCGTTCAATCAAGGTAAAGTCGTTAAAAGCTTCATCCGGATTGTGCGTAACATGTACATTTATTAGTAAAATGAGTTTTCTTTTCAAGGTGCATTCGATCGCACAGATCTTTCCGCTTTTGATAACTTTGAAGTTTTCGATAGGAATTGTGCGATTTAGAATAATAAATTGTCCGCTTCCGCAATTGCTTTTTTTATTTGCATATATGTCGTAGTTTTCAAATTCTTTTCTCGATAATAATAGGTCTTTGTTTGTTTCTTGTATAGCGTAAATGTCTGCTTTAAGCTTCTTCGTCCATTTGCAGAAGTAATCTTCTCTTTCTCTTCCAGATATACCGCGGGCGTTGAGCGTGACTATTTCTAAAAATTCGTGTTCAGAAACGTCGAAGGATGGCTGAGAACAGTCCAACATCCAAAAATAAAAAATAAATAAAGTAAGGAAGAATTTAAACTGGTAAAGGAGAGTATATAAAGGAAGGTAAAATAAAATAAATCGTGTTAGTGTAAAAGGTAAATATATACAAATAAATAAAAACGAGAAGGTAAGATAAAGAAGGTAAAAAAAAAAGAGGGTAAAAGGAATCGTGATAAAAAAAAAGAGAAAGTAGGTTAAGTAAGGTTTTCTTCCTCCATTGTTTTCAAGAGACCCTGATTCTACTATAGTATTTTTCATAGACTTTCTTTTCATCTGGCTTCACTTTGTGCCAGGCATTCTTTCGTTGACGAATTTCTTCGCGGAAAGTTGTGAGGTCTTGCTTTAAGTTGGGGTGCTTGTCCATCTGTTCAAGAATCTTGGTTTTTCTCGTGCGACCAGATTTACAACAAAGAGCCTTGAGGATCTTCACCATTCTAGGGTTTAACTCCGGTTCACAAAATTCAGATTCGCGCTCGAGTTGTGAGGATGCCACAGAAAGTTCTGAGAGCGCTACAGATTCGTTATCCTCTGATAGTTCGTCCTGCCCTCGCCTGGGAAAATCATCCTCGCTAGGCAAAACCTGCAGGATGTCTTCACTCGTAGGTTCCTGCGCTTCTTTAGGTTCTCCTTCTTGCATTGGTTCTACATTCTTGGATAGAACCTCAGTAGGGGGGTTGGACTTTGGTCTCTTTCCGAGGTCGTTTAAAGCATAAGGGGGTGTTGGGACGTCAGTTAATTCTGCTAAGATTCTTTTTCTGCTCGTGGACTTTGTCTCTGGGGGTATGTTCATCACCTTCTCTTCTTCAGGTGGTGTCGGGACTGTAGTTGGAGTTCCTTCTAACATGTCGACGGTGACAAGTTGAGTTACAGTATCCTTGATATTTTTGTTGAAGGGACATTTATCTTTTTTGTGGCCGTGGCGCCTGCAATCTGCGCAGATCACATCCTCACCGACATAGATGCGGAATGATCTGTTCATATAATTTATAATGATCAATGCTGGCATGTCAGTCGAATCTTTTTTCTTAAATACGACCTCTCTCCTCAGGGATGACAGGTGTTTTAGTAAGGGGTTATCCGTGGGGAAGGGCAGGGGGCGGATGGAGATGGTCTGCCCATATGGCTCAAGGGCCTTGGCGTATATAAAATATATTTTATCAGGTGTCCTGGCGTTTATCCAGGATGCAGACATCCTGGATAAACGCCAGGACACCTGATAAAATATATTTTTTAGGCACGTTGAAAAGCGAGGTAGGAAAAATTTTCGTTTTTTGCACCTCAAACCCATTATTGTTTAGGATTTGGGCGAGTTCTCCGTTGGCCACTGAGACGATCGCCTGGCCATTGATTTTTCCCACTGAGTGGATATTTACATACCCGACAACCGCTGCAATTCCAGCCAGGTGTTCTTCAGCGGTGGAATTTGGTAGGCTTTGAAATTGTATAGCGGAATGAATATTTCCGCTTCTCTTTTCATAAGTCGTTTTTCTCAATTCATCGTGCTTCTTTCTTTCTTCAATAGAGAAATGACGTTTTGGGGCATGCAAATTTTGTATATTTGGATTTTTTGAAGATGATTGTGAAGGATGAATTTTCACCGTTTCATTAGGAGATGAGCTTGATGGGATGTGATTACTTGATGAGGTGGATGGCGAATCAGATGAAGCAACGACCGGCTTGGCCGTTGCCATGACGATGATGCAAAGCTACAACTTGTAGCTTTGCTAATTCATGAAAAATAGAAAATTTGAAACTTGATGAAAATTTATGAAATATGAATTGAAATGATGCCCGAACTTAGGCGAACAAGATGATATATATTAGGTTAAATAAACTTAACTTTAGGAAGCGAAAAAGGCGAAATACACGGAGCTCGTGCGACGCGTGGCCGCACGGTCAGTGTATGTATGTATGTGGGTATCTATGTCGGCTATACACGTCCACAATACGTAACTAATCTGACTGAAATTTTAACGGTATATAGAGTAGAATCTGGAAAAACTTATAGTGCAAATTTCAGGTTTCTATCCCGAATATTCTTCGAGTTATTTGCAAATTGCGTTGCAAATTTGCCTTTTCGCTCGCAAGCAGCGCCTCTAGCGGTGAAGATGGGAGGTAATATCAGCTGACCTAATGTACATGTAAAACGTGTTTTGACAGGACATAGAGAAAAAATTGGAAAATATATTTATCGGATTTTTAGCCAATAAAAAATAAAATTGACAGGTTCTGGACAAAAATAGTTGTTTTTTAGTCAGAAAATGATGATGACAATATTGCTGTATCATGTTTGATTATCAGATGCAAAATTATATCGGGAAAATTTCCAAAAAGCTGAGACCACGGGTGAAGCCAGTTCATTTTTAGTGTGCAGGAACAAAATTCTAACAGAAAAACATTCATTCGAGCAGAAGACACAAAGTGATATTGTACTGGGATAAGGGGCATAAATTAAGAAAAAGGCCTCTCCTTATCGTGCAACTGAAAGTTGCTGATGGCTTACTACATCTGATATTTATTCCGATAGATGGCGCAAGCCATCAGCAACTTTCAGTTGCACGATAAGGAGATGCCTTTTTCATGATATATATGTCATAATTTGTATATAATTGTATGCACCCCCGACCCACTATGCATGTACAATGTATGATTTTCAAAGATTTAATAAAGAATAAGGTAACTGGAGGACAGAAAGTAGCAACAAGACATAGGAAGTAGGCTTAAAGCGGGCACAATTATTAATAACTTGTACAGTCAATACTTCCTGACAGGGCCGGACGTATCTGGTGACCGCAGAAGTTATAAAAGTTGAGAGACGCCCAATATTTCCGGGGCAGGACCGGTCGTATCTGATAACCGCGGAAGTTATAAGAGTCGAGCTAACACCCAATACTTCCTGACCAGGCCGGATATATCTTCCGACAAAAGCAGCACCAAAGAAAGCCGCAGGGCCAATTAGAAGACAGTACCTAAATAGGTCAACCAATAGAAAACGGTCATGTGACATCTTTCGACCAATGGGAAAGAAGACAACTCTTGGTGTTAAATCGAGAAGCAAGAATTGTCAGTTGTGCTTTCGCTCCCATCGGAACAACACCTGTCAGTGGTGATTTCGCTCCCAACAAGGTAACATCTGCTCTCGAGACCTCCCCGCTCATCCCATAGCTAAGTCAATCACCGCCATGTGATCAGATAATTAATAAGTCAAAACCGCTTCGCCTTCTCTCTAAGCTTTTCTTTCCTCCAAACCAGTCGCCTTTTATTTTCAAAACCCATCAAGCGTCCTGGCTTATTTCCCTTGTGTGTAATCCTTTCTTACTCAGCCATCACGACTGCGCCATCACTTCAACAATCTTCAACTCAAGAGTAAGGTTTCCCAGCATAGCATATATCCACAGCTATATTGAAAGTCGACAGGATATATTACGACATATATTGAAAGTCGACAGGATCAAGATGGAAATTAGCCCAGACACCAGCAAAACAAACGGCAATGACAAACCCAGAGGGAAGAAACTGGCAACGAGCGGAAAGAAGCTGGCAACGAACGAAGCGACAAAACACACCCTGGCGACAATAATTTTGCAGTTGATCGCCGCACTTAAAGGAGCAAGGTCCACTCAACTACAGACGACGTTCCGTAGCGCCACCCCCGGAGCAGCCCACACCCCCCGCCGACCGAAAGGCGAGATGAGCGCGGCAGCCGACGCACGTGCCACCACCCCAGGCAAGTGTCACCGAGGCCGGACACCGACCACCGAGGAGTCATCCACCGCCATGCCATACCCGTACACCACACCCGAAAATAATCCGCGCGAACCGGGACAGTGCAAACGGTCCCGAAACGACATTCCAGTACCGGACTCACTCCAATTTCGCGGACGGTGCGAGCAGTCCCGAGCCCCAAGCCAACCATCCCAAGCCAAGACGTCCCAGCCGAGCCGAACTTTCGAGACTAAGGTAGGCACCCCCCCTATGGCGTCAAGAATTGACTTTGAACTCTTATCTAACCCTACCTACCCCTTTAACCATGTATCTAAACATGTACCAAATGAATGCAAGCACGGGCTAGACCAAAACCTGTCCCAAAGGGCTCGTACAGCACACAAAGCTTTCACACATGGAAACCCTTGCCTGCATTCATTGCCCAAACCCCAAATATTTACATGCCACCATTCTAATCTCACACCACGCAACTTTTCATGCCCACAACATATAAAGCCACCACGACTTCAACCTACAATTCCAATAATGCCCAAAAAAGTGTCCGTACACCGACACAGCTCACCCACTTACCACACAAAATCCATACATGACCATACGTCGACACGCCATAATCACGCAAATGTACCTCACAACATACACGCACCCATACGTCATCACGCAACAAACACGCACAACCCGCACAACAAACGCAACACGCGCGCCAAAAGACGACAACAACCAACAAGCGCATGCACAACCGTTAAGAATAATACAATCATCCCGTCTACACAAAACATAGAAAAAATTCACGCCACCAAACAACCACACAATCGAAAAACATTGCGATCTTTCCTAAAAGCTGTGAACGCCTATAAAGAGTTCATTCCGGACCACGCCCGCTTGCGGACGCCACTTGTCAACCTTCTAAAAAAGGATGTCATGTGGGTCTGGAGTGACGAATGCCAGAAAGCGTTCACTAACCTGAAAGAAAGCCTTACCACACACCCCACATTATACCTTTACCAAGAAGGTCTGCCATGCCAGGTGTACTGTAACACCTCAACATTCGGCATTGCAGGCATTCTTAAACAAGTCTACCCTGATGGGAAGACATACCCAGTTCAACATTTCAGCCGCTCTCTGCGTGGTCACGAGCGAAATTATTCAGACTTGGAACTACAATTCCTAGCCATTGTGGAAAGTGTGGTTAACTTCCGCGCCTGTCTAATGGGCAGAAAGTTTACAATACTTTCTGACCATCCTGCATTGCAGTGGTTGAAAGAGATCAAAGCCCCGTCAGGCAGATTGTTTCGATGGAGGTTAAGACTGTCAAGATACGAATATGAGGTCCGTAGCATAAATGGAGTACAACAATATGAAACGGGCGTTGTAACTCGTATCCCATTTTGTGGCTTTCTAGATGCGCCACTCATAAAGAGCCAACAGTCTTCTCCACCGGGAAAATCTCGCGTGACTATGGATCACAATGAACTGCGCACCGTCTCCCGAAAAGGAGTACTTAGAACTATAGTCCCAAGTTCACTTACAGCCAGACTTCTTAAGTCCGTACACACACAACACCACCATCCAAACATCTCCAAGATGACGAGACTCATCTCGTCACAATATTATTGGCAGAACATGACACAAGACATCGCAAAACAGGTAAAAACCTGCCCCACCTGCCGATTCGCTAGAAGAATCGATGAATCCAACCAACCTTCACGTAAAAATACCGACACAGGCCCCAAAGCAAAACAAAATTCGTACATAAAGCACAGCGTACACACAACACAAACAATGCCAAAATTACACCACCCACGTCAGAGAAACGATCACATACCTCCACTTAAACCAATTACCGCCGACATATCTCTAATAAAACCATTGACGATCAAACAGGAGAACTGCGAACCTACCAATCATTTAAATTCTACAATTAATAAGGTTCAAGCAAATATTTCAAAATCCCCATTTACAAAAATATGGAAGAACATGGGGCAATACCCTATCTTTCATCTGATTTTTATCCTTTGTTTGTTAGTTCTACCATACAAATATATCCCAGTTTTATTTCTTAGTTATTTGTTTATCTATACCATGCCCTCTCATACAATTTTCGAACTACAAGAGGCAGTTTTTCATTGTGGACAAGCATTTATAAAACTTCTCATAATTTTAGGAAACATTTTTGCAGAAAATCTAAATAAACTCCGAAGAAATAGAAGTAACTGAAAGTAACAAGATCCGAATCGCACCCAAAAACAAATAAGCGGAAGGAAGTGAGAATTTTGAGACGCCGCGACAAGGACGTAGTCCCGCGAGGTCATAAAATTCGAGTAAGACAGCAAATACAAAAAAGGGAGCGTACTTCCTCGGCACGCCCCAGTCCGGATCCAATTACCACCCCTCATTTCCGGCCAACACATAAAAATAGGACATCGCTTTTCCCCTGCCTAAAATTTCTCCATATCATCCCACTTCTTCATGCCACCGATTTTAGATTCCAATTCGAGCCAGCGTATCGATTTTTTACAATACAATTCCGCTCGCACAAGACGTCACACACATTTAAATGAGTTCATATTCCTATTATAATTAATCATAATTGCTTTACAGACTTCTAACATTTTTCACAACACACACAAAGACAAAAAATTATACACAAAGTTATATAGATTTCCATGTCTCCTGTACACATAGCATAAACGCGCACTTGCGGGCTAGGATCACGTTTTCACCTAAGTGTCGCTACAGATGAGACAAAAAAATTATAGGGCATAATGGAGCAATCAATACATTTAGATCAGGGCATGTAGATACAAAATGGGTCAAACCAATACATCTTATTGTTCATATTAACTATTTTCATTATTTTCTCTCAATTAAAATTTAAATATTTAATCAATTTAGCAATCTATCCAACTTATTATCACTTTTAATCATTAATTATCATTATATTTACCACTTAGTTTATATTATCATAGTTTCAAATCAACGAAAACTCATTGGTTTTCTTTTAAAATTGGATATTATATTTTATTTTGATTTACAAAAACATTCTTTTTTTTCTATTTTTTTTTCACCATGCAACCAAGCATGTACTTTGATTTCTTCCAACTTTTTATTTTATTTTTTGATTTCTCAAAAGCCCTAATAGTACTCCCTCGATTTCCATTCCCAATTTCGAGTAGAGTATAGTTAGGCATTTTTCCTTTTTCTCACCATGCACCAAGCATTCACTTTGAATTTCTTCCAACTTTTATATTATTTTTGATTTCTCAAAAGCCCTAATAAAATTCCCTCGATTTCCATTTCCAATTTCGAGTAGAATATGGTTAGGCATTTTTCCTTTTTTTTTTCACCATGCATCAAGCATTCACTTTGATTTCTTCCAACTTTTTATTTTATTTTTTGATTTCTCAAAAGCCCTAATAGTACTCCCTCGATTTCCATTCCCAATTTCGAGTAGAGTATAGTTAGGCATTTTTCCTTTTTCTCACCATGCACCAAGCATTCACTTTGATTTCTTCCAACTTTTATATTATTTTTGATTCTCAAAAGCCCTAATAAAATTCCCTCGATTTCCATTTCCAATTTCGAGTAGAATATGGTTAGGCATTTTTCCTTTTTTTTTTCACCATGCATCAAGCATTCACTTTGATTTCTTCCAACTTTTTATTTTTATTTTTATTTTTTGATTTTTCAAAAGACCTAATAAAAATCCCTCGATTTCCATTCCCAATTTCGAGTAAAATATAATTAGGCATTTCTTTTTTACCATGCAACAAGCACTTTTCTTTTTTTCACCATGCAACAAAGCATTTTTCCTTTTTCTCACCATGCACCAAGCATTCACTTTGATTTCTTCCAACTTTTTATTTTTATTTTTTGATTTCTCAAAAGCCCTAATAGAACTCCCTCGTTTTTATTTCCAATTTCGAGTAGAAATTAGTTAGGCGCATTTTCTTTTCTTTTTAATCCACTATGTACCATAGCATTCATTTTGATTTCTTACAATTAAAAAATTTTTTTATTTCTATTAATTATACTCAACCTATATCATCAACACCATTCTATTTTACCTCTTATATCACCACCAATGCTTGTATATAGCCTCTCAATACCCACAACTAATTTTACCACAAAATTATTTTTCCCTTTACAGAATTCTCTCAGGCTAACCCCTTCTTGAATTCTTCACATGTAGGGGGCGCATCTGTTATAATTTGTATATAATTGTATGCACCCCCGACCCACTATGCATGTACAATGTATGATTTTCAAAGATTTAATAAAGAATAAGGTAATTGGAGGACAGAAAGTAGCAACAAGACATAGGAAGTAGGCTTAAAGCGGGCACAATTATTAATAACTTGTACAGTCAATACTTCCTGACAGGGCCGGTCGTATCTGGTGACCGCAGAAGTTATAAAAGTTGAGAGACGCCCAATATTTCCGGGGCAGGACCGGTCGTATCTGATAACCGCGGAAGTTATAAGAGTCGAGCTAACACCCAATACTTCCTGACCAGGCCGGATATATCTTCCGACAAAAGCAGCACCAAAGAAAGCCGCAGGGCCAATTAGAAGACAGTACCTAAATAGGTCAACCAATAGAAAACGGTCATGTGACATCTTTCGACCAATGGGAAAGAAGACAACTCTTGGTGTTAAATCGAGAAGCAAGAATTGTCAGTTGTGCTTTCGCTCCCATCGGAACAACACCTGTCTGTGGTGATTTCGCTCCCAACAAGGTAACATCTGCTCTCGAGACCTCCCCGCTCATCCCATAGCTAAGTCAATCACCGCCATGTGATCAGATAATTAATAAGTCAAAACCGCTTCGCCTTCTCTCTAAGCTTTTCTTTCCTCCAAACCAGTTGCCTTTTATTTTCAAAACCCATCAAGCGTCCTGGCTTATTTCCCTTGTGTGTAATCCTTTCTTACTCAGCCATCACGACTGCGCCATCACTTCAACAATCTTCAACTCAAGAGTAAGGTTTCCCAGCATAGCATATTACCACAGCTATATTGAAAGTCGACAGGATATATTACGACATATATATATGTTACAAAATATGTAAATTTAAAATGATTTTTTAAAGTTAAAAGTGCAGTCGTTAAGAATATAATTAAAAAAAAAGAAAATTAATCTCAAGAAGTTTATTTTGTGAACTCTTGAGCAAAAGAATACATTAAATTTAGAGTAAATATAGAATTTAGCAATTAATCCTATATTACAATTTACGTATTTATAAAAATTATATCTAACTTAACCTAACCTACTCTAAAAAACAAAAACAATTCATTTATATATTTAAAGTGGCGCCATCTGGTGGCCAAAGAATAACAGAGTTATTTTAGAAAGATGATTAAAATAAAATAATATTTACAAAGATTTATATTTAGGACATTTCTATATATTTTTAAAAATTATATAACATATATATATGAAAAAACAGAAAAAATAAAAATATAAGTGGGTCAGATGTTGATATTAAAAATTAAAAAAAATAAAGAAAGCATATCCTGACCAGGGCACATGCGCCTTACAGAAGGCAGAGCGCCATCTGGTGTAACAAAAATTAACTAAACATTGATTTTGCCTGTTCCTTGATATTTGGTCAACCCAATTTCTTGATAAATCAAGAAAAGCCATCCACGAACACGTTTCGCGCTGGTGGCGTTCGTCAGCGTGGAGTAGGCTGTACCATGTGACAAAAAATAATTTTGGTCCCAGAGGCTTCTTGAGAAACCAAGAAATAGGTATTTAAGGCCAAATTTGCGTAAATACGCTTAACACATGAAAAAAAAGTGGGTCAGGTGTTGATATTAAAAATAAAGAAAGCATATCCTGACCAGGAGCACATGTGCTTTACAGAAGGCAGAGCGCCATTATTTATATTATTTATATTTATTTATATTCTATATATCTATATAGATAATAGGGTAACATAGTTCTCAGTTGTAAAGTTTGAGGCTATTTCCTCCTAAGATACTTAACTATAAATAGCCATCTATGTACCAAAATATTCGGTATTTTTTCTTCACATGCCGTTTTATTTATTTATTTTTTTCCAAATATTAATAGATTTATTTTTTAAAAAATTTGTTTCATTTTACAATCGTAGATTTTTGCCTTCAAATGTTGTTTATCTTATCTTATTTGTTATTTTTCATCATCGAATTGTTTATTTTTAAAACAGGTTCTTTTTTATTATTACTTTTTACTAATTTCTAATGTATATTTCGCATTTCTGATTCAATTAATTTTTAAGTACATTGTGTTCTACCGCGTTAGGGTAAAGGTTCGAGCTGCAGTGAGAACTATAAATTAATAATTTATATTTTAATAAGTGTCCAAAAATTACATACAATTATAAGAGGCAGGTGGAGTACAGTTTTTACTCCACCAGCGCCTAGAGTATTATATAATGGAAGGAACCGCTGCAGGTTGTAGCGACGCGCGGTAAACAGCCGGCGACATCAGGCGGTGTTCGAAAAGTGCGCGCGCAGCCCCCGGTGCGCGCGCAGGCCGGCTGGCCAGCCGCCGCTTCTCGCAGAATTCCCAGCGTCCCAGGCCAGCGTCGCCCGCTGGCATCCTCTTATCTCATGCCCCCCCTGGAGATTGGGACTTGGGACCGATCCAACGTAGTTGCTATAACGCGGGTTCGGTTCTCGGGTTCAAGGGGATAAGGTCTGCTGATGTTGAGCTGAGTTGGGTGGGGTGGTGTACGGTGGAGGCACGAAAGGTCGTAAGAATCTGCGATTACGGCGAAGAAGGCGTCCGGCGTCGGTCCGGATGAGGTAGCTGCGACCGCGTGGAAGTTGTTCGAGAACCTCAGCAAGGAGGGTCCAATGTTTTGTGCGGTGATCCTACCTGGAGAAGTCTCCATTGACTATCAGGTTGTTGTTGATAAAGGGCATATCCTAGTCCCTGGGTCTGTGCTGCGTCCGTTTCTAGGCGGAGGGGTTGTCCTGGGGAGAACTGTGCTTGGATGCGTGAGCTGCAGAGTTCTTGAATGACTGCGTCAAAAGCTCGCTGGTGGGGGTTCTCCCAAACGAAGGCGGCTTTGGCTGACAAAAGTGATCGGATTGGCGCGGATAGCTCGGTTAGATGATGGGAAAAGGCCTCAAACTGTTGAACAAGGCCGTTAAAGGAACGCACGTCGGTCTTGTTGGTTGGTATCAGGAAATTCTTTAGAGCGGAGTACAAATGTGGAGAAGGTGTGTAACCGGAAGAATTTATACGGAAGCCGCACCAGTCGACTTCTGGCTGAGCGAATACGAACTTCTTCTGGTTGAGGGTGATTCCATGTTCCTGACACCGGGAAATAACCTGTCGAACACGTTGGACGTGTGTTTTGTAGTCTGAATCGAAGATAATGATGTCCTCTACCACTTTTTCTACGTTCTGTATTCCAAATAGGGCTTCGTCTCCACGACGGTTGTGCTCGTCTCCGGCGGAACACAATCCCATCACGTTGCGACAATAGCGGTAACTTCCCCATGGTGTGATGAAGGTGGTTAGTTTTTTACTCTTTTCATCGAGGGGGACTTGCCAATAACCGTGACGGGCATCTAGCGTGCTGAAAAACTGCATGCCTGGTGGGATGCGAGCAACAACCTCGCGGGGTACCCTGACTGGATAGGCGGGTCGTCGGACGTATTTGTTCAGTCCGGTGAGGTCCACGGTTACGCGCGGTTCTGATGAGCCTTTTTTCGGGACGACTACCATAGGATGGCACCAATCGATGGCTTCGCCGACGGGTACCTGTTCGATTATCCCTTTCGCCAACATGGTATCGAGTTGAGTTTTGACGGGGTCTCTCCAGTGAAAGGGAACGTTGTATGCCCGGTAGCGTTTGCAAGGAACGGCATCTTTAACTAGTTCGATAGACATGGGGGGTCCTTGCATGGGTTTTAACACTGTGTCGTCGAACGCTCTAGCATAATGGGTAAGGATAGACTGCTTATCGATCTCATTGGCTCTCACCGGGGTCGGCGGGAACGTTAGAACTTGTCCGTTGGTTATGGCATTGACGATCATTGAATGGGGCCAGTTATCCGGCAGAAGTCCTAAGGCTTTGCATCCGCTCTTGCTCAAGAGAAGGGCGTTCAGGTGCTTGCAGACTCCAACGGTAGTACTGTATGTTTTCCCGTTGAGATGCAGTGCCGCGACGAACGATCCACAAGGACTTAAGCTGATGCCGTTGGCTCCTACGCAAGGGACGTTCTTCGGGTTGAGTGCTGATCGGGTCTGCTCATCCAGTAACAGGAATTCTGATTCTGGGATTAGATCCAGATCTGACCCCGGGTCCGCCAGCCAACGGATTTGGTGTAACTTATGGTTGATATCGGTCGGAATGGTTATGAGTTCGTTGCGTACTCCAACTGCAACAACTGTGTTTGAGGGTCCTGGTTGGGACTGATTGTTTCTGGTTGCGGGTGGCGGGATATTAGGTTTGGTTGTGGGTTTCCGTTTCAGTTGTCGGCAAACCCTTCCGTAATGCCCGGTGATGCCGCATTTGTTACACTCTATGTCTTTTGCTGGGCACTGGTCACGGCGGTGTCTTGGGTTAGCCCCACATCCGGAGCAGGGATCGTTAGGATCATAGGGTTTCTGAAAGAAACGGTTGGCCTTAGGTGAGGTTTCAGACGAGCTGGCTTGTTGATGCTTGTAGGTTGATGGTGCACGTCTGGTTGCAATGAAGGCTTCGGGGGAGGTGGTTGGGGAGGGTGAAAGAGTCGCGCCCACGGCGGTAGCACTCTCATGTGCGATGCAAATTGAGAGGACTCGGTCCAGGGAGAGGTCGGAATTGTACTGCTCCGCCAGTACTTTTCGTTGGAGGTCTTTATCAAACAGGCCACATATTAACCTGTCACGGATACGGAGTTGCTGTTGATAACCAGCAAGGGCAAACGTTTTCCCACAAGCTCTTTTTGTGCATATTGTAATACACGGGTCGCCGCATGTGCTGCACTTAAAATCCAGCTCATGTGCACACGAGTCATCAAGAGCTTTAAGGGCTGCGAAGTAGCGATCCACCGATTCTCCGGTTTGTTGGTCCCTACGATGAAAATCTTGCCGATCAAGGAGGGGGTTTCGCTTCTTGCGTAGGTAGGCCTCGAGAGCATTCACGGCTTCATCGAGGGTGGTGGTTGTAGAAATATGAAGGCGGCCTGATTGCCAAAGGATGGTCCATTCGGAATGGAGGGCGGCACGCAAAGACACTTGCTGTGTGGATAGCGGGAAGGTGGCTACTTGTTGGGCGTCCACGTAGTCGTTCCAACGTTGTTTCCAATCGCGGAAAAAAGACATCGTTAACTCCTCCGGGGAAGCCAGTTTAGGAAGCTGGATGATTTTTGTGGCGTGGTGAGGAGGAGCTCCTAATGGGACTGTCGGTGTCGGATTCCGAGTAGCCATCTGCTGCAACAGTGCGGCTATGGACCTGAGGATGTCGGTGCTGGTCGGCGAGGCAGGGTTCTCTGGAGGGGTTTGGGATGGTCGGCGATTCCTTCTTGAGGGCATCTTGATTACTAATTGTCACTGAGCTGTCACTTAAAAAACGGCTATAATTAACCGAATGTCGACTGCGCCATGTTCTACCGCGTTAGGGTAAAGGTTCGAGCTGCAGTGAGAACTATAAATTAATAATTTATATTTTAATAAGTGTCCAAAAATTACATACAATTATAAGAGGCAGGTGGAGTGCAGTTTTTACTCCACCAGCGCCTAGAGTATTATATAATGGAAGGAACCGCTGCAGGTTGTAGCGACGCGCGGTAAACAGCCGGCGACATCAGGCGGTGTTCGAAAAGTGCGCGCGCAGCCCCCGGTGCGCGCGCAGGCCGGCTGGCCAGCCGCCGCTTCTCGCAGAATTCCCAGCGTCCCAGGCCAGCGTCGCCCGCTGGCATCCTCTTATCTCACTTTGTTATAGTTTTTCATTTGAATTTAGCTCCATTTTGGTGTCTGGTTTTCTTTTTGGCAGTATCTTTCCTAATGTCTTTGGCATCTTTTTTTTTTCTCATAAATAGCTTGATACTGTATTGGTATAATCAATTTTGATTACTTAATTTGTTATAGTTTTTCATTTGAACTTAGCTCCATTTTTGTGTTTTTTTTTTTGCAGTATCTTAATGCATTTCGCTTTTTTTCTTTCTCATAAATAGGCTGATGCTGTATTTATATAATCAATTGTTGATTATTAATTTGTTATAGTTTATCATTTGAATTTAGCTTCATTTTTGTGTCTGGTTTTCTTTTTTGCAGTAGCTTTCCTAAAGTCTTTGGCATCTATTTTTTATGCTTACGCTGTATTTGTGTTATCAATTGTTGATTACTTAATTTGTTATAGTTTTTCATTTGAATTTAGCTCAATATTTGTGTCTGGTTTTCTTTTTTTAGCATTATTTTTTGGATTTTCTTTTCAACCAATTGGTTCCTCACATGATTGGAATTTCCTTTTTATGCCTGTACTGGCATTCAGTTTTATTTTTCCTCTGCTTGGTTTTTCTTTTACCTTTTTTTTTCAGGGTCTTCTGTCATGCCTCGAAAAGGCCGTGGAAGACTAACTCACCAAACCGCTAGACTCGCCGTAGGAACAACACCCCTAATCCTTTTTCTTCTGTTCCCACTGAATATATTATTGGGGGCCTTGAGAAATTCTGTCCTAATTTCTATCGTTGTTATCAAATAAACTATTATAAATTATTTTTTGTCTTCTCTTTATTTACTTATTTTACTCATTGACCTATACATACACTTATTATATGCATACAACACCTTCAGATAAAGGAAGAAACACAGTAATTATGAACACAACAGAATACAACACAAAAATTTGTCAATTACTTCAAGAAAAAGAAATATATGAACATCTAACGAAAAATCCATTACCTAATCTCACTAAGGAATTTAATAAAAAACTCAACAAAATAATACGTGTACACAAACTAGAGAAGAAAACCTTCGAAAACTTAAAAGCACAAGACACTAATCTACCTCACTTTATGGGCTTCCAAAAATTCATAAGCCTAACACACCGTTACGCCCTATTGTGTCATATACTGGCTCATCACTTTACCCTCTCACAAAATTTATTTCATCCATTATCTCCCCACATCAGAAATTACTTCCCCACACTGTCCCAAATTCAACAGTAGCTGTTGAGAAAATCCAAAACCTTTCAATCTCTAATCAAAGCCGAATGGTATCATTCGACATCGAATCTTTATACACTTCAATTCCACATGATGAAGCAATTTTAACTCTGAAAAAACTTTTTGAAAAACCCATCAACACTCTATTCTTCCTTTTTCATCTGAAGCTTTGATAGAATTAATTAAACTTTGCCGATGGGCAACCCTATTTCATCGGCTTTGGCAAATATTTTCATGAATCATATTGATCAAATTGTTACAGAATCAAAACATTTAAAAATAATTTCATGGCAAAGATATATAGATGACATTTTTTGTATAACTGAATCAGAAATTTCAATCTTTCTAAATTTTTTGAATAATCTAAAACCATTTTTGAAATTCACACACGAAACTGAAAAAAACAATTCGCTGGCATTTTTAGATATTCAAATTAAGAAAAAACAAAATAAAATTGAAACTAGTATTTATAGAAGGTCTACGCACACTGGAAACTACCTAAATTTCAATTCTTTCGGCCCAGTCCATCACAAAATTTCAGTTGTAAACACTCTCTCTAAAAGATTAACAACACATTGCTCAATGAAAAATGATAAAATATGGAGAGAAATAGAATTTTTAAAGACCTAAAAAACAATGATTACCCAGATTAATTTATTAAAAAACACCTTTATAAACCTAAATTTGTACAATCAAATAACAGCTCTGATCAATCAAAAAAGTTTTATTGCACCCTCCCTTACAGCTACGGCTCTGAACGCTTCGCCAGAGTCTTAAAGAGAAACAATATAATTACTACATATAAATCTTCATTCAATTTGAAAAAATTCCTACGCTACCCAGACACCAAACAAATTAGCAAATTAGAAAACAAAAACAATGTAATTTACAAAATACCATGTAATGATTGCCCCGCCAAATATATAGGAGAAACAAGCAAGCCTCTAAAAGATCGAATCAATCAACATAAAGCTGGTTTAAGAAATTATAATCCATTATCACTCCTTGTAGACCACGCTTTGAAAAACAACCACACACCTGACTTTGATAAAACAGATATTTTATACCAGGACATAAATGAAAAACATTGCCGATTATTTTTGGAAAGTTGGACCTCCGCAGTAGACAAAGATAGTATTAATAGGAAAATTGAACTACCAGAGATATATTCGCAATTTAGATCGTCATAAAAATATTTAAAGTTTAATTTTTCATTCATTTTTTTACTTCAAAATTCCGATAACTTAGGTCTATATTTCAATTAATTTTATAGGGAGAGGTACACATTTAGAAGCGCGTAAAAATGTTTTAATGCTCAAATCGCATTTTTCCTTCTATATATCTTTCTTTTAATTTATGCAACATCGTTTAAGTTTATTTCAAATACAATCACACGCTTATTTTATATATAGGTATTATATTATTTTATATATTGATAGTTCAATGTCTTCAATGTTTTATTTGTGTGATATCATTTTAAAAAAATATTTTCCCATTTTCACTTATATTTTATTTCGAATTTCACAATTTTACATTTATATTTTTTAAAAATTTTATTTCAACCAACTTTTCAAACATTTTTTACGCTTTGTGTTTTCAGAAAAAAATTTAGTTTAACCTTTCTTTTATATATGCACTGCGTGACATTGAAAATGGAACACCAAGAAAAAGTGGCCAGAAAATTATGCAAATTTCAGGGTAGACGCGCCTAACCGAGTTATGCAAATGATGTAAAATGCGCAGCTCTTATGCGCACATGGAGTAAGATATAAGGGAAGGAACTTGCAGAAAGGACAGTATTCGTGTCGTTATTTATTCAAGGAAAATCA
Organism: Cordylochernes scorpioides; assembly: GCA_030710605.1. Classification (NCBI taxonomy): domain Eukaryota; kingdom Metazoa; phylum Arthropoda; class Arachnida; order Pseudoscorpiones; family Chernetidae; genus Cordylochernes; species Cordylochernes scorpioides. Next base: position 40,010,523 of record CP092869.1, on the reverse strand, counting down.
TTGTAGAAATTTTGTTCTTGTGTCAAAAGACACGTGTAATAACAGAGAATGCCAGCTCATCGTAAACGGAGGCAGTTCAAGCAGACAGACGCTTTTACGAGGGGCATGGTGATCGGACTGAAAAGGGCAGGTTGGTCCATACGTCAAATCGCAGCTGATACACACCTTGGTGCGTCCACGGTGCACCGACTGTGGAGAAGATGGTTGGAACAAGGAAATGTGGCAATTTATAGGAATGTCGGTGCAACCAGAGTGACGTCAGCACGTGTGGATCGGCGTATCCTTCGACAAGCAGTGGCGGCCCCACAAGCCACTTGTACCGCCATCCTGCAACATGTGCAAGACACCCTAGATCATTCCATCTCGACCAGAACCATTTCCCGTCGATTGGTTGCTAATGGTTTGCACTCATGCCGTCCGCTAAGAAGACTGCCATTGACCCCACCGAATAGGCGCCAACGTTTAGAATGGTGCCGGGCTAGATCGACGTGGATGACGGAATGGCACAGGGTCGTGTTCTCAGATGAGTCGCGTTTCTGCTTGTCCAGTGATAGTCGCCGTGTACGCGTGTGGTGTCGACGTGGAGAAAGGTCCAATCCGGCAGCAATTGTGGAACGCCCCACCGTGCGACAACGTGGAATCATGGCTTGGGGCGCAAAAGCGTATGATTCCAGGTCACCTTTACTTCGTATTCAGGGCACTATGACGGCCCAACGATACGTTGACGATGTGCTGCGACCGGTGACACTCCCCTACCTTCAGGGGGTACCCAATGCCCTTTATCAGCAGGATAACGCCCGACCGCACACTGCTCGCATTAGCCAACAAGCTCTGCAAGATGTACAGATGCTTCCCTGGCCATCGTACTCTCCTGATCTCTCACCAATCGAGCACGTCTGGGACATCATTGGACGCCGTTCAGAAGACGAACTGTGGCAAATGGTTGAGAGGAAATGGAGAGCCATCCTTACTCTGATTGACTCTCTACCTAGACGTGTTGCTGCGTGCATCGCCGTCCGCGGTGGTCCTACTTGCTACTAAGCCGACGCCGTTCTCGCTCTGTATTATGACTATCATTTTGAAATAAAGATCACTTATTTTTCGTCCCTGTCTCTCTCTGTCTGCCGAGTTTCATCACTTTCTGGCCACTATTTCTTGGTGTTCCATTTTCAATGTCACGCAGTGTATTTTGTTATTTTTATTTATTTTTATACGAAAAATATTTTTACACATAGTACAAATAATTTTAAAATATAAAATAGGCGTTATTGTTAATTTTCAAAATATTCACACCCATATTTTACAAAAATTATTTTGTTCATAATATAAATATATTTTTCAAATTTTTCTCCCCATTGAATATAACAATTTTTTTTAAAAACTTAATGCTGTTGACGTTATGTGGCGCTGAGTTTGTTGTTGACACACTTTAAAATGTTATAACACCTTGATAAAGGTTGGCGTTCGGCCAGCTGAAATATTGGTAAAATAAATAATTTTTTGATCCAATATATGCCTTTTTAATTAAATAATTATATACATACAATTTTCTACATTTTTGCACTGTGCAGGCTAATATGTTGTTCATTTTAGGGTTTTTAGACAAAATTCAACTGTTGAAATTTGAATTTCAAAATATTTGAATTATCGAAAGTGTCAAATTACAGTTTGTCATATGATAGGCCGTAGGTCGAGACATCAAAAATGGTCGAATTATCGTGTGTTGAATTAATGAGGTTATATTATATATTTATATTAAATATAAATGTAGTTTTAATGAGGTCCTTTAAATGAATTTATTCCTTTAATACGAGGGCCATCCAATAAATAAGTTTCCCTATTTTTTAACAAATAAACAACATCATTTACAATTATGCAGTTATTTTATTTTCATTATACAACTCATAGACTACTTATCTACATAATAACCATTTCTGTCTAAACATTTTTGGTACCGTTGTAGCAATTTTTTGATACCACTGTCGTACCAAGCCGTGTCCTGTTTTCGTAGCCAGTGGTCCGCAGCCGCCTGCACTTCGTCATCATTCGCAAAGTGCTTGCCTCCAAGGTGCAACTTGAGTGCTGGAAAAAGATGGAAGTCGCTTGGGACAAGTTCCGGAGAAAAAATTGGATGTGTGAAAATTATTCATTTGAAGTTTTACAGCAACGTTTGGGTCGTTCGAGCTGCGTGAGGGCTAACATTGTCAAGGACGAGTAACACTTTCCGAGACAAAAGTCCAGGACGTTTCCGTTTTATTGCAGCTCTGAGTTTAGTGAGGACTTCGCAGTACCTCGCAGCGTTAACCGTAGTGTTTGGTGGCAGGTAGTCAACCAATAAACCACCCTTACAGTCCCAAAAGACGATAGCCATAACTTTGCCTGCAGAGATTGTGACCTTCGCCTTTTTTGGTGCACTTTCCTCAGGCTTCTTTTATACCATGCTTTATCGTTTTGTTTCTGGATTTAAATTATGTACCCAGCTTTCATCTCCAGTGACAATACGGGAAAACAGTTGATCTATATCTCTTCGATGCATTTCCAGGAAAGCTCGGGCTGCCTCCATCCGTTGTTGCTTGTGATTTTCCGAGAGCAAACTTGATTGCTGTGTAATGTCCAGAGGTGTGACAAACATGCCCGGGGCAACCTACTCTCTTCAATTTTCATAATCCTCACCCAAAATCTCAGGACCTGCTTAGTTATGATAGCTTCCTGTGATACTCGTCCACACTCCATTCTTAGCATGAAGCCCGGAGTATACTTTGATAAATTTAGGTAGCGTCTTAGGAAAATATTCTGAACCTGGTCAACTACCTTTACTTGGTTGAGTGCCCAGCAGGGTGCGGCGTATAGCATGTGAGGCAAGACCGTCGAATCAAGTAATCCCATTGCCGCATTTAGAGAGTTCATCTTGGATTTTGTCAGAACTTGCCACACAGCGCCAATTGCTGCCAGGGCTTTGCCCTTGTTAATCTATTTATATATCCAAAAACATATGCACAAAGGCATTTACCATATTCTTGAAATTGGTTTCAAACAAGCATACTATAAGCATAGGTAATTTAATTTAAACACACATCAAAATAAAGAAAAAAACATTATGTACCGCACATACAGTTACAATTTTACCTAACACTTGAGATTATTTAAAAACTTTGATATAAATTTACAAAATCTATTGAATTCAATGTATGAAACCCTGCTGGATATCAGTTCTCTTGGATCGGTACAGAGAATACCGTTACTGAGTCTGTAGTCTTGAAATGCTGGGCACTTAAGTAAAAGATGAGTAGAATCTTGAATGCGGCATCCACAAAAACAACCCGGATCCTCCGATGCGCGAATTCTTTCCAGAAAACTCCCGAAATTACCGTGGTTGGTTACAAATTGTGTGTTGTGGAAATTAGGGCGAAAATAATTTGGAATACCCCGATTGAAAAAACTTGTAAATGTCTCGTTTGTATTATTCAGTAAGAGCGACATTCTTTCGTCTATATAGGATTAATTATAAAGGGAATATCGATGTTGTATTTTTGCTTATCCTCAAACGATAAATTATTCAAGTCACACACATATTTCATAGTTTTTGATTCAATATAATCTGCAATCAATGGAGTTTTAGCCAAACAGTGAACACAATTGTACGAAGTTGTCTTGTAAGCTTTTATACTCCATAGTAATATCTGATATTGCATTGAGTTCAATTTTTGTATCGATTTTTATTTAAAAATTTGAACCATATTTCTGAACCGTATGTTAAAGTTGATCTGAATAAAGATTTATACAATGTAATTCTTTTTTGGGAGCTCAAACCCCAAGATTTACTGCAAAGAGAGAATAGATTTTTTTTTTTAATTCTTTGAGTTCTGCTCACTATTTGCTCTATATGAAAAGCAAAATTCAATTTGTTTTTCTTCTATGATTTGCCTTTGTTATTCCTAAAATGTTTATTTTTTTGTACTGGTGAAATTAATCCACTTTTAAATTTAACTGGGATCTTCTCTTTATTATGCAAATAAAAATGTTTGTTTTTTCCGAACTGATTTCTAACTTATTCTTAATACACCATAATTCGATAGTATTTAATGCTTCCTCTATAACTATTTTTAGTGATGTTAGATCTTTATTACAGCATATTACCGATATATCATCCACATAACAAATCAACTCACAATTGGGCACCTGATAATTCATCAGCAAATCATTAAATAAAATTGTCCATAGAAGTGGAGAAAGCGGACCGCCCTGAGGACACCCCTTAGTAATTGGCTTTGAAGTTGTTAAATTGTTGTAACTGAAAGAAATGATCCTAGAGTTTAAATATGATTGTAGAATTTTGATAAATTTTTCCGGTAAATTATCTGAGTCTATTCTTGTGATGATCGCTGGCCACGAGGCATTATCAAAAGCCCCCGAGATATCTATTGTAACTAATGCAGACAGTTATTTTTGCTTATGCTCCATTAATACCTCGATTATAGTATTCAAAGCAGTGAAAGTTGACTTAGACTTGATAAATCCGTGCTGCCTCGAGCTTAACAGATTGTTTTGAATATAAAATTCATATATTTTATTTTTGAGATTTTTTTCAAGAATCTTTGAAAAATATGATAATAAAGATATCGGACGGTAGCTCTTAGCTGATTCATAATTGGTTTTGTTGGGTTTGGCTATTATTTTGAGTGCTGCTGTTTTCCATTTTTTTGGAGAGTATCCTATTTGAAAACATTTATTAAATAGTTAGTGTTATTATCGGAAGTATTAATTGAAAATCATTTTTTATCATATTATTACTAATATAGTCTGGACCAGGAGATTTATTAACATTAATTTTGTCGAATGGCTCTTCTATTTCTTTCTTATGAATATTGCATGAGTTGGAGTTTGTAAATTTCGGTGTATAGTTCCTTATTGATGTATGGTGAGTAGTATCCGATATAGTTGTATCATCAGGAATTAATTCATTAACCAGATCTTTCATTAGAGTTTCTTTAGAATCTACTGGTGCATGTTCAATTATTGGTAATCCCTTTTGTTGATTAGAGGAACTCAATTTTTTTAAGGTTTTGTAGGCGTTTCCAAACGGATTATTTGATCCATTTTCTTATATAAAATTCCGCCAACTATTCCTCTTAGCTTTTCTGAAACTATTTTATATTTATTTCTAACAGACTTATATTCATTAACACTAATTGCTTTATGATGATAGTATAGATTTCTCACATAATGAAAATACTTTTTCTTTTGTTATAAAGCTTTGTTCCACCACTTGATCCCAGGATCGAAAGTGAAGTTGAAAGATTTCACCTCTAGAGATTGATATGCAGCTTCCTGAATTATATCCGTTAGCCTGTCAACTACCATGTCAATATCAGTTTCTTTTTCGACCTTTTTTTATATCGTTTCCAATTTTCTTACTTCTTGTTTAGAAATTGTATTTGAAAACAGTGACCAATTTGATTTCTTTTCACTAAACAGTCGGTGCACCGTGGACGCACCAAGGTGTGTATCAGCTGCGATTTGACGTATGGACCAACCTGCCCTTTTCAGTCCGATCACCATGCCCCTCGTAAAAGCGTCTGTCTGCTTGAACTGCCTCCGTTTACGATGACCTGGCATTCTCTGTTATTACACATGTCTTTTGACACAAGAACAAAATTTCTACAATGATTTTCCTTGAATAAATAACGACACGAATACTGTCCTTTCTGCAAGTTCCTTTCCTTATATCTTACTCCATGTGCGCACGAGAGTTGCGCATTTTACATCATTTGCATAACTCGGTTAGGCGCGTCTACCCTGAAATTTGCATAATTTTCTCGCCACTATTTCTTTGTGTTCCATTTTCAATGTCACGCAGTGTATTTATTTTAATTCATTTGAAAAATATTTATCTATCTCTGATAATATGTTTTAATCTGGAATGCCGTTGTTGTTGTTGTCGTATCCAATAAAGAGCCTCAGATGTCTCCATGCATCTCTATCACAGCAGCAGCAGCAATGTCCACTTTCTTGGGTGTGTAAAGCTACAGCTCTGGGTCTATGTCAATTTTTTGCAATCTGACTTCTGCAAGAAGACTTCTTATTTTTTGAAGAAATATATAATTTTTATTCTGTAAACATTTGAAAGTTATGTACATTTACTCCAAGATTAACATTTAAGGCATTTCACCAAAGTTCTTCCGCAAGTTGGAAACCACGCTGTATGAAATGTGTACAGAAAGAAAGTGAATATATGATGAATGATTCTAATATATAGGAGAATGTTAGGAGAATGTTAGGGGAATGTTAGGAGAATGTTAGGGGAATGTTAGGAGAGTTGTGTTTTTAAAAATCTATTAAGTTTATTTTACGTATACCAATTTTTTGAACGAAAGATAATAAAAATATTTTCTTTGTATTATTTTTTAAATTTATAATTAACACTATATTAATAAATATACCGAATAGATATAATATAACACTTCAGGGGGTATTTTATATATTAATACGTTAAAAGTATTTATTTTAACAAGCGATTATTAAATTTGAAGAAGAGATTGAGATAATTATTGATTATTTTATTTATTCATATTTGACCATTAAAATAATCCATACCTTTTAAACGAGAGATAAAACTTTTCAAGCTAATCTCAATTTAAATATTCGTTTGTTCAATATTTGCCGGTCTCCATATTTATTGGAAACCATTTCAAACGAACTTTAAAATTCCATCAATTCCTGTCTTAACCCTGAAAATGATACCGTTTTCTCTTGTTTATTAATTATTTTAAATATTATTATTTATTAATCTCTTTAATAAGTACCTTTATTAATATATTAAATGTTATTTTTTTTTTTCAACACACAAAACGCGATATCCCGGCTAAGGATAATTGCGTCGAAAAATGTTATTTATAGGAGTTCATTCAAAAAGTTCAGGAAATTCATTTATTTACGAAAAACAAACCTGGCTATCCTGTTAAATTTATTCGTAAATTACTCGAAAATTTATTCACGTAACACGCGTATAATTTTTTTTTTCGAATTTGATTAATCCTATATAGCCACTGTTCTTCTAGTTTCAAAATAGACACCTGAGAAGAAAAATAATAGAATCAAATTCTGAGTTGATTTGTAAAGTAACACAAGAAATATTTGCAAAGCTAAAAGAACCCTTTGATAATGATACGCTTTCACAATCGTGTTGATCTGAATGGCATAAAAGGTTTAGAGAATAACGATTTTTTTGTACTTCAAAAACGATGACTGCTCTGGACGACCAAAATATGCCACAACTTCTCTAATATCACAATATATACTAGTCACTTTGAAATTTCTGAAATTATTTAATGATTAGGTTTTTAAACGTTTCAAATTCGTTCCTAAATTCTATACACGAGAACAAAAGGACATCTGTTGGAAAAGTGCTTAAAACTACTTGAAATGTTCAGCCATGAAGAAAATTGGATGAATAATGTCATATCGCGGAATACGAAAAGGGTGTACGATGGTGAAACTAAAAGACAATCAAGCGTGTGAATGGAGAAAGATTATCTTTGTCTCTAAAAGTGCATAACACAAAAGTAAAAAAGACAGACATTGATCAATTGGTTTATCTAAGGATTTTGTGACGCTTAAAAGAATCCATTCGTTGAAAAATAGCGACAAATATAACTGAAATAATTGTTTTCTTGCACCATAACAATTCACAACAAAACTCTGCATAAAGCTATCGAATTTATGGTGACACATTAAAAACTTCAGAATTATTCCCGAAACTTAACCCAAATTAAACGTCAAAAGTAGACGCCATCTATTGACCATCGCCTCAAACTAGCGGCTTCAGGTCGGTGACAACATAAATATTTAAATCTTAAATATAATTTAAATTAAGTTGATATATTATAGAGTAAGTTAACATGAATTTATATATTGACAGAACTATATTTAAAACTTGTAATAATAGTAATATTTTATATATAAATAGGAAATTCTATTAGATTAACAAGCTAAATCTAAATCAAATATATAAGATAAAAGTTAATAATTTTTTGTGTTTAAGTTAGATGATTAAATATTTGTTCATATGTATTATATTTATTTCTTATTAAGAAGAGAAAAATGTAATAAAAGTAATTATATGTTAGAATAATATGTTTTTATTTTAAATAGAAAAAAAGGAAATTTTAAAAATAAAAAGGAAATTTAACAACGTAACGTCTTTTATTATCGGCTTTTTTTACCCGTCATTTAGACATACTCTAATAGATATATATGAATAAAGGAAGATATTTATATTGATTATATATTTATTTTTAGTAAAAGAGAGGATATATATATATATGTAAAGAAACAAGGGTCGCCTCTCCCGTCAAAATAGACGTCTAAAACCAGACGCCATCTGTTTAGTTTTATTCTGAACATAGGTGGCAGAAGGCAGCGCGCGGCGGTGAAGGTTGAGCTACGTCATCGCTGACCAATGGGAGGCCGTCTGGCTGCGCCGCCAGAGGGAGCTCGCCACCTTCTAGAAGTTTCTAAGGACGCTCGCCACTAGAGAACAATGCCTTTCAGCTGCAGCTTTTAATTCTTTTGTAAATTCTTTAAATATTCATTGTAAAGAGAGTTAAAATAAATTCATTTGTAAAGCTTGGGATAATTGCCTGACCAAAGATAAATACATTTGTTTCCTTATGCTAGTATAAAACATTCTATTCAATTAAGCCTAACGAGAACAAATTGTTTTGTAAACAATCATTCTGCTTTTCCTCCTTGCGTATTTGCCAAGTGGGAAACAAAACATTGGTGCTGAAACCCGGGAATAAATCTATTAAATAATTATATAAATATAAATAATTATAATTCATTTTTGAAATATATTATTAAAATTAATAATAGCAAAAATTAAAGATGGCTGCCAAAATGGCTGCCAAATTTAAAGCTACTTTAAATATTCTTGAATTTCATTTCAAACAAGTGGATTATTTTGAACAAATTTCGCTCAAGATGATTGAATCGAAGGATGATGCAAATTTACAGACATTTAAACAAGATATTTTAGATATAAAATCTCTCATTGAAAAAACTTATTGTAATCTTTTAACATTTTCTGAATTTGATAATGAAGTTTACTTTTCTAGAGTTATGCAATACAATGATAATCTTAGAAATTTAGTGGCGAATATCAATAAAGTATCTTGTACAGCCATTTCAAGCAACATTGATGATCTAAATCAATCAACCACAAGTAAAATAGAACTTCCTAAATTTAATTTACCTTCCTTTTCTGGGGATGTTAACGAATGGCGTAGTTTCAAGCAATTGTTTTCTCTGTTTATTGATTCCAATACCGCTCTAACTGATTCACAAAAGCTGCAATATTTACAATCAGCTGTTACTGGAGACGCTGAACGACTTATTAGGGGATTTCCTGTTATTGATGAAAACTATGCCCATGCTTGGTCCACATTGGTCTCCAGATATGATAACAAAAAAGAACTTGCCTTTTCACAATTTACAAAATTATTCACTTTAAAACCTTTAAAACTAATAAATTCCAAGGCCATTTTCGAACTACTAGATATATGCAATGAAGCCATGAGAAATTTGAAATCACTGGGTTTGGAAAGAAATACACTTGTTGATATCTTTCTAATACATTTCCTACAAAGAAAAATAGGTGATGATTTGAAAAGGCAATGGGAATTGACGTTGATAGATGATGGCTTTCCATCCTACGAAAATTTTATTATGTTTCTTGAAAAACAAGCAAAAAGTTTGCAATCGATAAAAGGTTATGCTAAAGAGGATAAATCTGTAGTGAAACAAACACATGTATATAATTCTATTTCAAAAGGTGATGATAAATGCCTATTATGCAAAAATTCACATCCTTTATTCAAATGTGACAAGTTCCATAAAAGTTCTCTCCTTGAAAGATGGAACATAGTCAAAACCAATAACCTTTGTTTCAATTGTTTGCGATCCAACCACAGAGTAACGTCATGTAAATTCACTAGGCATTGTAAATCATGCAACAAAAAACATCACACTCTTTTGCATTCCTTCCAACCCGAACCTTTGAATACCACTTCAATTATAGCTCCAATTGCCCAATCTAGCGTTTCATGTTTTCTCAGTGATACAACTAAGCCCAATGAGACAATCTTGTTATCTACTGCTATCGTGAGAGTGAGAGCAGAAAATGGATCGTTTCATCCATGCAGAGCTTTGATTGATACTGGTTCTCAAAGAAGTCTAATAACAGAAAATTGTCGTGAAAAGTTGAATCTTCCTGTTAAAAAGAGCCAACTCACAGTTTTTTGAATTGGTAACCAACCAATACAGCAGTCTGCTAGTGAGACTTTTCTTCAATTTAAGCCTCATTTTTCTGATAGAATATTCAAAATTTCATCCATAATACTCGATCAAATCACTGTTTTATTTATTTATTTCAATTCAAAACGCTATGTCCCCCTGGGGACACTTGCGCTAAATGTACATACAAATATATATAACAAAGAAAATATTCAACATGGAAAGATACACAGAAAGCGACTTAGAAAGATTCAAAAATGTTATTTACACATAGAGAAATTTCTTGAATTTTATTTACAGTTACATCATTAAATTAAAAATATATATACATATGTACACACATATACACGCATACACCTATATATTGTTTACAACCATTATATGTCCAATATTTCCTTGAGATCGTTACATCAAAGACCATTTTTCTTAATGAAGTCCAAAATATATTTACAAAGGAAATTAAATTTTATATATGTGTCCTTACTTGAAATTAAATCACTAGGGCCTAAAGCAATTAAACCGTTGTTGACTCTGTACTCTTGAAAGACAGGGCACTCCAGCAAGAGATGTATTGAAGTTTGTTCCCCCAATCCACAGAAACATGTCGAATCTTGCACAGCCTGAATTTTCTTAAGAAAAAACCTGAAATTTCCATGATCTGTGATAAATTGTGAATTATAATAGTTTGGTCGAAAATATTTCGGAATATCATAAGGAAAGAAACTTTGAAATGTTTGATTAGTATTCTTTTTCAGTAAATTAATCCTTGATATAATGAAATCTTTGAGTATACCTGGAATATACAAATCATAAAATTGTTTATCTTCTGTTGATAAATTATTCAAATCATAACCTATTATTCTAGATTCCATATAATCAGTGATCAAAGGAATATTGGCTAAGGTGTGAACAAAGTTATAACTGGTTGTTTTATATGTTTGGGTACACCATAGCAGAATTTGATATTGCATTGAGTTCAGTTTGTACATATATTTTTTGCTAATAAATTCAAACCATATTTCTGTTCCGTAAGTTAACGTTGGTCTTATTATAGATTTATGAAGTGTAAGCCTTTTTTGGATGCTAAGACCCTAAGATTTTCCACATATTGAAAAAATAAGATTTTTTAATCTTTGAGTTTTGTTTAGTATAATGTTAAGGTGAGGGTCAAAATTCAATTTGTTTTTCCTTCTGTGATTCGCAATCCTAATTCCAAGAATTTTAATTTCTTCTACGGGCACAATAATATTGTCTCTAAAATTAATTGACATTTTGTCTTTATTGTGCAAGTGTAAAATACTAGTTTTATCAAGATTGATATTTAGCTTATTATCATTACACCATTGATCTATCTTTTCCAAATTAAACTCAATCGACTTTTTTAGGTTTGTTAGCTCATTATCCCAACATATAATTGTTACATCATCAGCATAGCAAATGATTTCAGAGTTTGGTGATTGCAAATTAATTAGAAGATCATTTAAATATATCAGCCATAACAACGGAGACAATGGTCCACCCTGAGGACAGACCTTTGTTACTATTTTTGAAACTTTCATATTATTATACTTGAAAATCGTTTTTCTATTTTTCAAAAAAGAACGTAAAATTTTGATCAATTCAACTGTTAAATTGTCTTCGTCTAATTTTTTAAACAAGGCTGGCCACGATGTATCATCAAATGCTCCTTGTATATCAATTGCAATCAGCGTAACTAGTTGTTTCTGTCTATGTTCCATTATGATCTTTGTGATTTCTTTCAAACAGGTAATTGTTGACTTATTCTTCAAGAACCCATGTTGTCTGGGGCTAAGGAGATCATTATTTTCATAGTATTCGTATATTTTATTTTTCAAAATTTTTTCAAATATTTTTGATAAGTTAGAAATTAATGAAATAGGTCGATAACTCTTTACTAATTCTAAATTCGTTTTGTGAGGTTTTGGAATTATTCTGAGAGCTGCCTCTTTCCATCTATCTGGATAGTATCCGAAGTGAATGCATTTATTAAATAAATCGCATAATAATGGTAAAATTTCTGGAAGGGCATTTTTGATCATGTTAATACTTATACTGTCTACCCCAGGGGCTTTTTTAATGTCTATGTTAGATATTAGGTTCACTATTTCCCCTCCCTCAACAAAGACCTTATTCTTGTTAATCATTTTTAGTTTGTGATTTCTAATTAGTTGATGGTAAGAATCATACGTATCGAAATTATCATCTGGTACCAACTCATTTAACAAATTGCTCATTGATCGTTCTTTTAGGTGTTCTGGGGCATTGTCAATTAAGGGTATTCCCCTTTGTTTATCTGGTGTTCTTAATTTATTAAAAAAAATTATATGCGTTACTGCTGGAGCCCTGGCGGCGGACGGTTGGCTACTCGGCAACCCTAGAGCTGACTCACTTCCGATGATGTAACCCTACCTGCGGCGTTGCCATCGCCATGTTCCTTCTCTCCATGTGTGTTTACTTTTAATCTATATATATTCCCTTTACCTTATAGTTAATTAAAGTATAATTAACGTTGAGCGCTGTGTGTAATCAATTGAAATACAACAAAGATTGTGAGACTGAAGAAGCGCAAGGCCTAAAACGTGAGACTGAAGAAGCGCAAGGATTAAAACGTGAAACTGAAGAAGCACAAGGATTAAAACGTCAGACTGAAGAAGCGCGAAGCCTAAAACGTGAGTAACCAAATTTCCTTTGATTACTTGGACCATCCTTTTTTCTACTTACCAAATATTTTGTAAAATGGCAAACACAACGATTACAAAATTAAATGGTGCTAATTACTCCAGCTGGAGCTTCCAGATGAAACTCGTTCTTATCGAAAACGATTTGTGGAGTTTGATCAATCCAGGAGAGGCTAAGCCTGACCCTAGTGACCTTGTTGCAACAAAACTTTTTTTGTCGCGGGAGGGTAAGGCGTTTGCAAAAATTTGCCTCGGGATTAATGATGAACAACAATTGCATGTTCAACATTTGAATACTCCGAAAGAGGTCTGGGAAGAACTGGAAAAATTATACGCACCAAAGGATAGTAGATATCGAGCCGTACAACTAAGAAGGCAGTTATATGGCGAAAGGTTGACTCAGCACAGCAATATGGAAGGGTATATGGGGAAGATAAACTACATTGTAAACGAACTGGCCCAAATTGGCGACAAAATTGATGATGGCGATTTGGCTATGGTTCTTTTGGGTGGATTACCAGAGGATTGGGACATCGTTGTCTCAACCATATGTAACTTGCCTGATTCAGACTTCACGACCGCCACAGTTAAAAGACGGCTGTTGGCAGAAGCAGAAAGGCGTTCGTCAAATCTACCAAAAGATGTGGGTGCCATGGTCGTTAATGCCTCTTCGAAGCCCATTGAAACCGAAAAACAATTTAAAGCAAAGGTTGTTTGTTTCAAATGTGGAGGTAAAGGCCATTATGCAAGGGAATGCAGGAAGAAAGGAAAGAATGAACAAAGACCAAAGAGGTTTGACCAAAACAAAGGCGTAAATATGTCGGCAATGTGCAACACTTTGTTCGGAGCTACCGCCGAGACCTGGATCATAGATTCTGGAGCGACGCACCATATGACTCCCAAGAGAGATTACTTCACATGTCTGAAAGAGTGCACAAGCAATATGAGTTCCATCACTATTGCGAATGGCTCTTCTATAGAAGCATGTGGTATCGGTACTGTCAGTGCCAATATTGTTGGACACAAGGGAGATGCCAGCAAAATGGTTGCCCAGAACACCTTGTATGTTCCAGATATGCGTCACAGTGTTCTGTCTGTACTCCAAATGATAGAAAACGGTAGAAAAGTTGTCTTCAACAGGAGTGGTTGCCACATTATGGACATGAAAGGTAAACTCTTGATAGAGGGAAAGAAGTTGGGTAGACTTTACTACGTCCAGACTACTCCATCCTCTCCGATAGATCAGAATGATCGTGTTTCTCTTGCATCTGAATGCAAGGAAGAGCTTACACTGGAACTTTGGCACAAAAGGCTGATGCATGTAAATGCATATACGATAGCAATGATGGCCAAGCACCAAAGCGTAAGAGGACTTGATTGCAGCCCGGCAAAGCCAGAAAAGTGCGAAGACTGCTTGATCGGCAAGTCTTACCGTCTGCCATTCCTTCAACTCTCACACAAGGAGGAAAAAGAAATCATGCCATTGGACTTGGTGCATGCGGATTTGATGGGTCCACTCGACGTATTGAGCTGGGGAGGAGCCAAGTACGTCTTAACCATCATTGATGAATCTACGAGATATACAAGTGTATTTTTCCTGAAAAACAAAGGCGAAACCCTGGGAAAAGTCAAAGAGTGGATTCAAGAATCTGAGAAACAAACCAGCCGGAAACTAAAACGAATACGTACGGATAATGGCTTGGAATTTTGTTCCAAAGAATGGGACACTTTCTGCAAGAGCGTTGGAATAGTTCATGAACACACTATGACGTATACACCTCAACAGAATGGTGTGGCAGAAAGAATGAATAGGACACTCCTAGATCTTGTCAGGAGCACTATATCTGGAAGTGGTCTGCCAAAGGCTTCCTGGGCGGAGCTGACTTACACCGCAGCCTATGTCAGAAACAGAGTTCTCAACAATCACAATGGTGAAAGCACGCCATATGAACTGTGGACAGGGAATAAGCCTAGTCTTAAACACCTAAGAGCTATTGGCTGTCAAGTATTTGTTCATATTCCAAGACAAGTCCGTAAATCCAAACTCGAAAGGAGAGCTGTCAAAGGTAACCTTGTTGGATATGCACTCAGAGGACGTGGCTACAGAGTGTGGATTCCTGAGATGAAGAAAGTGGTGGAATCTCGGGACTGTGTCTTCAAAGAGAGTGATGTATCGAGGAACGACAGCAACCGGGAGGTGCTTCCATCAGTTGAACACTACAGCTATGGGACTCAACGGGAGATTGAAGAGAATCCAGTGTCTTTATTAGATCAAGAAGACGTGATACCTACAGAAGAGGACAGCCATAATGAAGATACTGTGAAGCCTTCTCCTACTCGATCTCATCCAATGATCCTAAGGAACCAGAGAAATGCTCAGAACTCAATTGCACTCCTCAGTACTGAAGTAAATAAGTGGAAGAAACCTAGCGGACATTTTGACCAAGCCACTGGGGGGAAACCTGCACGAACTTCATCGTTCGAGACTCTTAAGCGGCGAAGTGATCCATGAATAGGAGGTCACTTCGAGGGAGGAGATTGCTGGAGCCCTGGCGGCGGACGGTTGGCTACTCGGCAACCCTAGAGCTGACTCACTTCCGATGATGTAACCCTACCTGCGGCGTTGCCATCGCCATGTTCCTTCTCTCCATGTGTGTTTACTTTTAATCTATATATATTCCCTTTACCTTATAGTTAATTAAAGTATAATTAACGTTGAGCGCTGTGTGTAATCAATTGAAATACAACAGTTACCAAATGGATTGTTTGTATAATTTTCTTCTATAAGATATCGCGCCAGTTAATTTTCTTTGCTTTATCAATTGCATTAGTGTATCGATTCATAGTCAACTTGAATGTGTTATAACTGATTGCTCCGTGGCGATAATATAAGTTTCTTATGTAGTGAAAATGATCTTTCATTGTTGATTTACCTAATTTTCTGATGAATAGAGATAATTGGCCTCATCTTAAGAATACTTTATTAGCAGATCCCAATTTTGATAAAACAAGTCCCATTGATTTAGTAATTGGTGCAGACCTAGCCCCATTTTTATATACAGGAAAACTACGATTCCAAAATCTTTCAGGGCCCACTGCCTGTAGTTCCAAGTTAGGATGGATACTTTCAGGAAATGTTTCCAGTTCTGAGACTGGAAACAACTATATCTCATTATGCTCAACATCCCAAGGAGATGATAATCTGCGACAGTTTTTTGAATTGGAATCGGTTCATGCCGCTCTTCCATTGACTAAAGAGGAGAAGAGTTGCGGGGACATTTATGACAAGAACTTTTGCATATCAACAGATGGAAGATATTCTGTTGGTCTACCGTTTAAATCTGTGTCTAATCTCGGAGACTCACGTCAGAATGCCATGAAACGATTTCTTGCTCTTGAGAGAAAATTGCACAAATCTTCGAATCTTCTTCAGCAATATAAGGATTTCATGATGGAATATCTTTCTCTTAACCACATGGATCTCATTCCGAAAAACGAACGTGACAAACCATCAGACAAGTGCTATTATATACCTCACCATTGCGTTCTGCGTGAGCAGAGCAGCACTACTAAATTAAGAGTAGTGTTTGATGCATCGTGCAAAACGAGCAACAATTACTCCTTAAATGAATTTCTTCATACTGGACCAAAATTGCAGCATGATATTTTCAATATTCTTGTGAAGTTTCGTACTAATCCTATAGCTTTTACGGCAGACATTGAGAAAATGTACAGACAGATAAAAGTGAACTCTTCTGATCTCGACTTTCAGAGAATCTTCTGGAGAAATAGTCCATTGAAATCTTTATTGGAGTATAGATTGCTCACAGTAACTTATGGAATGTCGTGTGCACCATATCTTGCAATCCGTACCTTGATGCAACTTGCCACCGACAAAGAACTCCTGTTCCCAGAGGCATCTAAAATCATAAAAACTGATTTTTATGTAGACGACCTACTTTCTGGCGCAACAACAATCGAAGAAGCAAAAGTTCTCATTGATGATATCCGGAAAATCCTTTTATCTGGTGGCTTTTGCATAAGAAAATGGATGTCAAATGTCCCTGAGGTTCTTTCAGAGGTACCAGAAGCGCTGAAATCACATGATTCATATGAAATCGGAGATAATTCATCTGTTAAGATTCACGGATAATTTCACAATTACAGTCAATTCACTAAAAGACGTATATTCTAAAAGACAATTGTTATCGGACATTTCTCGAATTTATGACCCTTTGGGATGGTTATCACCGGTGATCATTAGCTTCAAGATTCTGTTCCAAACTTTGTGGAAACAGGATTTGGATTGGGATGATCCCTTGTCTGAATCGTTGTGTTCTCATTGGAGGAGAGTGAAAATGGATTTGGCCATGCTAAATCATATTAAAATTCCTAGATATATTTCCTGCAAGGGACTTATACATTCTTTAGAACTCCATGGATTTTGTGATGCTTCCGAATCTGCATATTCATCAGTTGTTTATATGAAATCTCGTTTTAAATCTGGTCATGTTCAAGTCACATTGATTGCTGCCAAGACAAAAGTCGCTCCCTTGAAGGCAACGCCAATAGCTCGTCTGGAGCTTTGTGCTGCTCTTCTCCTTTCAAATTTATATGATTCCATTTGCAGCTCATTGCTGTTGCAGATTGACCGAGAAATTTTATGAACAGATTCCCAGATTGTTTTATGTTGGATAAAATCTGAATCAAAACATTGGAAACCTTTTGTTGGTAACCGGATTGCAGAAATTCAGCGACTAACTCTGCAATCTTCTTGGTACTATGTGTCTACCAAGGATAATCCTGCAGATCGCGCCTCCAGAGGTATAACTTCTTCAGAGCTAGTAAACCATTCACTTTGGTGGAATGGTCCTGATTGGCTATCAAACTCAAGTTACAAGATCCGCTACCAATCACATATGAACTTCCAAAAGAAGTTTGTCATGAAAAAAGAAAGACTGTTCCGATTGTTCATTTCACTACTTGTCTTATTCTAGACTTTATTTTTAAATTCTCAACATTCAGGAAGCTGAGCAGAGTAACGGCATTGCTCCTAAGATTTATCCACAATTCTAGACACAGCAGCGACAATATAAAACACAAGGAATTGTCCTCTAATGAGCTCGATAATTCAATTCGAACTCTTATTCAAATCATTCAAAGTTCAGAATTTAAAACTGAAATTCAATGTTGTAATCAAAACAAAGTACTACCAAAAAACTCAAAACTTTTATCCTTAAACCCATTTATTGATTCATCAGGATTTCTACGTGTAGGAGGTCGACTGCGCAAATCCAACCTGCAATTCAATGAGAAGCATCCAATAATTCTTCCTCACAACCATTTTGTTACAGAATTGATTGTTCAACAATTCCACGTAGAGCATCTTCATTCTGGTCTCCAATTAACTCTGTGTGCCATCTGACAAAAGTACTGGATTCCATCCGGTAGAATTCTAGTAAAAAAAGCTCATTAATCGTTGCATGACATGTTTCAAGACGAAACGCCAAGTGTCAAAACAAATCATGGGAGATCTGCCTATCCATAGAATCATACCCTCAAGCCCTTTTAGCAAAACAGGAATAGACTTCGCAGGACCATTTATAACTAAACATAATGTCATAAGAACAAAAGTAACATTAAAATCATATATAGCATTATTCATTTGTTTCTCAACGAAGGCTATTCACCTTGAGATAGTTTCAGATCTGTCAACCCCTGCCTTCCTCGCTGCTTTTAGAAGGTTCATCTCTCGTCGAGGAAAACCTCTGATATTTTCACCGACAACGCTACTAACTTTAAAGGAGCTAAGAATATTTTGAATAATATACATCAACTTGTAAAGGATTCTTCAATTCAAAGTTATGTCGCTAATGAACACATCACTTGGCATTTTATACCTCCATCTGCTCCAAACTTCGGCGGCATCTGGGAAGCAGGAATTAAAATCATTGAAGTATCATCTCCTAAGGTGTTTGAAATATGCAGTTTTAAATTTTGAAGAACTCAATACTCTGACAAGTCAAATTGAAGTGTGCTTGAATTCTCGCCCGTTGTATCCGATGAGTTCGGATCCAAATGATTTCAACCCTCTCACTCCAGGACATTTTTTGATTGGAAGACCATTAACAGCACTCCCAGAGCCCAGTTATCACCCTAATGACAACTACTTAACTAGATGGAAATTAATTCAAAAGGCCAGAGATGTTTTCTGGCAAAGATGGTCCAGGGAATATCTAAACAATCTGCAACAACGGTCCAAGTGGAAAAACCCCTCTTCCAACTTGAAGGTTGGAGATTTGGTGTTGGTAAAAGACTTTCCTATGCCTTCAATGCAGTGGGGCCTTGGCCGCATCACCAAGGTGTCACCTGGAGCGGATGGCAATGTCCGAGTTGTGGAACTTCAAACAGAGAAACAACATCATCTAATAAGACCCGTCTCGAAGATTGCACTTCTGCCATTCTAATTCTTCTTCTTAAAAAAAAAAAAAAAAAAAAAACCTTCTACACTATGTGATCCTTTTCTTTTGCCTTGTGTGTGGACTACGTCCACAGGAGGGGAGTATGTTTAGTTTTATTCTGAACATAGGTGGCAGAAGGCAGCGCGCGGCGGTGAAGGTTGAGCTACGTCATCGCTGACCAATGGGAGGCCGTCTGGCTGCGCCGCCAGAGGGAGCTCGCCACCTTCTAGAAGTTTCTAAGGACGCTCGCCACTAGAGAACAATGCCTTTCAGCTGCGGCTTTTAATTCTTTTGTAAATTCTTTAAATATTCATTGTAAAGAGAGTTAAAATAAATTAATTTGTAAAGCTTGGGATAATTGCCTGACCAAAGATAAGTACATTTGTTTCCTTAAGCTAATATAAAACATTCTATTCAATTAAGCCTAACGAGAACAAATTGTTTTGTAAACAATCATTCTGCTTTTCCTCCTTGCGTATTTGCCAAGTGGGAAACAAAACACCATCTATTGACCGTCGCCGCAACTAGCGGCCTCTTGGCGACCCTTGTCTCTTCTGATCAATTTCCTCCCGGCAAAATTTCCATCTATATCTATATTAATAAAATGCAAATTTCATAAGAGTACATCACTAAAAACTTCGTTACAATGCATCAATTTCAACCAAATTTCAACATTTATGTAAAACGAGATGGAGCAGGTTTTGCTTAACATCAAAATATTTTTCCCTAACATTAACATGCGTAACTTAGCTGTTATCGATTAAATACAAAAAAATCAACAGAGTTAATTTTATTTATATATAAATACAAATAAAAAATTCAGCAATTCATTCAACTCAATCTAGAAAAAATATTCAAAACAAGCAATTTTATGATAACACCATATGTAAAACAGTCGACCAAGAAAACAACAACGATATTACATCTTTCTCACATATTCTCACACAATCTTGATTAATAATTAAAACTAATCTTTAACATTGTTTATTATACTTCATAATATATAATATTCGTTAGGCAAACTTTCACTCGGATAAATGTTATATAAAAAGCCAACAATGAAGAATGAATGTAAGATAAAAATCCAACAATGAAGAGTAAATATAATATAAAAAGCCAACAATGAAGAATGAATGTAAGATAAAAAGCCAACAATGAAGAGTAAATATAATATAAAAAGCCAACAATGAAGAGTGAATGTAAGATAAAAATCCAACAATGAGGAGTAAATGTAATATAAAAAGCCAACAGAGTGAATGTAAGATAAAAAGCCAACAATGAAGAGTGAATGTAATATAAAAAGCCAACAATGAAGAATGAATGTAAGATAAAAAGCCAACAATGAAGAGTGAATGTAATATAAAAAGCCAACAATGAAGAATGAATGTAAGATAAAAAGCCAACAATGAAGAGTGAATGTAAGATAAAAAGCCAACAATGAAGAATGAATGTAAGATAAAAAGCCAACAATGAAGAATGAATGTAAGATAAAAAGCCAACAATGAATAGTAAATATAATATAAAAAGCCAACAATGAAGAATGAATGTAAGATGAAAAGCCAACAATGAAGAGTAAATATAATATAAAAAGCCAACAATGAAGAGTGAATGTAAGATGAAAAGCCAACAATGAAGAGTAAATGTAATATAAAAAGCCAACAATGAAGAATGAATGTAAGATAAAAAGCCAACAATAAAGAGTGAATGTAATATAAAAAGCCAACAATGAAGAATGAATGTAAGATAAAAAGCCAACAATGAAGAGTGAATTTATCTATATATATAAAATTGAATGTCTGTCTGTCTGTTTGTCTGCACTCTATAGATTCTAAAACCATACATCCAATCGCCGTGAAATTTTGGGATATTATTAGGTATATCACCGGGAAGGTTTTTGAAAAATAATTTCCTGAATATCTTGAATATCCTTAGAGTTATTTGCAGATTTGTAGATTTAACTCGCAAGCAGCGCCCCCATTGTGACGATGATAACAATATATCAAGAGATTCAAATTTACGAGTTTCAAATTATCAAAATATATCTTTTTTTTTTAAATATGTTATAGAGAATTGTTTTAACAAATGTTCGTTAGACAAACATTCAATCGGGTAAAACCCGGGCGAAGCCGGGCACATCCGCTAGTATATATATATATGTATAGTGAACTATATGGTTTTAAATTGTAGGTATAATTGAGGGATGTCTATTTTTCGGTTAATATTGTTTTTATCTTCTATTGTGCTCCATCTTTCTAGAAAAAGTCTTGAATTTTTGTCCTTGATATTTTGATATACTATTTCAGTTGAGTCGAAATTCGGTGCGTGGTCTACTAAGAGGGAAAGAGGGCTATAGTTTTGAAGGGCTGTCCGGTGTTGATTGATTTTCTCTTCTAGAAGTTTCCTGTCTCTTCTATGTGTGTAGCTGGGCAAGATCGGCAAGGGATTCTGTAAATGAGGTTTGATTTTTGACTATTGTTTGTAATATGTTTGTTATGAGGTAGAAGGAAAAGTGTTTTTATATCCTTATATCGTCTTTATATTATATTTCTTGAGGGCTCTACTGATTATGTCAATGCCGTAGCTGTATGGAAGTGTGCAATATAATTTCTGAGATTGGCTATTGGAAGGAAGGATGAATGTTGATCTCTTGAATTGTCTTTTGATAAATTCTCTGGGGTAACTTTTGCTTTGTAATTCATTCATTAGTATTATTTTTTCTTGTCATACCTTTTCCAGATTATTAGAGCAATGAGTAGAAATTATTTTTGAGAGGGTTTTTTATAGCCGATATTTTATGGTTAATAGGGCCGAATGAGCTGAAATTCGAATATCCACCTGTGTGAGTTGGCTTATGGTAAATGCCTGTTTCTATTTTAGAGCTGTTTCTGGTGACAATTATATCTAAGAATGATAAAGAGGTTTTTTTAATTCTATTTCATGTGTAAATGTAAGAAACTGTTTTATATTGTTAAAGAAATTCAGAATACTTTTATATTGTTATTTTCGGTTATGCAAAGAATATCGTCAATATATATTTTCCAGAAAGTGATTTTCAGTTGCTCATTATCTATTATTAATTTGTCAATATTATTCATGAAAATGTTTGCCAGAGCTGAATATATTAGGTTGCCCATAGGGAGGCCTTTGATCTGTTTGTAGTATTGATTCTTGTAATTATAGTAGCTGAATGACAGACACAGTTAGAGTAAGTCTATAAGGGCTCCCTTTGGTATAGATAATGGTAAGTTGGGGTGGGTATCCAAGAATTCTGAAATTTCTGTAATAGCTTCATCATGTGGGATTATATATAGCGATTCTACATCAAAGGAGACCAGGCGATTGTTTTCTGTTATTCGAGTTCTTGAAATTATCTCTATGGTTGCTGTGTAGTTGGGAACAGTATGAGATAATTCTTTCTGAAAAGGTGAAATTATTGAGAAAGGTATTTTGACAAGGGGTATATGGGGTGCCAGCGTAAGATACAATGGGGGGTAGAGGGCTGTTTAGTTTGTGTACCTTTGGTAGACCATAAAATATGAGCAAGTTAGTGTTTGCTGCTTTTAGTTTGTCGAATGTTTTGCTATCCAATTTGTAATTACGTTATATTTTGTTCAATTGTCTATTGAATTCTTTCATAATGTTTGCTAAGGGGTTACTAGGTAACAGTTCATATACATTTTGATCTTCAAGTAACTGCTTGATTTTGTTGTCATAAACTATGGTGTCTATTATAACAGTATTTTTGCCATTATCTGAAGGATACATTATAATACTCTTGTGTGCTTTTAAGGAACTTATTA
The DNA here is from genome assembly GCA_030710605.1 of Cordylochernes scorpioides. NCBI lineage: Eukaryota > Metazoa > Arthropoda > Arachnida > Pseudoscorpiones > Chernetidae > Cordylochernes > Cordylochernes scorpioides. The sequence continues at coordinate 39,987,270 of CP092869.1, read as the reverse complement.
TATATTTTTTCATCTTGCGTAAGATTATTCTTATTCTGTCGGTTCAAGATTTTGAGGTACTATTTCTGTTCTAACCTTTTCTTTTTCTTCATTTGGTATGTTCTTAATTGAAGTTTCAATGCTTTATATTGTTTTTGGGTTGTTTATTTTTTTTGTGATGGGACGAAGTTAAGACCTTTTGCTAATAGTGTTATGGTTTCTGGTGTGAACTGTTGTTTCGACACATTGATTACATTACTTTATTTAAAATACAATATAACGCGGCTGATGATTGTAAAACGAAAATTGCAATTATACCGCGAATGTTTCTTTTAAACAAAAATCGAAATCTATTTTTAAAGAGAAATAACGATTATTTCTAACTTTAAGGATGAAGTATGATAGGATGAATTGTGAGAATAAATTGTGAGAATTTTGAGCATCTTCAAACAATTCATCCTATCATACTTCATCCTTAAAGTTAGAAATAATCGTTATTTCTCTCTAAAAATAGATTTCGATTTTTGTTTAAAAGAAACATTCGCGGTATAATTGCAATTTTCGTTTTACAATTACTTTATTTGTTATGGTTTTTAGGTTTATGATTCCATCTGTTGAGGTTTTTACTTTGGCGATTATGCATACCAGCTCTTCTATTTCTGCATTTTGACTGGATATATTCAGTTAAATGTTTAAAATGTGAATCATCAATCATTTCTTGAACTTTAGGAAGGAGTGTTTGTAGAGTTAATTCAATTCTGCGGAGATTGAAATGACAGTTTTTTTTTATTCTGGCATTCAAAAGCTTTCTGCTAGTTTTATTTAAAGTTTTGCGTGAATAATTAGTTCGAATCGGATCTTTAAGCATTAGAGATGGTGGAATTATGTTGTCCTTCAAGCATCTGTGGTTGAATTCCAAGTGTTGCTTCCAAGTGCTGAAGGATAAACGGGAATTTTCAAATTGTCTTGCTTTTTAAACATCTTCAATGCCAAATTGGCTTTTATGTGTTTGAAAACATAAAAATGGTATACAGAATCGCCGAAGTCAAAGCTTCAACAGAAGGAATCATAAACCTAAAATCCATCACAAAGAAGGTAATGTAATCAATCTGTAGAAACAAAAGTTCACACCAGAACCATAACACTATTAGCAAGAGGTCTTAACTTCGTCTCATCACAAAAAATAAACATCCCAAAAACAAAAGCAAGCATTGAAACTTCAATTTGGAACAAAGAGGTAAATCTTTTTCTAGAAAGCTGGACCTCAATAGAAGATAAAAACAGTATTAACCGGAAAATAGACATCCCTCAATTATACTTACAATTTAAAACCATATAGCCCACTATACATATATATAGCGAAATACTGATTTTAAATTCTTATATTTAAATGTATATATTAATATTTTATATATTATATTATTTTATATTATTATTTATTATATTTACAAACATGAATATTGTAGGTTTTAAATATTTTAAATTTTATAACAGTAGTGAATTGATACTTGAGCATCTCAAAACAATCCTGTTCTCCGAAGAAGTTTGACGAGTTGCCATACGAAATATTGGAAAATAAAACTTTATGATCAAAAATAAGCTTTTTAAAATAATATATGTCATAATATATGCTCTTCCAGGATTAATAAAACAAACCAACAGCCAACGAGAGAGAGCTGGGCAGCTAAAAGCGAGACACTTTAGACAACTAACTTACGACCATTTTTGGCCACATTCCTGAGGGGGGGGCCGTCACCACCTGGCGACTATCCTGGTTAGCCCCCCGGTTGTGTACACAGGAAAAAACAGTCGTTCAGCTGATAACGTCTCGCTCGCTCTCTCTCGGCTGGCTGCCTGGATGATTGCTCTAACAACTCGTCGTGAGATTATTTCTCTCCTCACCACATTTACCACTATATTGTCATATTGAAAGTCGACAGGATAAGACCTGACCGGGAAACAAATCCCTCATATACCAGAGTATGAAGAAAACAAGAAGCAATACCACGATGATCGAACAAACCCACAACCAAGTTCCACAAGCACCAACGACCGACTCTACTGTAGCCGCTTCCCTTCGAACTCTCACCCTCTGTCTCGACCAACTTTTAAACCATGCGTCTCTGCATTGACATCCGTCGCGTGAACGAACTAGTACCCTCGGATTTGCATCCTTTGCCATTGATAGAAACGGTACTGGATACCCTGTCGAAAGCCAGAGTATTTAGCACCGTTGACATAAGCAATGCATACTATCAAATCCCCATCGCGGAGGAGAGTCAACCACTACTCTCTTTCGTGACTCAACAAGGGCAATATAATTTCAAACGCTTACCCTTTGGGTTCAAATCAGCACCCCAAATTTTCGAACGTGTGATTACCCAGTTGATCCACAAGCACCACCTCTCTTTCATAGCCCATTATTATGACGACTTCGTTATTTTTTCTGACTCCTCAGAACAACACCTTACGCACCTTCGACTTTTCTTTAAATTCTGTTTAGAGGAAAATCTCCAACTTAACCTTAAAAAATGTAATTTTTATCAAAATGAAATAGATTTTCTCGGCTACCACATCACCGCAGGGACTAACACACCTAATATTAAAAATACCGAAATCATCAACGCTATTAGAACTCCTATCAACGTTAAAACCCTACAATCATTTTTAGGTGCCGTCAACGTATATCATAAATTCATCTCAGAATATGCTAGACTTCGCCACCCCTTAAATCAATTGCTAAAAAAGAACGCCAAATGGCTTTGGAGCCCGAATTGTCAACAAGCCTTTGATAAATTGAAGCAACACCTCGCAACCCAACCTATGTTACATCTATTTCAAGAAGGGCTCCCATGCCAGGTCTATTGCGACGCTTCCACGCAGGGCATCGCAGGTGTACTCAAACAAGTACATCCTGACGGTAACATCTACCCTGTACAATATTACAGTCGCGCGTTGCGTTCCTATGAGCGTAATTACACTATATCTGAACTGGAGTGCTTAGCCATTGTAGAGTGCGTTGACAAATTCCGAGTGTACCTCCTAGGTACAAGGTTTGTCATCTACTTGGATCATCACGCCTTACCATGGCTAAAGACCATAAAAGACTCCACCGGACGCCTCTTTCGTTGGAGCCTTCGACTCTCAGCTTACGACTATGAGGTCAAATACCTCAAGGGCTCGCGTCAGTACGAGGCGGACCTACTCTCCCGTAACCCTTTCTGCGGATTCCTATCCACAGGTCAAATAAAAGATCATCAGGGCGAATTACGGAGGGACACAAGGTATATCCTCAATGACAAGGACCTTATGACCATCATACGACGGGGTGTCACTAAAATAATTGTTCCACCATCACTCCGTGGCACCCTACTACAACGAGCCCATCGCGATTTCAATCACCCGGCATTTCGCAGATGACCAGACTGATCGCAGCCCAATACTATTGGGACGGCATGACAAATGACATCAGGACACATGTAAGAACCAGTTCAGTATGCCAATTGGTCAAACCACCAAAAGGACCTATCTACGGAGAATTGGGACAACTCCCCCCAGCGGTCCTGCCGTACGAACTAGTGTCACTAGATACTATTTCTGGATTCGCGAAATATGGAAATTTTCAATGTGACAATATAGTGGTAAATGTGGTGAGGAGAGAAATAATCACACGACGAGTTGTTAGAGCAATCATCCAAGCAGCCAGCCGAGAGAGAGCGAGCGAGACGTTATCAGCTGAACGACTGTTTTTTCCTGTGTACACAACCGGGGGGCTAACCAGGATAGTCGCCAGGTGGTGACGGCCCCCCCCCTCAGGAATGTGGCCAAAAATGGTCGTAAGTTAGTTTTCTAAAGTGTCTAAGTATATTTAAAGCTGGAGAAGCCAGGAATAGAGAAAATAATTTTACAGTTAAAATTAGTTAAGGTAATGGTGACATAGTTTTATGTAAATAAAATATTGTATAGTACACAAGTAAATATTATTTACAAGCAGTTTTACAAAACCGGGGAGTTTGACATTTAAGGAAATCTTTGAAAATATCAAGGTTATAAAAGGCTATATACAACAAAATCTAATGTACTATAAGGGAAGTGATATGGAGGAGTGTGAACAACGAGAAGAAGAGTCACATACATATGGTGAAATTCTGAAGATCATTAAGACTGGGGAACACTACACTTTAAGATATTTTTCAGGCGGACATGGCAAGGGGAAACTTGTCATGGGCTTTCTATGCTATAAGTGTAGAGTACGAGAAATGAGATTGAGGTTGACAATTGTGTGAGCTCAGGACTGAGGTAAATATAAAACTACATACAATGTTAGAACCTCGGCGAACAGAGCGAGGGGAGACTTGCCCTGGGCCAATCTAACTTATCTATGTAGTTACTTGTGTAGCGAGTCCGAGGGGAAAAGTCCCGTGTGTAGGTGAGGAAGTCGAATGGACTTATATTTAATTTTCGAAGATAAAATAGTTCTAGATGCAAAGGTAGAATTTAGGCGGACAGAGCGAGGGGAAACTTGCTTTGGGCCAGGGCAAGTCTCCCCTCGCTCTGTTCGCCGAGGTTCTAACATTGTATGTAGTTTTATATTTACCTCAGTCCTGAGCTCACACAATTGTCAACCTCAATCTCATTTCTCGTACTCTACACTTATAGCATAGAAAGCCCATGATTCTCTTTAAGGTTAGGGGGATATTGTCATTAAGATAGCATTCCATTGTAGGTGATGAATGAAAGTATTTATAGTGAGAGTAGAGCACTGATTTTCTTATTCTTACATAATCCAGCTGCAAGGACTGATCGGTTGCCGTTCTAATAATTAGGGGGATGTATCTTTGTAGAATATTGAAGTCTGTACTTCCAACAAGCCATGAGAAGCCGGTGTTATTAAGTAGCTCTGTTATACTTTTTACCAGTCCGATATTCTGTTTTAAAGAAATTGAAATGTCCCACAAATGTGCCAAACAAATTGAAGGTAGCCTGCTGCCGTCCATTTTCAGAATTCTAGTCCAGAATTTTAAAGTTAGTTTTTTCACTGTGATATCAATAGAGTTTCTTCCTGTTTCGGCCCTCAAAATATAGCCCGGAGTATAGCTTGAAAGGCACAGAAAACGTCTGAGAAAGGTATCCTGGATTCTATCTAAGATTAAGGCTTGATCATGTGCCCAGATTGGGGCCGCATAGAGTAGGACTGTCAAGATCATAGAATCCAACAATCTCATGCTTGCATGGAAGGATTTGAGCTTGGACTTCAGAATAATATCCCCCACAGCACCCATCGCGGCCATGGTCCTGCCTCTATAATTTAAGGCAACTTGAGTGAAAGAAATCGAAGGGGTGAGCGGGTAGCCCAGGTACGTATATTTTGATGTAACACTTAAAGGACTTTGACCCCAATACCATCTCTCTGAACGCGCCACCTTTCCTCCATTAAGGAAAACCATTATTCTTGACTTGTTTTCATTCAGAGTTAGTAAGTTAGTTTCTAGATAGGTTTTCAGTATATTGATTTTCAATTGAAGGTTTATTTTAGAATCGCCTATCAAAACATTATCGTCGGCATATAGGAGGAGGTGTATGTTTCCGAAATTGGGTAAGTATATTCCTGACAACCCCGAGTCATCAAAAATTTTAATCAAATCATTAATAAAGAGCAGGAATAGGCATGGGGATAGTGGGTCACCTTGGAGCACCCCCGAACGAATTTCAATGAATTCAGTGATAGAATTAATCCAACAAACCGCAGCGGTCATGCCTTCATAATAACATTTAATTAAGTTGACAAATCGGTGATTCAGTCCTATTCTGACTTTTTGTCCATAGCAATGCGTGAGGAACCGTGTCAAAAGCTTTTTTTAAGTCTACGAAGAAGGAGTAACATTTACCTCTTTTCTTCCTTAGGGCAAGTTGGATTACAGATGTCAATATGAAAATATGATCTTTATATGAGTGAGCAGATCTAAAGCCCGCTTGATTCTCTGGGATAATATCATTAGTTTCAATCCATTTGACTAGGCGGGACCTAAGTATTGCTATAAATAGTTTCGCGAAATTGCTCAGCAGTGAGATTCCGCGGTAGTTGGATGGATTATCATAATCGCCATTTTTAAAAATCGGATGGATAATTGACTTCGAGAAGGAGGATGGGAATACAGCTGATCTTAGTATTCTGTTGTATAGATCCTTGAGTAACAGCAAGTAACTGTGGGGAAGGAGCTTGATTGCTTCGTTCGGTACCTCGTCGATTCCAGCTGCTTTACAGTTCTTTAAACGCGAGATTTCTTCTGTTATCTCCCTCATTGTAATTTCCGCCAATAAGCCTGTATCCACTGAAAGCGTGTTTAGTATAGGAAGAATATATTCTGTTGATGTTTCGGATGAGAGTAGTTTGTCGTAAAATTGGTGCCATTCTTGAAGCGATATGTTTCCTTGAATGAAACTTCTTTTTTTATAAATGCTTATTGTTTTCCAAAGGTTTTTAGAGTCATGAGTATTGCTTGATAAATTTACATGCAATGATTGGTAGTATTTTTTCTTTTTATCTCTAATGCAGCATAGAATTTCTTTTTTGAAATATAGTTAACACGGTCTGTTTATTTTTTTGATTTCACATAGATTTTAAGATGGGATTTAGTATTCTTTTTTGTTAGATAACATTCTCGATCAAACCAGGGCTTTGAATTTGGGTTCAATGTTTTGGATCTTCTCTGCATCCCCGCTTTGCCCATAGTATCAATGATTTTATCAGTTAAAAGCCTCATTGTACTATCTATTCAGTGATTCCAATTCAGGTGTATTTCATTTAGTGCCTGCGAGAAAAACTGTGAGATATCATGTGTCCATCTATAACTTGTTAAAGGTGTTGGATTTGTATGTCTCGAGTAATTCACCATCGACTGTAATGAAGTAATTCTGCGATCAGAACCGGGCACTATAAGGGCAGACAAGGTGATAGGGAGATGGTCCGAATATGGAGAACATTCAACTTGGAAGTTCTCAATTAGATCCAAAAGCAAGGGGGTCACCACAAAGTAATCCAAGACCGAAGAGCCACGGTCTGAGATGTAAGTAAATTGCCATTTTGATCTGCCATCGATCTGCCATTTAATATTGTCAGTAAACTATTGTCGAGGAACTCAACAAAATGGGTTGCATTTGGAGAGATCATCTTATCACTGGAATTACGCAGTGAGAAAATATTTGTAGAGAGCGCAAATACATTGTGAAAACCGCCCATAGATCCCGTTCAAATGTTAAGGTCACCCGCCAGCATTATTTCATAGCCACATAATAATCTTTCCTCGAAGAACCTAAATAGTTTGTTTAAGTTGAGTTTAAAAGTATCACCAGGTGGTAAATATGCGACTAGTATACATAGTTTACATACAGAGGTTTGTTTAAAACAAATTGAAATCCAGTTAGGCTCAATTTCTATTTTGTAAATATAATTTGCAAGCATTTTACCGATTCCGACCAGTATTCCACCAGACGGTCTTCCAGTCTTGAAACATCTTGTAGCCAGCGATTCATAAATAGTAAATTCATGTATGTCAACTTGTATATTGCGGTCGAGCCAGGTTTCTGCAAGTGCAAAAATATGATAATGTTTTACATATTCGAGAAGATCAAACAATGAACTAGCTCTCATGTATCCATTTATGTTCCAGTATAAAATGTCTATAGAGTTTTTACATTTAGTAGGTTTCAATTGTAGGTCTGGTGATATTACCAATTCTCTTTTGTTTGTATTTTCAGCCAGTTGCTATAACTCCGCACCTTCCTTGGTGATAATTTTACCATTGAAAACCCGATATACTGTTCCATTAACAATCAGTTTATCATCCCTAAGTTTTGCCGTGATTCCTTTGTTTAAGAATTCTTTCCATTTAGGAATCAACAGTCGGCGTTGTTCTCTGGTACTAGGAGAGTAGTCCTTGTTTACAAAGATCTTCAAGTTCCTTAATTTAAATGAATTTTTAAACATCTTTATTCTATCGCTGTGTTCTGGAACCTCTACCAGCATTGGGGCTTTATCATTTTTGGATAACCTCCTGCACCTGGAAATAGTGATCTCATCCGAGATCTGCATCTTGTCCTTTATCAAACTTTTTATTTTGGCGCGGGATTCATCAGGATTTTCACTTCCATTATCTTCCATACCGTAAAAAATCAAGTTTTTCATCTCCATAAAACTAACTCGACTCTCAAGTTCTCTAATCTTTTTGAAATTCACTTCAACGGCGCTCGCAGTTAATTCCAGAGAAGATTCATGCTGTTGTACACGGGTGTCAAATATCTGCATCCCTAGTTCAATCGCAGATAGCCTAGATTCGAGTTTTGAGCCCCAATCATCCATTTTAGTAGAGAGTGCCGCAATCAGTTCTTTTAGGTCTTTCTCCATAGGCGTTTCTAGAGTTTTTTGTCTTGTTACTTTAGGGCCTGGGTTACTCTCGATACCCGAGGTCAATAACAATGCTAGTATTATAATTCTCAAATTTGATTTACTATAACGAAAACGTGTAGAGAGCCCAAATTTTTTCACTTGATCTAAAGCAGTCAGCCTTTCGCAATTTGCATCATTTTCATCCCTAAAATCAAAATTTGCATAACCCAGTAGCCAGCCAACGCGCTCATTTACATGATGAGTGATGCATAAAAACAAGATACATGTATATATTAGACCTATATTCATTTTTCCTTTTCTACACTCTTTTCTTCCGAGAAATAAAAGATAAATTTCCTCTTTCCCTATACAAGAATTAGAGTAACTCAGCAGAAAGGCAAAAACTAAAAATATCAAGAAAATGAAATACTTAACGGGAGCTGTAGTTACCTGCTGCCTCTTCGGTTGGCCACCTAGCGGGGAATCCGGTAAAAGGATTATATATAGATTGAATAGTAAACATGGAGAAAGAGAATAAGTCAGCGTGGCGACGCCACTTGCAGGTTACATCAACAGGAAGTGACGTCAGCTGCAGTGTTGCCGAAGCCAGCCGCCCGCCGTCACGGTCTAGCAATCTCCTCCCTCGAAGTGATCCCTTCTTTATGGATTACTTCGCCGTTTAAAAGTCTTCTTGTGTAGTACCCACTTACAAGCAATTGGGGCAGAGTCTTTTGGTAGTTCTGTTAGTTCCCAAACTTTGTGCTTTCTCAAGGATTCCAATTCTTCTTCGATTGCTTCAAGCCAATGCTCAGCTTCAGGGCCTTGGATAGCTTCTTTATACGAAGTAGAACCTCCTTTATTTACTTCAGTACTGAGGAGTTCAATTGAGCTCTGAGCATTTCTCTGGTTCCTTGGGATCATTGGATGAGATCGAGTAGGAGAAGGCTTTACAGTATCTTCATTATGGCTGTCCTCTTCTATAGGTATCACGTCTTCTTGATCTAATAAAGACACTGGATACTCTTCAATCTCCCGTTGAGTCTCATAGCTGTAGTGTTTAACTGATGGAAGCACCTCCCAGTTGCTGTCGTTCCTCAATACATCACTCTCTTTGAAGACACAGTCCCGAGATTCCACCACTTTCTTCATCTCAGAAATCCACACTCTGTAGCCACGTCCTCTGAGTGCATACCCAACAAGGTTACCTTTGACAGCTATCCTTTCGAGTTTGGATTTACGGACTTGTCTTGGAATATGGACAAATACTTGACAGCCAATAGCTCTTATGTGTTTAAGGCTAGGCTTGTTCCTTGTCCACAGTTCATATGGCGTGCTTTCGCCATTGTGATTGTTGAGAACTCTGTTTCTGACATAGGCTGCGGTGTAAGTCAGCTCCGCCCAGGAAGCCTTTGGCAGACCACTTCCAGATATAGTGCTCCTGACAAGATCTAGGAGTGTCCTATTCATTCTCTCTGCCACACCAATCTGTTGGGGTGTATACGTCATAGTGTTCATGGTAAACGGTTTGCGGATTTCGACAAATTAGAAAGAAGGAATCATATATCGCCGCAACTCTTTTTATTATTATAGCGGTTAAGGAAGCTTTCGGGCAAGCCCTTCTTCAGCTAATTATATTGTACAAACAAAGAGAGATTATATATAGTTTTTAATATAAAACAAAATAAACGAAAAGAATTTTACCACGCCCTTATCGCCCTCGTTCAATAGCACCGCGTGGCCACGTCATGTCTGATCCTAACTTCAAATGTAATATGGTACAAAAATATCTTAAAAGAAAGTTACGTAATTGAATAAATATAAAGAATCAACTATAAACAGTTCAACGGATTTAGTGGAGATTTTTAGGCTAGAAGGGGAACGTACTGTGATGGCAACTGTATACTTTTGTTTAATGGTTTAGGGTGCTTCATGGTTTCTATTGCTTCAAGAATGAGTCTTTGGGTTTTAGTTTTGGCATTTGTATGGAGGATTCTGGTATTATTGAAGTCTGGAGTGTGTCCGGTTTCTCTGACGTGGTCAACAATTAAGGAGTTTGGGTTTAGTTTAGAGATGTTTCTTTGGTGTTCTTTGATTCTGATTGAAAGATCTCTTGATGTCTCGCCGATGTAGACACTATTGCAGTTGAGGCAGGGAATTTGGTAAACTATATCTTTTTTCTGTTTCTGGTCGGTGCTTTTGGTGATTGGGTTTCTTAGAATCGAGCCCATGGAAGGTGAACCTCTGAAGATGGTTTTTATGCCAAAACTTTTGAGTTTGCGGGCTATTGTAATTGTAGATTCTGTATATGGTAAGTAACAGGTGGAGATGTACTGATTGGAGTTATTTCTGGGAGTCCCTGGTTTATATCTATTTCTTTTAATGAAAGGAAGCGGGTATCCAGATTTAAGAAGCTGGTTTTCGATAGATTTAAGTTCCTTGTTGTATTCTATTTTTGAAGAACAGTGGGTGAAAGCTCTTTTCGTCAAGGTACGTACAACTGTTATTTTGTGGGAGATGGGAGAATTGGAGGCAAAGTGTAGGTACTGCGTTGGGGAGGTAGGTTTTCTATAAACTTTTGTTGTAAAACCGGTTCTATTTCTAGTAAATAAAATGTCGAGGAATGGCAGGCTTCCGTTATTTTCTTTTTCTATTGTAAATTGAATAGATGAGTTGAAGCTATTGAGGGTTTCTAGGATGCGATTTTCACTGTTTTCTGTGATTATGCAAAAAATATCATCGACGTATCTTGACCAGATTAATATTTCGTTGGGTTTTACTTCAGTAATCCATGAGTCAATGGTGGAGAGAACTATTTCGGCTAGAATTGTAGACAGTGGGCTTCCCATCGGGGTGCCTTTTATTTGGTTGTAGTATTCTCCTGTAAATTTAACTGTTGTGCTCTTTAAACAGATTTCAGTGAGTTTCAGGATTGCAAGGTGGTCCGGGTATGCTTCTTTATGTTTGATTAGGATGGTTTGTAGGGAGTCCATTATTAAGTCGTGGGGGAGGCTTGTGTATAGGTCTTTGACATCATATGAAACGATTCGGTGATTGGTTTTTAATTTGAAATTCTTCATTTTTTGTAGAATTTCTTCAGGATTTTTAACAATGTGAGGTAGATTTTTGGTTATTTCAGAAAGTCTATTGGCTAGATGTTTGGAGAGAGAATATGCTGGTGATTGGTTATAGGCGACTATTGGTCTGAGGGGGGTGTTTTTCTTATGGATTTTAGGAAGGCCGTAAATATATGGGTGGGTTCCAGGATTTTCAGGATTTTCCAGAATTTGTTTCTTCAAGGACTGATCGATAATTTGGTTTTTAAGGAGTTGATGTATAGATTTTTTAAAAGCTGTTATTGATTTTGATGCTTCCTGTGGCTCTATTTTAATGAAGAATTCGGTATTGTTCAGGTGCGTTTTCATTCTATTTATGTAATCTTCAGTATTTAAGATTACAACAGATCCGCCTTTGTCTGCTTGGGAGATTGTGATGTTTTTGTTTTTGGATAGGTTGTTTAGGATAGAGATTTCTTTATTGATGCGACGATGGGATTCTTTATTGTGCTGGGATGTGCGATTACTGGGTGTGGGGGCTAGTGTGGAAGCCACAAAGTTTCTGATCAATGTGCACATTGTTATTCGATATGTTATGTATGCCGGATTCTATGGAGCTAATGATTTGGGGTAAAAACACATTTTTGATTGGACGGTATGATAGACCTTTGTTTAACAAGGAAATCTCTGATGGGTTGAGTTCATATTCAGATAGGTTGACAATGCAGTGATTGTCTTCGGGGAAATGGTATTTCTTTTTCCAGTGATCTATTTTCTTTTCATGTTTGAGGGCAGTAGAAGTATTCTGAAGGATTATTTTCGAAGTTATTTCTTGTATAAGTTTAGTTGTTATGTCGGAAGGGGTGTGCAAGGTAATGATTCCAATAAGGCATTTAACTTTTGCTGATAGGAAGGATATTTTTGAAAAACAACCTTTGATTCTAGCTTCGAGAAGCTTTTTACCTGTATGCTCTAAAACCGTTTTTGAGAAACTGTTTTTGATGGGATCTTTAAGGCGTAGAACTGGGGGAATGAACTTGGCAGTTTTGCATCTCTGGTTGAACTTGAGGTGGGAACGCCATCTGGCAAGACTGAGGGATGCTCTCTCTAGCTGTACGAAATAAAATAAATAATTGAAAGCGCCGTTAGCGTTGGTATTCATGGTAAACGGTTTGCGGATTTCGACAAATTAGAAAGAAGGAATCATATATCGCCGCAACTCTTTTTATTATTATAGCGGTTAAGGAAGCTTTCGGGCAAGCCCTTCTTCAGCTAATTATATTGTACAAACAAAGAGAGATTATATATAGTTTTTAATATAAAACAAAATAAACGAAAAGAATTTTACCACGCCCTTATCGCCCTCGTTCAATAGCACCGCGTGGCCACGTCATGTCTGATCCTAACTTCAAATGTAATATGGTACAAAAATATCTTAAAAGAAAGTTACGTAATTGAATAAATATAAAGAATCAACTATAAACAGTTCAACGGATTTAGTGGAGATTTTTAGGCTAGAAGGGGAACGTACTGTGATGGCAACTGTATACTTTTGTTTAATGGTTTAGGGTGCTTCATGGTTTCTATTGCTTCAAGAATGAGTCTTTGGGTTTTAGTTTTGGCATTTGTATGGAGGATTTTGGTATTATTGAAGTCTGGAGTGTGTCCGGTTTCTCTGACGTGGTCAACAATTAAGGAGTTTGGGTTTAGTTTAGAGATGTTTCTTTGGTGTTCTTTGATTCTGATTGAAAGATCTCTTGATGTCTCGCCGATGTAGACACTATTGCAGTTGAGGCAGGGAATTTGGTAAACTATATCTTTTTTCTGTTTCTGGTCGGTGCTTTTGGTGATTGGGTTTCTTAGAATCGAGCCCATGGAAGGTGAACCTCTGAAGATGGTTTTTATGCCAAAACTTTTGAGTTTGCGGGCTATTGTAATTGTAGATTCTGTATATGGTAAGTAACAGGTGGAGATGTACTGATTGGAGTTATTTCTGGGAGTCCCTGGTTTATATCTATTTCTTTTAATGAAAGGAAGCGGGTATCCAGATTTAAGAAGCTGGTTTTCGATAGATTTAAGTTCCTTGTTGTATTCTATTTTACGTCATAGTGTGTTCATGAACTATTCCAACGCTCGTGCAGAAAGTGTCCCATTCCTTGGAACAAAATTCCAAGTCATTATCCGTACGTATTCGTTTTAGTTTCCGGCTGGTTTGTTTCTCAGATGCTTGAATCCACTCTTTGACTTTTACCAGAGTTCCGCCTTTGTTTTTCAGGAAAAATACACTTGCATATCTCGTAGATTCATCAATGATGGTTAAGACGTACTTGGCTCCTCCCCAGCTCAATACGTCAAGTGGACCCATCAAGTCCGCATGCACCAAGTCCAACGGCATGATTTCTTTTTCCTCCTTTTGTGAGTGCTGAAGGAATGGCAGACGGTAAGACTTGCCGATCAAGCAGTCTTCGCACTTTTCTGGCTTTGCCGGGCTGCAATCAAGTCCTCTTACGCTTTGGTTCTTGGCCATCTTTGCTACCGTATATGCATTTACATGCATCAGCCTTTTGTTCCAAAGATCCAGTGTAAGCTCTTCCTTGCATTCAGATGCAAGAGAAGCACGATCATTCTGATCTATCGGAGAGGATGGAGTAGTCTGGACGTAGTAGAGTCTACCCAACCTTTTTCCCTCTATCAAGAGTTTACCTTTCATGTCCATAATGTGGCAATCACGCTTGTTGAAGACAACTTTTTTTACCGTTTTCTATCATTTGGAGTACAGACAGAACACTGTGACGCATATCTGGAACGTACAAGGTGTTCTGGGCAACCAAATTGCTGGCATCTTCCTTGTCTCCAACAATATTGGCACTGACAGTACCGATACCACATGCTTCTATAGAAGAGCCATTCGCAATAGTGATGGAACTCGTATTGCTTGTGCACTCTTTCAGACATGTAAAGTAATCTCTCTAGGGAGTCATATGGTGCGTCGCTCCAGAATCTATGATCCAGGTCTCGGCGGTAGCTCCAAACAAAGTGTTGCACATTGGCGACATATTTACGCTTTTGTTTTGGTCAAACCTCTTTGGTCTTTGTTCATTCTTTCCTTTCTTCCTGCATTCCCTTGCATAATGGCCTTTACCTCCACATTTGAAACAAACAACCTTTGCTTTAAATTGTTTTTCTGTTTCAATGGGCTTCTAAGAGGCATTAACGACCATGGCACCCACATCTTTTGGTAGATTTGACGAACGCCTTTCTGCTTCTGTCAACAGCCGTCTTTTAACTGTGGCGGTCGTGAAGTCTGAATTAGGCAAGTTACATATGGTTGAGACAACGGTGTCCCAATCCTCTGGTAATCCACCCAAAAGAACCATAGCCAAATCGCCATCATCAATTTTGTCGCCAATTTGGGCCAGTTCGTTTACAATGTGGTTTATCTTCCCCATATACCCTTCCATATTGCTGTGCTGAGTCAACCTTTCGCCATACTAACTGCCTTCTTAGTTGTACGGCTCGATATCTACTATCCTTTGGTGCGTATAATTTTTCCAGTTCCTCCCAGACCTCTTTCGGAGTATTCAAATGTTGAACATGCAATTGTTGTTCATCATTAATCCCGAGGCAAATTTTTGCAAACGCCTTACCCTCCCGCGACAAAAAGGTTTTGTTGCAACAAGGTCACTAGGGTCAGGCTTAGCCTCTCCTGGATTGATCAAACTCCACAAGTCGTTTTCGATTAGAACGAGTTTCATCTGGAAGCTACAGCTGGAGTAATTATCACCATTTAATTTTGTGATCGTCGTGTTTGCCATTTTACAAAATATTTGATAAGTAGAAAAAAGGATGGGCCAAGTAATCAAAGAAAATTTGGTTACTCACGTTTTAGGCCATGCGCTTCTTCAGTTTGACGTTTTAGGTCTTGCGCTTTTTCAGTCTCATAATCTTTGTTGTATTCCAATTTGATTACACACAGCACTTAACGTTAATTATTATTTAATTAACTACAAGGTAAAAGGATTATATATAGATTAAATAGTAAACATGGAGAAAGAGAATAAGTCAGCGTGGCGACGCCGCTTGCAGGTTGCATCAACAGGAAGTGACGTCAGCTCCAGTGTTGCAGAAGCCAGCCGCCCGCTGTCACGGTCTAGTAGTTTTTTTTTTATTGTTTTTTCATATATTATTATTTAAATCAATGTGAAATATCTATAGCGAAGCTATAAAGAAAATTCTCTAAAAGGAACTCTAGCAGTTAAACCTTCCTAATGCGATCCTTTCCTACATGGCCACCACTTTCCCTAAGGCGTCCAGTTTTTACGGACATAATTAATCATTCAAATGACCCTCTGTGAAGTGATCACACGGTTTGGAACATAAAGTGGTCGTAACAGGAAAAGGTTTGATTATGTATCCCTATATATTGCGGCATTTACTGTTATATTTGTAAATATTTCCTCCTATATCTCGTTTCTTTTATTTTTGGTTTATGCAAAGCAGGCTGTTTTGCATACTTGTTGTTTGTACTGAGCTATTTATTCGATTGCCTCGGCTGAGTGGATCGAGACTATCTTACTAAGAATAAAACTTTACCTAATTTTAACATCGACTTCTCTTCGTTAATTTATTTTCTACGCGACATTTTTGGTGGAGATTCCGGGTAAATCCAAGACGGCACTTAGAAGGAGCTTCCGATTGCAAGGCCTACAACCCCAATACGGATTTGAGGATCTGCCAAGCAGCACAAGGATGGTAAAAACTGAAGTTTCTGGAACTCCCGAAGTTTTCGGAACAAATGCTGGACCACAATCTTATGCCTGTCATATCCCATGGAATCCTCCGACTTTCTCTGGCGAGAGTGCTCAAGATCCCCAGAAATGGATCAAAATGCTTGAAAGGGTCGCAAAATACAACAAATGGGATGAGACTCAAAGCCTTGCCAATGTTGTATTCTACCTCGAGGGAACAGCCGCCCAGTGGTTCGATAACAACGAGGACATTATTGATTCATGGACTCAATTCAAGACTGATCTTTGTGAAGTGTTTGGGCAAAAAGAGGAGCTTACTCGACGAGCCGAAATGACACTAAAGACCAGAGCTAAAAGGCCTGGAGAGGCAACCGAATCTTACATTCAAGAAATCCTATCACTGTGCTCACGAGTTAACCCCGAAAGGGAGGAGGAAGAAAAAGTTGGACATTTGATGAAGGGGATTGCCGAAGATTTCTACCTAGCTCTAATTGTCAAAGATCCCACAACTGTTGACGAGCTGGTGAAATTTTGCCGACAGCTAGAGAACATGAAACAACGCCGCATTAAAATAACACGTTATGAAAGATTACCAAACGTGACTCCGATCTCGTCGGACTTTGAAGAAGATTTGGCCCTAAAGATTCGACGGATGGTCCAGGAGGAATTGCAAAAGATTATGCCTAAAATGACCGAGGTGGAACCCTTTGGGACAAGTGACGTGTATTCATTGGAGGCCATAGTTAAAGAGGAGGTGCAACAAGTACTCGCCCCAATTACAAGTCGAAATAGTCAATCTCAAAGAAGGAGAACGTTTGTACCAAGATTTCGACGAGAAGACGACTACACTCCATATGCCCCCAGAACATCTGACCAATGGCGAACGGTTGATAACCAACCTATCTGTTTCCATTGCGGGAAGCCAGGACGTGTCGTACGTTACTGTCGAGAAAGAAGACGTACTTTTGAGGAAGCCAGATAAAGAAGAACACTTCCATCAGCCGACAATGCAACCACACAAAGACCCTACGATTTAAATGACGATTTTCCAACTCTCCCTAGACCCGGAGGTTTTGGCCGCAGTGCATCACCATATCCAGGCAGAGGAAGAATGCAAAAAAGAAGAAGCCAATCACCAGGGGCAGGTCGTTTGTCAAACCGCTCACCCCGACGCCTAAATGAGGAAAACTAGGATGCGCGACCTATACGAGTATGGGGGGTGAGGCCGCAGGTTTTGAAAATCCTCCATCATCGACGTCTGCTAAATTAAAACGGAATTGTTTAAAAGGGAACATTAATGGACTGGAAACTACAATATTGATAGACTCGGGCGCAAATTATTCCGTGGTTTCAGAAAAGTTTAGAAGACGTCTGAGAACTCCATTTTTTGTTGAATCTGGACCAGTCGTTAAAGTCGCCAATGGAAAGCTTGTTGAAATTTTGGGAAAATGTTCACTAAAGGTCCATATCAATTATCTCGCCACAACCTTTGAATTCATCGTGATTCCTGATTGCAGCCACGACATAATTTTGGGGTGGGATTTCTTCAAAGCAACGAGAGCGGTTATTGATTGTGTTCATCAAGAATTGTATTTGGAAGAAACACTACCAATAAATGATGACCAAATTAATCTTGATGTATACTCTGCTGATAATTATGTAATTCCACCTAAACAAGTTGTAAGATATCAGTAGTGGGTACACCACTTTAAGAAAATATAGATGTTTTAATCTGCCCAAATTGGGAACTATCAATAAGAAAGGAATTTATTATATCTTCCCTTCTAACAACATTTCAGCAAGGGAGAGCAGATTTGTGGATAGCAAACGGAAACGCGAAACCACTGATGATCCCTTCGCGTATGGCCCTTGGCACCATGAGCGATGTTGATGTTGGCTCCATATGCTCCTTGAAATGCGATGAATTAATCCAAGAAGAAGAGATGTGGACTACCAAATTGGACCAGAAGATAGAAGCAATGATCGACTCGAATCTTACTGAGGATCAGCAAAATAAGATGATGAATGTTCTTAAGAAATTTTCGAATGTATTTGATTTTTCTGGGAAGTCCCAACCTGCCCGAAGTAAAATAAAACATAAGATTGACACGGGTGATCACGCTCCAACAAAACAGAGGCCTTACCGAGTGTCTGGAATGGAGAGGAAAATCATACAGCAGGAAGTTGACAAAATGATGAAACAAGATATAATTCAAATTTCTGAAAGTCCATGGTCTTCGCCTGTAGGTCTTGTGAAGAATAAGAATGGGTCTTGGAGGTTTTGCGTTGACTATCAACAACTTAATAAGATCACCAAGAAAGATGTTCATCCATTACCACGGGTTGATGATGCTTTGGATAATTTATCAGGGGCCAGGTATTACTCAAGTATGGATATAAGAACCGGCTATTGGCAAATTGAAGTGGATGAGCATGATAGAGAGAAGACGGCATTCATTACACCTGATGGTCTCTGCGAATTTAGGGTAATGCCATTTGGCCTCTGTAACGCCCCAGCTACATTTGAGAGGATGATGGATACCGTTTTGAAAGGACTAAAATGGAACATCTGTCTTTGCTATTTGGATGATATAGTGGTTTATGGTCCTTCATTTGAAGAACATATAAAAAGGTTAGAAGTTGTTCTAGAATGCCTTCAACAAGATGGATTGAATGTGAACCATGAAAAATGTCTTTTTGGCTCAAGACAATTGAAGATATTAGGACACGTTGTCAATGAAAATGGAATACATCCAGACCCCGAAAAGGTTAAAGTCATTTTGAAGTTTCCATCTCCTAAAAGTATAACTGATATCAGAAGTTTCTTAGGATTGTGCTCTTATTATAGACGATTTGTTGAAAACTTTTCCTGCAAAGCAAACCCCTGAATGACCTTTTAAAAAACGATGCCAAATTCTGTTGGAATAAAGAACAAGAAAATGCCTTCGAGATTCTTAAAGAAGCTTTAACCTCTGAACCTGTTCTTGGGCACTTTGTTGAAGACGCCGAGATCAATATACACACCGACGCCAGTGGATACGGCATTGGAGCAGTGTTGATCCAAATACAAGGAGGTGCTGAAAGACCAATAGCTTATGCATCCAGGACCCTTACAAAGGCTGAAAAGAATTACTCTACCACTGAGAAAGAACTGCTTGCGGTTGTTTGGGCCACATCCAAATTTAGACCCCATCTTTTTGGCCGAAATTTCACAGTTGTTACAGATCATCATTCATTGTGCTGGCTTGCAGGACTTAAAGATCCTTCCGGACAACTCGCTAGATGGGCGCTCAGACTGCAAGAGTTCGACATCACCGTAGTCTATACGAGTGGGCGCAAACATAAAGACGCCGACTGTTTATCAAGGAACCCTGTACCAGAAGAGCAAGAAGACTTCCCCAATATAATATCGATCATTGATATTCGTGCAGAACAAAGTCGAGACCCCAATTTAGCAAAAATCATAGACAAAATAGAACAAACTGGACCTTTTAAAGGCTTCGAAGTTATGGACGGAGTAGTTTATAAAAGATACTACGAGCCATATGGAAGGCAACGGCTTCTTGTACTTCCAAAGCAAATGCGGCCTGGAAATCCTCAAAAATATTCACGATGCACCTACTGCTGGTCACTTGGGTTTTGCCAAAACTTATGATCGGGCACGTAAAAGATTCTTTTGGGGAGGAATGTATAAGACCATTCGTCAGTATATAGCGCATTGCAGAGAGTGCCAGCGCAGGAAGAGTGTTCCACAACGACCGCCTGGACAACTTATGCCTATCCCACCGACAATTTTTTTTTTCGAAAAGATAGGAATGAATTTATTAGGGAGATTTTGCAACTACAAAGGCGATTCCAGAGGCAGGAGCCATGGAAATTGCTAAGTTTATTGTCGAAGAAATTATTCTCCGACACGGAGCTCCTCAGAAGATCATCACCGACCGTGGTACGAACTTTATGTCCCAAATAATTAAGGAAATAAATAATTTAAGTGGGATAAATCACCTCAAGACTACAGCCTATCATCCGCAGACTAATGGTTTAACTGAAAGGTTAAACAAAACATTGACCGACATGTTGTCCATGTACCTTGACGTGGAACAGAAAAACTGGGACGAAGTTCTGCCATTTGTAACATTTGCTTATAACACCGCTAAGCAAGAAACTACAGGCTTCAGCCTCTTCTTCCTAGTGCATGGCCGCGATGCCGAAACAACTTTAGATTCACTCCTTCCATATCGCGACAATGATGATGTTGGTGATTATGTTCAACATCTCATTACCACAGCTGAAGAAGCCCGACACCTTGCACAACTACATCTCTATCGAGGTCAAGAAAAAGACAGAAAATACTATGACAGGAAATATCGACCTGTCGATTATAATGTGGGAGACCTTGTATGGCTCTTCATTCCAGTGAGAAAATTTGGACTCTCAGAAAAGCTAATTAAGAAATACTTCGGTCCCTACCGTATCACAAGAAAATTGTCACCCCTCAATTACGAAATTGAGGCCATTTCTGACTCTCCAAAACGTTGTAAAACAAGAGACACAGTAGATGTACTTAGAATGAAGCCATATTTGGATCCAATACTTCAAGAAGAAATATCTGGCTCAACCCCAAACAAGGAACCTGTTCTGAAACAAAGATTCTCCGACACAGAACCGATATCAGGCCCTGTGACAAGATCAAGAGCTAGACGGATGCAAATTGGTCAATAACCTTCAATTGAACAGCGGGACGCTGTTTCTTTTCAAAGGAGGGAAAAGTGCGGCATTTACTGTTATATATGTAAATATTTCCTCCTATATCTCGTTTCTTTTATTTTTGTTTTATGCAAAGCAGGCTGTTTTGCATACTTGTTGTTTGTACTGAGCTATTTATTCGATCGCCTCGGCTGAGTGGATCGAGACTCTCTTACTAAGAATAAAACTTTACTTAATTTTGACATCGACTTCTCTTCTTTAATTTATTTTCAACGCGACAATATATAAAAGTCAGTGTATGTATGTGTGTTTGTTCCTATGTCGGCTATACACGTCCACAATACGTAACTAATCTGACTGAAATTTCAACAATATATAGAGAAGAATCAGGAAAAACTTATAGTGAAAATTTCAGGTCTCTATCCCGAATATTCTTCGAGTTATTTGCAAATTGCTTTGCAAATTTGCCCTTTGGCTCGCAAGCAGCGCCTCTAGCGGTGAAGATGAGAGATAATATCAGTTGACCTAATGTACATGTAAAACGTGTTTTAACAGGACGTAGAGAAAAATCTGGAAGAGATATTTATCGGATTTTTAGCCAAGAAAATTTCAAATTGACAGGTTCTGGGCATAAATAGTTGTTTTTTAGTTAAAAAATTACAATATTTCTGTATCATATTTGATTATCAGATACAAAATCATATCCGGAAAAATTCAAAATAGCAGAGACCACGGGTGTGTGGAATGGTGGAGATCCATTATTCCGGACGCAGCCCAGGCAGCCCAGACAGCTCAAGTGTCGACTGTAAACACGGCGGCGTCAGCCGCCAACATAAACATTAGAACACGGCTTGGTTTTGCTACCCACCAGTCGCGTGTTTTCCTCTGTCCTCTTAATATGTATTAAATAAAGTTAGTTAGAAGGAGATTTTTACCCTCTCCTTTCTGCTATTTAGTGATCTTATTTAAATCCTTGCAACAGCCCACAAAGAATCATCACAGCGAATTCTTCTACCGAACTCGCTCAGTGTTTTGTGAACCGACTACCCCTACATTTCTACACAAAGTGGCGACCCCGGGTGGGCTTCTGACAAGGCAAGATCAAGTGGATTAACGGCGGAGTACAAGTTCAAGACTTAAGATAAGTACCTTTAGTTTTACCCTCTGTTATAGTGTTTTTTGAAAAATGGAAATTTTAAAAAAGCATAGAAATTTACTTAGAAAGCGACTAACTCGCATCTTGAAGACGACAGAAGAGTTTCTGTCAGGTACTCCACCGATACCTGTAGAGGACGTTAGCGAAGAGGAACTAGAGCAAGACGATGAGGAAGCCTTGCAATATTCTCAGAGATATAAGAGGATATATAAAAAATGTCTCGCTCTTGTTGAACCCAGGATCACTGCATCCAGTCCCACGACCAGTGAAGTGAGCTTCGCTTCTAGATCACACCATAGAACTGTAAAACTACCCAAGATAGAATTAAAGAAGTTTACAGGAGAAATAAAAGATTGGTTGGGATGGTGGGCACAGTTCAACAAGATACATGTCGATCCCACTTTAGAAGACAGCGACAAGTTTCAATATCTTGTGCAATCTATGTCGCCG
This sequence comes from Cordylochernes scorpioides, assembly GCA_030710605.1. Taxonomy (NCBI): domain Eukaryota; kingdom Metazoa; phylum Arthropoda; class Arachnida; order Pseudoscorpiones; family Chernetidae; genus Cordylochernes; species Cordylochernes scorpioides. Next base: position 39,964,791 of record CP092869.1, on the reverse strand, counting down.
GGAACCAGAGCTAGTAAACTGGTTGATAGTTACCCCCTGACTGCCGAGAATTACCCCAAAGTTATAGAAACTTTGACAGAAAGATTTGGAAGGCCTGAAATGTTGCAACAGGTCTATGTCAGGGACCTTATCCGCCTTATGATCGACTGCTCCTCCAAACAACAGTTGAAGGTGACTTCATTTTATGATGAGTTGGTGACTCATTTGAGAGCATTGGAATCCTTAAAGATTGAGGCCAGACAGATGTCTGTATTTATATTTCCAATGATTGAGGCATGTCTCTCAGAGGAACTCATGAAGGCTTGGCAAAGAAGCCCCCTCCAGATGTCAAGATTGATGCTAATGATTCGACTCAAACTAGAGTTGACCTAATTATGGAGTTTCTCCAAAAGGAAGCTGCAGCAGAACAAGACAGAGCCTTAGCTGGATCCAAGTTTGGACTTAGATCTCTGAAACAAGATAGAAACGTGGGCAGACAATCACATCCTGCTAAGATACCTACGGCCTCTGGACTCTCTGCTGGACGTGCCCAGAATTGCATCTTTTGTAATAAAGATCATAAAAACACAGAATGTCTTGCTGCGCGCAGAATGAGCATTAAAGAAAGAAGAGAGCGTATTAAAAACGCTAAATGTTGTTTCTCCTGCCTCCAACCAGGTCATATCTCTTCTAATTGTAGAAGGCGCATAACTGAATGTATTCGTTGTAAGAAAAAGCACCTTGATATTTTATGCCCTCTTAATGCTCCTGGACGAGAGTCAGCGTATGAAGACAAGGAACAGGTGGAAAACTGTGACGTTTCTCCTACAGTTGAAAACGGAGTTTCATTCTCCGGTCTTAGCGCTTCGTCTCTGATTTTGCTACAGACTCTGAAGATTAAGGTCGAAGGTGCGACTTCGGCGAAAGTAGTGCGTGCCCTCCTTGACACAGGTTCCCAACGATCCTATATTTTGTCTAAAACTGCCCAGGATCTCGGACTATCTTCCATTGGTCAGGAATCACTTAAACATGTGGTGTTTGGAGGTCATACTAGTGAAAGTGTTCACCAAGAATACAGAGTCAATTTGGGTCATGCATCGGGGAATTTTAAGATGGTAGCGAAGCTTCTTGACCAACAAAAAATCTGTGGTAGCCTACCAAGATTGAGCCGCGGGCCATGGTTGAAAGAACTCAAAGCCCGCAGAATATGGGTTCCTGATATTGGAAAGGATGACATGGAAATTGAAATACTTCTAGGATGCGATGTATTGGGATCTATTTTCATGAGGAAAACTTGTGTGTTGTCAAATGGCTTGACTGCGTCGCAGACGCGTTTCGGATGGACTTTAATGGGAGAATGTCAGCCAGGTAGTGACGTTTCACTCGCTCATCATGTTACAACGATGACAATTTCGGAGAGCAGTATAACCAATCTGTAGAATCTCGATGTTCTTGGCATTATGGATCCTATTGAGGTTAAACAGAGAGATCAGAGAGACGCACTGGCGCGTCGACATTTTCTAAAAACAGTCCAACATTCTGTTTCAGGAAGATATGTTGTTTACCCCCCGTGGACTGTAGAGAAAGCTAAAATCGCGGACAACAGGGAGGTTGCTATGAAGAGATTAGAACAGACGACTAAGAAATTAATCTCTTTGAATCTTTATGAGGACTATGATGATATTTTCCGAGGCTGGTTAGATGATGGGATAATTGAGAAAGTCCCAGCTGAACAACACGACGCTGAGGCCTTCTACCTGCCTCACCGTCCTGTGGTGAAACTCTCCAGTGGGACTACGCCTATCAGGCCTGTCTTTGATGCTTCTAGCAAGGTCTATAGATCCCCATCTTTAAATGACTGCCTTGAAAAGGGACATAACCTCATAGAGATGATTCCCAACCTTATGCTAAGGTTTAGAAATGGCAAGTTTGGTGTCGTGGCAGACATTAAGAAAGCGTTTCTTCAGATTGAGGTGAATGAAAGGGACAGAGATTACCTGCGTTTTCTGTGGTATTCCCAAAATAGAGAAAAGACAGAAGTATTCCGACATAGACGTGTCGTTTTCGGCGTTAACTGTAGTCCTTTCATTTGGGGGGCAGTAATAGAATACCACCTGTCTAATGTTCGATCTGAACATAAACCGTTAGCTCAGAGGTTGCAGAAATCCTTTTATGTGGACAATTTAGTCACAAGCGTGAACTCTTTTGAAGAGTTACAAGATCTCAAATTGACCGCAACGTTCATCATGGATAATGCTAGGTTGGAGCTAAGCCGTTGGGAGCATAGCCTGGACGTGGCCTCCGATACTTACTTGATATCTAAAGAGATTGGTGTATGTTGGGATAAAAGGGAAGATTGTTTGTCATGTGAAATTCCCGTAGCCATACCCCCCAAGATAACCAAAAGGAGTATCCTGTCCTGCTTAGCTCAGATATATGACCCTATTGGATTTCTGAGTCCAATATTAATAAAGCCTAAAATTCTATTGCAAAAAGCTTGGACTCTAAAGTTGGCATGGGTCGATGAATTGGACCGTCACTACAAGGATGAACTAAGCCTATGGTTCGACGACCTTCAGCTGCACAAAGACCAGGCAATTCCTAGGAATTTCAATCCATTGATGGTACCGCAAAAGGACTGGCAGATACACACGTTTGTTGATGCTAGTAGTGAAGCTTATGCTGCTGTGGTCTTCCTTCGGACTCGGGTTGGTGACAAAGTTGAAGTGCATATGATGGCGGCTAAGTCTCGAGTCGCTCCTCTTAAGAGACCTACGATACCACGACTTGAACTTTTAGCCTGTGTTGTAGGAGCACGATTAAACAAGATGATCTTTGAAGCTCTAGAGTTAAAAGATTTTAAAAATGTTTTCTGGTCTGATGCCACAACAGCCCTCGCTTGGATAAAACGCGATGATCAGTGGGGTACCTTTGTCGGGAATCGCGTGAAGGAGATATGCAGACTTAGTGATCCTGGAAATTGGAGATATGTTCCTAGCGAGTGCAATCCAGCTGATTTACCCTCCAGAGGATGCAGTCTCTCCCGACTGATACAGTCTACATGGTGGGAGGGCCCTTCCTGGTTAAAACTCTCCGAAGAATATTGGCCTTCCAGGTATAAAGACCTGAATGAAGAAGAAATCTGTGCGAAAAGAATGCTCGGAACATCAACATTAGCATATCAACAATTGATGAGCCTGCTGTGTCATGCAGAGGCAGTGAAGAATGGAAGGCCCATGACTTATGTCAGCGACGATCCGAATGATCTTGTGACAATATCACCTTCCATGTTTCTACAAGAACAGACAGATGTCGAGTTTCCCGAGTGCCAGAATATGGGATCTAATCCAACGACACAGAAACTGCGCTATTTGAACAAGCTGAGGGAGGAGTTGAAATCACGATTCAGGAAGGAATATTTGTCCCTCCTGGTCCAGAGAAACAGACGCATTTACAATCCAAAACTCCAGGGATGTTGTCCTAGTTGGTATGGACAATAAAAAGCGCAACTTCTGGCCATTAGCAGTGATCGAGGAGATATTATTTGGAAGAGATGGAGTGAATAGATTAGTGAAGGTGAAAACCGCAGTAGGAACCTTCCTAAGACCTATTCAGAAAATATATCCCTTGGAAATATCATCAACAGCAGCTTCTTCGCGTTTGCTGAACGACAGAAAAGAGAAAACTGCAAAAATACAGACTAGATCGGGAAGAACCATTTGTAAACCCAACCGATTGGACGATTATTTGTGTTTTTCTGTGTGCCTAGATAAAAAAAGGTGGGAGTGTGTGTGGAATGGTGGAGATCCATTATTCCGGACGCAGCCAGGCCCAGACAGCTCAAGTGTCGACTGTAAACACGGCGGCGTCAGCCGCCAACATAAACATTAGAACACGGCTTGGTTTTGCTACCCACCAGTCGCGTGTTTTCCTCTGTCCTCTTAATATGTATTAAATAAAGTTAGTTAGAAGGAGATTTTTACCCTCTCCTTTCTGCTATTTAGTGATCTTATTTAAATCCTTGCAACAGCCCACAAAGAATCATCACAGCGAATTCTTCTACCGAACTCGCTCAGTGTTTTGTGAACCGACTACCCCTACATTTCTACACAACGGGTGAAGCTAGTTTATTTTTAGTGTGCAGGGACAAAATTCTAACAGAAAAACATTCATTCGAGCAGAAGACACAAAGCCAGATCATCTCTCTATAAAAATATCGCTTATCAGACACAAAGTTTGGAGCGGGACGTTTCACAAGAGTGACATCCACGGCGCCAATTTATAATTGTTACGAATAGTATTTGAATAAAAACATTTAATCGGGTAAAACCCGGGCGTTGCCCGGGTCATTCTTCCTAATGCGATCCTTTCCTACATGGCCACCACTTTCCCTAAGGAGTCCAGTTTTTACGGACATAATTAATCATTCAAATGACCCTCTGTGAAGTGATCACACGGTTTGGAACATAAAGTGGTCGTAACAGGAAAAGGTTTGATTATGTTATTACTTATAATTTTTCATTTTGAATATTTAGTAATCTCATTATATTAGTCTTTAAACAGACCAAATATTCAATTTCTAAAGGTCTCTACCGTTTTTTTTTTAAGTAAATAGCTTTTTTAATATTGAATAGAGGCGCTTTCCATTTGAAAATATCGGTTTGAATCAAAGTTTTTATTATAAAAATCCAACTAATGACATTGTTTCGTTTTATTCTAACATAGGTGGCAGAGGCAGCGCGCAGCGGTGTAAGTACGGAGAGCTACGTCATCGCTGACCAATGGGAGGCCAGCTGGCGGACTGCCAGAGGGAGCTGGCCACCTTCTCGAACATTCTTCTTACCACGTCGCCACTAGAGAACAATGCCTTTCAGTGCGGTTTTAATTCATTTGTAAATTCTTTAAATATTCATTGTAATGAGAGTTAAAATAAATTCATTTGTAAAGCTTGAGATGAATGCCTGACCAAAGATAAGTAAACTTATTTCTTTAAGCTATTATAAAACATTATATTCAATTAAGCCTTACGAGAACAAATTGTTTTGTAAACAATCATTCTGCTTTTCCTACTTGCGTATTTGCCAAGTGGGAAACAAAACATTGGTGCCGAAACCCGGGAATAAATCTATTAAATAATTATTTAAATATAAATAGTTATAATTCATGTTTGAAATATATTATTAAAATTAATAATAGCAAAAATTAAAGATGGCTGCCAAATTTAAAACTACTTTAAATATTCTTGAATTTCATTTCAAACAAGTGGATTATTTTGAACAAATTTCGCTTAAGATAATTGAATCGAAGGATGATGCAAATTTACAGACATTTAAAAAAGATATTTTATATATAAAATCTAACATTGAAAAAACGTATTGTAGTCTTTTAACATTTTCTGAATTTGATGATGAAGTTTACTTTTCTAGAGTGATGCAATACAAGGATAATCTTAGAAATTTAGTGGCGAATATCAATAAAGTATCTTGTACAGCCAGTTCAAGCAAAATTGATGATCTAAATCAATCAACCACAAGTAAAATAGAACTTCCTAAATTTAATTTACCTTCCTTTTCTGGTGATGTTAACGAATGGCTTAGTTTCAAGCAATTGTTTTCTCTGTCTATTGATTCCAATACCGCTCTAACTGATTCACAAAAGCTGCAATATTTACAATCAGCTGTTACTGGAGACGCTGAACGACCTTATTAGGGGATTTCCTGTTATTGATGAAAACTATACCCATGCTTGGGCCACATTGGTCTCCAGATATGATAACAAAAAAGAACTTGCCTTTTCACAATGTACAAAATTATTCACTTTAAAACCTTTAAAACTAATAAATTCCAAGGCCATTTTCGAACTACTAGATATATGTAATGAAGCCATGAGAAATTTGAAATCACTGGGTTTGGAGAGAAATACACTTGTTGATATCTTTCTAATACATTTCCTACAAAAGAAGATAGGTGATGATTTGAAAAGGCAATGGGAATTGACGTTGATAGATGATTACTTTCCATCCTACGAAAATTTTATTATGTTTCTTGAAAAACAAACAAAAAGTTTGCAATCGATAAATGGTTATGCTAAAGAGGATAAATCTGTAGTGAAACAAACACATGTATATAATTCTATTTCAAAAGGTGATGATAAATGCCTATTATGCAAAAATTCACATCCATTATTCAAATGTGACAAGTTCCATAAAAGTTCTCTCCTTGAAAGATGGAACATAGTCAAAACCAATAACCTTTGTTTCAATTGTTTGCGATCCAACCACAGAGTAACATCATGTAAAATCACTATGCATTGTTAATCATGCAACAAAAAACATCACACTCTTTTGCATTCCTTCCAACCCGAACCTTTGAATACCACTTCAATTGAAGCCCCAATTGCCCAATCTAGCGTTTCATGTTTTCTCAGTGATACAACAAGGCCCAATGAGACAATCTTATTATCTACTGCTATCGTGAGAGTGAGAGCAGAAAATGGATCGTTTCATCCATGCAGAGCTTTGATTGATACTGGTTCTCAAAGAAGTCTAATAACAGAAAATTGTCGTGAAAAGTTGAATCTTCCTGTTAAAAAGAGCCAACTCACAGTTTTTGGAATTGGTAACCAACCAATACAGCAGTCTGCTAGTGAGACTGTTCTTCAATTTAAGCCTCATTTTTCTGATAGAATATTCAAAATTTCATCCATAATACTCGATCAAATCACTGTTGATTTACCTAATTTTCTGATAAATAGAGATAATTGGCCTCATCTTAAGAATACTTTATTAGCCGATCCCAATTTTGATAAAACAAGTCCCATTGATTTAGTAATTGGTGCAGACCTATCCCCATTTTTATATACAGGAAAACTACGATTCCAAAATCATCCAGGACCCACTGCCTGTAGTTCCAAGTTAGGATGGATACTTTCAGGAAATGTTTCCAGTTCTGAGACTGGAAACAACTATATCTCATTATGCTCAACATCCCAAGGAGATGATAATCTGCGACAGTTTTTTGAATTGGAATCGGTTCCTGCCGCTCTTCCATTGACTAAAGAGGAGAAGAGTTGCGGGGACATTTATGACAAGACCTTTTGCATATCAACAGATGGAAGATATTCTGTTGGTCTACCGTTTAAATCTGTGCCTAATCTCGGAGACTCACGTCATAATGCCATGAAACGATTTCTTGCTCTTGAGAGAAAATTGCACAAATCTTCGAATCTTCTTCAGCAATATAAAGATTTCATGATGGAATATCTTTCTCTCAACCACATGGAGCTCATTCCGAAAAACGAACGTGACAAACCATCAGACAAGTGCTATTTTATACCTCACCATTGCGTTCTGCGTCAGCAGAGCAGCACTACTAAATTAAGAGTGGTGTTTGATGCATCGTGCAAAACGAGCAACAATTACTCCTTAAATGACTTTCTTCATACTGGACCAAAATTGCAGCATGATATTTTCAATATTCTTGTGAAGTTTCGTACTAATCCTATAGCTTTTACGGGAGATATTGAGAAAATGTACAGACAGATAAAAGTGAACTCTTCTGATCTCGACTTTCAGAGAATCTTCTGGAGAAATAGTCCATTGGAATCTTTATTGGAGTATAGATTGCTCACAGTAACTTATGGAATGTCGTGTGCACCATATCTTGCAATCCGTACCTTGATGCAACTTGCCACCGACAAAGAACTCCTGTTCCCAGAGGCATCTAAAATCATAAAAACTGATTTTTATGTAGACGACCTACTTTCTGGCGCAACAACAATCGAAGAAGCAAAAGTTCTCATTGATGATATCCGGAAAATCCTTTTATCTGGTGGCTTTTGCATAAGAAAATGGATGTCAAATGTCCCTGAGGTTCTTTCAGAGGTACCAGAAGCGCTGAAATCACATGATTCATATGAAATCGGAGATAATTCATCTGTTAAGATTCTTGGGATAAAATTGGAATCCATCCACGGATAATTTCACAATTACAGTCAATTCACTAAAAGACGTATATTCTAAAAGACAATTGTTATCGGACATTTCTCGAATTTATGACCCTTTGGGATGGTTATCACCGGTGATCATTAGCTTCAAGATTCTGTTCCAAACTTTGTGGAAACAGGATTTGGATTGGGATGATCCCTTGTCTGAATCGTTGTGTTCTCATTGGAGGAGAATGAAAATGGATTTGGCCATGCTGAATCATATTAAAATTCCTAGATATATTTCCTGCAAGGGACTTATACATTCTTTGGAACTCCATGGATTTTGCGATGCTTCCGAATCTGCATATTCATCAGTTGTTTATATGAAATCTCTTTTTAAATCTGGTCATGTTCAAGTCACATTGATTGCTGCCAAGACAAAAGTCGCTCCCTTGAAGGCAACGTCAATACCTCGTCTGGGGCTTTGTGCTGCTCTTCTCCTTTCAAATTTATATGATTCCATTTGCAGCTCATTGCTGTTGCAGATTGACCGAGTAATTTTGTGGACAGATTCCCAGATTGTTTTATGTTGGATAAAATCTGAATCAAAACATTGGAAACCTTTTGTTGGTAACCGGATTGCAGAAATTCAGCGACTAACTCTGCAATCTTCTTGGTCCTATGTGTCTACCAAGGATAATCCTGCAGATTGCGCCTCCAGAGGTATAACTTCTTCAGAGCTAGTAAACCATTCACTTTAGTGGAATGGTCCTGATTGGCTATCAAACTCAAGTTTACAAGATCCGCTACCAATCACATATGAACTTCCAAAAGAAGTTTGTAATGAAAAAAGAAAGACTGTTCCGATTGTTCATTTCACTACTTGTCTTATTCTAGACTTTATTTTTAAATTCTCAACATTCAGGAAGCTGAGCAGAGTTACGGCATGGCTCCTAAGATTTATCCACAATGCTAGACACAGCAGCGACAAAATAAAACACAAAGAATTGTCCTCTAATGAGCTCGATAATTCAATTCGAACTCTTATTCAAATCATTCAAAGTTCAGAATTTAAAACTGGAATTCAATGTTGTTATCAAAGCAAAGTACTACCAACAAACTCAAAACTTTTATCCTTAAACCCATTTATTGATTCATCAGGAATTCTACGTGTAGGAGGTCGACTGCGCAAATCCAACCTGCAATTCAATGAGAAGCATCCAATAATTCTTCCTCACAACCATTTTGTTACAGAATTGATTGTTCAACGATTCCACGTAGAGCATCTTCATTCTGGTCTCCAATTAACTCTGTGTGCCATCCGACAAAAGTACTGGATTCCATTCGGTAGAAATCTAGTAAAAAAGCTCATTAATCGTTGCATGACATGTTTCAAGACGAAACGCCAAGTGTCAAAACAAATCATGGGAGATCTGCCTATCCATAGAATCATACCCTCAAGCCCTTTTAGCAAAACAGGAATAGACTTCGCAGGACCATTTATAACTAAACATAATGTCATAAGAACAAAAGTAACATTAAATCATATATAGCATTATTCATTTGTTTCTCAACGAAGGCTATTCACCTTGAGATAGTTTCAGATCTGTCAACCCCTGCCTTCCTCGCTGCTTTTAGAAGATTCATCTCTCGTCGAGGAAAACCCTCTGATATTTTCACCGACAACGCTACTAACTTTAAAGGAGCTAAGGATATTTTGAATAATATACATCAACTTGTAAAGGATTCTTCAATTCAAAATTATGTCGCTAATGAACACATCACTTGGCATTTTATACCTCCATCTGCTCCAAACTTCGGCGGCATTTGGGAAGCAGGAATTAAATCATTGAAGTATCATCTCCTAAGGTGTTTGAAATCTGCAGTTTTAAATTTTGAAGAACTCAATACTCTGACAAGTCAAATTGAAGCGTGCTTGAATTCTCGCCCGTTGTATCCGATGAGTTCGGATCCAAATGATTTCAACCCTCTCACTCCAGGACATTTTTTGATTGGAAGACCATTAACAGCACTCACAGAGCCCAGTTATCACCCTAATGACAACTACTTAACTAGATGGAAATTAATTCAAAAGGCCAGAGATGTTTTCTGGCAAAGATGGTCCAGGGAATATCTAAACAATCTGCAACAACGGTCCATGTGGAAAAAACCCTCTTCCAACCTGAAGGTTGGAGATTTGGTGTTGGTAAAAGACTTTCCTATGCCTTCAATGCAGTGGAGCCTTGGCCGCATCACCAAGGTGTCACCTGGAGCGGATGGCAATGTCCGAGTTGTGGAACTTCAAACAGAGAAACAACATAATCTAATAAGACCCATCTCGAAGATTGCACTTTCTACACTATGTGATCCTTTTCTTTTGCCTTGTGTGTGGACTACGTCCACAGGAAGGGGAGTATGTTTCGTTTTATTCTAACATAGGTGGCATAGGCAGCGCGCAGCGGTGTAAGTACGGAGAGCTACGTCATCGCTGACCAATGGGAGGCCAGCTGGCGGACTGCCAGAGGGAGCTGGCCACCTTCTCGAACAACCGCCTTTCAGTGCGGTTTTAATTCATTTGTAAATTCTTTAAATATTCATTGCAAAGAGAGTTAAAATAAATTCATTTGTAAAGCTTGAGATGATTGCCTGACCAAAGATAAGTAAACTTATTTCTTTAAGCTATTATAAAACATTATATTCAATTAAGCCTTACCAGAACAAATTGTTTTGTAAACAATCATTCTGCTTTTCCTACTTGCGTATTTGCCAAGTGGGAAACAAAACAGACATATTTCGAGATTAAAAACATAAGTCTATCGATTTGAAAAGAGTATTAACTTTCATATCTCCTCCCTTAGTATATGAATAAATCGAAGCCACTTCCCTGTAGTGGTGAGTGCCATAGCTCAAAATTGTGGTTGGGTTTTGTTTTATGAATATACCGAATCTGTGGTGTTTGAGCTTATTCGTTCACATGAATCGGTATATTTAAAATAAAATTTTTGTAATTTGTGTATATATGCATAGTTACAGGAAATGTGCCTCTTTTAGACACACACAATAGATGGGAATTTTCTCGGAAGAAAATTTATCATAACAGCATATGTCATTCCCCCGTCAAATTAAATGTAAAAACTAGACGCCATCTATTGATCGTTGCCGCAAACTAGTGGCCTATGGGCCTAGGCCTAGTGACCTCTTTGGCAGATTTTTGAGATTCAATTAGACCCCGTGTGGATCTCATGGAATAAAGTCCGCCCTAGGTTAACGAGGGCCAATAGCCCGAAACCATGGTCTCTAGGTGGACACTTCTCAGTTTTCCAAAGCTGGTGTTGTGGCTTTGTCATCCCCCGAGGCCGCTAAGTTTGCGGCGACGGTCAATAGATGGCGTCTGGTTTTGACGCTTAGTTTAACGGGAGAGGCTCCCTATGCTTGTAAAAACACAATAATGCATACATCAAATGAAGATATTGATACGCGAATGATTCTTTTCACAAATAAATCAAACTTCTACTCCTTACTGCGATGAAAAAGTATTGGGAAGGCTTAGCTCATCAGTGGTGAACCTTCCTAGCGGTATAGATGGTGTGTAGGAAGATTATCTAAAACAAAACTCTGCTGGAGACCCTCCAAACAGGAATCTATTCATTTCAAACAAGCGGTGAAAAAGGAAATATGAAATTAGGAATATGTGATTCCATTATTTGCCATGGAATAGACGATTTCGATAAATGCAACCACGAAAGATGTCGTTTGTTAATTCTGAAGGTATTAAAGAAATTAACACGCTCTCTGCCAAAAGGTGTTGATTTATGCTAAAGAATTCAGCCAAATGCAAAAAATACATGCTCGAGAAATACGACATTGGAATGATGGAAACTTCAGAAAAAGAAAGTGGATATTTGCGTAGAGGAAAAACAATCTTCTTTCTATCAGGATCTCCTGTAGATCTTTACGTGGAAGTTGTGAAAGCGAATTGGACAAAGAAAGGACTATGTGACATTGCCCTGATTGGAGAGTATGTTTTATCCTTTTCTTTAAAAGCCTCGAGATTCTATCATTACCTGCAGCTACTTCGAAATGAGAAGTGGTATGTCAAAATAGGAAGACCAACTAGACCGAAGATAGAATTACTCGTAGATTGCCTGGAATTGTATTACACCCAACCTGTTGTTGATGGAAAGGATGGAGTCGTACAAGTGGTATCCCTCCTCACCGTGGCCGGCGTTATCAAACTTCCCTTGGTCAAGCTGGCATTGCTACAGGGGCCCCCGGTCAGCTTTGATGGTGCTCATCAACTATGGGAGGATGTTCATATTGATAGTTAAATTCTACCTTTTTTTTTTCATATTTTTTTTTTGTGTAACATCATTTTTTTTTTGTTTTTAATTTTAATTCATTTGACCATGTGCCAAAGGATTAATAAATAGATAGTTTTGTTAAATAAAACCAGTGTGCTTGTGAAGTACGCCCGTGTGCGGGATTCCTTTATAGAATAAGTCTCCTTTTGGGAGTCAACGAGTGATCGCCTCAACGCAAACCAATTACAGTCCTCAGGAATCTAATAAGATTAGATCAATGCTTAGTTGATATTTATCCCAATAGATGGCTCTGACAACTTCAAATGCTCATTAGAGCTTTCTGGAAATGCCGTTACCATCATATACAGATAGATGTATGCCGTGTCGTTGTTGTCGTTGCTATGATCCTGTAGCGTTTTCAATTCACCTTCTTATCCAGAAGAAACAATTACTAATCTTGTATTCAAAGTTTATGTTAATGACCATCCCAAAGCAAGAACAGACCTATAGGTTCAGACTTGTTTGAACAATTTTAAACCCAGATATATCACCATGCAACACTCCACTCAATCAAAACCTGTCTCCAAAAACTTTCACCGCCAATCATCGTCTGCATATTTTTAATGGGATTTTTAAAAACTTAATTTCAATATTTCCTCATTTTTTAAGGACGAAGCTTCACTCTTATTCTTCTTATTTTTTAAAATCAATTATAAAAATTATATATAGTATTTTTAATAGAAAAAGGGGGGGAGGGCAGTAAAATATTATCAGTGAGGAGTTTCACATAACACATATGCAGTGGGTGGTCGGTAGAAGGATGGTCAAAACCGTTGGTTTTCGAACGCTACGACCCGGGATCGAATTCCGCATTGGGCAATTTTTTCTAATTAAAAAAATGCTCCAATGGCCCCGATTCTTGCAAAAGTCCAACCCCACCAGCGATTGCAAGTAACCAAACGGGGCTCTGGCACATTTATAAGTGAAAAGTCGAACTGCTTTCACATAGGTAGACATATGGTGCACTTACAGTAAAAGCAGTCGCTAATTACCCACCCTGATTATCATGGCCTGTACCACGTGTACTAGGGATAATAAAAAAAAAAACATATGCACTGAAACAAGCTCAGTCCTGTCATTTGTTCTTAGACGGAATCTCATACCATCACGTAGGCTTCAACAACAACCATGTGGGTCTATTCTACCGACATAAGGATAATCCCGGCAATTGTAACTCCATGATTACTCGAGAAGCAATATCTGTCGGGTTTTCACTGGAAGGCACTTAGGGCCATTCTTGTACTTATCAACAGTTCTGGATCTCTTCCACTCTATTATATACGAAGGTGGAATCATTTCTAGACAGATTCCCAAAATACTAACACAACAACCGTTGCGTAGGATCAACATATTATGCAATCCTTCTAAATATAAAGTGTGGTTAACAAAACTGGACAATCCGAGTTAGTAAAATGGCTTCACAAAACTCCAACTCAAAGAATAGACATTTTCTGTGTGCGTTCCAACTTAGTTTTTGTTGTTTTTATTCTCCCGTGGATACCACACCACCATACCGACCGAACCATAAGTAACCGTATTGCAGGATGTTTTCTGGTATATTCTTCCACGCAGTTCTCTGGCCAAATGCGACGAAGTTGAAATCTGCCGATACCTTTCTTAATGACAGCCATAATGTCCAATCTATGCTATTATCATTAATATAGTCAAGATATCCTTCTATATTTTATGGTCCATGTATACAACTTATTATTTAAGAAGAATTTATTGAAAGTCTTGGCAGAGGCATCTGTTTACTTTGCTTAGAATTTTTATTGAAAATGATTCCAAGAATTATATATTAAAACATTATATTTATTGATTTACAAGAGAGAGAACAAAATATAAAAGATAAACTAATATTGAACAAAGGAACTTTTTTTCGGTTAGCGCACATTTACCTGTGAGCTTACACACACTCTGTGGTAACAATTAATTAATATATATACAACACACGCTCCCCTATGTGTAAGCCCTAATCAGCAAGTCCAAGGTTATCTGCACATTTCCGTAGTTTGTTCTTAGGGAGACTCTTCGTTAGTATATCCGCCTCCATGTCTTCACTTTTAGTAAATGTCAGCTTGATTCCAATTTGAATTTCCTCTTTCACAAAATAATACTTTCGGTTTATATACTTTGTTCGTGAAGTAATTTTGTCAGATTGTATCCAGTTTATTGCAGCCTGGCTATCGGTTTTCAAGGAAATTGGGAAAGTTACATTTTTTCACAAAGTTCTTCTAGTAATCCCTTTAACCATAACACTTCAGAAATTCTTTCACGAATTGAAAAAAGTTCTGCTTCACATGTAGAAAAGGCTACTAAATTTTGCTCTCTACTTCTTCAGTTCATTAAATTGTTGCCAAATTTGATTGTATAGCCTGAATAGGATTTTGCGGAAGGGAAAAAGGAGGAAACTAGAAAAGACAAACTTCAGGCTGAGGCAGCAATTTATTCAAGGCAAGCACAAACTTTATATCATAAACAAAATATAAGCAATGAGGGAAGTTTACAGAGTAGCAAAATATAAATATAAAAAATTATACTCTGTTAATAAAATAATAAATACTTTGCTACAATATTCTCAAAATTAACAGAAGGGATATAAGAAGATCGTTGTTTGACTATCATAATGCTTTTGAATAATTAATTGTTGATTGAGAGACAATTCGTCATATTATACTGGGAAAATTCGGCAAGAAGAAAGTTACTTCACGTTTTTTGTTTCACTTTTTTTCTTGGCTGGTGGCCATAACATGAAAGCGTTGTGTATGCAAAATACATACTTAAAATGTTAGTAAACCAAGGATTCCTTATATATTGCGTATGATATTGTTTTTTACAGCACAATACAACAATGTTGGCAAGTTTCTCTAGAGTGGAATGTCGAGGTGAAGGATTCCTTAATTCATTGTGACGGGATGAAAAATGATGTTTTCACTTTGACGCTACTACTAAACGACAAAGTGCTAAATACGAGTAATCAGATTCTTCAAAAGGCAAAAAGGTTATTCTCCAAAAGTGAAACAACGCTGGCGTGGTTCTAGGACAGCAAGGGAATTATGCACAATGCCCCTGAAGTACAAAACTTTTAATTCCAATTAATATACATATTGATACTGCGGATTTTGAAGAGGATCCTTCGAGTATGACCTGGGGTTCTTTATTCATGACAATGCTCCCGCCCTGGGCAATAGATATGAAAGATATTTTGGTCAATTAGCAAGTAAGCTGTTTATTCATCCATTTTATTTCCCAGAGATTTGAGTTACTACAAGTATCTCTCCTAAACTTCAGATTCCCCTAAAAGACGCATCTTCGAAAATGCTGAAGACATGCAAAGAAGGCTCTAAAGATTGATTCTTCGGGACAAATCACAAGAACTGGTGTTTTTTTAGTCATTGTATCTCAGTGTATAAAAAAATAGTTGTTTTTAACTAAAGTATTTGTCTTATCACTTTGTACATTTGTCAGAGCTGTTGTTTATAACGAAATACTATGAATTAAAATAAATTTTCGACTCTTTCAAAATATTAATGGAGAGATTTCACCGTGAATGCGATTTTTTAAATTATTGAGACACATAAGACGCTTTACCTTTACGGAAATAATGTTATACTAATTATACGTAAATAAAAAGTTGAGGGATTGTTATTAAATATTGAGAACTAACTCACCCATCCCCCATGTTGACAGATCCAGGTCGCTAGGTCGGACCTGACAAAGGTCTCCATCTCCCTTACAAGAACCATGACATATTCTGGATGTCCCAGAGTGACGCAATCAGCGGCTAGGGCAGCTACGAGGGCGTAGAGGGCTGCCAGGCGGCCCCAGGTGATATCTCCGTGCCGGAACAGTTCTCTAGCCATCGCCCGCAGTAGCTGCTGGGCTGACGAAGCGGTGGGTAGCGCCCGCACGCCGGCGTTCCGGGTGACTGACTGGAACAATGAAGGATGCCGAGCTTCTAATTCAGAACATAGCCTCTGCAACTCGCTGAATCGCTCTGGTAGCCCGGGTAGTGATCGTAGCCTCTGTAGTCCCAATCTCCGTGTAGATTGCCCGCCTAGTCGACGTAGCTTCGACCGCAAGATCCTACCGCATAGCGCCCTGGCCTCGTCCACAGCTGCTTCCTCCGTCGGTGAGCCCCGCCATGCTGTGCTTAAAACTTGACCGACCTGGACACATGCACTTAGGTTATTTTATTTAGTGTTGAATTCTCCACCATCGTAAGTGAAAAAATCACCACGCCGATCAACGTATTCTAAAAATCACCATTAAATTCGGTGGCACGGTGTGTGAGAGTACACATCAATTAAACACACCCATATATATACTTAAGGTCCAGGCCAATACAACTCTTATGTGAAGTTGATGCCTGAAAATCCAATTTCAAAAATCAAGAATATATATATATTCAAAATAATTACTTAATATCAGTTTATGAAGACTAACATATTCCCGAATGCTAGAATAATATTAGTAATGTGAGTGCATCGCATTTATACAATAAATGACGAAACTAATTAGTATGTTTCCTTTCAAAAGTTAAAAATATGGGTGCAGCCGTTTCTGTGCAATAATAAACAGACACACACACAGTATTATATAAATATATATTTTTTAAATGCAACAATAAATGAAAATGTATAGCATCTAATATTATGTATTTATGTTCTCAAAAGTATTATGGAAAATATCATTATTGTAGTAGATTGACTTATTATCAATCAGAGATCATCAAGGTTCATTGAAGATTCAAGACTAATTGAAGACAGGTGCGTCTCTATTTCTGAATGATATATGTATATATATTATTTCAAAATTCTACATGGGGTACTTCCATTAAATTTCAGAAAATATAAGTATTTTTTAATATAAAAAAACAATAGAAAAAATAAAAAATAGGTGGGTAAGGTGTTGATATTAAAAATAAAAAGAGCATATCCTGACCACGAGCACATGTGCTTTTTAGATGGCAGAGCGCCATCTAGTGAAGCAAAAATAAACTAAACGTTTATTTCACTTGCTCCATGATATTTGGCCAACCCAATTTCTTGATAAATCAAGAAAAGCCATCCACGAACGCGTTTCGCGCTCGTCAGCGTGGAGCAGGCTGTACCACTGCGACCAAAAAGAAATTTGGTCCCAGAGGCTTTTTGAAAAACCAAGAAATGGGTATTTAAGGCCAAATTTGCGTAAATACGATTAACACATTAAAAAAAAATACTACAACAATACACGCTCTCTTTAATTTTAATATCAACACCTGACCCACTTTTTTTCTACTGTTTTTCATGTGTTAAGCGTATTTACGCAAATTTGGCCTTGAATACATATTTCTTTGTTTTTAAAGAAGCCACTGGGACCAAAAATCTTTTTGGTCGCAGTGGTACAGCCTGCTCCCCGCTGACGAGCGCCAACAGCGCGAAACGCGTTCGTGGTGGCTTTTCTTGATTTATAAAGAAATTTGGTTGGCCAAATATCACGGATCAAGTTAAATAAACGTTTTGTTTATTTTTACTCCACTATATGGCGCTCTGCTATCTAAAAAGCACATATGCTCCTGGTCAGGATATGCTTCTTCATTTTTAGTATCAACACCTGACCTATTTATTTTTATATATTTTTTTGTATTGTTTTTTCATGTGTTAAGCGTATTTACGCAAATTTGGCCTTAAATACCCATTTCTTGGTTTTTCAAGAAGCCTCTGGGACCAAAAATCTGTTTGATCGCAGTGGTACGCTCCACGCTGACGAGCGTCAACAGCGCGAAACGCGTTTTATTCTTTTTATTTAAAAAATTGCGGAAATTATATTAAAGTGACTCATAATATCATGAGTTAGTTGTTTTTATTTAATAACATTGGGTGTGATGGGGATGTTTATATTTTAATTAAATATTTTATATATATATATTGTTATGTGACGTGCGCGGCGTCCAAATAGAAGTACATGCCTAGCAGCAGGGACCTTTGGGATCAGGAAAGGCTCAAGAAAGAAACAGGATACAGTGGTTTCCCGTTGAGACGTGCGGCTACCCTCTGTTTATACTGTTTGGGTGGCTCTAAAAATAAAAAGTAGCCGAACAGAGAACCTTCTCGATCCCGCGTGCTCATTAGACCATCCTTTAACAGAAGGGACACATTTGTGCCAGAAGTGGAATCTCTGCTTTTTAAGGAAAAATCCTAAATGTAAATAAATACCAGAAGCATGGCGGCAGTGCAATCATAAGCCATGACGGCTCTGCCCTCTGGAATGAAGGAAATATTCCAGAAAAAAATGACATCCAAAGAAGAAATCACTAGAAATCTAGAACAACAATCAGCATCATTAAGAATAGAAGTTGCTCAACAGAAGGAACCGCTCAACGCGCGGGTATTGGGATTTGAAAGCATAATATCCGTAGTAGTTACCGATATTCAATCTCAGATCGACGCTTTAAAAAGCAATGGCCTGGTTCCTCCGCAACAAATCGTCTCTTGTCACGCGTTTCGTACAACGGACTCTCTTTCTGGCTCAGATCTTTCTACACGAAATACCACCATCTTCAAGGTAATTTAACCTTCGATAGCATCGCTACGTGGGATACCTTCGGAATACAGTTAGCGGTCGTCGCCCGAGTTAACGGATGGTCCGACATCAAAATAGCGGGTGTTTTGGTGGTAGCTCTTCTTGGTCAAGTAGCCGAGATTCTTGAGACGATACCTGTGGAACAACAGCTCGTCTATGGAGATCTGCTTGACTCTTTAAGTGGAAGATACGGAAAGGAAAATTATCAGCAGCTTCACTCAGTCCGTTTTCGAAATAAAATCTAAGCTAAAGGTGAACCATTGCAAAATGTTGCCAATGATCTTAAGACGATTTCGAGCAATGCTTTCCCACCTTTCCCGAGGGATAATCAAGATTTCTAACCCAGAAGGTTTTTAGAAGCGTTACGAGACCCTGAGGTTCAGCAATATATCCTGCTATCTTCCTCTATTACTCTCCAAGAAACGCTAGTTATGGCTATAAAGTGCCTCAACAAGCTTCAAAAGCACCTCTTCAATTTGCTCGTCAAACAGAGGTTAATGAAAGCCACCCTACCAAGCTACGCGACGCATTCCAAACTTCGTTCGAAATAAAGCTAGATTCTGGAGATGCAATAAAGAAGGACATCTGCAACGGAAATGTCCCCATCTTTTTCAAAGGCGGAAAAACATATCGGGCAACCAGGGAAACGATAATTAGTTGACATCGTGGGGCGGAGGTCGGCTAACATTAAAGAAGAACCCCAATCAAAGCCCATGTAGCCTAAACTCTTCTAGGAAGGTGGTCTTTTCTTGTATGTGAGTGTTCAAGGAACAACTTACTGCATGAATATCGACACCGAGGCAAACATCACCATCATTCGAACTGGTTTCTTCAATCAACTAACAGAACCCGGCAGTTTTAAATTACCGACAACGCCTTTCCAGGAACAGGCACCGATACATCGCCGACTGCTTCTTGAGCTACAAATTGGTGAGAACATCTACCAGCATCCTCTGGTAATATAGCTGATACTATGAACGATGTGTTATTATTAGCCTTTCTATACTGAAATAAAATTAATTTTGTATAGATTTAGGAGAAGATCTTCTCTTCGACAGAGAAAATTCTTCATTCAAAGGGAGGACCAACGGAATGCCCGCAAGCTTCCCGAGTTGTGGACGGAACGATGTAGAAATCTCACTACGGGATTAATAAATTTTCGAGGCAAATTAGAGATCTTGAAATTACTGTTTCGCATTGCCATTTTGGAAGGCAGTAATTCTGGATGTGGAATCATCATTGCTAAAGAATTAATCGATACTCAGAAAGTAAGTCCATACCTGTTCGTATTATCAACTTGTACGAGTCTTCTAAAATAATCAAGAAAGGCTCGGAATTGTGTCTAATTGAACCTGTTGGGACTGTGACTAGGCATCATAAAGGAACATAGAGCACCACAACTGTAAACAAAGTACCAGCTCGCCTTTAAATCCTCTGGGGCAACATAGTTTGAATAGTTTACTCGCTTCTTATGCAGAATTTTCCTCAATGACGCCCAAAATTGACCAAGCATAAGATCGATACGAGAAATCTGCACCAATTATACAGACACTAAGACGGATTTTATTTTCTAGAAGACTAGAAGTGAACAGTCTCGTGAAAGAGATGTTGGATCAAGAAGTCATCGAGTCTTTTTAAGCGTAATATCATTCTTCCATAGAATGTAATTTGTTTAAAAGCTTCCGTTGACAGCAAAATCAATAGCGGAATCGCTGTAAAAAGACCTCATTCCAGATAATTTCTTTTGCTTCTATAACGACATAACTTGTAAATTTCGGCCCAATCATAAAATAAAGAATTTCAATTATATGAACGTTGACATATTGGTAGCCATAAGTGCAAAGTAATTGACAGCAAAGTAAGATTCATATCAGAAATTTGATATTTGCTTTAATTTTCATCGGATGTTTTCTTGTGTTTCTGCTATGGCGTAACTTGTACAATTTGTTTTAAATCATAATAAAATAAATTTTAAGGATATAAATTTGCTATATTGGTAACTAGAGCTTCCGCGTGAAAGTACATTGATTCTTACATCATCTAGGACAACAAGTGGTAATTTTTGCTCCTTAAATTACGTAGCTTTCGTCAATTCGTCCCGGCGCGAGATAGAATTTAGTTTAATTATTTTAATACACACAGGTCATCTTCTGATGGGGCCCGCCTGAGCACTAACATTTTATTTTTTAAATAAAAACAAACGATAGCAATGCGTCTCTTTATTTTATTTAATAATTTATAGCAATTCTTTTGTCTATTTTATTTTTTGTCTGGTCTAACTATTAGGTTTCTTATAGTTACAGTCATAGATAGTTAGCATTTATTACCAGCTTTAATTTTTTTACTAGGATGATGAACAAAATGTATTGTTCTAATACATACTTATAGGGAGAGGTGCCCCTTTTTGGTACATGTATAACATCCTCCCGTAACCTTATCTATCTATATATAAAGGTCAGTCTATGTACATATGTTTGTCGGCTATACTAGTCCTCAATAAGTACCTAATCTGGCTGAAACCTTATAACAGGACATAGATAAAAATCTGGAAAAATTATTGTCGTATTTTATCCAAGAAAAATTAAAATTGATCAAGTACTGGGCAAAAATAGTTATTTTTCAGTTAGAAACAAAATTATTTCGGGAAATATTCCATGAAGCATAAACATGCGTAGCCAGATCATCATTTTTAGTAGGCAGAAACAAATTTCTAACAGCAAAACTTTCATTCGAGCAGAAGACACACGAAGTCAGGTCATATCTATATATAAAATATCGCTTCTCAGCCTTTTGGTTGAGATCATAGTGTATATATTTCTCTCTATATATAGATGTCAATATATATTTATAAAATCCGAAAATAATAATAATCAGCAAATATCCACTCTCTACTAGATCGATATTTATAAAGATACTAGCGGATGTATATCCGGCTTCTCCCGGGTTTTATCCGAGTGAAAGTTTGCCTAACTAATATTTGAAGTAAAGGAAAACTCGCGCATATCATATTAAAAGAAACTCAATACGAAAGGTTGTATTTTTATTTGTAACAAATATTATTGATAAAAATATTCCGGAACTCAGAGAATATTATTATAATAATGATAATAATATTCGTTACATTATATATTTATATAATATGTAAAATATATTTTTCGAGCAAACATATCCACTCTCTCTACTGAATAGATTTTTAAAAATATATTGAGACGTTACAAAAAACAATTTTCAATTGTACATAAATTCCTTTAAAATGTTACTTTAATTTTTCATATGCTTATTTTCAATTTCTTTTTCTCATTCATTAAAAGTCAATGATGTACAAGCAAAATTAGTAAAAACTCAATAAAAACGATTTGTAAAAATAGACATAAAAACAAATGGCTTGTAAAAGAAAGCGGCAATAAAAATGAGTTTAGGTAAAATGTCTATTCCATTAACAAACATTTCACTTTTAAAATAATTAACTTTAAAATTAAAGTTTTACAAAACAAAAAATTAGCGTTTTAAAAATAAAAAAGTGGCAATATATATAAATAAAATTATTTATAGATATACTACATGATCTTAGCTAAAAGGCCGATAAACGATATTTTATATATAGAGATGACCTGGCTTCGGGTGTTTTCTGCTCGAGTGAATGTTTCGCTGGTAGAAATTTGTTCCTGCCTACTAAATATTATTATCTGGCTTCGCCCGTGTTCTGCTTTAGTGAATATTCCCCTAAAGAATTTTCTTTATGTCAAGCAAGCATGATACAGCAATATTGTCATCATCATTTCTGAATAAAAACTATTGTTGCTCAGTACTTGGTTATTTATAATTTTTCTTGGTTAAAGGTGCGACAAAAAAAAAACTCTTCCAGATTTATCTCTCTGTCCTGTTCGAATTTCAGCGAAATTAGGCACAT
Organism: Cordylochernes scorpioides; assembly: GCA_030710605.1. Taxonomy (NCBI): domain Eukaryota; kingdom Metazoa; phylum Arthropoda; class Arachnida; order Pseudoscorpiones; family Chernetidae; genus Cordylochernes; species Cordylochernes scorpioides. Next base: position 39,942,051 of record CP092869.1, on the reverse strand, counting down.
ATTAAGGGCGTGCATAGTCGACAAACATATATATATATATGTTCCCGGCTTCGCCCGGTTTTTACCCGAATAAAAGTTTGCCTAACGAACATTTGTTAAAACGATTTTAGCAAACATCCAATTCCTACTGAATCTATACTTGTCTATACTCTCGATAATTTGAATTTTTTTCCCGGTCCCTTGAAAAATACTCGATAAGTTTAATAAAATCAATATTAATTGGTCCACTCGGAAATTTGAAGTTGAAGGAATAGTATCTTGCCACAAACGAACATTTGTAAATAACTATTTAGCGAATATACCCGGCTTCGCCCGGTTTTTACCCGAGTAAAGGTTTATCTAACGAACATTTGTTAAAACGATTCGATAAACATCCAATCCACCTATATATAGATTTATAAACGTATATAAATATTGTTATATGCATCTTGAATACCTCTGGACCAAAATTGGTCTTGATTATCGTAAATATTGAGGCTGCCTGGCCGGCATCCATCTTGAATACCTCGGGACCAAAATTATATATATGCCGGCCAGGCAGCCTCAATATTTACGATAATAAAGACCAATTTTGGTCCCGAGGTATTCAAGATGGATGCCGGCCAGGCAGCCTCAATATTTACGATAATCAAGACCAATTTTGGTCCCGAGGTATTCAAGATGGATGCCGGCCAGGCAGCCTCAATATTTACGATAATCAAGACCAATTTTGGTCCCGAGGTATTCAAGATGGATGCTGGCCAGGCAGCCTCAATATTTACGATTGTTATATGCGTTTAAATACATTTTTGAAACACATAATTTTTTGGAAACATTTATTAAGTTATAAATAAGATATTTTCTTTAAATATATATTAATATTGAAATGCCAAGTTTTTTTGACAGCGGTATTGGAATATTATATTACTAAATCCCCAAATTAAATATTAAATTTATTATACTAGGAACACATTTTAGCATTTTTACAATTTATAAATGTAATTTCACCAGAAGCCGCGAGAGGCGCTGCCTGCGAGTGAAAGTAGAAAAGCCAGAAACCTTCCTAGTAGTATAATAAATAACTTCCTAAAGTTTCACGGCGATTGGATAATCTTACCTTTTAAAAACATTAATCGTGTAAACAAACTAACATTCACTGTGTAAACAAACTACGTGTAAAATTATTAACCAATCAATTTCATTTATCGTCGTGACCAGTGCTGCGCCAAGCGGTAAAAGGCTGAAACTGACGCTTTTTGGTTTTACATAAAAAAAGCACATTAACCTTTTTAGTTTTTTTAATAGCCTATATGTTAAACGAAATCATTAGCTACCTACATGCGAAATATTAAAATGATTGATTCTGTAGATTTTGCGCAACGCTAAAAAAAAAACCTCGATTTTGGTTTTCATTTTTATATATATAAAGGAAAGGAAAATGATAAAGGAAAGGAAAAGTATATTCAAAATTTTGCCTAATCATGGATTTGGTCTTATTACCTTATGTTTATAATATATAATCCAAATTGTGTCTTATCATGGATTTGGTCTTATTACCTTGTGTTTATAATCTACTAGCCGAATGACCCGGGCAAATACTATTCGTTATAATTATAAATTTGCGCCGTGAATGTATTTCTTGTGAAACGTCCCGCTCCAAACTTTGTGTCTGAGAAGCGATATTTTTATAAAGAAATTATCTGGCTTTGTGTCTTCTGCTCGAATGAATGTTTTTCTGTTAGAATTTTGTTCCTGCATACTAAAAATGAACTGGCTTCACCCGTGGTCTCTGCTTTTTGGAATTTTTCCGGTAATAATTTTGTATCTGATAATCAAATATGATACAGCAATATTGTCATAATCATTTTCTGAATAAAAAACAACTACCTTTTTCCCAGAACCTGTCAATTTATTATTCTTGACTAAAAATCCGAAAATATATTTTCCAGATTTTTCTCTATGTCCTGTTAAAACACGTTTTACATGTCCATTGGGTCAGCTGATATTACCTCCCATCTTCATCGCTAGAGGCGCTGCTTGCGAGCGAAAGGGCAAATTTGCAACGCAATTTACAAATAACTTGTATACATACTTGTATACTTGTGTACATAGACCATAAATCTGTACATAGACAGGAAAAGCACATATATTTTAATAATATAAATGCGTTTTTAAAATTGTAAAAAAAAAATGCATCGGCCGGGAACCGAACCTGGGGCGCCCGCGTGGCAGGCGAGCATTCTACCACTGAACCAAAAGCAAACGGTGACATAATTGTTGATGACTCTGATACTTGTATATTTTAACTAGCCGAATGACCCGGGCAACGCCCGGGTTTTACCCGATAAAATGTTTTTATTCAAATACTATTCATTACAATTATAAATTGGAGCCGTGGATGTCACTCTTGTGAAACGTCCCGCTCCAAACTTTACATGTACATTAGGTCAGCTGGTATTACCCCCCATTTTCACTGCTAGAGGCGCGAGCAAAAGAGCAAATATGCAAATAACACGACGGATATTCGGGATAGAGATCTGAAATTTTCACTAAGAGTTTTTCCAGATTCTACTTTATATACTGTTAAAATTTCAGCCAGATTAGTTACGTATTGTGGACGTGTATAGTTGACAAACATACATACATACATACGCTGACTTATATATATATAGGGATAATAATATAGATGAGTTTTTAAAATTGTGTAAAAAAAAAAAATGCATCTGCCGGGAATCGAACCCGGGCCGCCCGCGTGGCAGGCGAGCATTCTACCACTGAACCAAAAGCAAACGGTGACAGAATTGTGCATGACTCTGATACTTGTATATTTTAATAGCGAATGTTCCCGGGTTCGCCGGGTTTTTACCTGAGTAAAAGTTTGCCTAACGAACATTTGTTAAAACGATTCTAGAAAACATCCAATCCACCTATACAGGGTGTACCAGGTAAATTGGGAATTTCAACAATGGTATTTTAACTGAAATTTTTTGCAAGTAAAAATTAAAATATCCGAATGAAATTTGACACAGTAGTAGATAAAAGGATATAGTTTTTATTTATTCAATGTAGTTTCCATTATTAGCTACAACAGTCTCGAGGCGAGTGCGGAATGAAGCACAGGCCTTGGCGACGATGACCTTGTCCATTTGGGTCATCACCGTGTGAACTGCTTTCTTGACAGACTGGATGGTGGTATGAGGAGCTTTGTTGACATCTCTCTCAACAACGCCCCATACATAGTAGTCGAGGGGATTGCAATCTGGAGAATTAGGGGGCCAAATATCAGGACCCCAGTGACTAGGGACGTTAAGTGTCAGCCACGATTGTGTCTTTTTTGCCTTATGGGCTGGAGCTGAGTCCTGTTGGAAGACATACTTCCTTCCTGCGGCCACCATGTCCATCCAAGGCTTCACAACGGTCTCCAGAACATTGATGTAGGTGTCAGCGTTCATCCTAAGGCCCTTCTCAAAGAAATGGGGAGGCATGACATCACCTTCACTGCTGATAACGCCAAGGACCATTACGGAGGCAGGAAATTTCGTGTGCATCACGACAGGTATCTCTGAGGGGTCTTTACAGATCCAGCGATCATTCCTGGGATTTACCTTTTGGTCCACGTCAAAGTTCTTTTCGTCAGAGAAGAACCTTAGCATGCCAAAAGAGTCGTGTTTCAGGTTGTTGAGGAGGGCAGCAGCCTTTCCTTTTCTGTTATTCTTCATATTCTCAGTCAGCAACTGACCTTTCCGAAGGGCATAAGACTTGAGACCAAGGTCCTCATGGATAGTTCTGACAATTGTCATAGAGCCAACGTCTATTTCCTTGGCTATGGCCCTCATGCTCTTCCCCGGGTTTGCATCAATCTTCTCCTTGACATTTTTGACAAATTATTCGCCTCTTACCCTGTCCGATCGACGCGAGTGCTTTTTCCTTGTAGCTATCCCCTCTTTGTTACTGTCGGCCTCATCAAACTGCTTCTTGACACGATAAATAGTGGTTTTGGGCAACTTAAGAAAATCCACTATCTCTTTGGGGCTCCTTCCGGCGCGCAGAGCAACGATGATGGCAGCTCGATTTTCAAATTCTCGGTTACTCTTCATCACTACACTGCGCACACATGTACTGTTGCATTTTACATGAATATGGCTACGTAATGAAAAAAAAAAAACAAGTTTTTAATCTCAAGTAGTTTTTGTTTAATGGACTGTCAAAGTTAGTCCCAATTTACCTGGTACACCCTGTATATAGATTTATGTATATATAAACGTATGTAAATATTGTTATATGCATTTAAATATATATTTGAAACACATAATATATTAGAAAACATTTATTAAATTTTAATTAATATATATTTTTTGAATATATATTAATACTAGCGGATGTACCCGGCTTCGCCCGAGGTTTTACCCGAGTAAAGGTTTGTCTAACGAACATTTGTTAAAACAATACTCTATAAACTTATAAAATACTTCGAATCTCTCGGTAAAGTGAACATTTTTCCCGGTCCCTGTGTGCCGTGTCATCCTGAATTTTGTCTTTCCTAATTTTCTACATTACAAAATCATCGTTTTATCTAGTTAACATTTTTTCCCAGTCCCTTGAAAAATACTAGATAAGTTGAATAAAATCAATATTAATTGGTTCCCTCGGTAATTAGTAGTTAAAGGAATAGTATCTTTGCCTTGAATTGTATCATTATTCTTGTCTCAAATAATTTGCCGTGTCATCCTGAGATAATCTTACTTTTGATAAATAATCTTTAAGATAATTAACTTGGTGATAATAAAACTTATAGATAAAAAAGCTTGTCATCATCGTCGCAATGGGGGCGCTGCTTGCGAGTTAAATGTACAAATCTGCAAATAACTCTAAGGATATTCAAGATATTCAAGAAATTATTTTTTAAACACCTTCCCGGGGATATACCTAATAATATCCCAAAATTTCACGGCGATTGGATATATGGTTTTTGGATCTATAGAGTACACACAGACAGACATTCAATTTTATATATGTATATAGATTGAAATGCCAAGTTTTTTACAATTTAATATACTTGGAACTGTGTTGTCAGTCAGGAAAAATACCAGATTAGCTAAACAAATTATTTTAATAATTCTCTATACATATATTTGCATCTCTACAAGTCAAAAGATATATATCAGCAGAGTATCATTCCTTTTCTTATCAGAGCTCTACAATCTCTGAGCCTAATACTCTGCACAGGAACACATTTTAGCATTTTCACAATTTATAAATGTAATTTCACCAGATGCCACGAGAGGCGCTGCTTGCGAGTGAAAGTAGAAAAATTTCAAATAAAATTGCAACGAATATTTATTTCAAATCAAATTCAAACCTGAAACCTTCCCAGTAGTATAGTAAATATATATATATATAACTTCCTAAAGTTTAACGGCGATTGGATAATCTTACCTTTTAAAAACATTCATCGTGTAAACAAACTAACATTCATCGTGTAAAAATACTACGTGTAAAATTATTAACCAATCAATTTCATTTATCGTCGCGACCAGTGCGGTATCAAGCGGTAAAAGGCTGGAACTAACGATTTTGGTTTTACATTAAAAAAGAAACACACATTAACCTATTTAGTTTTTTTTTTTGAATAACATATATGTTAAACGAAATCATCAGCTACCTACATGCGAAATTTCATAATGATTGATTCTGTAGATATTGCGCAACGCCATAACAAACATCGATTTTGGTTTCATTTTTATAGATATAAAGGAAAAGGATAAAGGAAAGGAAAATGATATTCCAGATTGTGCCTTATCATCGATTTGATCTTATTATCTTGTGTTTATAATCCAAATTGTGTCATATCATGGATTTGGTCCTTTTACCTTGTGTTTATAATCCACTAGCCGAATGGCCCGGGCAACGCCCGGGTTTTACCCGAGTTTAAAAACTTTTTAATTCAAATACTATTCGTTACAATTATAAATTGGCGCCATGGATGTCACTCTTGTGAAACGTATCGTTCCAAACTGTGTGTTTTTAAAATGTTTAAATTAAAATACTATTCGTTACAATTATAAATTGGCGCCGTGGATGTCTCTCTTGTGAAACGTCCCATGCATTAAAACACGATGCAAACATGATTGTATAAGAAACATATTTTCATTTAAGTATTGTACTTTATATAAAAAAGATTAAATAATTGTGCAAAACGGTATATACTATATATAAACATCAAAAGAAATAATGAGCCTATCGTTCAAATATAAAATTCGAATAAATATAAATGAGATACTAAAAATTAAATACCTATTTAATGAATATCATATTTTATTCTTATAAAGGTACTTATATATAATTAAAAATACTTATATATAATATAATTTATATAAAATATATAAAAATATATAATATATATAATATAAAATATATAATATATAATATATAAAGGTTACCGATTTAAAAGTCTATTTTATAATTTTAGATTGTATAAGAAACATATTTTCATTTAAGTATTGTACTTTATGTAAAAAAGATTAAATAATTGTGCAAAACGGTATAATATATATATATAATATATAATATAACGGTATAATAACGGTATAAAGAAATAATGAGCCTATCGTTCAAATATAAAATATAATATAATATAATATATAATATATATGTGTAACATATATGTGCAAAACGGTATAATATATATATAATATAATATATAAAATATAAGGGTATAATAACGGTATAAAGAAATAATGAGCCTATCGTTCAAATATAAAATATAATATAATATAATATATAATATATATGTGTAATATATATGTGCAAAACGGTATAATATATATATAATATAATATATATAATATAACGGTATAATAACGGTATAAAGAAATAATGAGCCTATCGTTCAAAAATAAAATATAATATAATATAATATAATATATAATATAAAATATAATATATAATATAATACAATAAAATATAAATGAGATACTAAAAATTAAATTTCTATTTAATGAATTACATATTTTATTCTTATAAAGATTATCGATTAAAGGTACTTATATATATTTAAAGGTTCTCATAAAGGTTACCGATTTAAAAGTTTATTTTATTTTATTTAAAGAAACATATTTTCATTTAAGTATTGTTATTTATTTTAAAAGATTAAGTAATTGTGCAAAACGATAATTGCCTTAAAAAGAAATTGCCTTAAAAAAAAAGAAACATTCACGGTGATTTTGTCTTGCATTCGTTTATACAATTATTATATATATTGGCATCATATATTAACTTTATGAACGGAAAAATATGTCCAGGGTAGCCTAGTGGTCATGGCATCTGCCCGGTAAGCGGAAGGTCGTGGGTTCGATTCCCATCCCTTGACACTTTTTTTATTTTATCCATTCTGACCAAAATCTATCCGTGAATTTCACACAGACAGAATAAGGCAATTATATAAGTAGATAATCCAAATTGTGCCTTATCATGGATTTGGATTTATTACCTTGTGTTTATAATCTATAATCCAAATTGGGTCTTATGATGGATTTGGTCATATTACATTTTGTTTATAATCTATAATCCAACTTGTGCCTTATCATGGATTTGGTCTTATTACCTTGTGTTTATAATCTATAGCGAATGTTCCCGGCTTCGCCCGGTTTTTACCCGAGTAAAAGTTTGCCTAACGAACATTTGTTAAAACTATTCTAGACAACATCCAATCCACCTATATATAGATTTATAAACGTATATAAATATTGTTATATGCGTTTAAATATATTTTTGAAACACATACTATTTTTGAAAACATTTATTAAATTTTAATTAAGATATTTTCTTTAAATATATATTAAAATATTGAAATGCCAAGTTTTTTTTACAACGTCATTGGAATATTATATTGCTAAATCTTCAAATTAAATATTAAATTTATTATACTTGGAATACATTTTAGTATTTTTACAATTTATAAATGTAATTTCACCAGATTTCGTGAAAATACTCAAAGTGTAAATACAGTTATTATTATTAATAATAGTAGTCTTCAAGCGAAATTAATTACTTAATTCACAAATTCTCTTTAGCAACAACTATTATAGTTTACACTAAAACAAAAAATATAATGATTTCTAACATATATATACATCCTAACTCTATGAACAAAGACCACGAATCATTTTTAAAATAATTAATTACCAATTTCAGGAATACACCTCTGATTCTGTGTGGAGACTTCAATGCGAGATCTCCGTTATGGTATGCTTCAAAGACAAATTATAACGGCCATAAATTACTTCCCATTATCTATGTTACTAATATAATTATACACAATGATAAAACATAATCATGCAGGAATGCCTGTGTAATTGATTTGACATTGACAAATAAAAAAGCTCTTACAACTATAATGAAAAGGTGTACACAACAAATATTCCAAATATCTGATCACGTTGCGATTATATTTGATGTAGGTATGACTTAACAATTTTCAACCACAACCCTATATTCAACTTGGAAATTCAATGAGAAAAAAGCAGATTGGCCAAGATTTACACAGAATGTGAATGATGCTGACAAGAAAAAGATTGAAAGCTTATCGGTTAATATATCCAGACCAGAAAATTTTGATCAAATAATAAAAGAATTTTCGGAGATTCTAATTGAATCTGCCTATTCCACACTGAAACTAAAATATAATGTAACTCCAAAATGTGGTGCAGTTAACTGTTGGAATACAGAACTAGAGATTTTAAAAACCTACTTTCACTATGTAAGAAATCCTTATTACCGAACTCGGAATCCTTCTGGATATTTAATAGCTATTTAAAAGAACAAGAAATAAATATTTACTAGAGATTAAAAAGGCCAAAAGAATATCGTGGAGGACCTTTCTAGAAGAAAATAATTCTACCAATCCTTATGGAAATTTATACAAAATATACAAAAAATTAAGAGGTAACTAGAATAAACAACTACAAATATTAGAAACAAACACATATCAAGAACAACAACAGAAAACTGAGGAATTAATAGCGGCTCTTTTTCCTGATGACAACCCAGTTGAAGATAAGAATACAAATACAAATATAAGGAAATATATATGCATTAAGACATTCGAACACAACAGAACCAATAATCACAATCAATGAAGTAAATGCTATTATTGAAAAATTGAATCCGAAGAAATCCCCAGGAATAGACAACATTTCTAATAATATGATAATACACGCAAAACAATTCGCGGTACCACTATTAACTAAAATTTACCAGAAGTGTCTGGATATGAGTTTCTTTCCTGAAGAATGGAAAAGAGCAGAGGCGTTGATCATCTCAAAGCCGGGTAAATCCTATTATAAAGATTGTGGCAGTTATCGACCTCTATGTCTGAATTCAAATCTTACAAAAATGTTTGAAAGAATAATAAACAACAAAATCATCTAATTCTACGAGGAAATGAAATTATTCAGTAATCGTCAACATGGTTTCACAAAATCTCGATCAACCATAACTGCATTGACTGAAATAATTCACACTGCATTAGAACACAAAGCCAAGGAGTATACGGCTATAATTGCAATTGATATTAGTGGAGATTTTGACAATACCTGGTGGCCAATGGTGACAAAAAGACTCGATGAGTATAATATACCAGCATCAATAATAAAACTCATGAAATCCTACTTCACTAACCGGAAGATAAGATTTAGGTACTCTTCGAAAGAATTCACCAAAAAACTAAGTAAAGGATGTCCGCAAGGAGAACCCTTATCTCCGAAAATTTGGAACACCACACACACACACACACACACTCGAGCGTGCGGCCACGCTTTCGCGAGCTCCGCCGTTTTCGCCTCTGGAGTGTGTGTAAAAGGCGTTTACCAATACGAGTTCGGTACCAAAAGAAACCTCTCGATCCGCTGAACAAGTGCCTGAAAGGCCCAGCACTGGATCAGAACCAGGCGAGAAGTTTTCGCCGGAAAATCAAAACATGAAGAATTTGAAAGAAAATTCTTCTGATAATCAAAATAATGCAAATTCGCCGGCAGGCGACATGCATGTAAATCCGGCCGCCGCGCGTGACGTCACCGCGCCGCCGACTGCTGCTTCTTCCAGCGCTACAACAGCCAGCCCGGCCTCGCTCAACTGGGCCGACAGCGAGATGGTTGACGTGGACGACAACAAGGGTTTCACCGTTGTGAAGAACAAGAAGCGGTGCCGCACTTCAACAACGCCGGAGCGCGCCGCCAAGCAGCCTAGCAGGCCTGCTGAGAAGCCCAGCTCCCAGCAGCTGAGGCGGCCGACAGGGCCGAAAACAGTGCCGCCTAGGGAGATCAAGGCGACACGCGCCAACATCGCTGACGCCAAGAAGAGGCAGGCCACAACCGACCACGAGCACTACATCTTCGTGGAGCGGTGCCCAGAGATCCCGGACTACACCTACCTAAAGGCAATGTCCAGGCTGGTCGGGGGGCCGGATAAAATCACGCATTTCGGCAAAATGAACGGCCATTTCCTCGTGGGCTTGGCAACCAAGGATCTTGCGCGCCTTCTGGTGGAGAGCGACTTCGAGATCGGGGGAACGACCCTTAGGGTCTTCCCCTACCGAAAAAGGGCCGAACGGATCGTCGTCGCCGGCCTGCCAGGCTTCGTGGATGACTTCACCATCGTGAACGCCCTGGGCCAATACGGGAGGGTCACCTCCATCGCCCCCATCCTGATCAAGCTAGGGGAGTTCGCCTTCAACGACGGCCGCCGGGAGGCGTTCATCCTGCTCCACGAGGGAGTCAGGCTGGAGACCCTGCCCGCCCGACTGACCATACAGTCCAAGGGAGACACCCTATCTGCCTACCTCTCCTTCGGAATCAAATGTTCCAAATGCGGAAGGCAGGGCCACCGCAGAGCTAGCTGCCCATCGCTCGCCAGGCGGAACTTCGACGCCCCAAAGCGTGTGGACAATCCTGCTCAGGTTCAGGCTTCTCCTTCTCCCCCCGTGCCTAAGCGAACTGGTCCACCAACACCCGTATCCTCTCCACCGGCGCCTCCAGCTCCATCAGAGGAGGCACCTAATAATGCCCCAGTGACGCCCGCTGCTGCTGCTCCAGGTGCCCCAGCGCTCCATCCTGCGCGACCTCTCCTGCCGCCTGGAGAGGCGCCGAGTTCTACCTGCTCGGCCTCCAACCCGCCCACCACACCAGCCCTGCCTTCACCGGCGCCCGTCGAGCCAATGGAGGTGGAAAGGATCGAGGAGGAGGGCACGGGCTCCACCCAGGAAGGAAGAAACAAAATCAGGAAAGAGCTAGATGCCTGCCTGCAGCAGGCCCCCTCCACAATCTTTGACAAAACCAACCAAGAGGGTCTCGAAAAGGAGAGGGTTTGTCGCCTCCTCGTCTCCACACCGCTCCTCAAAAAGCAACTCCCTAACCTTAAACCCGCCCAGAGGACTGCTTTGTGCGAGCTGGTCGAGGCCCTCTTACGTAGGAGACTCGACTCCAGCGGCTCCATCTACAAACGCCTTCGCCAGGCCCTGCCCTTCCTCCATCAAGGGACATCATCATAGGCTTCACCATCGCCTCCATTAACGCGCGCGGGCTCGCTATTAGGAACAAGAGCCTAAGCCTTTGCCATCTCCTGAGACAACACCGCGTGGACATTGCGCTTGTGCAAGAAACTAACACCCACCACCTCGACGGCGCCCAAGACCTCTGCCTCGGCTACGATGCTATTACTGCCCCACCCGACGCAATATCGGGTTCGGGCCTCGCCTGCATCTACGCGCCGGGCATCACCGTCTCGCGACACCGCATCCTGTGGCCGGGCCACATCGTCTTGGCCACCCTCAATGTCCACGGCCAGGAGATGACCGTCATAAATGTCCACCTCTCGCACGACCAGCGCGAGCGCATCGAGCAACTCCGAGTCATCGAGGCAGCCGCCGTTGAGGAAGAGGAGGAAGCCTGGGTCCTCGGGGACTTTAATATTAGGGACGACAGGAACCGCGACTCTATCTCCATGGCGGCCCTCGGAGCTCTTTGCGAGTCCGCCGCGCTTCTGGATGCCGCCCCCGAGTTTGACGCCGCCCACCTTCCCACCAGAGTCGCTGCACATGGCGACCTGATCGAGAGCAGTCGCCTCGACAGAATCCTCGCTCCGGCGCGCTTTCTGGAGGTCTCAACATCATATGCAATTGCTCCTTTCCACCTCTCCGATCATCGCATGGTGCTGCTCCGAGTGGGCCCTCCAGCCGCCCCCTCCCAACCTCGCGTGGCTGCTACGCTCCGCTCCGGGCTGGCCCAGGAGCACATGAACAACTACCTGGTGGACATCGCGGAGGAAATATCCCTGCTCGATGCGCCTCAACTGTGGGACCGCTGGACACTAATCAAGGCCGGCATCCTCGCGGAGGCCCGCTCGCTCCACGATCCTCGCCACCACGATCGCGACGACGGCTACATCGGCAGGGCCCAACGCTACATCAGGGTTCAGGTTGAGGCCTCGTCGACGAACGCGGATTACCCATCTCTCCCGGACCTCGCGCGCCTCACGCGCCACCGCCGCCCAGCTGTCACCACCATCAGGGACGAGAACGGCGAGGTCATCGAGGGCCCCGTTTAGCGGCGAAAGGCCCTGGACATCTTCCGGCCTCGCTTCGCCCGCCCGAGCTGCGACCCGGCGGAGTACGCGGCCTTCATCGGAGCTACGACCACCACTCCTATCGTACTAGGAGAAGAGGATCCACTCCACCGGGCTGAGGTCTCCGAGGCTGAGGTAGCCGCTGCCATCCGCCGCCTCCCTCGCGGAAGAGCCCCCGGCTGGGACGGTCTGCCCTGCGAGGTCCTCAGCACCTTCGAGGAATTCTTCGCGGTCGCCCTGCGACGTGTGCTCGCCGAGTCTCAGCTCCGAGGTGCCCTGCCTCCATCGATGCGCCGGAACGAGATCTGCCTGGTCCCCAAGGCCCGCGGCGGCGGTCGCGGTCTGGACAGCTACAGACCGATCTCCCTGCCCTCGGCCGACTACAGGGTAATCGGATCGATCCTGCTGGGCCGCCTCAGGCCCCACCTGTCAACTCTGGTGCCGGAGTGCCAGACGTACGCCGTCCCCGGAAGGTCCCCCTCCTGGAACATCGCGCGGGTCACAGACGCCGTCGAGGAGGCTACTGCCCGAGGCACGCCGCTGGCCGCGGTTTCCGTGGATCTGCAGTCCGCCTTCGACTCCCTGGACCGCGGGTATCTAACGTCCCTCCTGGTGTCCCACCTGCGCCTCCCACCGGCCTTCGTGGGATGGACTCTTCTACTCTACGCCGGGGCGGACGCCACAATAAAGGTCGGGGGCTTCCAGACCGTCGCCTTCAAACTACTCAACGGCGTGAGACAGGGCTGCGCTCTGAGCGCGGCGCTCTTCATCATCGCGACGGGACCGCTGCTGCGTCGCCTGGAGACGATCCTCGGCGTGGGCAACGTCATCGCCTACGCCGACGACATCGTCCTCCTGTTCCATCGCGACGAAGAATTCGAGCGGGTGGCGACCGTCCTCGGGGACTTCAGGCGGGCCTCTGGTATCGCCGTCAACCTCGGGAAGAGCGCGGGCCTTTGGTGCGGAGCCTGGCGCAACCGCGGCGACTCCCCTCTCGGCGCCTCCTGGTCGACCACCTCCATCAGGGTCCTCGGGCTCGACATCGCCCCCAGAAGCTCCGTAGCCCATCAGGAGCAGCATCTTCTCGCCCTCCTGGAGTCCGCCTGTCGCAGATGGACGCCCTTCACCCGCGGCCTATCCCTCGTCGGACGAGCTAGAGCGGCGAACTCGCTGGTGGGCTCCACCATCCAGCATCACCTGCACGGGTACCTGCCATCACCCCCCACCATCGCCAAGCTGCAGGCCAGACTAGCGAGGTTCGTCTGGGGGCCCGAGCACACGGCGTGGCTTCCCGCCGCCGTCATGGCGAGGCCCGTAGCCATCGGAGGCCTCGGCCTCCTCGACCTGGCAACCCAACTCCAGCTCGCCTGCCTCAAGGGTGTGCAGGTCGCGCTACGCGGGGGCAGGAACGGCTTCTCCTGGCTGGTGACTAGCGAGGCCTGGCTCAGACCTCCACCGGACGGCACCACACTCCAGCCCCGGCGCCTCCGGCTGCTGAAGCTCTGGGAGGAGGCCTCCAACATCTTGGGCCTCAACCACCGGGCGGTCCCCACTGCTCAGCTGCTGGACCTCCCCATCATCGGCGGCTGCCGGTTCCTCCGCCCTCCCGACCTCCTGGCCCCCGCCCGCTGGCGCGGAGCCCGAGTCCGGGACCTCATCGAGGAGGAACACCTCATCGCCCGCCCTACGCGCTCGGCCCTGGCTGACGCCGCGACCCTGAGCGCCTTCTGTCGGAGGCTGACCTCCGAGAACGCCGTGGGCTTCGGGGGGGAGTCTCCATCTTCTTCATCATCTTCATTAGCTGCGGCTGTGGTGCTGCGCGGGACGGCCACGCCGTTCCTCAACGGCCTCACGACGCGCTCGGCCCGACGGGCCTTGGATCGTCCACGCCTCGCGGCCACGCCGATCTCCCGATTCCTGGCGAGATGGGCACCCACCATCAGCCCACCATCCAGGATCGACTGGGCCTCGCTCCGGCGCTGCGCCTTCTCGGGGCATGAGGCCGATGCCGCCTTCAAATTGGCCCTCCACGCTCTACCCCATCCGGCCCATCCTGCCTCGGCCGTCCCCTCGTGTCCTGCCTGTGGGTCCGTCGACCGCCCTCTCGGCCACCGCTACTGGAGCTGCTCTTCCATCAGGCCTCTCATCAGAGAGGCCTTCAACATCATCGGGCGGCCCCCTGACCTGCAGGCCTGGATCTTCGGCGGGTCCGGCTTTGAGGACGACGCCCTGACCATCCTGGCGTCGGCAAAGCTGCGCGTCTATCGCCACTTTGTCCAGGTTGGGCTCGGTGGGGTGGAGGACCCGCTCATCGCCTGGACGAGGACCCTCGTGCGCAGGGGATGCCTTCCTTCATCCTCCATCATCACTTTGTAAAAATTATGTATTCTATCTTTCTCCTGTATATATTTCTCTTGCTCTCTCTCTCTCTCGCTGAATTGTAAAATTGTCTAGATGACAATAAATATTTTTCAATTGTCAAATTGTCACACACACACACACACATAATGAATAATCTATTAATCAACTTTCAGAAATCTAATAGCGAAATTATTGGATATGCAGATGATCTAACGGTAATATGTTGGAATACAGATGTAACAAATCTTAAGATTACAATTGATAATTCAATAGGAAAAATAAATATGTGGTGTGAAAACAACAAACTTAAAATATCAAGAGAGAAAACAAATATTTTATATTTATTAAAATATACAAGTATCAGAGTCATCAACAATCAATTCTGTCATCGTTTGCTTTCGTGAATGAAATAAATACCCAAATATGGCCATTTCTTATAAGCTTCGGTGGTTCAGTGGTAGAATACTCGCCTGCCACGCGGGCGGCCCGGGTTCGATTCCCGGCCGATGCATTTTTTTTTTCACAATTTTTAAAACTAATTTATATTATTCTATATACAAGTATCAGAGTCATCAATTCTGTCATCGTTTGCTTTCGTGAATGTATGTAAATAATGGATTTCATATTTTAATTAATTTTTGTTCTGACCTTTATTTGTTAAATATCTTTTTAAAAATCGTTTAAAATGCAGTCGCAATCATTAGCGAACACATAGGTTTGCCTAATATTTCCATATGCTATTTTATATTTTTACAGAAAAATATTTACATGCCAGAATTTTGGATTAATTTTTTCTATAAACCTATTTTTTTTTTTATTCTTACTGAGAAGATGGGCATCGCAGTCAGGATTATTTACAGTCAGTCACTCAACTCAGGCAATTTCAAAGGTTAATGGCGGTTTGGTGGAAAACTGCCGTCTATTTAAACTATATTAATTTTGAAACAACTAAATGTATTGCAAAACATAATTAAATCCAATACCTAAACACTAATATAATACAATTTTTGCCATTACACACTTTTTTTCTGTAGTTTATGTGTTTCTTCTGGATTGCTATTCTATGGCACTTCTATTATTTATTATTGATGTACTTTCAGTATGAAGGATACTTCACTCGGGGGATTTCTCGGGCGAAGCCGGGTCATTCTTCTAGTTCAATTATAAAAAGGATGTAATTAACTTGCATGATAATATTGTAAAACCAGTTGAAAACCTAAAAATACTAGGTTTGAATTTCAAGAATAACCGAAACAAGAACAAATTAGATTTTATGCATCACACATCGACAGTGTTATTGCAAAAACAACTAGAGCTAGTGGATATCTTCTTGGTTTAGCAAATAAATAGTGGGGAATGGATCGAGATATAAGACCTTATTTAGAAGCACAATAACTTATGGTTCAACAAACTGGTACCCATATATAAACACGAGATCTAAAAACAAAATGGATTCACTACAATATAAAATTATTGATTATAATAGAAATGATCCAGTAAAAAGAATAATAATATCTAACTTTATAAATGAAAAAATTCAAAAATATTATGAAGATTGAAATGCTAATTTCAGAGAATATTTTGAAAACTCAAGATTACCCAAATTTATCCAGCCATATTTTTATAATATACATTTTTTACGGGGCATGGAGACTTTAACACATACTTAAACAGAATTGGTAGAATTGATTCTTCAATCTATTTAGGTGACCAAGAAGATCACAACCCTGAGCATATTTTAATCCGGTACCCACTTGTTGCTGATTTGAGAGTACAATGTAACATGAACAGTTCTAGTTTAAGCCAAATGGTTTCCAGTAAAGAAGAATATAGAAAATTTAACAAATTCTGTAGACTCTATCTCAAATGCCGTGGACTTGAATTACATTAAGAATTGAAATTTCTAGTTTTAATTAGTATCGTTTTTTTATTGCTGTTATTTTATTTTTTTATATGGGATGTTCTATATTTGTGCCACTGGTTTAGTGGTTGTAATTCTAAAGATATATTGGACTTTTGATAATATGTGTGTAAATAACCTTTATTTCTTGTATAATTTATTGCTCTAAAAATGTAAATTTAAATAATATTCACTCTCTCTCTAAAAATATAAATGATTTGTATATATATATAAACTATGTACATAAAATAGATTAAACATGTACATACAAATATCCACATAAGATATAGCGTGTGTTTTGTAATAAATAAATAAATAAATAAAATAAATGGTGAAAATAAATTATATCTATTGGGTATTATACAAATTATGGCAGATGGAACCATTGTGGGACAATTAAATTTAAAATGATATCAAAATGATTTGGTTGAGACTGGGAGGCAATTTTATAAATTGAATACTGATACTATGGTACAAAAATTTAAAAATTTGTGTGATTCTATACTAACAAATATATACAATTATAGATGAACAGAACATTAAATCTGATATATAATACATAAGATAGTAAAATCAGGTTTAAATGCTATAGCAGGATAATGTTTTGGTACTGTGAAAGGATAATTCGACACTATGAAAAAGAATATTATTTGAATAATTTTGGCAGGGTACGAACCTGTGTGATTTGGTTACGACTGCGTATCCATTTGCTTGTGAGAGTGTTCTGTGCGTGAGAGGATCTCTTGCGCTGGAGTGTTGGTGGATTGGTGATGTGCTGAGCATCCTCCTCTGTACCGTACTCTCCATATGGAACGTAAGAAAAGGGGTATTAAAAAGGTGCTCAGGGATGAAAAGGAATGCATGTCTGATAAGGTAGGGTACGTTTGAGGAATGAAGACTTGGGTCGTGGCGAACAATTCGGTATGATGATCCGAATTGGGCCACTGGAGTCCTCAGAAGGCTTCTCGTTTTAGTGGAGAGAAAAGGGGACGGTTGTCATGTCAATGAAGTTTCGCAAGGAGATTATATATTAATGTTGGTGTGTGAACGTAATGGTCTATTGCAAATGATCGAGAGCAACGTACTGAATTCTGTGACGTATATCCTGAACGGATCGTTCCAAGACAGGTCTGTGACTATCAGTAATCCTGCTGAAACCTTAAAAGGAAAATAATTTAGGAAAAACTATCAGTTCGGGGTGGTCAATGGGCAACGCAGATAGTGTTATTCTAATTCAAAATAGATTTCCGCCATTCTATATAGGAATTTCCTGACGTTTTAATCGGGACAACGGTAATAAATAAATCAGCAAATGTATAATCGTCATGGAGACGTTTGGGTTAATACACGCCATTGTAAGGAGGGATAGAAACAAAAGGGAATTGTTTAATCTTATTAAAATATTTAACTATATTTTTGCTTAAAACTGACCTATTTTCCAATTTCGAATTGTCACAGTCAATAAGGAGAGCATTTAATTGAGTGAGAGAGAGAGATAATTTGCGGAGTATGATTACGTGCTGGTGAGGATGGGAGCATTATCTTCGCTGTCGAAAAAAGTTCTAATTGGATATCAATCTTTGGGATGGTGTCAGGAGTAGAAAGGTATCTGGCTGTTAATGTTGGTTCGTCATTATTTATGAAAATATCGGGTGTGATTAAATGGTTTACTTAATGTAGATTCATAATTCTTATGATCATCATGAAATATTTCAGGTGGGAAATGATGGTAAATAAAATATGATTTTGGCGCGCTATTGTTGTTCGTTGAGTGAGGTGTGAAGATGTACTTAGTGTCTTCGGAATAGTGTTTCAATTTGTTTACGTGGATAATCTCCGTATCTAAGTTTTGAGCTTGATTAGATCTATTGATTTTAACTGTATATGGGGATATCACCTCAATTATCTCATATGGTCCACTGAAATAAGGCACTAATTTGTCCGTATTGGGATGTTGGCAAATTTGGTAAGTACTAGATCTCCTATCTCAAAGTCGGGGGACCTGTGATTTTTATCAAATCTGATCTTATCTAGCTTATGACGTTCTTTTGTTCTCAGTAGCGCTAGGCGTCTAGATTTAGTGACCGAGGGATAACGATCTAGATGTTGTGACAGTTCTTTCGGCTGGGAGCCGTCCATAAAGTATGATGTGGGAAATACCGTGACGGAATGAGGGGTATCGTCATATGCCTTAACTACTTTGGATTGGAGCATAGTCCAACTAGCTCTAGGATGTTGAAATTGAAGGAGCCTAAGCTTTCCGGTCAGGGTTGCGTTCAAACGTTCGGATAAACCCTTTGCTTGTGGATGGTTGCTGGTAGTAAGCATTGGTAGGATGTTATGGGAGATTCGAAATCTCCTAAACCTCGGTGATGTAAAGGCAGGGGCTCTATCTGTAAGGAGACGCCTCGAACAACCACTTTGTAGCACCTTCTTTATTACTTGAATATATGTGGTCGTACAGGTGGAACGAGATGGAAATGTCCATGCGAAACGAGTCGCGTGGTCTACTACTACATGCAGGTAATTTATTGCACTCCCATATCTAGCAAACCCGGCTATCGTGTCCATAGAGATCAGATCGAATGGCAGTGGGGATTCTGGCAATTCGCCCAACTCTCCATATTTCGATCCTTTTGGGGTTTGCTCATTTGACAGATGTTACAATTCTTAACGAAGGCACGAATGTCTATCGACATTCCGCTCCAAAAGTATTGGGCGGAGATGATCCTAGTCAATTGAGAAATTCCTGGATGGTTGAATTTCTGGTGGGCTTCTCTAGTGTGGTGGGTCGTAAGGATGGCGGAACAACTATTTTGCTCACATCACGTCTGGTGACTGTAGTCAGGCCTGAGGTTCGGTGAACATACTTGGAATTATCCCGAAGCTCACTTTGGTACATTTCTAATTGCGTGGCGTCAAGACCACAAAATGAATTTCGGGATAACAGGTCAGTCTCTAGTTGTTTGGTGCCTTTGATGAACTTCACCTGATAGTCGTAGACTGACAATCTCAAACTCCATCGAAAGAGTTTTCCTGTCGAATTTTTAATATTTTTCAACCACGGTATGGCGGTGAAAATAGTAAAACAATTTCCCACCAGATAGACCTTGAAACGATCTACTCTTTCAATTATCGCCAGACATTCTAATTCGGTGATGGTATAATTGCGCTCGTATTTGCGCAGAGTGCGGCTATAATATTGTACTGGATATGAGTTTCCATCTGGATGGAGCTGTTTCAGTACTCCTCCTATCCTTGCAAAGATTCATCAGCGTACACCTGACAGGGCAAATCTGATTTATAAATATGGAGAATGGGACCTGATGAAAGTAGTTGTTTGAGTGTGTCAAACGCCTTTTGACAGTCAGACGTCCACTCCCATTTAATATTCTTATTCAAAAGTTGATTTTGAGAATTTCTAATGCGTGCATAATCTGAAATGAATTTGTTGTAGACATTATATATAATGGCGCCTAGGGGGGGGGGGGATGATTGCAAGGTTTTTACGTTAGTAGGGGGTTTAATGGCATTAATTACATCTATATTCCTAACATGTGGAGTGCAGGTACCTGAACTAATCTTATATCCCAGGTAGTCAATAGATGTACTGAAAAAATGGCTTTTATTAAGATTTAATTTTATATTTTCTAATTTACAAAAATGAAAAAATCCTGTAAGTGTCCTAAGTGTTCCTCTAAACTGTTAGAATGGATTATGAAGTAATCAAAATAATGATCAGCAAATGTTAATTTGTGTTTCTGCATCAATTGATTTAACTGCCTTTCGAATATTTGGGGACTTAATTTGAGTTCAAATGAGAGTCTATTAAATGGTATTAGACATACCTTTGCCACGTTTTAAAAGTTAAAAGAGAAAACGAAAATATAATATGGCGTCGGCATTTAATTTTTAACCGCAAATGCTTTCAAAACGATTTTATCCCGCCGTCACTAAGGCTGAAAGATCCCGTCAAAAATCCCTATAAAAAGAAACTCACCACGTTATATTTTCGTTTTCTCTTTTAAAATGGTATTACCCCAGCTGGGTTACAAATGAAAGCAGAGGCCTAGATTCGGGATAGATCGGAATTTTCCAGAAGGCGGAGGTTATATCTATGGTGGAAAAGTATTTGGAATTAGATAATTTATCTATTACTGTTTCTATTAGTGACAATTGACAATTAAAAATAGTTTATTGACATCTAGTTAACAGTAGGGAGAAGGTTTACAGCCATTTTTAAAATAGCGAGAAATATATACAACAGACCGAGCCCCCTCCGGAGGGACGTCTGGATTTCATCAGGAGCTTAAAGCCGCCTTGAGTTCGGACAGGCTGTTGCGGATTATGAAATCCATGTCCCCACCATGCTCGATTGACAGTGTTGAGGAATTCGTCAAGAATAATCTTGTGTTCAGGCGAGAGAATTTTTTTTTTCTTTTGAGATAATTTCTATCATCGCGGTGTAAAATCGCGTACGTAATCTCTGGCCTGACCCACTTTGTTTCATATAGGAGGCTCAGGAGAGTTGTATCGTTCAGTAGTTCGAGTAGATCGTTTATCTGGTACTCGAATTTCAGGTATAAAGCGTCAATATCACCAGTGGGTTTAGGAGCGGTCTGGAGCTCATGGGTCGTCGAGGCAGTTAGTAGTAGCGGTGGGGCTACTGCGGCTGGAGCTGACTCCTCTTCATGGGGAGTGTGCAGCGCTGGTTCAGCAGGTTGAGGCGTAGTGAACCGACGGGGAAAAATGTGGGCCGTGGGAACATCACTTGGCACCTCCAGAGATTGAGCAGGGGGGCGCTGATGCAGGAGGCGGCACCTCCACATATGAAGCTGGGGGTGCAGGTGCAGGGGGCCGAGGCGCAGCTGGTCGATGGGGCGATGCCCGGGCCGCGGGGCCATTGTTGGAGACCTACATAGATGGAGTAGGGGGTGCTGGGGCAGGAGGCGTGGTTGCTAGCTGTCTGGGCAGCAGAGGCGCGGTCGGTGATGTGACATCGGTATGAGAGGGTGGTGAAGCTTGCCTGGGGCCAGTGGACTGCCTAGCAAGCATGGGGAAGTTGGCTCTGCGATGGCTTTGGTTGTGGCATTTGTAGCACCTGATCCCGAAGGTCAGGAAAGCCGGCCAGGTGTCGCCTTTGGTCTTTATATCGAGGCGGTTAGGAAGCCTCTCAAGTTTCATGCCGTCGTGGAGGAGAATATAAGCCTCACGGCGGCTGTCAGTGTAGCCGCACTCGCCAGCCTTGAGTTGTTTGGGGGCGATGGAAGTGACACGCCCATAGAGCAAGAGGGCGTCGATGACGACGGCATCCTCCACGTAGAAGGGGAGGTTCCCGATGGTAATTTTTTCCGACCTTTTACGGAAAGGGAAGGTCCTGAGGATCGTGCCTTCGATTTCGAGGCCTTCCCCAATAAGGCGTTCCGCGAGAATCTTGCTGGCCAGGCCCACCAGGACGTGGCCATTCATCCCAGTGAACTGGATTATGTGCCTGGCCCCTCCGACCACTCTGTCGATCGCCTTCAGGTAATGGTAAGGCGCGAAGTCAGGGCAGTGCTCTATGAAGACGCACTGCTCCTGTGTGGAGGACGCTTGCCGCGCTCTGGCTTCCGCGATGTGTGCCCTCATGGCTTTCACCTCCTGCACGCGCGGTATCCATGCTGCCGACGATCGCTGTCGTCGAGTAGTGTTTCTGGCACTGTTGGAATGTTCAGAATCTTCATGCTCCGGTAGGTCTGCCCAGTTCGTATGAACATTTACAGCGCCAATTGAAGGAGTCTTAGTCGCGAAGTCGTGCGACGTGGCAAAAATTGCATAAGTGCCGTCAGTAGGCGAATTTACATTGTTAGCAGTTTCCTGCATTTCAATTGAAAATTTGTTTTGAAAATCGATTTTCGCAGATAACTTGAAGACTCGATGCTGTACCTTTCAGGTACATGGTCAGCTTTCAAAGGGCTATCAGCCCGTACCAATTTCGGCATATCAGCCAACAGTTATCCACCCGCTAGGGCGGAAAACCAATTTATAAATCAGTTATTTAGAGTTAAACATAAATATTTTCATTAGTGTTAAGGGATAATTATCTACAGATATTAATTCGTTAGGTTTTCTAAAATTTACACAAAATCGTTTTGAGCCATCCCTTTTTCTAGCAAGTGTTACGGGAGCGGCATATGGGCTATTCGATTGTTCTATTATTTCATTTTCTAACATTTTCTCTATTTGATATTTTATTTCAGGCTAATCGCTATATGGTAGTCTATATGGCCTTATAGTTATAATCTTATCACTCTTAGGTATAATTTTAACCGGGTCGATATTTAAAGCAGGTACTGAAAACTTATCGATAGGAAACAAACCAATATTTTCTCTAATAAGATTTTTACATTCATTTATTATATGAGGATGTGCAACTATATAATTTTCTACATTTGTGGTACTATTAAGGTTTTCATGAGGAAAATATTGAGTAATGTGGGGCATGGAATGGTTGTTAGTTCGGGTTGAATTGTAAAGTTTTTAAATGATGGCGTAAAATAATCTTTAAAACAATATTGTGACTGTGCTATCATGATATTATCCTGATGTATTATTTTTGAAAAAAAATCAATAGTTAATCGTAATATCCCTAATGAATTTGAAGAAAAAATGCCAAATGGTAGATCATTATTTATTATATAAAATAAGAAGTGTTCCATAATGGATCTTGCAGTAACCAAAATAAGTGCAAATCCCACATTTTGTATATTATGAGACAAAGTCCTAATAATAACATCATTATTTAAAGGTACATTTTAGTTCCTAATGTTTTGAATTGTTTTAAACAAATAATATTAATGTTAGCGCCAGTATCTATTAGAAATGAACATAAATGGTTGGCTAGTAGTAACTTGAGAGTCAGAGTACTTAAGCCGTTAATGGCGTGTGGGTTGTACTTCTGGTTGCTTGGCAGCGCTGTCTCTTGGGTCACGAAAATACCGCGGTGGTGTCGATAGTCGAGGATGATCGGCACGCTGCCCAGGCAAGGTGGACCGTTGTGGGCACTGATTGTTCAAGTGGGGCCCTAGGCAGTGCTTTGAGAGGGTAAAAACCCTCTCAAAAAGAATATCTACTCATTGCTCTAATAATCTAGAAAAAGTAGGCGGGGTGGAGGGAGATCCTCCTGGTCACTTCTGGGTATGAGGTAAATCTTCGGATGAGCGCCTTAATGGATTGTGGGAGAGGGAATGCTGGGACGACTTGGGACTCCGCCGATCCCATAGATATTCCTGGCCAGAGTGATCCATTCCGACAGGCTGCTGGGTGATGCAATCAGTAGGAGATTGCGACTGTAGGAGGGCATTCCTTGAGGGAGAGCATTGACCATTTACTTGTGGTCGATGTCGAGCTGCGTACCCATGCGTACCTTCTGTATATAGTATGTTTGTAAACCTTGAGGCCTGCAACGTTGTTGATTGAACTCTTGGTGGGTCGGTGTCTCAGGTGGGGGTACAGATCCTCAAGGACATGTTTGATCCTCCAATAGGGTTCGTGGAGGTAGTCCATGGATTGGAGTGTCCTCCGGGGCTCTCCCTCTAGCGCTGCCACTACCATGCGATCTTATTCGTCACAGCCGCTGCTTTGGAATTCCGGGGACCTCTCCAGCTCTCTTAAGAACGACAACGCGGAACTTGATTCGTAGAATCTAGCTACTGTGGTGGGGGCGTCCCGCCCTAGTCTTCTCATAATCGCTGTTAGAGCATCTATCACCGGCTTCTACTCTTGTGCTAACTCGGCCTCGTTCTGGCCTGCTTGTCTCTTTGCCTTGCCCATTCTCTTGAGGTTCTTCATTCTGTCGACTCTTACTTGTCATATCTGTCGTGGTCGAATGGAAGGGTGCAGCCGCTGTGCATGTAAGCTTCGAAAAATAATTTGTTCCACACTCGTGAGCGCGCGCACGCGGCGGCGTGCCGTAGCATACGCCCGCGCGCGCTGGCTCCCACGTATATTTTGTACAGATTTATAGATGGATTAATTTTTATTTACATTTTAACATACTAATTATGGTGAGAATAAATTTTATCTCTTGGGAATTATACAAATTATGACATATATGTAATATCGTTGCAAATGTGCCGACGAATGGATGAACTGGCAGTCGTGTACATGAGGCGAGTGTTGATATTCTTCCCACACGTGGACAACAGGTAGCAGAGGCAGGGCTGGATGTTAGCACCGAGAGTGATCGGGAACAGCCCACGGGACAGAGGTAGAGGTGGATGCTATCTCCGAAACATGGAGAGAGAGACTGTGTGTGAAAGACAGCAGCCGTCTGTCGATGGCCACACCATAGAACCATCTGCTGCTGACCCCCTGCCAAAATCTGTCCTGTTTTCAGGGGTCGTTTATAAAGAGTCCCTGGGGGCCCACATGGGCTTTGGAATTTTCCTCCTCTCTCCCCAGCTGTCCCCAGCTGACCGCTCTTTGGATTTTTATTTTGACGTCAACATTTTTAGTGTTACATACAAATAGGGGTTTACAGGTATTATCAATAAAGATATAGCATGTATACAAAATATGGGGTGGTAGTAAATAGAAAGTGTCATTATTATACAGTTTAAAATATACTATAGAATGTGCCCCCGGTGATGAAGGTTTGTTTGGGGGAAATCAAATAACATGAATGATGACCTAACAAACTTATTATAAAATCAAAAGAAATAATTTGGGCACAAATTAGTTAAAATTATTATAAGTATTGGATAATAAAATAGGACAATAAAGATGACGTCTCAATAAGATATGGAATATGATAAAATAAAAATACATAAGAATAAATGATAAAATTGAGAAAATATGCAAGATAAAATTAGAAATGCCGTAAAAGTAATTTATTTATAGAAAAAAAATTGAGAACCTATTGAATGAAAAAATAACAACTAAAAGAAAAGCATAAAGTTATTAAGTTGAACTAAGGTTATAAGTTGACGCAGAGGGTTGATGAGGGTATGTTTCTGCAAAGAAATAGTTTAATGTGTTCTGCAATGCAGTACGAACTTGTGTTAGTGAGGTATTGTTTTCATCAACAGAACGTTCAAGATATTCCGTCTGCATTATTAGTTCAGACTAGCAGGGAGAGGTATGTAGGTTGAAGAATGTGGAAAGGGAGAGGTAAACGCAAGAGATGTACTGCTGCCAATAATGATGGCACCCGGCTTGTATGATGAAAAAAAAAGGGATAAAAATGATAAAATGATAAAAATGATGAACCGGGTAAAGACTAATCTAGCTGGGTATCCTGAGCTCACTATGGGAACGATATAGCGAGGAAGGATGTTTCCAGTTGGATAAAAAAACATTCTGGCGAGCAAGAATCTCTTGAGAGGAATATATGAGATTGGGGAATGAAAAAGGGAAGGTAGTTGCAAGGGTTGTTCTGTTGCCAATATTATTTCACCCGACTTGAATGGTAATAAAAAAAGAAAAGAAAAAATGATGATTGGTAATGATGAGCCGGGTGATAAGAAAAATAATCTAGCTGGGTATCCTGAACTCACTATTGGGAATGATATAGCGAAGAAGGATTTCTCAGTTGGATTAATCGATGAAAAAAATTGGCGAACAGGAAGCCCTTGGGGCAAATGCTTGAGAAGGTATGGGCAGGGTAGGTTAGGAGACGTCAACGATAAAATTAGAAAAACGAAATAGTTAGAATATATAAATTCAAAAATATCTAAAACTATTTAAAAATATTATTAACGTTGTCAATATATTAAAAAGTTTTGAAATGATGAGAGAGATGGTTGAAGTTATAATATGTGTGTAATAAGCCTAGAGATGATGAAAAAAAAAGACCATTGAATAAAAAAAAAGTATAATTGGTTGTTGTTGGCTGACGGCATTGCTAATGGCACACAAAATAATAATAAAGAATAATTGCTTAATGTTAAAATTATTTTATACACATCTAAAGTTATAATAATTGAAATAGTAACAGGGTAGGTAAAATAATGAACTTGATGGATTTATAATAATAATGCTATTGCTATAAAAATGGTATCGAATGAGTAGTTAATTCAGAGCAAAAAAAAAAAAACGGAGATAGTGTTACATTAAATAGTTCTGTAGAGAAATTTCTCCTACCAGATGGATGTCTTGAATGGGTCTTGTGGAGTGAGATTGAAACTGATTTATTACATATAAAATTATATATAGCAGAGAGAGAGAAGGACTTTTCAAGCCTGCGCCGACCGTGGTGAAGCCGGTGATGTCAACCTCCAATGGGAGTTGTTTTTCCTGGTCGACGAGCTTGGCCCAGTTGGTTGAAGGATTGCCTGTTGCAGGCCCGGGTTGCTGTTTCCCCATCAGAAGCCGCAGAGGCATGAGGGGCGCTGATTGCATCAGCAGGTCCAAATGGCAATTAGCTTACAGCCAATGCCATTGAAGATTCTTGGGGTGGGGAATACGCCATAAAAAATTCTAAATATTATTCTTCTCTTCGGAGGCGGTTAAAATTCCTTGCCAGCAAAGTTTGGGGCAGGATGGAGTGGGCTGCGATGAGGCTTGGTGATCCTTTTTGCGGTGATTGCCATGGGACATCGTCGATGCTGGTTGGCGGGGCAATGCCAGGATTTCTCGATGAATCTTGTCTTCCTGTTCGAGCCTATGGAGGAAGATGTTCGTGGCGCAGGAGATGTCAATGGGGGCGATGATGACCTGCTCGATGCGAGGTACAGCTAGTCCTCGCATGGCGTTTTTGAGATGGTCCACTGGATTGTCAAGGTGGAGAACAAGTAGAATGAGCATCCACACGAATGCGCCGTTGACCACCGGTGCCTCTGTCATCCTCTGCATGCCGCTGTCCTCAGTTATCCTGTCGACTTTCTGAAATATTGTTGCAAATGTGCCGACGAATCGATGAACTGGCAGTCGTGTACGTGAGACGAGTGTTGATATTCTTCCCACACGTGGACAACAGGTAGCAGAGGCAGGGCTGGATGTTAGCACCGAGAGTAATCGGGGACAGCCCACGGGACAGAGGTAGAGGTGGATGCTATCTCCGAGACATGGAGAGAGAGACTGTGTGTGAAAGACAGCAGCCGTCTGTCGATGGCCACACCATAGAACCATCTGCTGCTGACCCCCTGCCAAAATCTGTCCTGTTTTCAGGGGTCGTTTATAAAGAGTCCCTGGGGGCCCTACATGGGCTTTGGCATTTTCCTCCTCCCTCCCCAGCTGTCCCCAGCTGACCGCTCTTTGGATTTTTATTCTGACGTCAACATTTTTAGTGTTACATACAAATAGGGGCTTACAGGCATTATCAATAAAGATATAGCATGTATACAAAATATGGGGTGGTAGTAAATAGAAAGTGTCATTATTATACAGTTTAAAATAATATATATATATTTTGTATATAAATTTCTATATCTTTCATAGATAAAATAATAATCTATAATGTTAAATATAATTATTTGCTGTATATAAACTGAATACAATAGTTAAATCAAAGATACAATTCTTTCATTGGCCTTGTAGAACGAGAGTGGTGTACGCGCGCGCGCATGTTCTAGTGAAAAACAAAAACATCCTCGATAAAGAGAGGCGAGCTGCCTCTCGAAATATTGGAACAATAAAACAATTAGAAATCCAATATATGCATCTTTTTTAAATATATATATACATATATATATATATATATATTAAAAATAAAGAAGGCATTTCTTGATTTATCAAGAAATTGGGTTGGCCAAATATCACGGAGCAAGCTAAATAAACGTTTAGTTTATTTTTGCTCCACTAGATGGCGCTCTGCCATCTAAAAAGCACATGTGCTCGTGGTCAGGAGATGCCTTCTTTATTTTTAATATTAACACCTGACCCACTTATCTTTTATTTTTTATTATTGTTTTTTTCATATATATATATATATGTATATGTATATTTTAAAAATAAAGAAGGCATCTCCTGACCACGAGCACATGTGCTTTTTAGGAGATGCCTTCTTCATTTTTAATATCAACACCTGACCCGCTTATCTTTTATTTTTTCCATTGTTTTTCATATATACAGATATATATGTAGATATATACATATATACAGATATATATGTAGAAAAAAAACTCTTTATCATTCTTAGATATAATTCTCACCAGAAACAGCTCTAAAATAGAAACAGGCATTTACCGTGAGCAAACTCATACAGGTGGTTACTTGAATTTCAGCTCATTCGGTCCTATTAACCATAAAATATCTGTCATAAAAACCCTCTCAAAAAGAATATCTACTCATTGCGCTAATAATCTAGAAAAAGTACAACAAGAAAGAACAATACTAATGAATGAATTACAAAGCAATAGTTATCCCACAGAATCTATCAAAAGACAATTCCACAGATCAGCATTCATCCCTACTTCCAATAGCCAATCTCAGAAATTACATTGCACACTTCCGTACAGCTACGGCATTGAAAGAATCAGTAGAGCCCTCAAGAAATACAACATCAAGACGATATACCAGACACCATCCATTTTAATAGAGATAATATAGATGTAATCAATGCCATAAAACCCCCTACTAACGTAAAGACCTTGCAATCATTCCTAGGCGCCATTAATGTGTACAACAAATTCATTCGAGATTATGCGCGCATTAGAAATCCTCTATATCAACTTTTGAAAAAGAACGTTAAATGGGAATGGACGTCAGACTATCAAAAGGCGTTTGACAAACTCAAACAACTACTTTCGTCAGGTCCCATTCTCCATTTTTATAAATCAGATTTGCCCTGTCAAGTGTACTCTGATGCATCTTTAAAGTGATAGGAGGAATACTGAAACAGCTCCATCTCTCCAGATGGAAACTCATATCCAGTACAATATTATAGCCGCACTCTGCGCAAATACGAGCTCAATTATACCATCACCGAATTAGAGTGTCTGGCAATAATAGAAACAGTAGATCGTTTCAAGGTCTATCTGGCGGAAAATTGTTTTACTATTTCCACTGATCATTGCGCCTTACAGTGGCTGAAAAACATCCAAAATCCGACAGGAAGACTCTTTCGATGGAGTTTGAGATTGTCAGTCTACGACTATCAGGTGAAGTACATTAAAGGCACCAAACAACTAGAGGCTCACCTGCTATCCCGAAATCCGTTTTGTGGCCTTCTTGACGCCAAGCAATTAAAAATGTGCCAAAATGAGTTTCGGGATAATCCCAAGTATGGTCAACAAACCTCAGGCCTGACTACCGTCACCAGACGTGGTGTGAGCAAAATAGTTGTTACGCCATCCTTACGACTCACCATACTTAGAGAAGCCCACCAGAAATTCAACCATCCAGGAATTTCTCAATTGACTAGGATCCTCTCGGCCCAATACTTTTGGAGCGGAATGTCTTCAGACATTCGTGCCTTCGTTAAGAATTGTAACATCTGTCAAATGAGCAAAACCCCAAAAGGACCGAAGTATGGAGAGTTGGGCGAATTGCCAGAATCCCCAATGCCATTCGATCTGGCCTCTATGGACACTATAGCCGGGTTTGCTAGATATGGGAGTGCAAAAAATTACCTGCATGTAGTAGTAGGCCACGCGACTCGATTCGCATGGACATTTCCATCTCGTTCCATCAGTACTACCACATATATTCTAGTAATAAAGAAGGTGCTACAAAGTGGTTGTTCGAGGCGTCTCCTTACAGATAGAGCCGCTGCCTTTACGTCACCGAGGTTTATGAGATTTCTAATCTCCCATAACATCCAACCAATGCTTACTACCAGCAACCATCCACAAGCAAACGGTTTATCCGAACGTTTGAACGCAACCCTGACCGGAAAACTTAGGCTCCTTTATCTTCAACATCATAGGGCTAGTTGGACTATACTCCAAACCAAAGTAGTTAAGGCATATAACGATACCCCTCATTCCGTCACGGAATTTCCACCATCATACCTTATTAACGGCATCCTGCCGGAAGAACTGTCCCAACATATAGATCCCTATCCATATGTCACTGAATCTAGACGCCTAGCGTAACAGAGAACGAAAGAACGTCATAAGCTAGATAAGATCAGATTTGATAAAAATCACAGTTCCCCCGACTTTGAGGTAGGCGATCTAGTCCTTACAAAATTTACCAACACCAGAATATGGGCAAATTAGTGCCTTACTTCAGTGGACCATATGAGATAATTGAGGTGATATCCCCCTATACAGTTAGAATCAATAGACCTAATCAAGTTCAAAACTTAGACACAGAAATTATCCACGTAAACAAATTGAAACACTATTCCGAAGACACTAAATACATCTTTACACCTCACTCAACGAACAACAATAGCGCGCCATAATCACATTTTATTTACTATCATTTCCCACCTGAAATATTTCCTGATGATTATAAGAGAACTAGACGAATGGCCCGGGCAACGCCCGGGTTTTACCCGAGTGCGTATATATTTTAAAAACGTTTTAATTCAAATACTATTCGTTACAATTATAAATTGGCGCCATGGATGTCACTCTTGTGAAACGTCCCGTTCCAAACTGTGTGTTTTTAAGAAATAATGAGCCTATCGTTCAAATATAAAATATAATATAATATATAATATGTCCAGGGTAGCCTGGTGGTCATGGCATCTGCCCGGTAAGCGGAAGGTCGTCGGTTCGATTCCCATCCCTTGACACTTTTTTTTATTTTATCCATTCTGACCAAAATCTATCCGTGAACTTCACACAGTGAACTTCACACAGACAGAATAAGGCAATTATATAAGTAGATTATGCATCTACATTAGGTAACCCATTTGATCATATGAGAACCCCGATATTTTATTAGATAAAGACGAACCAACATTAACAGCCAGATACATTTCTACTCCTGACACCATTCCAAATATTGATATCCAATTAGAACCTTCCCCTACAACGAAGATAATGCTCCCATCCTCACCAACACGTAATCATACTCAGCAAATTAGCCCTTAGTTAAGTGCTGTCCTTATTAACTGTGACAATGCGAAATTAGAAAATAGGTCAGTTATAAGCAAAATTACGTTAATGCCGTTGCCCATAATTAAATATTTTAATAGGATTAAACAATTCCCAATATTTTTTTCTATCCCTCCTTACAATGGCGTGTATTAACCAAAACGTCTCCAAGACCATTATACATTTGTTGATATATTTATTCCCGTCGTCCCGATTAAGGCAAATTCAATCAATCTTGATTCATTGTCTTGAAGAGCTTTCGATGGTCCTTTGGAACAGCTTCAAGGACTTCATTAATCACTCAGAAAAGAATGGTGACCCCGACATTAAGATTGATGACCCCCCATAAGATCCTGTCTTCAGGAAATTCCTATATATAATTCCTATTTTGAATTGAAATAACACCACCTGCGTTGCCCATTGACCACCCCGAACTGATAATGTTTCCCAAATTCATTTCCTTTTGAGGAGTCAGCAG
The DNA here is from genome assembly GCA_030710605.1 of Cordylochernes scorpioides. Taxonomy (NCBI): domain Eukaryota; kingdom Metazoa; phylum Arthropoda; class Arachnida; order Pseudoscorpiones; family Chernetidae; genus Cordylochernes; species Cordylochernes scorpioides. Next base: position 39,909,746 of record CP092869.1, on the reverse strand, counting down.
GATTACTGATAATCACAGACCCATCTTGAAACGATTCGTTCAGGATGTACGTCACAGAATTCAGTACGTTACCCTCTGACAATTTGCAATAAACCATTATGTTCACACACCAAAATCAAGAGATATTCTCCTTGCGCTACTTCATTGACACGACAACGGTCCCCTGTTCTCTCCATCCCAAGCGAGAAACCTTCCGAGGACTCCAGTGACCCAATTTGGATCATCCTACCAAATTGTTCGCCACGACCAAGTCTTTATTCCTCAAACGTATCCTGCCATATCAAACATTCATTCCCTATAATCCTTGAGCATCTTTTAACACCCCTTTTCTTACGTTTCCTATGGAAAGTTCGGTACATAGAAGGATGATCAGCCCATCATCAATCCACCAACACTCCAGCGCAGGAGATCCTCTCACGCACAGAACACTTTCACAAACAGATACACAGTCGTAGCCACATCACACAGGTTGGTATCCTACTACATTTAAAACATTTAAAACTTTACTATCTCTTGTTTTATATATCATATTTATTGTTGTTTTCATCTATAATTGTAAATATTTTTAGTATAATATCACACACATTTTTAAATTTTTGTACAATAGAATCAGAATTCAATTTATAAAATTGCCTCCCAGTCTCAACTAAATAATTTTAAAATCATTTTAAATTTATTTATCCCACACAGATTCCATTTGTCATAATTTATATAATGCCCAAAATGTATAATTTATTTTCACCATAATTATTATGTTAAACTGTAAATACAAATTAATCCATGTATAAATCCGTACAAAATAAATCTGGGAGCCAGCGCGCGCTCACGAGTGTCGAACAAGTTCTTTTTTGACGCATACATGCACAACGGCTGCTCCCTTACATTCGACCATGACAGCTACGATATCTATATTAATAAAATGGAAATTTCATAAGTGTTGTTCACTAAAAACTTTCGTTACAATGCATTAATTTCGACCAAATTTTCAACATTTATGTAAAACGAGATGGAGCAGGTTTTGCTTAACATCAAAATATTTTTCCTAACTTTAACATACATAACTTTGCTGTTATCGATAAAATACAAAAAAATTCAACAGAGTTAAAGTGTTTACACTTTCAAAAGTGTTTACACTTTAGCGCTTCTTTGAAAATTAGTTTTAATCTTTTATATATATATTTTAATAACTTTTATACATGGTAAGATACTTTTATTTTAAAGTTTTCATATTTTATACCAAAAAAGTTGAAGCCTTACTTGATGAGATCAATTTTATTTTTTAGATAAATTTTTAGGCTTTTCGAAAGTGTTTACACTTTTGAACTTCTTGGAAAATTAGTTTTAATTTTTTTTATATATATTTTAATAACTTTTATACATGGTAAGATACTTTTATTTTATAGTTTTCATATTTTAACCAAAAAAGTTGTAGCCTTACTTGATGAGATCAATTTTATATTTTAGATAAATTTTTAGGCTAATTTTAATTTATTTCTTTTTTATTTTATATACAGATTATATATGCTATTTCTAACTTACGTGGTTAGTATTTTTATAAGACTAAGGTTATTTATATTATTTTTTACAAAAAAAGATTGAAATTTCATTAATGTGCTCAATTTTATGTCTTTTTTGAGGACCTTAACAAAATATTTAATTAATTGTTTAGATATTTCAAAAGTAGATTATTTATAGTGTTTTTTAACATATAGGGATTGTATTTTGTATTTTAGAAAATTATTTCTATTTTTTAGCTCAAAAAAGCATGCTTTTTCATTGCCGTATCCAGCGGTTGGTCTATTTTTGAAGCTTTTTAATGATAACTGGTTTTGTACATTAATTTTTTGGTGAAATATAATATTATGATTTTAGTTTTTTTAATCTTTTTAACATATCTGAAGGTTATTTTGAATAAAAAATTTAAAAATTTTGATTTTTACCTCAAAAAGACAGGAAATATTTATGCTTTGTTTAGAAATTGCTGGTTTTGAAGCTCTTGTTATTAATCTCAATCTAATTTTTTTTTCAGAATATGCCATACAGTTTATTTATTATATTTTCTACATATATGGGTTGTATCTAAAAATAGGTTATTCATATTTTTAAATAAGCAAGGGATTTCTTTTACGGATTCATTTATTTGTCTTTTTGAAGTACTTTTTCGAAATTTTTTTAAAGATATTTTAATTCATTTGATTAAATATTTTATATTTAGAGTATTAATAGTTTTTTTTAACATATAGGGGTTTTATTTTGTATTTTAGAAATTATTTCTTTTTTTTTTAGCTCAAAAAAGCATGCTTTTTCATTGCCGTATCCAGCGGTTGGTCTATTTTTGAAGCTTTTTAATGATAACTGGTTTTAATTATAAAACTATTTTAGAGGCGTAATATTCTTTTTAAAATAAAACAATTTCTACTGTCCTTACTGCGATGGAAAAATTAAAGGGAGGGCCTGGCTCATCAGTGGTGAACCCTCCCAGCGGTTTCGCCAGTTTAATCTACCAGTATAAATTGTTTTATTTTAAAAATAATATTACGCCTCTAAAATAGTTTTATAATTTGATAACAGATGGCGCTCTAGTACATCATAACTGGTTTTGTACATTAATTTTTTGGTAATATATAATATTATGATTTTAGTTTTTTAAATCTTTTTAACATATCTGAAGGTTATTATGAATAAAAAATTTAAAAATTTTGATTTTTACCTCAAAAAGACAGGAAATTTTAATGCTTTGTTTAGAAATTGCTGGTTTTGAAGCTTTTGTTATTAATCTCAATCTAAATTTTTTTTTCAGAATATGCCTCGCCACAGCCGACGTTTACTTGGTAGGAATACGGCTGCTTCCAGGAGATATAGGAATGCTAGAGCTATTGAGACACCACTTCAAAGTGAGACGCGTCGTGCGCTTCGCCGTCTTAGGTATTCTGAAGCCCGCGTCGCAGCTACACAAACTATGCAAGTTCCTGTTCAGCGTATTCAGCTTTGGACTCATAAGCCTTTTTCAGGTTTGCAGTATAATGCCCATATTGATTATAAAGCTGATTCATCTGTCGATATAGGCCAAATGTCTCGGGTATGCCAAACTTAAAACTATATATTCAAATTTTTCTACTTAGCTCACGAACAGCGCCCTCTATCAAAGATTAGATTAAATTAGGCTGATGCAAACAAATAGATAATGCTAATAACAAACAATTATAAAAAAAAAATCTTATCTGAATATATATCACTCGGGTAGATATGCACACAGGTCAATCCCGGGGCGAAGCCCGGGTCACCCGTCTAGTATATATATATATTGTCACTGTATAATATTTGCATATATTTTTTCAAATTATCATGTAAATTATCCTATAATAACTATTATGTAAATAGTAGCCAAAATTGTCTAGATAAAATAAGCTTGTTTTGGCATGCGGGCAGAATAAACTCTCAATAGAAAACTACTGTTCGCGTGATTCCTAATACTTATTTACACGGAAATCCGTGACATTTTGGTGGAGGCGCTGGGTAAATCCTACTAAAGAATAAAACGGCTGACTTCGTAATTCTGAGAAGAAGTCTCCGACTGAAAGGATTACCACCTGAAGGTCATCACAAGGAACCAACAATGTTGAAAAGCGAACCAGGAGAAACTTCGGCTCAAGTTCCATCAACCTACATCTCTTTGCAGCAGCCAAGATATCCATCCACTTTCGTTGGAGATGGAAGTGAAGATGCTCAAAGGTGGCTGAAAGATTACCAGAGTGTGGCAAAGTTCAACAGATGGGACGATTCTATGTGTTTGGCCAATGTCATATTTTTCCTGGCCGGAACAGCCCGACAATGGTACGAGAATAATGAGGACCTACTGACATCCAGGGAAGTGTTTAAGAGGGCTTTGGGTGAAAGCTTCGGACAACAGGAGGAAGAAATGAAGAAATATAGGAAGTTGGAGGGTTTCACAAATCAGTTTTGTACATCAATCTCTATAAATACACCTAAATCTAGGACGATAATAGCAAACTTTTATATCCCTCCAAACAAATGCGAGGACGAACATTTGAACTTTTTAAAGAAATTGATAGCTACCTTCGAGAGTACTCCCCTAGTCCTCTGTGGGGATTTCAATTCCCGTCACCCGGTCTGGTTTGATAGAATTACAAACTCTAACGGATATAAAATGCAACCTATTATTAATGAATATAATCTATTTATTCACAATAACAAAACTCCTACCTGTCGTAATAAAAGCATAATAGATCTCACTATTTCAAATAGACATTCATTGAAACTGGTGAACAATTGGCAAACCCTTGAATTAACCAATATTTCCGACCATGTGACAGTTTCATTTGATATCAATGTTAACTTAGATATTACAAACAATCAACAAAAATCTACATGGAAATTTAGCGAAAAGAAAGCAGATTGGTCACTGTTTACAAATACAATTTCTAAACAGGAAGTAAGAAGATTGGAAAACGATATAAAAAAGGTCGAAAAAGAAACTGATATTGACATGGTAGTTGACAGGCTAACGGATATAATTCTGGAAGCTGCATATCAATCACTGGAGGTGAAATCTTCCAACTTCACTTTCGATACCGGGATCAAGTGGTGGAACAAAGAATTAGAACAAAAGAAAAAGTATTTTCATTATGTGAGAAATCTATACTTTCATCATAAAGCAATTAGTGTTAATGAATATAAGTCTGTCAGAAATAAATATAAAAATAGTATAAGAAAAGCTAAGAGGAATAGTTGGCGAGATTTTATAGAAGAAAATGGATCTAATAATCCGTTTGGAAACGCCTATAGAACCTTAAAAAAACTGAGTTCCTCTAATCAACAAAAGGGATTACCAATAATTGAACAGGCACCAGTAGATTCTAAAGAATCTCTAATAAAAGATCTGATTGATGAACTAATTCCTGATGATACAACTATATCGGATACTGCTCACCATATATCAATAAGGAACTATACACCGAATTTTACAAACTCCAACTCATGCAATATTCATAAGAAAGAAATAGAAGAGATAATCGACAAAATTAATGTAAATAAAGCTCCTGGTCCAGACAATATTAGTAATAATATGATAAAGAATGCTTTTCAACTAATACTTCCGATTTTACACTCATTATTTAATAAATGTATTCAAATAGGATACTTCCCAAAAAAATGGAAAACAGCAGCACTCAAAATAATAGCCAAACCCGGCAAAACCAATTATGAATCAGCTAAAAGCTACCGTCCGATATCTTTATTATCCAATTTTTCAAAGATTCTAGAAAAAATTCTCAAAAATAAAATATATGAATTTTATATTCAAAACAATCTGTTAAGCTCGAGGCAGCACGGATTTATCAAGTCAAAGTCAACTATCACTGCTTTGAATACTGTAATCGATGTTTTAATGGAGCATAAGCAAAAAGAACTGTCGGCACTAATTACAATAGATATCTCGGGGGCTTTTGATAATGCCTGGTGGCCAGCGATCATCAAAAGAATAGATTCAGACAATTTACCGGAAAAACTGATCAAAATTCTACAATCATATTTAAATTCCAGGATCATCTCATTCAGTTACGACAATCTAACAACTTCAAAGCCAATTACTAAGGGGTGTCCTCAGGGCGGTCCGCTTTCTCCACTTCTGTGGACAATTTTGTTGAACGATTTGCTGTTGAATTTTCAGGTGCCCAATAGTGAGTTGATTTGTTATGCGGATGATATTTCGATCATATGCTGGAATAAAGATCTAACATCACTAAAAACAGCTATAGAGGAAGCAATGAATACTATCGAATTGTGGTGTATTAAGAACAAGTTAGAAATCAGTCCCGAAAAAACAAACATTTTATTCTTGCATAATAAAGAGAAGATCCCAGTTAAATTTAAGAGTGGATTAATTTCACCAGTACAAAAAATTAAAATTTTGGGAATAACAATTGCGAATCATAGAAGAAAAAACAAATTAAATTTTGCTTTTCATATAGAGGAAATAGTGAGCAGAACTCTAAGAATAAAAAATTTTCTATTCTCTCTGTGCAGCAAATCATGGGGTTTGAGCTCCCATAAAAGAATTACATTGTATAAATCTTTATTCAGATCAACTTTAACATATGGATCAGAAATCTGGTTCAAATTTTTAAACAAAAAATCGATACAAAAATTAAACTCAATGCAATATCAGATACTAATATGGAGCATTCAAGCATACAAGACAACTTCGTACAACTGTGTTCACAGTTTGGCTAGGGTTCCATTGATTGCAGATTACATTGAAGCAAAAAATATGAAATATGACTTAAATAACTTATCGTTCGAGGACAAGCAAAAATACAACATCGATATTCCCTTTATAACTAAATCCTATATAGACGAAAGAATGTTGCTCTTACTGAATAATACAAACGAGACATTTACAAGTTTTTTCAACCGGGGTATTCCAAGTTATTTTCGCCCTAATTTCCACAACACACAATTTGTAACCAACCATGGTAATTTCGGAAGTTTTCTGGAAAGAATCCATGCATCGGAGGATCCGGGCTGTTTTTGTGGATGCCGCATTCAAGATTCTACTCACCTTTTACTTAAGTGCCCAGCATTTCAAGACTACAGACTCAATAACGGTATTCTCTGTACCGATCCAAAAGAACTGATATCCAGCAGGGATTCATACATTGTATTCAATAGTTTTTGTAAATATATATCAAAGTTTTTAAATAATCTCATGTGTTAGGTATAATTAACTATGTGCTGTATATATGATTTTTTTTCCTTTTTTCTTTATTTTGAGAAGTGTTTAAATTAAATTACCTATGTATATAGTATGCTTGTTTGAAATCAATTTCAGGAATTTGGTAAATGCCTTGAGCATATGTTAATAGATTCTCCCTCTCTCTCTCTCTTGTGTTGCTTTCTTTTGGGCGCCAGTGTCCTTGGCGGGACATCGCGCTTTGTATTTACAGTTGAATAAAGTTGAACAGGAGGAAGAAATGAAGAAAGCTGAGATCATTCTGAAGACAAGAGCACAGAAATCCTGTGAATCATCCGAATCATACATTCAAGATGTGCTATACCTGTGTCAATTGGTCAATTCTCTGATGGACGATGAAACAAAGTTAGGACGTTTGATGAAGGGGATAGCAGAGGACATCTATCAGATACTGATCGCTAAAGACGTTGAAAAGTGGATCAGTTCCTAAAGGAATGCCGGAAAATAGAGTTGATGAAAAACGACGAATAACTGCTAGGGAATTCGAAAGACTCCCAAATGTGGCTCTCGTGGCTTACGAGGAGGAGGATCTTCCCTCTATGATAAGAAGAATTGTCCAGGAAGAATTTCAGAAGGTGAAAATACCCTCAACAACATGCTTCCTTGGAGTTGAGCAGAGAGCTGAGAGTGCGCCTCTGGAGGATTTGATAAAAAGAGAGATTAAAAGGGAACTTGCTCCCCTCACCGAAAGAGTAGCTTCCCGAGACCCCAGAGGAGTTATACCAGGCCGCTGCCACCGCAAAGATCTCCTGAAAATTCCGAAGTAAGGAAGACTGACGCCTGGAGAACTCCAAACGACCAGCCGATTTTCTTTTATTGCGGGCGACCGGGACACGTGGTGAGATATTGTCGAGATAGACGACGTATCTTCGAGGAGGCTAGAGGAAGAAGAACAAACTATTTTCCTAACGCCGAATTCATCAGATATGACAGGGAACTAGAATCTGAACTGAATAAACACTACCGGAACCCACCTCCTTATCCTGGCCGCGGAAGATCGCCGTCGAGAAGAAACAGCACTCCGTCGCCTTCCCGCCGATCTCCTCGCCGCCAAGTCCAGGAAAACTAAGAAGCGCGGCCTATACAGGAGGTAAGGCCGCCGACGTAAGTGAAATTCCTCCCCCTCTCATTACTGCTAATATGAAACGTAACTTTGTGGTGATCTCCGTTAACGGACAGAATATTTAAGCATTGGTTGATTCGGAGCCGATTTTTCGGTCATTTCTGAAAATTTTCGCCGACATTTGCGGATCCCGTTCTTTGTTTAAAAAGGCCCAATTTTACGAGTGGCAAATAAGAAATATGTCGAGACTTTGGGACGCTGCAATATACGAATCACCATTAAAGAGCTTGAAGTTCGTTTCAACTTTGTCGTACTATCTGAATGTAGCCACCATATAATACTCGGTTGGGATTTCTTTCAGTCAACAAATGCGATTATTGATTGGGGAACGGGCGAAATGCACCTGGAGGAGTGCGTAAGTCAAGGTATAGAAGATGAAGATCTAGCCGTATATGCTTGTGAAGATAGCATAATCCCAGGCCGCTCGATTAGTAAAATTGCGGTTATTAGTGAAAAGGTTCAAGGCGCAAAAGATCTGATCGTGGAGGGTCACAAAGATCTCCTCTTGAAGAAAGAATTGGCCATTCCATCATCGGTCATCAACTTCCATCACAGAAGAGGAGACGTATGGGTGACAAATGCTACATCTCGGAACCAAATAATCCCTGCAGGTATGCTCGTGGGCAATCTAGGTAAAATTGGAAGTAGTGGGATATTCAGTATAGATATGTATGACTGCAAAGAAATTAGAATCAACATTAAAAACGAGGATATACGTCAAAATATCTTATCTCTAGTAGATGATACTTTAAGCAAAGAACAGAGATCAAATATGGCTGAATGTTTGATAAACTACGCGGAGATTTTTGACTTTGAGAGAAGAGCAAGTAGACCTTTCTCCGGCGTAAAACATAAAATTGACACTTTAGACAACCGCCCTATTAAGCAACGACCTTACCGTGTGTCACCTACTGAAAGGCGAGCAATACAGGGAGAGGTCGACAAAATGATCAAAATGGGAGTCGCTTAACCATCCGAAAGCACCTGGTCTTCTCCAGTGGTCCTAGTAAAAAAGAAAGATGGGTCATGGAGATTTTGCGTGGATTATCGAAGGCTCAATCGGATCACGAAAAAGGATGTGTATTCAATACCAAGAACCGATGATGTTTTGGATAGTTTAACGGGAGCCGAGTTCTATTCCAGCATGGACTTACGCACAGGTTATTGGCAAATAGAAATTGATAGAGGAGACCGTGAAAAGACAGCTTTCGTCACCCCTGATGATCTCTATGAATTTCGAGTCATGCCGTTCGGCCTATGTAATGCCCCAGCCACGTTCGAAAGAATGATGGACAATCTGCTGGCTGGACTCAAGTGGACAATTTGTCTTTGCTACTTGGACGATATAATTGTCTATGCGTCCTCCTTTCAAGAGCACATGGAACGCCTGGAAAAGACCCTTAAATGTATCCAGAGGACAGGTTTATGTCTCAATCCCGAGAAGTGCTGATTTGGATCAAAGATAATCAAGGTATTAGGGCATTTGGTTTCATAGGAAGGTATACGCCGCCCAGATCCTGGAAAAATAGAGGCCATCATAAATTTTCCGACTCCAAAAAATACAACTGATGTGAGAGGTTTCATCGATTATGTTCTTACTATAGACGCTTTGTGAGGAACTTCGCGAATAAAGCAAAGCCATTACACGAACTACTGAAAAACAATACAAGGTTCGTTTGGTCAAAGGAGCAAGATGAGTCGTTCCAAATATTGAAAGCAGGGTTGACTACAGAACCTCCTCTTCTGAAGCCGAAACACATCTGCACACAGACGCGAGTGGACATGGCATTGAGGCAATATTGATTCAAATTCATGAAGGAGAGGAAAAGCCAATCGCCTATGCTTCGCCCTCAACGCTGCAGAAAAGAACTATTCTACAACAGAGAGAGAGAGAATGTCTGGCCGTAGTATGGGCTATTTACAAGTTCCGGCCTTATTTATTCGGGAGGCATTTTAATGTAGTTTCCGACCACCATTCTCTGTGTTAGTTAGCCAATATAAAGGATCCATCAGGAAGGCTAGCCAGATGGGCTCTACATTTTCAGGAATTTTACATTTCTGTTGTTTATAAGAGTGGAAAAAAAACACCATGGTGCGGACTGCCTTTCACGAAACACTCTTCTAGACATGGACGAAAATAACATTCCAGAGTTGATCTCAATTACCGACGTAAGGAAAGAACAAGAAAAAGACGATCAAATTACGAAAATAATCCAAGGTAGCCGATCTAAAGGCGATGGAGATTTTAGGTTAATCGAAGGTATTCTTTACCGCAAAAATTACGATCCCATGGGGAAAATGTGGCTTCTAGTGGTTCCTAAACAGATGAGAATTGACATCTTGAGGGAAGTCCATGATTCACCGATGGCAGGACATTTGGGATTTGCCAAAACCTACGATCGAGTTAGAAAAATATACTTTTGGCCCGGCATGTACAGATCTGTGAAACAATATGTGTCGCATTGCAGAGAATGTCAAAGGCGAAAAGGATCCACGGGGCGCCCACCTGGACAACTGGTACCAATCCCACCTGTAGCCCGGCCTTTTCAGAGGGTAGGAATAGATCTGTTGGGGAGATTTCTTGTTTCGAACAACGGCAACAAGTGGATCGTGGTTGCAACAGATTATTTATCTATGTTCGCAATGACCAGAGCAATACCTAATGGAAGTGCGGAGCAAGTTGCCAAATTCATGGTAGAAGACATATTGCTGAAGCATGGAGCTCCTAGAGAGTTAATTTCAGATCGAGGTCGAACCTTTATATCCAGAACATTAAAGGAAATCAACGACCTCTGCGGGACCATACATCGATTTACGTCAGCCTATCATCCACAGACCAACGGCTTAACCGAGAGACTCAACAAGACTCTCGCTGACATGTTTTCCATGTATGTCGATGTCGAGCAAAGAAACTGGGATGCAGTGCTCTCCTATGTCACCTTCGCCTATAACACCTCCCAACAAGAATCCACTGGGTTTAGCCCTTTCTATCTCATACACGGACGAGATGTAGAGACTCCACTTGACACCATCTTAGCCTATAGAGGAAACACCAGTCTGGAAGACTACGTGGAGAGTATGGTGACAAATGCTGAGGATGCACGCCAGTTGGCTCGGTTGAACATCTTACGATCACAAGAAAGAGACAAATCTCGATATGACCAGAGCCACAGAGCAGTCCATTATCAGACAGGAGACCTGGTGTGGGTGTTCACGCCTGTCCGTAGACAAGGGTTGGCGGAGAAGCTCCTAAAGAGATACTTCGGCCCTTATAGGGTGAACAGACAACTCTCTGAGGTAACCTATGAGGTGGAGCCTTTGGAAAAAAGACCACGGCAACGGACAACAAAAGATATCGTCCATGTCCAGCGGATGAAGCCCTATTGGAGCCCAGGAGAGCAAATTCAGGCCTAAGAAATAAGCATAACCTTATCGGAAAAATAGGAGGCAAGTTGGGAAATTCTTTTATTATTATTATTATTATTATTTAAAATTAATTTTGCACTTCTAGTTCGTTTCTGATTTTTGTGTGTATAATTTGTTAGTAGGTTGTTAAAGCAGCGGGTCGCTGCTTGCTTTTGAGAGGGAGGTAATGTCACTGTATAATATTTGCATATATATTTTCAATTCATCATGTAAATTATCCTATAACAACTATTATGTAAATAGTAGCCAAAATTGTCTAGATAAAAGAAGCTTGTTTGGCATGTGGGCAGAATAAACTCTTAATAGAAAACTACTGTTCGCGTGATTCCTAATACTTATTTACACGGAAATCCGTGACAATATATATATGGTAATTTAAGCCAACAAACCCATATTGTATATAACTTATGACAAGATTTTAATGTTGTATAATAGAAACACATCTGTAAATGATTATACGCATTATTGACATGTGTCTTTACATCATCATATGTAATGCAATTTGTACAAACAGGATAAATAAATAAAAATCTGTAATATATTAAGAGTTGAGCTAGGCAAGAGATAGAAGTCATAACGTCAAAATCGAGATAGCTTTAGAATTCCCACAACAAGGTCTAAAAATGGGCCAGACCACCCACACTCTTCACATCTGGTGGAATGCAAAGCCCCCTCTCACATCTGGTGACATGCAAAGCCCCCTTTCTCAGAAACGGCCCCTGTCGCATAAGGCCCCCCGTCTTAACCTATAAATACAGTCACTTTACAGTCACTTGACAGTTAGTTCACCTCAGCGCAAGCCCACGTCGGTTGTCACCAAGGTCCTCCTCATCCACCATGTAGTCAGTAAGAAATCTTCTATCTCTCCATCTTTCGCTCCTAGCTCAACTTTTATCTGTGCACGGAACTTCCTTAGTGCAACTGTGTCTTCATTTTTTGTGTGGACATTCCCAAGCTTTCCACTCTGCCTCGACCACGACTGCCTGTGAGAACTTTTAAAGGACTTACAAGGTGCAGAGAGGTACTGGAAAACTCCCCATCCTGACTGTTCCTCTTGGTCAACACAGTATAGCGAGAGTCAACACTTTATCATCACAAAGTTAATCGACAGGATTCTACAAGAGGCTACCAGATCTTCAACTTATTACATATATATATATGGAAGCAATAAACGTCAGAATCTGACGCCATCTATTGACCGTCTCCGCAAATAGCGGCATCGGGTCGGTGACAAAGCCACAACACCAACTTTGGCAAACTGATAAACGTCTACCTAGAGACCATGGTTTCGGGCTAATGGCCCTCTTCAGTCTAGGGCGGACTTTATTCCATGAGATCCACACGGGATCTAATGGAATCCTCACAATCTACCAAACGGGAGAGGCGACCATTGGTTCCATGGATTAATTTCCTCCCGGCAAATTTTCCATCTATGTTTTGCCAATAGATTTGGCCCAGCCACATTGCCAGCAAAACACCTCTTTGATAGATTGTGAGGATTCCATTAGATCCCGTGTGGATCTCATGGAATAAAGTCCGCCCTAGACTGACGAGGGCCATTAGCCCGAAACCATGTTCTCTAGGTGGACGCTTATCAGTTTGCCAAAGTTGGTGTTGTGGCTTTGTCACCGACCCGATGCCGCTAGTTGCGGCGACGGTCAATAGATGGCGTCAGATTCTGACGTTTATTTTGACGGGAGAGGCGACCATTGCTTCCATGGATTAATTTCCTCCCGGCAAATTTTCCATCTATATATATCTCTATATATATAATGGTCAATGTCTGTCTGTCTGTTTCGCGATAAACTCAAAAACTACTGAACCAATTGGTACCAAATTTTGCATGTCGCTTTTTATAAACCTGAGGAAAATTTTCGGCTACATTTTGCTTAGTATTTTTGACTATTTCTTTTTTTCATTTGAAGAACTTTTTTTACGCGGAGTAAATACGAGGCAAAGTAACATCACGAGGCAATTAAGCGACCAATGAACGTTCTGCATTTATTTTCAAGTTGCTTGCGTACTTTTTTTAAAATATCTTTTTATAGTGTCACTTATTTTTACAAAAGTATTGAGAGAGAAATTTATTTTACTAAGTTAAGGTAAGTTCACACAATGCGATTAAAAAAAACTTTACAAAATTAGCGTTACTGTATGTAAACAATGGCTTTCTTATTTTTTATTAATTTTTGTTCTGGCCTTTGTTTTTTTTTTTTTTTTACAGTCAATATGATAATTCTTAAAATTAAACAAACAATAGGCAATATGCAAAAAATACAGTAGTGAAAATTTTATATGAATTACTGTCTCATTTAACAGCCAAAACATGTGTTAGCCTAAAATTTATATTACTAAGTTAAGGTAAGTTCACACAATGCCATTAAAAAAAAAAACTTTACAAAAATAGCGTTACTGTATGTAAACAATGGCCTTCTTATTTTTTATTAATTTTTGTTCTGGCCTTTGTTTTTTTTTTTTTTACAGTCAATATGATAATTCTTAAAATTAAACAAACAATAGGCAATATGCAAAAAATACAGTAGTGAAAATTTAATATGAATTACTGTCTCATTTAACAGCCAAATAATGTGTTTGTCTATAATCCATATACCCTTTGGTTTTTATCAGCCTAAAATATTAACATGGCTATTTTGGCATTAGTTTTTTTTTTTTTTTTTAGTATTATTATTTTTTCTGACATGTTGATAGGGCACTACATTTTACAAAGTTACGGTTAGTAAACAATGCAGATTTGAAAATATTTACAAATTTTTATTACTGTATATAAACAATGTGCTTATGTTTTTTAATTGTTGTAATGGCCTTTGTTTTGTTATTCTTTTAAAAAAATCATATGTTTCATTGATAGTTTAAAATTTAGTCTGTTGTTGTCATATATTTTATTCGCTTGCCATTTCTGTATATTTTGTTTGTGGTAGTTCTATTATGCTGCTTTCTTTTTGTCTACGTAGATATTAAGCTAGGGAAAAAAATTTGAGCATTCTAAAGATTGACCTGTTTGACATGTTTTGCCATTAGTTTTTTTTTTAGCCTTATTTTTTTCTGCTGAAATGTTGAGAGAGAAATTTGTTTTAGTTACCAAGTTATGGTTAGTGAACAATGTAGTTTTGATATTCACAAACTTAAAAATTTATACTAGATAATCAGTTTTGTTCTGTAACTTATTATGATTCTTTGGATTTGTTTTGGGTCTGCACTGTTTTCCTAAAAGCTTTTTTTTTATATATACAAACATATTTTTGGTACTGATTGTGCTATTTCTATTTTTTTTTAGGACATATTTTCAAATTGAATCATCCCATTTGATATGCCTCGCAAAAGATCTGCAATTGGAGTAAGAACTCCTGCAGCTCGACGCATGGCTGCCCAAGCTGCTAGAGGCCAAAGTAGCCGCACATTGGAGAATCCCCAACAGTCTCAAGCCCGCCTCCAAAGTGACCGGCTGCGCCACAGAGTTCAACGCGCATCAGAGAATCCCCAACAGTCTCAAGCCCGTCTCCAAAGTGACCGGCTGCGCCACAGAGTTCAACGCGCATCAGAGAATCCCCAACAGTCTCAAGCCCGTCTCCAAAGTGACCGGCTGCGCCACAGAGTTCAACGCGCATCAGAGACTCCCCAGCAGTCTCAAACACGACAGGAGGCTGACCGGTTGCGGCACTTCAGGCAACGAGCTAGCACTTGGGCTGATATGATCAATGCTGCTTTCCATTACAATCCGGCCCTGAATTATGAACAATTTACTTTTCTTCAGAATGGCCATATGGATAAACAATGTCTACATTGTACTGCCTTTAAGTACAATGGTGAGCGGCCTGGAATGTGCTATTCTTCAGGGAAGGTCAGAATTCCTGATTTACCTGAACCCCCAGAAGCTCTTAGAACTCTGCTCGATGGGTCTTCTCCTCACTCGGCTGAGTTCATGCAACGTGTCCGTCACTATAACAATGCCTTCCAAATGACATATTTTGGGTGTGCTAGTCGTGTTGTGTTGCCAGGTTACATGCCAACGTTTAAGGTCCAAGGCCAGGTCTATCATAGAATTGACTCTGTTTTGCCACCACTTAACTCTGATAGCCGCCAACTACAGCCAGCATTCCTTCAGGTTTTCTTCATCGGAGATAGTAGTGCAGAGGTTGCCACCCGCCATAGAAACTTTCCCATCACTAAGCCCCACATTGTTAGCATTTTGCAAGATATGTTGCATCGACATAATCCTTATGTCCATTTGTTCAAAGCTTCCATTGAAAAAATGCCTTCTCCTGATTACAAGTTGGTCATTAAGGCTGACAAAGCACCGCCTGGACACCATCCTTGCACATTCAATGCTCCAACCATTAATGAGGTTACCATTGTTATTGTGCAGGAAAACTGTGACAGACGTGACATTGTTCTTTCCAAAAGAGGCAGTGGTGTGCAGAGGATTAACGAGTTTCACAGGTCTTATGACGCCCTGCCATACCCATTGGTTTTTTGGAATGGTCAAGATGGTTATCATTTCCATATCCCTCAGCTGATTGATGGGGTTCTCCTTCGGCGCACGAGACGGTTTCTTGCATGGATTTTTATGCTTCACTGCTAATGATTCGTAGCCGTAATCCTGGCATAACAAATTGGTTACTGGCTTTTGGAGATTTGACTCATCAAATTCTGGTCGATATTTATGCCAAGGTGGAATCTGAAAGGCTGCATTACATCTCAGCGCATCAAGCTCAACTTCGCGCAACCGAATACATCAATCTGTTAGATGCTATTCGCACTGACAGGAGTCATACCCTTATTGGAAGGCAAGTTATTCTTCCTTCTTCCTTTGTGGGCAGTCCAAGGCACATGCATGAGTATGCCCAGGATTGCATGGCTTACGTCCGTAAATATGGTCGCCCAGACCTTTTTATTACATTTACATGTAATCATGAGTGGCCTGAGATAAAACTAATGCAATTCCCCACCCAAGGTGCATTTGTTCGGCATGACTTGGTTGCTCGCATTTTTCAATTGAAAGTTACCAAGCCTATAGATTTGATCACCAAGGGTGATGTTTTTGGCAAGCGCCCCAATGTTGGTGTTATACCATTGAATGGCAAAAGCGAGGGCTACCACATGCGCACATTTTATTGTTGCTTAAAGAAAAAAATTCGCCCAAACCAGATTGATTCGATCATTTGTGCTGAAATCCCCAATGAGGAGGTTGATGCTTCACTGTTTCGGACTGTAACCAAAAATATGATTCATGGGCCTTGTGGACATGGGTATCCTAATCCTGGCTGCATGGAACGGGGTAGATGCCAAAAGAAATATCCACGGCTACTCTTGGCTGAAACGCAGACAGATAGGGATGGCTACCCATTGTACAGACGTCGCAGGCCTGAGGAAGGTGGCTTTTCTTTTGTTAAAAGAGTGAGATTTTCCCATTGAGAATGGTGTTCAGGGTGTGCGCATGACTAATTTTATCATTGATAATAGGTATGTTGTGCCATATTCGCCTCTTCTATGCAGACTATTTGATGCTCACATCAATGTGGAGTCCTGTGCTTCAATCTCTGCTATAAAATATATCTGCAAATACATATACAAGGGTTCAGACCAATCTATTTTTGCAGTTACTGGTGCTCAGACAGAGCCTAATGAAGTGCTAGAGTACCAACGTGGTTGATATATTAGTAGCAATGAAGCTGTTTGGAGCATTCTGGGATTCCTATTCACAGACGCCATCCAATGGGTCAACATCTCTCTGTACACTTGGAAAATGGGCAGCGTGTATATTTTACTTCTGCTAATGCTGCACTACAGGCTCACCGTCCACCTAAGACCACGTTGACAGAATATTTTGCCCTTTGCCAGCGCGATAACTTTGCAAAAACACTTCTCTATTTTGAAGTTCCTGTTTACTACATTTGGTCTGCTTCTAAATCATGGCAGCCTCGAAAACAAGGCACTCGCATTGCTGACCAAGTTGCTTTTGCTTTCTGATGCTATTGGCAGAGTCTACACCGTTCATCCAAATTTTGAGGAATGTTTTTATCTTCGCATGCTGCTTCATAGTGTTCGTGGTCCGACTTCTTTTGCAGCCCTCAGAACAATCAATGGTGTGCTCTGTCAAACCTATAAAGAGGCATGTCTGCATTTGGGGTTGCTCGAGAATAACTAGCAATGGCATCATTGTATTCAGGAAGCAGTGCTAAGTGAGTCTTCTTTAAAAATCCGGGAACCTTTTGCTATTATTCTTACCTGCTGCCACCCTACCAACCCTCAAGATATCTGGGCACAATTTAAAGAACCAATGTCTGCAGATATTCTGAATCTTGCCAGACAGCAAGCCAATACGGTCTTTTACAGCTGACATACGAAATGTCAAATCAGGCTTTAATACTTTTAGAACAAAAATTCTGCAAATGACTGGTTTCCATTTGACAAAGTTTGGCATGAGGTCCCCACAGCGCAATGTTACTCACCGAACCAGTCATGAACTTTTAAGAGAAACATCGAATGATCTCAGCAGGTTACTACAATTTGTGGCTTTGAATGAACCGAAACTTGCAAATGTCCCTGAACAAAAAAAAAGGCTTACGAAAGGATCCTTTCTAAAATTGATTCCAATGCTGGCGAATTGTACTTTCTTGATGCTCCGGGGGGCACAGGAAAAAACCTTTCTGATCAATCTTCTTCTTACAAAGGTACGAAGTACTGGGGACATTGCTCTTTCTACAGCTTCTTCTGGTATTGCGGCCACTCTGTTGCATGGTGGCAGAACTGCTCATTCGACTTTCAAATTACCCTTAGATTTGACCAGGGATGAGGTACCAGTTTGTAATTTGAATGCTGATTCCGCAATGGGCGAAGTTCTTAGACAATGCAAATTTATTGTCTGGGATGAATGTACTATGGCACACAGGCATGCTTTAGAGGCAGTTGACATAACACTTAAAGATTGTAGGCAGGATCAGAGACCAATGGGAGGTGTAGTGTTGTTGTTGGCCGGTGACTTCAGGCAGACATTGCCCATTATCCCTAGAGGTACAATAGCAGATGAGTTGCATGCTTGCTTAAAGGCATCCCCACTTTGGTCATTTGTTGAAAGACTTACTCTTTCAACAAATATGCGGGCTGTCAATTCAGGAGATCCGTAACTCACTGTTATTTTCACAATTTTTGCTTCAACTTGGAAGTGGCCAACTTAATGATACGGATGGTAATGTTAATTTTTCAAATGAATTGGTTAACACTGTTGTGTGTGTGTGTGTGTGTGACTCCCTCTCTGGCCTAAAGAATAGTGTTTTCCTAACATTGGGGAGATGTTTAACCGGGGAAAGGGCGAATTACTATCCTTGGCTTTGTGAGCGGGCAATTTTGGCTCCAAGGAAATGTGTAGTTGATGCCATAAATGCTCAGCTTTTAAAGAAGAAATACCAGGGCAAAGCATTTTATATACTTCTGTGGATTCCACCATTGATGCTGAGGATTGCGTGGAATATACTACAGAGTTTTTAAATTCTTCAGAACCTTCTGGGATGCCACCACGTCCCTTAGAACTTAGAGTTGGTGTTCCCATTATTTTATTGAGAAATATTGATGCACCCCGCCTTTGCTATGGTACCCGTCTCTGTGTTAAAAGATTGTGGCCTCATGTGGTAGAGGCAACCATTTTGACTGGTTGTTTTCAAAATGAAGAGGTTTTATTCCCCGGATTCCTCTGATTCATGATGATAAACATTCTCCTTTGCATTTTAAAAGATTGCAGTTCCCCATTCGAGTTTCTTTTGCCCGGTCGATTAACAAGGCTCAAGGTCAGTCCCTCAAAATTGCTGGCATTGACTTGGAGCAACCCTGTTTCTCGCATGGGCAATTGTATGTTGCCTGCTCTAGAGTTGGCTCAGGAAGAAATCTTTATGTTTTGGCTCCAGAAAATAAGACTTCAAATTTTGTGTATTCTTCTGTGTTGTCATGAATAATTTTTTTTAATGCTATTTTAGTCTTTTTTGTTGTTGTTTGAGTGGTATATTATTTTAATAATTCTTTCTATATACAGTAAAACCCCGCTAATACGAACCCGCGATATAGCGAACCTTCCCTTATAACGAACCTGATGCAATTCCCGATTCCATTCCATTGAAAATACCATCGTTATAACGAACTTTGCGAATTTTTAAATAGCGGACTACCCCTATAACGAACCTATTTTAAGTCCCAAAACAATAAAGTCTATTTAAAATACTATGCTTATAACGAACTTTTAAAATTGTAATTAATAGATTTTAAAATAACAAAATTTTGAGAAAGTTTCAACTCACAGATCGCGACTTCAAAACAAAAAAAAATTAGGGGCATTGTTTATTCACATTTACGTTCATTTTTTCCACATGTTTTATATACCTTTTTACACATTATACTTTTATTTAATATAATATCTTTGTATTCGACAAGTTTGAAATAGAAAAAATGTCCCCCGAGCCACCAACAAATCAGCTTATAAATTCTCAGGAAAGACCGCTACAGTTCTATTTTTAGAACGGAAGTTGGGTGTATGACTTATTAAGGGTTCGCGGATATTCCCACTGGCCGTCCGTTTATTACCGATTTTATGTTTAGATTTTTGCACATTTTTGAAGGCGATTTTACCGATCGCGCGTACCATGTTTCGCGTTCAAATCTTTTCGGGTCAGATACTTTTGATTCACCTTCAATTGTTTCAGAATACACGTAAATTGAATAATTTATAATTAAACAATTTAAGAATAAAGATATATGTATTTTAAAGAATATTCTCTGAATTAAGTGGCTGCCCTTTCCTGTGTGTATGGCTGTCCTTTAATTATATGGTCTAAAAATTGTGAAAATTAAAAATTATAGCCAAACCGTGGCTATAGTGAACCGTGGCTATAGTGAACCAAAAGCTCCGTCCCATTAGGGTTCGCTATAGAGGGGTTTTACTGTATATATTTGTATATATTTGAAAGGTAACGTCTCAGAATTAGAATATGTAAGGACAGTTGCAGATTATTATGATTTATATTAATATTAGTTTTTTTTTAATTATTTTTTCAGAAAAACATCTACGAATGTTTGACTGGGGTTTGAAAAGATTAGATTACAGGCTGCTGGCCAGGCTTGGTCAATCACGGTCACTCTTCTCAAGCAATTTCAATCCCTATCCCTTTTTACCCAGAGAGTGTAATAGACCTACAGAGGATGCACCACTATATATAAGAGTTAACACGCTGGGGCGGGTACCTCGGAGGTTGGGTGGAAAATCTGCCAACTATTTGAACTATATTTAAAACACCTAAATGGATTGAAAAATAAATAAATAAAATATCTAAATACTAATATATTTGCATTTTTTGACATCACATATACTTTTTGCCTGTGATAATGTATTACTTCGGTGTTGCTATTCTATGGCTCTAATACTATTTATTAGTAATGTTCTTTCAGTATGAAGGAAATTGCACTCGGGGGAATTCCAGGGCGAAGCTGGGTCATTCGTCTAGTATATATATATAACAAATTCTTTATATAACAAATTTCTCTATATATTGATATTTTACATATTACCTTATTTTTATTAATTATATTTATAAACATGCATATTGTAGATTCTAGATATTTAAATTTTATAGCAGACTAGACGAATGACCCGGGCAACGCCCGGGTTTTACCCGATTAAAGGTTTTTATTCAAATACTATTCGTTACAATTATAAATTGGCACCGTGGACGTCACTTTTGTGAAACGTCCCGCTCCAAACTTTCCAGTTAGATTAGTTACGATATACACATGTGTAAATCTTCAAATCGAGCAAGCGTCTATAAATATCTCGATTTAGATCAAGTATTCTAATTATTAAGCGAACTATTATTAATAAAATTTTGAGAAGATATCGATTTTAAACGTATTTATAACCTTGATAGAGGGTGCTGTTCGTGAGCTAAGTAGAATAATTTGAATATATAGTTTTAATATTTAATTTATATATAATTTAAAATAGCCTATCGTTTTCCTCGTATTTGTTTACCTATATATGGAAATTTTGGTACTGTAAAAAAAAAAAAACTTTGCTTCAATAATATTTAAAAAAAAAAGCACCCAGGCTAAGTTTGGAACCAAGGTTGTGGAAATACGAAGCCATACACCTAACCATTAAGCCACGCTTGGCATCATAAATATTCGCATTTCAGGCCTTACATATTTCTAACGACCTTTTTGAAATAGGTTTTTGAAACATGGAAATTATAATACCTCAAATAAATAGAAATATAGTGAACACAAATAAAACATACCAAATATTTCGAATTAGAGCAGTTATTTTAAACGGCGAATTAGATCAGTTATATCTAAAAATGAAAATATATAAATAAATAAAACATACCAAATATTTCAAGAGCAGTTATTTTAAACGTCGAATTAGATCAGTTATATCTAAAAATGAAAATATATAAATAAATAAAACCTACCAAATATTTCAAATTAGAGCAGTTATTATATAAATATTTATATTATATGTGTTATTAAGCGAACTATTTTAAACGGCGAATTAGATCAGTTAGTTATTAAGCGAACTATTATTAGATATTTTAAACGGCGAATTAGATCAGTTATATCTAAAAATGAAAATATATAAATAAATAAAACCTACCAAATATTTCAAATTAGAGCAGTTATTATATGAATATTTATATTATATGTGTTATTAAGCGAACTATTATTAATAAAATATTGAGAAGATTTAGATTTTAAACGTATTTATAACCTTTTAGTATTGATAGAGGGCGCTGCTCGTGAGCTAAGTTAAATAATTTGAATATATAGTTTTAATAATTGATTTATATATTTTTTTAAAATAGCCTATTACAAATAAGCTCATGCGAGGCTATTTAAGGCCATACGTCTGCCGCGAGGGGGCGCTGATTGCGAGTGAATTTACGTTTTATTGTAAATAAAAATGCAACGAAAGGTTATTTCTAAAGAGTAATTAGCCAGAAACCATCCCGGTAGTATACTAAACATCTTCCCAAAGTTTCATCACGATTGGTTTAAACGTATTTATAACCTTTTAGTATTGATAGAGGGCGCTGCTCGTGAGCTAAGTTGAATAATTTGAATATATAGTTTTAATAATTGATTTATATATTTTTTAAAATAGCCTATCGTCACCCCCGTTATTTTTTACCTATGTATGGAAATTTTGGTTTGAATTAGTGAACTACTGCGAATATGTATACCGGACATACCAACAGACCAACAAACATACAAACATTCATTTTTATATATATAGATATACATACTCATGAATTGATACGCGAGCTTCTCAAAGCGATCTTGTTACCTGAGGAAGTTTGGCGAGTTGCCACACGAAATATCGGAAATAAAACTTTATGATCCAAAATAGGCATTTTAAATATTGTTATATATGGATTGCTCTATATTTTCAAACATATATATATATATATATGTTATATAAAATATTATTTTATTTTAAAATTATATTATTAGATTCAAATACTCTGTTTAAATCGACCGCCAGAGGTCGTGCTTCCCCTATAAAAACTCGTTGTTGTTCTTCCCCGTTGGTCGGCTCAAAACATTTGTACATTATGTAAATACGCTTTTCATTTTTTTTTATTCTTACGCCTTAAGCCAGGCATTACTTTTATCAAATTATGTTTTTCATAAAGCTCAGTTAAAACAATCTCTTATCTCGAAACTATTTTTATTATTTTACTTCCAAGATTCAACCACGACTGCATTACCATACCATAATCCTCAAAATGATCAAAATTCAAGCAGAAGAATATCTTTTTTTTTTAAATATATGTAGTAATCCCGATGTGGAATGTACTGGGCAGTCGTGGTAGTGGGTGCGTGATGGGATTCCCGCACGGAGACAACAAGAGACAGAGGCAGGTCTAGATGGTAACTCCAAGAAGGTAGAGGTAGACCACGGACGAAGACAGACAGACCACGGGCGCCACGGATGCCCAAAGCCTACATCGCGGATTGAAGAAGGGGTGAGAGATCCGACCGTATAACGGCGTCGCTCTGAAAACAACTAACTGAACAACTAACTTTGTCCCATTTCTGGGCTCTTTTATATTGGCTGCCCGCATATGGCGGAGAGTTCTGATTGGCTCCCATAATCACGCCACCTGTCAGGCGCCGGGTTGTTTATCACGTCTGGCCACCTGTTGACGGGGTGATTGAACTCATTATCATAAACACCTGTTCGTCTGGGTTATTGCGTCGTCTGGTCTACCTTTACCTCTTTGTTTATTTGTCACTTTGTTACAAGGTCGATACATATTTTTATATAGATATGGGGTTATAATAAATATTATAAGAAGGTTGTGAACTATCTTAACTCAAAATATACTACAGAATGTGTCCCCAGTGACAAATATTAAGCTACACATTATTATTATTGCTACAAGTTAAAAAGAGAAAGATGTTGTAATGGTGGTGTATCAATGAAATAAAATTCAAGGTTATAAAAATAAAAACATACAAAATGAATGATAAAAGATTAAGAGAAAGTATATTATACAAAATGGTAAATATGGTAAAATGAATCGTAGAAGGGAAATAATATCTTATTGCATTAAAGATGAGAGGAAAAAAAAAGAAGTTACTTTATTGACTGAGCGTATAATGTGACGCTAAGGTTGAAAAGGGGAAAGGGGTTATCTGAGCATGTTTCTGCAAAGTAGTATCCCAAACATTCTGCAATGCAATTAGAACTTGTTTAAGTGAGGCATTGTTTTCATTAACAGAAGGCCTAAGATATTCCGTCTGCATCATTAGCTCAGACAGTGAAAAGAGGTGGGAAGATTGATGGAGGTAAAAGGGAGAGGTAGAGGTAAGAGGGGTAAGAGGGATCCCTGTTGTCCATAATGATTGTGCCCGGTTGAATTATAAAAAAAAGTGAAAAGCTGAAAAATGGTGAATTGATATGATGAGTCGGGCGATGAGAAAAAAAATAAAAAAATCCTGAACTCATTATTGGGAATGGGTATAACGAGGAAGGATTGTTCCAGTCGGATTAATCAATAAAAAAAAAATGTTCGGCGAACTGGAATCCCTTGGAAGGTAGTTGGAGGTTTGAAGGATGTGTGAAAGGAGAGGTGGATGTAAGAGATTTATTGCTGTCAATTTTGATTGTGTCCGACTTGTGTGGTGAAAAGAAAAAGTTGAAAAATGAAAAAATGATGAGCCGGACGATGAGAGAAAAAAAAAATTCTAACTGGGTCTCCTGAGCTCACTATTGGGAATTATATAGCGAGGAAGGGTCTTCTAGTTAGTTTAATCAATAAAAAAAAAAAAAAGAAAATGGCTGACGAACAATAATCTCTTGATGGATGCAAAAAGTTGGGAGGAAAGGTTCATGGGATAGAGTTAGAGGTTGTAAGGGAAGCGTCAAAAATAACATTTTGAAAATCTATTAAGAAAAATAAAATGATAAATGTTTTATCTGTTTAAGAAATATTATAAATATTGTTAGGTGTAGGTTTTTTAAAATGGTGCCTAAAATAGTTGAGTTGTAAAATGTTAAGTCTAAACATGATGAAAAAAAAAGAAAATAAAAATATTAAAGGTAATAATATATAAAGGGTTGATTGGTATTTGATGGCATTAATGTTGATGGTTAATAAACAAAATGATATTATCGATTAATATTGAAATGTTTTATCTACATCTGTAAGTTAAAAAACAAAGTCCAACACCACAAAACTAGGTAAACTGTAAGTCTATTTACAATAAATGAGAGAAAAGTTAAAAGAAAACAACAATATTCGTTCCTGAAAAAAGGGAACATATTTACACACAATGTCTAGGTGTAGGTGCAAGATTAATGATGTCTTTCTAGTTTGGCTTACGGGGAGGCAATGTGGCCCTATAATTAAATGATTGATAGGCAAGAGTGTTGAAGTAGGAAGGAATATCTCTGCTAATGATGGATGCTAATGATGGATACAAAGGTCATTCCACCCCTTTAGAAGTAGGGAAGGAAAGACGAAGTAGAAAAAAAACTAGGGGGGAGTTCAGTGCGAGCGTCCTTGAGCTGTCGTTGGGATGAAGATTGGATTTAATTGTCCTTTTAGGAGGCCAAGATGGCGTCTCCTTTGGTCTCATGTACAGAATCGATTTTAGAGATGATGGGGACCTCTTCATTATAATATTGTAATTTATAGTTGTATTTGTAATTGTGGGAAAAATGGGAGGCACATTATGAGATGAGATAATTTAAAATTGGTATTTATAAAAATACAAATCTAGGACTATTTTAAAACTTTTAAATATTGAGA
The DNA here is from genome assembly GCA_030710605.1 of Cordylochernes scorpioides. Lineage (NCBI taxonomy): Eukaryota > Metazoa > Arthropoda > Arachnida > Pseudoscorpiones > Chernetidae > Cordylochernes > Cordylochernes scorpioides. The sequence goes on along the minus strand of CP092869.1, from coordinate 39,884,110 downwards.
AATATCAATTGAAATAGTAATAGGTCAAGTAAAATAAAGAGTGTAATAAATTTAATTATTAATACTATGGCCACAAATAAGGTATTAAAAAAATCTCACAAATACGTTTAGAAAATATGATTCGAGTAATTAAAATATTATATGATTTTTTGATGTAAAATTGAAAGTTGCATATTTGGATAATGCCATTTTAGGTGAATTTAAGAAAGGCATGTAAGATTAGTAAATTGGCAAAAATGCGTGATTGAATATTTTTAATAATAAAATTGAAAATGATTAATTGAATTTATAATTTGATTAAAATAAAGTAAAAATGATAAATGAGAGTTTGAAAGTTGTAAAATTTGAATAAAATGTTATAAAAAAGGTTATAATTGATTTTAAAATGCTTAAAGTGAAAATATAAGAATAAAATTTATGGGGAAAATGGCAGAAACAAAGTTTAAAGTACCTTGAAATGGCTGATGCTGGCTGGAGTTGATCTCTGGAGATGGCTGTATGGACGAAGGCTGCTTGTTGCGTGGGATCCGTCGAAAGAGGGGGATGAGAGCCTCCTCCGCACGAGGCACGGCTAGTCCCCGAATGGCGTCTGCCAGGCGGCCTACTAGGTCGTCGCAGTGGGGCTGCATGTTGGTTAGGGCATCCGCGAAGTAGTCGTCTCTGACCTCCGTCATCCTCAGCTTGCTGCTGTCCTCAGTTATCCCGTCGACTTTAACGGGTTCTGTAGTAATCCCGATGTTGAATGTACTGGGCAGTCGTGGTAGTGGGTGCGTGATGGGATTCCCGCACGGGGACAGCAAGAGAAAGAGGCAGGTCTAGATGGTAACTCCAAGAAGGTAGAGGTAGACCACGGACGAAGACAGACAGACCACGGGCGCCACGGATGCCCAAAGCCTACATCGCGGATTGAAGAAGGGGTGAGAGATCCGACCGTATAACGGCGTCGCTCTGAAAACAATTAACTGAACAACTAACTTTGTCCCATTTCTGGGCTCTTTTATATTGGCTGCCCGCATACGGCGGAGAGTTGTGATTGGCTCCCATAATCACGCCACCTGTCAGGCGCCGGGTTGTTTATCACGTCTGGCCACCTGTTGACGGGGTGATTGAACTCATTATCATAAACACCTGTTCGTCTGGGTTATTGCGTCGTCTGGTCTACCTTTACCTCTTTGTTTATTTGTCCCTTTGTTACAAGGTCGATACATATTTTATATAGATATGGGGTTATAATAAATATTATAAGAAGGTTGTGAACTATCTTAACTCAAAATATACTACATATATATATGTTATATAAAAGTATTATTTAAAATGTTATATTAAGAAATTGTTTTATTTAAAAATTATATATTTCATAGGTATAAATACTCTGTTTAAATCGACCGCCAGAGGTCATGCTTCCCATATAAAATCTCGTTGTTGTTCTTCCCCGTTGGCCGACTCAAAACCTTTGTACATTATGTAAATAATCTTTTGTTTTCCTTATTCTTCTCGCCTTAAGCCAGGCAGTACTTTAATCAAATTATGTTCTTATATATCACTTTAGCTCAAATAAATCAATATCTGATTAAAACCATTTTTATTATTATTCTTTCAAGATTTTAGCCACGACTGCACCACCATAGCATAATCATCAATATGATTAAATACAAGCAGAAAATCATATCTTTTTTCTTTATATAAGATATATGTATATATTATATAATCTAAAAACCTCAAATATTTCTATATTTTAAAAAATATATACTTTATTTTATTCATTGATAATTTTATTTTTTGTTATCATCGTTTTTAGAAAGACTTTCAGTTTAGTTGTTTAGTTTTAGTTGTATAATTTTGTTGTAAATATGCGTAGCTAACCCATCAATCCTTTTAAATCATTAATATAGGATTAAACTATAAATTCTATATAATGTGAAACTAACAAATGTGTAATCTTTCCTCAAGTAATTGAAAATAAAAGCTACTTGACGGTAAATAATTATCTTTTTTTATCACGACTGCACCTCAACCCTTTATCTTATCGATCCTTTGTCTTATCAAGCCTAATCTAACAACAACACAAAATATTCATAACATATATATATATATATATATATATATATATATATATATATATATGGTCAATATATATATATATATAATCAACAACCCTATATTATATAATACTTATAACAAGATTGTCATGTTGTATATAGAAACACATCTATAAATAATTATACACATAATTGACATGTGTCCTTGCATCACCATATGTAATGTACTTTGTACAAACTGAGAATGAATAAATAAAACTATGTAATAGATTAAAAGCTGAGTTAAAGCAATATTGAGAAGCAAATCACAAAGTAACTTCTAAAAATAAATTGGAAGCCGTCAGACCGGCGCCAGTGTCTAGTATCAGCGACACGTGCTGTAAGGCAATACTTCTTTGTCCGAGGAGTTATATAAAAAGGCTCGGCTTAGCAAAACAGAGTCAGTCCTCCGGTCAACGTCACCCCTTGTCGTTTGTGCCAGGACCACTTCATCGCAATGTAAAACAGTAAGATCTACTCTATCTCCATCTTGCTCTTAGCTCGGCTTTTATCTGTTCATGGAACTTCCCTTCTACAACTGTGTCGCTTCGTTTTGTGTGTGTGGACATTCCTAAGCTTTCCACTCTGCCTCGACCACGACTGCCTGTACTCTGTGAGAACTGTTAAAGGTCCTACAAGGTACAGAGAGGTACTGGAAAACTTTCCACGCCCTGACTGTCCCTCTCGGTTACTACAGGTTTGACCCTCAGTTACCACAGCTTATAGCGAGAGTCGACAGGATTCGAACCTGTGCGGGAAAATCCCCTCGCTTTTAATGGGGCGGTTTTCCACGTGGTTCATTATCAAGTTCAAAATCGCCACTTTGGAATTTTTTAAGCCACCTGTAACACTGCGATTTGCTCAGAGATTGAGATTGAAACTGATTTGTTACAATGTACATATAAGATTACAGGTCTATTAGTATGAAACGCGAAAATGGGCGCCAGAGGCTGCTGTGCAACTTTATTAGAGCCGACGGTGGCGCTATTGTAGGCGTTTTGTTCTTTGACTCACGTGGCATCAGCATGCGTGCAGTTTTAGAAAAATTCAAATCGTGAAAAATTTCTGGAGCCTGTGGAAAATGGCGATTTCCGAGCCAAAAAGTGCCCATTTGCGGGAAGTTTTGTTGTTCGCCTTCAACTGAAGAAAAGTGCCACTGAAGCCCACCGAATGCTCGAGGAAGTTTACAGCGACCACGCTCTGAGCAAATCGCAGTGTTACAGGTGGTTTAAAAAATTCCAAAGTGGCGATTTTGAACTTGATAATGAACCACGTGGAAAACCGCCCCAAAAGTTCGAGGACGCTGAACTGCAAGCTTTGTTGGATGAGGACAGTACCCAAATGCAGGAGAAACTCGCAAAACAGCTTCAGGTGTCTCAAGGTGCTGTTTATCTACTTTTAAACAGCCTCGGAATGACCCAAAAGCTTTCCAGATGGGTCCCCCACGAGTTGAGCGAAAGGCAGCAATAACGGCGTCTGGTAACCTGCGAAGGGCTGCTCGCCAGGCATGAAAAGAAGTCATTTTTGCACCGAATCGTAACTTCTGATGAGAAATGGATCCACTTCAGCAATCCTACGCGCCAAAAGTCGTGGGGCCTGCCCGGCCAATTTCCAAAACAGACGCCTAGGCCCAATCGCTTCGGAAAAAAGGCAATGCTTTGCATATGGTGGGACCAGACAGGCGTAGTATATTTCGAGCTCCTGAAACCTGGCAAAATAGTCAATAATAGTCGCTACGAACAACAAATGCACAGTTTGAGAGAAGCGTTGAATGAAAAAAGACCGGAATGGCGTGAAAAGCACAACTACCTGATACTGCAGCACGACAACGCTCCAGCCCACAACGCTACGGTGGTCAAAAACACCATAAAAGACTTGGGCTGGGAACTCTTACCCCACCCGCCGTACTCACCAGACTTAGCGCCGTCGAACTACCACCTTTTCACATCTTTAGGACACGCCCTAGAAAACCAGGAATTCACGAACTCAGACATACTCCGAAAATGACTTGTTGACTGGTTCGATTCAAAAGGAATAGAATTTTTCAGACAAGGAATTCGAAAATTGCCTGAAAAGTGGTCCGAGTGTATAGCTAATCAGGGCAGTTACTTTGAATAAAAAATCGTTTTTTGTATGGAATTGGTGAACTTTTGAATTCACTGAAAATTTTCGCGTTTCATACTTTACTCCATATCATGTGAGCAGTGTGATGCCAAGTATGTCGGAGAGACTGGGAGAATGGTGAAGACCAGAATGGTGGAGCATGATAGATCGGTAAAAAGGAAAGATCCCCGCTCTCTAGTTTACCAACACATACGGGACACAGGCCACACATTCATATATAAGGTTAAATACAGAATAAATATAAATATGAATAAATAAGATTATATAATGATAAATATATTAATATATACAGTTATCAGCGTCATGCATTATTTCTTAATTCTGTCACCGTTTGCTTTTGGTTCAGTGGTAGAATGCTCGCCTGCCACGCCGGCGCCCCGGTTCCGATTCCCGGCCGATGCATTTTTTTTTACAATTTTTGAAACTCCTTTATATTATTAAAGAAATAGACTATACAAGAAGTATACAATAAACTATACAAGAAGTATACAATAAACTATACAAGAAGAATGCAATAAACTATACAAGAAGTATACAATGAACTATACAAGAAGTATACAATAAACCAAACAACCAACACCCAAACTAAACTACAACCAAATTAAAACAGACAATAGCATGAAGTAGTGTAACCATTGATTCCCTTAACACCCACAATGCCATTTACTCCATATCATGTGAGCAGTGTGATGCCAAGTATGTCGGAGAGACTGGGAGAATGGTGAAGACCAGAATGGTGGAGCATGATAAATCGGTAAAAAGGAAAGATCCCCGCTCTCTAGTTTACCAACACATACGGGACACAGGCCACACATTCAATATCTATAACCCCTCGGCCCATTATCATGAGATTAAGAACAAACACCAGCGATTGGTCCTGGAAGCTATACTCACCAAAAAATTTAAAAGCATCAATAGAGCAATAGACCTTCCTGAAATATATGATAATTTGGTACTGGAACCTCCTACCTGAAATATTAGGTTTCATAACATACTTATACTTTTACACGTCAATGGCAGTTTTGGTTATTTTATTTTGTTTTATTTCTGTTTTGTTTTGTTTTGTTTCGTTTAACGGTCGTTGTTCGTGCTTAGTTTCTGTAATGGCCATGTATTGAATGTATTATACGTTTATTTACTTGCTTTGCTTAACTTTTATGAATGATCCTCCAATATTATGTTTAATTTTCTCTGGCACAATTTTACATATCTGTCTTATTTTCTTACCTTTTATATATATATATATAGCTGAATGCCACTAATATTTTGTCTCGTTTTACACCAGTAGAAGGGTGATTGTGCCCGAAAGCTTGTGATCTAATTTTGTGTAATAAAGAAACTCTTTCCTCATAAAGTATTTCGTTCTTAAAGTTTAGTGAAGGAATTATTACTTCAATACAATAAACTATACAAAAAGTATACAATAAACTATACAAGAAGTAAACAATAAATTATACAAGAAATATACAATAAACTATACAAGCAGTATACAATAAACTATACAAGAAGTATACAATAAACTATACAAAAAGTATACAAGAAACTATACAAGAAGTATACAATAAACAATACAAGAAGTATACAATTAATATATACAGTTATCAGCGTCATGCATTCTTTCTTAATTCTGTCACCGTTTGCTTTTGGTTCAGTGGTAGAATTCTCGCCTGCCACGCGGGCGCCCCGGGTTCGATTCCCGGCCGATGCATTTTTTTTTTTTTTTACAATTTTTAAAACTCATTTATATTATTAAAATATATGTGCTTTTCCTGTCTATGTACAGATTTATGGTCTATGTAACAAGTATACAAGTATGTATACAAGTTATTTGCAAATTGCGTGGCAAATTTGCCCTTTCGCTCGCAAGCAGCGCCTCTAGCGGTGAAGATGGGAGGTAATATCAGCTGACCTAATGGACATGTAAAACGTGTTTTAACAGGACATAGAGAAAAATCTGGAAAATATATTTTTCGGATTTTTAGTCAAGAAAAATAAATTGACAGGTTCTGGGAAAAAAAGTTGTTATTTTTTATTCAGAAAATGATGATGACAATATTGCTGTATCATATTTTATTATTAGATACAAAATTATTTCCAGAAAAAATCCAAAAAGCTAAGACCACGGGTGATGCCAGTTCATTTTTAGTATGCAGGAACAAAATTCTAACAGAAAAACATTCATTCGAGCAGAAGACACAAAGCCAGATCATCTCTTTATAAAAATATCGCTTCTCAGACACAAAGTTTGGAGCGGGACGTTTCACAAGAATGACATCGACGGCGCCAATTTATAATTGTAACGAATAGTATTCGAATAAAAGCATTTAATCGGGTAAAACCCGGGCATTGCCCTTTCTTAATCAATTCTGTCACCGTTTGCTTTTGTGAATGGAATGAATATCCAAATATTGCCATTTCTCATAACCATCGGTGGTTCAGTGGTAGAATGCTCGCCTGCCAAGCGGGCGGTCCGGGTTCGATTCCCGGCCTATCCTTTTTTTTTTACAATTTTTAAAACTCATTTATATATTATACAAGAATGACAGCCACGGCGCCAATTTATAATTGTAACGAATAGTATTTCAATAAAAGCATTTAATCGGGTAAACCCCGGGCGTTGCCCGGGTCATTCGCCTAGTGAATAAATAGATATGAGAGAGAGATTGAGATTGAAACTGATTTATTAAAATGCCTATATAAGATTATATAAGATTAAATACAGAATAAATATATATATGAATAAATAAGATTATATAATGATAAATAAATAAATAAATAGATGAAAATATATAAAATAATTGATAAATATATGTATTATTATCGTTTCAGATTGATTGGATTGGGACCCTTTTTTGTTTGTTGATTGTTATGTAAGACCCTGTTGACTTACTGTAGGGTTGGTGACTTGTGGTGATTGATGGCGCAGTCGTTTGGCTGAAACGGTAGTTTTTTTCACAGGGGAAATAACGAGAGGGACACAGGATGGGGTTGAAAATAGGACCACGCGATTAAGGGAGAGAAGGGTTTTTTGACTAAGGGAGTACTTGACTATTACATGCTCGGAGAAAAGAAGATGTTTTACCTTTGTGAGAAGGGCTTAAGCACGTCCTGCTTCTTGTGGTGTCCAGCTCCCAACTGACTTACTTGAGTCCGAGATTTACCTCGTTAACTCTCTATTGCTCTCATTGGTTGAAATCGTCTACGTGGCGACTTTTGGTTGGATGTTAGCTATTCATGCTGAACTCTGAAGGATATTGGTACCTCCATTGTCTTTTTCATGATTACCATCCTCCAGGAAGAAGAAGGTCTTTGAACCCAGTTTTATAGTTCCTGGGTAATAACCTTTATTTCTTGGATAATGAAATCCTGGTAATGGCTGTTCTCTCCAGTTCGCTAGGCCTAGCTTTTATTAAAACCTTTTGGATCATACATTGCATATATTGTGGTGGGGTTACATCTTGGTATATACAAATTATGACAGATGCGCCCCCTACGTGTGAAGAATTCAAAAAGAGGTAGCCTGAAGTGAATTCTGTAAGGGAAAGGTAATTTTGTGAGGGGAAAAATTAATTATGGGTACTGGGAGGCTATATACAAGTATTGTATGTGACATAAAAGATAAAAGAGAATGGTGTTGGTGAAATAATTGTTGAGTATAAGGAAGAGAAATCAAAATAAAATTTAATTATAAGAAATCAAAGTGAATGTGCTTTGGTGCATTGTTGAGAAAAAGGAAAAAGATGCCTACACAATATTCAGCTCGAGATGGGGAAAACAAAATCGAGGGAATTTTTCTGTTAGGACTTTTGAGAAATCAAAAATAAAATTTAATTATAAGAAATCAAAGTGAATGCGCTTTGGTGCATTGTTGAGTGAGGGAAAAAATAATGCCTACATAATTCAGCTCGAGATGGGGAAAACAAAATCGAGGGAATTTTTCTGTTAGGGCTTTTGAGAAATCAAAAATAAAAATATATAAAATTAAAATAAAACCAGTGAGTTTTCGTTAAAAGATTTTGTTGAGTGGAAAAAAATACAAAAAAAGGTTGTTATATAAATGGTAAATATTTGATTAAGATAAATGGTAAATATTTGATTAAGAATTTTGATTTCAAAATAAAAAAATGTAAATGAATGGGATAAGGAAAAAAAAAGTATGTCTTAGTGATAAAAGTTACATGCCAATGTATCTAGGTCACGCGGCGCGTCCTGCCCTTTTTAATTTGCCCTCGTAGATTTTTTGTCCCTGTGCGACTTGTGGGTGAAAACATGATCCTTCCCAACCGTGCGTTTACATTGTGTGTACAGGAGACACGGGAATCTCGTTAACCTTAAGTTTGTATTTGTATTTGTTGTAATGTGTTTTGGGGTTGTATTGTCTTTCAAGATCTCAAGGCCGAGTGTATTATGTTAATTTGTCCCGAGCCTTAATGCGTTCTATGGATTTTTATTCAGTTCCCTAGGGCACTTAAGATATGCTCGCTCGATATCCACTTCGTTATCGGGAGGTCGTGACCGGAATCGGATCTTTGAATACAGGGTTCGAGGAGAGTCCTCGACCCTTCTAAAGTGGTTGTTTCTTCCTTTCGGAAGAAACGTAAGCTCGAAAGCTTTGCTACCTAATTTTTTTCTTATCCTATCCTTTAAGTGGTAATGTGCGTGTTTTGTTCGTTTTTGACCTTGAGATCTCAATGTTGCGCATTGGTCGTGAGGGTTGTATGCTTGTTTTATGTGGGTGACATGTAATATTGTTTGGAAATGTTGGCAAAAGAATCGAATTTGGTTGTAATTCATTTGGAATGCGTTTTGAGAATTAAATTAGTTTATTAATATAATATTAATATGATGATATTAATATAATTAAATGTGTTTTTGTAAGAAAATCGGGATGTGAACTCGTTTTGAAATGGACCCCACGTGGAGCGGATGGTATTTGGTGACCGTTGAAAATGGCGGACGTCTTTGTGTATCGCGGGGAGGACAAGTTGACCTCGATCGAACTGGAGTCGTCTTTTATTTTTAGTACCGGAAATCGGGGGCCAGGCGAGGGAATTTCTAAATCGGTCCTCCCCTCCCCTAATTGATCCGGGGTTCTCAGCGTCCGCTGGACACTTCTTAATTAGGTTGGGTGGGGCGTCCTGAATGTCCGCCGGAAGTTCTCTTCTATTGTTTCAAATATAAGAGTCAGAAATGCAAAATTTGCACTTCCTATATGGAAGATGGCTTCCTGTAATTGGTACAGCCTTTGGGACTGTTGGGTATATAGTCCAAGGTAGGTTATTATTATAAATGGAGCGAGATTATAGGGAATAATCAGAAGACAGATAAAAAATATTAAGTGAAATATGGGAAACCTGCACATTTTTTCTCATGTCTTCTCCATGAGTTGATGGCTTTGTGTATCGTTTTGTAATTCAATTGGTTGTGGCGGACTTGGAATTGGATGTATTTGTGGATGGGCGATGTCGCGTTTTTTGTTATCGGTGAAGGGTACAAATCGGGTTTTGGTGAAAATGGTGGGATCTAAATGAATGAAAGGTTCGCTGTTTGTCGGTTTGATTGTCAACGGCTCCGTTGGAAAAAGTTCGGTTGTGAGGTGTTTAAATGGAAACGTGTAATTATCCTTATGTTTCAAATGGTGTATCTTGATTACGGGTGGAGTGATATACTGGATGTTTTCTGTGTATAGTTTAAGTTTGTTCACATCTCTTTGGAGAGGTTGGTTGGGTCTATCGATACGGACCACATTTGAAGAGATGATCTCTAATATGGTGTATGGTCCTGTGAAATACGGGGCGAGTTTCCCTGTGTTGGGGTGGTGATATATTTTAACCAACACCAGGTCGCCTTTCTCGAAGCGTGGTTGTTTGTGTCGTTGGTCATAAACGTTTTTGTCTCGTAGGTGCTTGTTTTGAGTTCTCGTGTGTGCGATCTTCCTAGCTCTGTCGATGTCTGGATAAGGTGTGGTGTGGTCAGAAAGTTCTGGGGGTAGAACGCCAAACATCAGGTAGATGGGCGGAAAAACGGTGACACAGTGCGGGGTATTATTGTATATAGTGGTAACTCGTTTGACCAACTTGGTCCATGCGATCTTAGGATTCTCCAAATGTAGTAGCCTAAGTTTTCCTGTAAGGGTGGCGTTTAGGCGTTCACATAGACCGTTGGCTTGTGGATTATTGCTGGTGGTGAGCAACGGGTGGATACTCCTGTTAAGCAGGAATCTCCTTAATTTTAGCGAAGTGAATGCAGGGGCTCTATCCGTAAGAAGGCGTTTCGGGGAGCCATCCTGTAATACTCGCTTGAGCACCTGTTGATAGGTAAAAGTGCTGGTGGATTTGGACGGGAACGTCCATGTGTAGCGCGAGAAATGGTCGACTACGACGTGGAGGTATACTTTGGCGTTGCCATATTTGGCAAACCCTGCTATGGTGTCGAGGGATAGTAGGTCAAAGGGTCCTTTGGCTTCTGGCGGTTGACCTAATTCCCTGTAAGTGGGTCCCAGCGGACGCTTTGTCAACTGGCAGGTTGGACAGGTTTTAACCTTCTGTGTAATGTCTTTTGACATGCCCTGCCAATAATACTGAGCGGAGATGATTCTCGTCATTTGTGATATGCCTGGGTGGTTGTATTGGGTGTTTACTGATTGTAGTATTTTTTGGTGAGTGTTTTGGGAATTATGATTTTGGTTACACCTTTGCGGGAAATGGTATGAAGTCCGTTGTGATCAATGGTCAAGCTAGAATTTGATGGTTCTTAATGAGGGAGGCATCTAAGAAGCCACAGAACGGGTTACGGGATAGGAGGTCCGCCTCATATTGTTGTGCTCCTTTTATGTAGCGAACCTCATACTCGTAACTCGACAGCCGTAAACTCCATCAAAATAATCTGCCTGACGGATTTTTGATCGTTTTCAGCCACTGCAATGCGTGATGGTCAGAAAATATGGTGAATTTTCTGCCCATCAAATAGACGCGGAATTTATTCACACTCTCAACGATTGCTAGGCATTCTAATTCAGAGATGGAGTAATTCCGTTCGTGTGAACGCAGGGAGCGGCTGAAATATTGGACTGGGTAGGTCTTCCCATCAGGGTGAACCTGTTTGAGGATGCCCGCTATAGCGAGGGTGGAGGCGTCACAGTACACCTGGCATGGCAGATCTTCTTGGTAAAGGTGTAAAATGGGGTGTGTGGTGAGGCTTTCCTTCAGGTTAGTGAACGCCTTTTGGCATTTTTCATCCCAGACCCATGTGACATCCTTTTTGAGAAGGTTTTTAAGTGGCGTCCGCAAGCGGGCGTAGTCCGGAATGAATTTGTTATAAACGTTCACAGCACCTAAGAAGGATTGTAATGTTTTGCGATTGTGTAGTTGTTGGATGGCGTGGATGATATCTGTGTTGCGTGTGAGTGGTGTGGTAGTACCAGCAGTGATGGTGTATCCTAGGAAATTTATGGACTGTTTAAAAAATTCGCATTTTGCGAAGTTAAGTTGTAACTTTTCTACCTCGCAAAAGGCGAAAAATTGTCGCAGATGGTTTTGCTGTTCCTCCAGTGTGTTTGAGAAAATGATGAAGTCATCGAAATAATGTGCCACACAGTCAAGTCCGTGCCTCTGTAGGATTTGACTCATGGCTCTTTCGTAGATCTGAGGGCTGGTTTTCAGCCCGAAAGGCAATCGATTGGGCTGATATAACCTTTCGAGCGTGGCAAGTGCCAACAGTGGTCGAGAATCGGGGTGTATTGGGACCTGACATTACGCGGAGGATATGTCGGCAGTTGAGAAATACTTGGCCCGTGCGAGACGGTCGAGTATATCCTCGATCCTTGGGAGTGGATGGACATCAGAGCTGATAAGTTCGTTCACCTTTCTATAGTCAATGCAAAACCTTTTGGTCTTGTCGCGCTTGGTGACGAGAGTGACTGGGCTAGAGAAAGGTGAAAACGACTGCTCTATAATGCCATTTTCCAGCATTTGTTGGACTTGACTGCGGATTTCCTGTTGGTCGCATATCGGAACACGATATGGACGTATGGTGATGATTTTGTTGGAGTTTGTGGGTATTCTTACTTGTGGGAATTTTAGGCATGGTACGCCGAATTTGTTCTGTGTAAATATGTGGTTGTATCTTTGTAAAAGTGTGGGGAAGTGAGGTGGATAGTAAGGACTTTGTGTTGTACTGTCGCATGTGTATGGGGAATGTTTTTGTTGTGTGTTAGTGTGAGTGTCGCGCTTGTTGCGATGTACACGTGCGTGACGGTTGTGTGGTGACGTGTAGTCACGTGTGTGCTTAGTGTGAGAGTTGTCCTGTTGGATGGACACTTTTTGTGCATATTTGTGATGGGTTTGGGCCGTTGTGGCCTTGCGCATTGAGGACATATAATAAAGGCAGTTGGCCTTAGTGAAAAAATTGTGTTGTGCGTGCGCGTGACTAGATTGGCATGTTGGCAATTGGTTTTTGACCAATGGATGCGCGCATTGGGTGCCATGTGCGGACGGCTTGTGTGTGTGATGAGCCCTTTGTGATTCCACTTGGCATTCCCAATAGGCGCATTCATTGGGAAGGTGAGCAAAGTGATAGGTGGTTGAGGACAATGGAGCGGCAAGTTGGAACATAGTGCCTTTGTTAAAGTCTGTGGTTATTTTAAAATTTCGGAGGATATTTATTCCAAGAATTCCAAATGGTAGAGGTGCTTCCACCACATGGAAATTCTATTTTTTGGTTAATTTACCCATTGTCAGGGGAGGGCTATTTTACCTATGGTCGGTACAAGACCGTTTATGGCCTGTAGGTCTATGGACTGTTTTTTAAGTTTTAATTGAGGGAGGTTAATTTTTAAATTTTTATAGAGGTTATAGGGCACTATGTTCAAGCTTGCGCCTGTGTCAATGAGAAAAGGGGGTGAAAGTTCAGGCGTGATGGACAGTTTAATCGTCAGGTGGCTGACGAAAAGTGGGTAGTGCCTTCCTACCTGGTTGGCGAAAGGCTGGGGTGCCTCGGGCGTCTCGTCCGGCTGGGCCTGATGTAGGGTGTTGGGCGTGGTGTGGATGTGGGGCTGTTCGCACTACCCGCGCTCTCGCGTGTTGAGCTGGTTTGCATGGTGCAGTCCACACACTTGTTCTTCCTTGGGCGCTGGTGCATGGGTCCGGAAAGGTGGGTGGTGGCTCCTCGTGGTGGCGCGTCAGGTAGCTGAGGGCTCCGTCCATCTTCCGGTCGTAGGTCTGGAAGAATCGGCGGGTGGCGTATGTCCCATCGGAGGGTGGCAGATCCGTCTCCGCGCGCTGGGTCGACCTTACTTGCGTGAGGGCGGCGATCAACTGCACTATTTTTTCCGCTATGGTGCGGCGTGTCTCACCGACTCCGATGGCTTTCTTCCTCTCCCTTGTCACGTTGTCGCTCTGTTTCGCTCCCTGGTCTTGCTCGTTTTCCATTATATATCCTGTCGACTCTCTGCAATATTATCGTTTCGGATTGATTGGATTGGGACTCTTTTTTTTTGTTGATTGTTATGTAAGACCCTGTTGACTTACTGTAGGGTTGGTGACTTGTGGTGATTGATGGCGCAGTCGTTTGGCTGACACGGTAGTTTTTTCACAGGGGAAATTTCGAGAGGGACACAGAATGGGGTTGAAAATAGGACCACGCGATTAAGGGAGAGAAGGGTTTTTTGACTAAGGGAGTACTTGACTATTACATGCTCGGAGAAAAGAAGATGTTTTACCTTTGTGAGAAGGGCTTAAGCACGTCCTGCTTCTTGTAATGTCCAGCTCCCAACTGACTTACTTGAGTCCGAGATTTATCTCGTTAACTCTCTATTGCTCTCATTGGTTGAAATCGTCTACGTGGCGACTTTTGGTTGGATGTTAGCTATTCATGCTGAGCTCTGATTGGATATTGGTACCTCCATTGTCTTTTTCATGATTAACCATCCTCCAGGAAGAAGAAGGTCTTTGAACCCAGTTTTATAGTTCCTGGGTAATAACCTATACTTCCTGGATAATGAAATTCTGGTAATTGTTGTTCTCTCCAGTTCGCTAGGCCTAGCTTTTATTAAAACCTTTTGAATCATACATTGCATATATTGTGGTGTGGTTACATCTTGGTATATACAAATTATGACATATACATATATATAAAATATATACAAGGTCTTCATTGGTGGCGCCCACCGCGGGAAAGACTCCGCCACCGGTGGATTGCGAGAGTTCTTTCCCACAGAGTGAGCAGGTCGATAAGATGGCTGGCGTTACCCAACTCAAGACTAAGATGGTACTTGTAGATGGTAGCCTTCGCTACACTAGTTAGCTTCATTGCCTCGGGATGGAGGCCGACGCCGAACAGCCAGGCCTGCAGATCCAGGGGCTCTTCGCAGGAGGCGAAAACCTCCCGGATCAGGGATCGCACGGCTCGGCAACTCCAATATCATAGGAGGCACAGTTGGCACGCCTCGAGGCAAGATGGTTAGGATGGGGTAGGGCGTGGAGTGCCAGCGTAGGGCGACATCTGCGTCGTGCCCCGAGAAGCAGTTTGGACACAGGTCGGCCCAGGGGGTGGAGCGGAGCACATTCACAGTGGGGTCCACCGGGCAGCCAGCTCTGCAGTAGGATGCGCCTGGAGCCGTGCCGAGTCCAATGCCCGGCGCGCCCTCTGGCTGGTAAGGCGGGTGATGGGGGTCGCCGATCTCCGCAGGACGATGGTCTCCGCCTCGTACTCCGCATGATAGCTGGAACTGGTGTTTTCCCGGAGGAGACGTTGGCAGAAGGCCCCCAGGTGCTGCGCATCTAGGAGCGGGCCCGCGTTGAGCGCGTTAGTGCAGGGGCGCCATCGGAGAAGTCCCCGACTGTAGCCTGTAGCCAGCGCTCGGGAGCCAGCAGATCTGGCGGCCGTAGGAATCTGTTGTCGCCTCGAAGGCGCAGGGACCTCAGAATGGCGGGCTGAAGAACTCTGTGGTCAAGGATACTTGAGGCGGCCTCCCACATGCTCAGCAGTCTCCTCCTCCTGGGCGAGAACCAGACGTCAGGAGCCGGCGGTGTCAGCCACGCCCGGCTGCGGACCAGCCAAGAGTAGCCGTTGGCGGCACCGCGAAGAGAGACCTGGACCCCCATCAAGCCGGCGAGCCGAAGCTGGCCCGCGATGTCAAGCAGGCCGACGCCACCATCGGAGTCTGGACGAGCCAGGATGCGCCCGGGGAGCCTCGAACTCGGCTCGTACCCCACACGAAGCGCACCAACCGCGCCTGCAGCCGGCCGATGGTGGTTTCAGGTGGAAGGTAGCCATGGAGGTGGTGCAGGATGGAACCCAGGACCAGGCTGTTGGCCGCGCGAGCACGACCCACCAGCGACAGGCCGCGGGTGAAGTGTGACCACCTCGCGATGGCTCGCTCCAACAGCCCCATCAGGTGTGAGGCCTGGGAGGCGACGTTGTTTCTGGTGGTGATTGTGCAGCCCAGGACGGTCAGCGACTTGGACGTCCAGAAGATTCTCAGAGGAGAATCCGTCCGGTGCTTCCAGGAACCGCACCAGAGCCCACAGCTCTTCGTGAAGTTGACAGCCACCCCGGAGGACTTGCGGAACTCTTCGAAAATCAGGGGCACGAGCTCAAACTGAGCGTCGTCCCTGATGAAGAGTACGATGTCGTCCGCATAGGCGACCACGTTGCAGCGGCCCAAGGTCCTCTCGAGGCGGCGTAACAGAGATCCAACTCCGATAGTGAAGAGCGCGGCGCTGAGACGGCAGCCCTGCTTCGCCCCGTTGAGAAGCGGTAAGGCCTTGGTGTATATATCTCCGACCCGGATGGAGGCAGATGGCAGGCCCAGCTTCTCCAGCAGGGCGAACAAGTAGCTCCTGCTCAGGGTGTCGAAGGCCGACTTCAGGTCTAAAGAGATGACAGCCAGCGGCGTGTCATGTCTGGATCCCCCGGCGGCTTCGTCAGACACTCGCGCGATATTCCAGGAAGATGACCGTCCTGGAACGGCGTAGGTCTGACATTGAGGCACCAGGTCTGGCAGATGACGTCGCAGACGGGCCATGAGCACGCCGCTGAGGACCCTGTAGTCGGACGTTGGCAGGCTGATTGGCCGGAATGCCTGTAGACCCGGACCACCGTGCACTTTCGGCAGCAGGATGACCTTGCTGCGCCTTGAGGAGGGAGGCAAGGCCCCGCGGATTCGAGAAGCCTCGAAGACTTGCCAAAGAACTTCGGCGAAGAATTCTTAAAAGGCTTTGACAAACTCGCAGGATAGTCCGTCCCATCCCGAGGCACGCCGTTTGGCAGGCGGTGGATGGCTGCCGCTATCTGGTCTCGGGAGATGTCGGCGAGAAAGAGCTGGCCCAACTCGTCAAACTCCAGGGGAGTCACTTCAGCTAGGAAGTCGGCAATGGCTTCTTCCGAGCTTGGAGCTTGAGCGAAGAGACTGCTCAAGCACTCTAGAAGGAAACGCCTAAGCTGGCCCCCGGAGATGGCGTTGCCATCGTCGTCGGTGAAGGTGGGGGGAGAACGACGTCTAGCTAGGAGGGAACGCCCGAGGTCCGACAAGGAAGGATAATCGGGCAGTGTCGTTCTCCAGTCTCCGCCTCAGGAAGAGGTTTGCTTCCTCGATGTATCCACCGCCGGAATCGGCGACGGCAGGCGCGTGTGACCGTATTTCCGCGACCAGATTTACCTTTATACTGGTCCATTGTTCCCATAACATCGGAAGTGAAAGATTTGCTAGGTCTTCCAACATTTAATCGATGAACATTTCCATTCGATCGAAGAACAGGTCTGACCGTAGCAGCTTGCCAATGCAGGGAAGTCTTGTAGGAGCTGGGTCTCCTACTTGGATTAGGACGGCACGGTGTTCCGAGTAGGCATAGTCTATAGTTTTGTATTGGGTGACGCGGTCGCAGAAGCCTGATGGAAGTAGGATTCTGTCCAGACGACGCGCGTCAACCCGGCTTCCAATAGTAGCAACCCTGGTGTGCTCCAGTGCAGCATCGAAGAAGGTGAGAGAGAGAGAGAGTTTGAGATTGAAACTGATTTATTACAATGTCCATATAAGATTATATAAGGTTAAATACAGAATAAATAGAGAGAGAGAGAGTTTCATGTATATAGTATGGAAATAAATATAAAACTAAAAGATATAAATATATTTTTAAATGATACGGTAACGTTATTTTATACAAAATATAACTCCAGAACAGCCTTTCATGTATTATGGCGAAAGAGTGAAAAAAATAATAAATCACGACCTATTCATAAAGTATATCTATCACTGATATCACAGCAGGATCTGCAAGAATTCATTTTTTTTTTGCTTATCCCTAGTACACGTGGTACAGGCCATGATAATCATGGTGGGTAGTTAGCGACTGCTTTTTTTTTTTACTCTAAGCGCACCACAAGTCTACACATGTGTAAAGCAGTAGACTTTGCACTTACAAATATGCCAGAGCCCCGTTTGGTTACTTGCACTCGCTGGTGGGGTTGGACTTTTGCAAGAATCGGGGGCCATTGGAGCATTTTTTTTTTAACAGAAAAAAGTGTCCAATGCGGGACTCGAACCCGGGTCATAGTGGTCGAAAACCAAACGGTTTACCAGCCTTCCACCGACCTCCTGCAAGAATTCATAATTTCTTGAACCGATTTAAAAATGTATTTGTAAATTGTATTGTATGCTTGATAGGTCTGTTTGATCAATCAAGTTTTTAACAGTGTTGTCTTTGTGGTGTATGTCGTGGAAACAAGGTATAGAGAGAGTACTTAAAAACATTGAAGTATGAATAAACTACTTTATTAAGAAGTCATAAGAGAGAAATAATAATATCACAAAGAGCTAAAATCGACAAATGAAGCCAAATTTTCCAATTAAGTGATCAAAATTAATAAAAAGCTTCAAAACAAATTACCTTATTTTTTAGAGCTAATAAAGAGCCACGTCGCTTCAAAACGATTCCGATATTTATTCGGATATTTTAATTTTCGATCAATTAAAACCTTGAGATTTTTCGGTTCTATTGATTATAAAATAGACCAAGTTGCCAAAAAGAAACCTCTCTCTCTCTCTGGTAAACACGAAATGCCTACGTAATGTACGACCATGAATTTAAAAAGTGCATGTCAGTTCGAATGACTGTGTAAGGACATGACGTTGCCGTGTGTCACAAGAAAGTGTCCACTATTCCCAAACCTTCCATTATGCCACATTTATTTAAAGATGCACACGGCCATTTCTCATATCTGACCACCAAATATTTTATCATAAAACATCCATATCGGTAAACCGGTTAAGAACATATATAAATATATTACAAAATTGTCATTTTTGATTATTTATTTTTATTTGATATTCAGACGTATACTTTTTAATTAAAAAGACAATTGAAAGGGGAAAATGCACGAACAACAAAAACAAATTTCGATATAAACATTTTGAACATTAATTTTTTCTTTAAAAATTATTGCGATATTAAGTATACAGGAGGATGATATTTTTGTGCAAAAAAAAAAAGGTGGGAGGAGGAGATCATCCTTTTAATAGTTTCAAAAAAAAAAATTAAATGCATTCGGCTAAATCCGGCCTAAAATATGTCTTATCACTTCATCAGAAAAACATCTTTTTGGAAGATTCTGCCCATTTCATAAATCCTATAAAATCGAAGCCGAATACAATATTCTTTTCTGAATGTGTCCCAAAACTGGTGTCATGGTTGTTCCCTGATATGAACCTGTGCATTGTGCGCAGTAGAAAAGAGAATAAATAAATTTATTGTTTCAATGTATTTAATATAATGCATTTTTATGCATTTATCAAAATGAAGAGGTGCCATTTTGCACAAATTATTATTTTTCTACAATCAAGTTAAAAGCTCAGGTTAACATGCTAAATTAACCAAATATTTAAAAAAAAGTTTATAAAAAGCCAAGAATCAGTCAAATAAACCTATCTCTTTATTCTCTATTTCGACTTAGAGCGCTATGTCCGCCTAGGGACATTTGCACTTTAAAGATTAAAAAAAAATTGAAAGAAAATAAAGAAAGCTATAAATAAACCCATCTCAAACCTGTTTAATTAAGTAAGATATTTGATATGTTAGCACAAGGCAAATTTCTATATTAACTTAAGAATGATGGAAAATATTGGGAAGGTGTAACTCTTTAGTGGTCAATAGTGGTTTCGCTAATTTAGTGAGCGAGTATGTACAATTTTTCTTACAGTAATAAAATAAAATATTCAACACTAATTTTGAAATATTATAGTTCAAGTTGAGAAGGGCCAGAAGTGTTTTTAGTTTCAAATTTTTATATTCATGCATATATATATATATATGAAAATGTTTCTATATAAAATGTAAATTTATAAATAAAGGGTCGCACTTACATTTACAATTAACTTACCTCCATTTCAATATATATTTTGGTAAAATAACACTCTACGATAGAGGTCGTTTGTATAAGATGTTACACGTTAGTTTGAGTTCATAGGTGTGAGGTTTAAACACGTTTCACGAGTTGAGTATTTTTAACTTTAAAATTAGATCATTTATATTATATCGAATATAAGTTGAAACCTCCCATGAGTTGTGATAATCCACCTCCCTGAGTACCCACCTATAAATTATTGACCTGGATTGAACTAATAAACAATATAATAGTGCACACTGCATGTTGAGGATAGAGTCATTCAACGATATCTTTCTTTTTATTCCTGTATGATGACTATTATGTATCTAGTTTAAGATTTATCACGCAACGCTTGTTATTTTTACATACTAATCTTTAATTAAAAACAAAGTATTTATACAATAAATTATGATGATTAATAAATCTCAATGAATATTAATATCATACATAACAACTCCTCCCCATTAGCCAAAGATACCTTAATTTTCAAAAAACGATGGAGGTTTCCTTATTCTTAAGGATCTCCTCGACACAGGGTTTGGGGTTCCTTCTGAAGAACCAGTTTCTTGAACAGCCGGAGGTCTTTCAAAATCAGGTGTCACTTGAGGGGTCGATGATGTAGATGGTAAGGCTTCACTTTCCCCACAACTCCTGACTTGATCTAAATGCCGGTTTACAATTTCTCCGTCATCTGTATCTACCTTAATAGAAACAGGACCAGTTTTTTCCCGCACTACACCTGGTAGCCATCTGGGGCCATGGTACCCTCGTGCTATAACTGCCTGTCCTTCATTTACCACTCTATGGAGTTTCCAATTTCTTATGAACCTATCCTCCTGTCGCATCCTTCCCTCCGACACACCTTCAGGATGAAATTTATTTATGAGACTCTTCAGGTTTCTGTTCATCAACAACTGTGCTGGGGATTTCTGCGTCGTGCTGTTTATAGCTATTCTCATGGATAACAACGATCTAGATAACCTAGTCGTCCAATTTCCCGAGCTGTTCTTTCGTAGCAGATTTTTAAGCGTTTGAATAGCTCTCTCTACCTGCCCATTTGACGCTGCATGATAAGGCGCACACAAGATGTGCCTCACGCCATTTATTTTTAAGAAAGTCCTGAAAAGTTCCGATGTGAAGGACGTACCATTATCTGAAACTATCACATCTGGCAACCCGTGGATCGCGAATATTTCCTTTAGGCAATTGATGGTAGTTTCAGTAGATGTTGTAGATACGATTTTAGCCTCAATCCACTTAGAATAGGCATCTATTACAACCAGAAAAAGTTTTCCTTGAGAAGGACCCGCATGATCAATATGTAGTCTCGACCAAGGTCTTGATGGCCAAACCAAGGATATACGTCAGTTTTAGGCGGATCGTGACTACACGACAAACAAACCGTACAACTGGATATCATCCGTTCAATATCTCCATCCATCTTGGGCCACCAGCACAATCCTCGAGCTAGCGCTTTTGTCCCCACTATGCCAATGTGAGTATCATGTAAAAGATTTAAAATATCTTCTCTTAATCTTTCAGGTATAATCACCCTGCTCCCCCACAATAAACAGTCCTTATGAACTGATATTTCACTAGATTTGGAGACAAAATCTTTAAATTTATCATCAACTTTCCTTTCAGGCCACCCATTCATTGCCCAGAATTTAACCTTAGAAAGGATTGGATCTTTACTAGTTAGTTTTGCCACTTCCGAAGAAATAATTGCACCATGCTTCGATTCTACAAAAAACACCTCTGAAGGGTTCGGAACTACACTTGGACATTCATTTAAAGGAAGTCTACTTAATGCATCGGCATTACAGTTTACTTTTCCCGGTTTATACTCTATACTATAAGTATACGCAGCCAGAGTCAAACACCATCTCAACATGCGCGGTGATAGCACTTGAGGTATCGGCTTTTTGGGGTTGAATACTCCAACTAGAGGCTTATGATAAGTCAAATTTTTAAATTTTCTCCCTAGAAGATACTGCGAAAATTTTGATACACCAAAAATGACTGCTAATGCCTCTTTATCAATTACTGCATATCTTCTCTCAGTTTTATTTAAAGTTCGGGAGGCAAACACAACTGGTCTTTCAACACCATGGTCTATTTGCGACAAAATGGCTCCAACACCATACTCCGACGCATCACAGTTGACCAAGATAGGCAGATCTTCATTAAAATGTGCTAAACAGACTTAGAGCTAATCAAGTTTTTAACCTCTGCAAAAGATCTTTGATGTTCTTTATTCCATTTCCATGGACTATTACTGTCCAACAGTCTATGGAGAGGTTCAGCCACTGTGGCTTTATTATTCAAAAACCTCTCATAATAATTAAGAAGTCCAAGAAAAGACATCAATTCCCTTTTATTAGATGGTGGTCTGGCATCTTTAATTGCTCTCAACTTTTCTTCGGATGGGTGAATTCCTTTATGATCAATAATCATTCCTAGCAATTCAATTTCTGGAACATGAAAATGGCATTTTTCTTTTTTAAGACGAAGTCCAGATTCTCTGAAGCGTAGCAGTACCTTTTCAGTTTTTCTTTTAAGATCATCACAATCTCTTACTGAAATTAGGACATCATCTAAATACACTGCAACTCCATCAATTCCACTCAGAAGAGTATCCATGAATCTCTGGAATGTTCCCACGGCTGAATTTAAGCCAAAAGGAAGACGCTTCACCTGATATAATCCTCTAGATGTATTAATAGCGAGAATCTCTGCAGATGTTTCATCCACTTTCAACTGCTGATATGCTTGAGCCATGTCCAACTTAGTAAACACTCTGCACCTCTCAATCTATCCAAAAGTTGCGGAATTGTGGGCAGTGGGTATTTATCAGGATTACTATACAAATTTACTGTAATTTTATAATCGTGGCATATTCTTATAGAGCCGTCATTCTTTAGGACCGTCACAATTGGTGATTACATTTGGTTAATTTAACCGGTTCAATAACCCCTTGCTCTTCCAGTGATTTTAATTTTTTATCTACTAGTTCTCTCAGAGCAAATGGCACGGTTCTGGCCTTTACAAATTTGGGTTCTGCATTCTCAGGAATGTCGATATGGATCAAAGGTCCATTATAGGCATCAATTTCCTGTTTAAATACTTCTTCAAATTCGGAAGAAAAAGGATTTGTTTCGATATGATTAAAAAAATTTATCCTCAGGCGAAACGCTTCAAACCACTGCCTTCCCAGAATGTTAGGACCTAGACCATCAGCCACCAAAATTGATAATTTTTTAAAACCATTTGTTACTTTTCCTTTAACAAAAAGCTTTCCCAAAATCTTGACGTGACTTGACGACCATGTCTTCAATAGCACCTCAGATTTCTCAAGTTGGGTTACTCTCCAATACTTTAAAAATGTTTCTTTGTTTAGTAATGAGTATGCACTTCCTGAATCTATAAGCATTGCTACGTCATGATTATCTAATTTTACCATTATGTAAAAAGGATTACTCAAACTTTCAGTTCCAAGACAGTGTAGGTATGTATCACTATTACTTCTATTCAAGTATCCAAATTTCTTTACTCTAGTCAGGCATGCCTTCTGCAGATGACCAATTTTTCCACATTTAAAACATTTTGCATTTCGGAATTTACAAACATTTGGCATATGATTTCCTTTACAACGTATGCAAATTATTTTATTTTTAATTTCCTTGAATTCCTTAAAATGAACTTTGCCCGATTTAAATTTAGGCGGTTCAGCTTTGCTAGCTTTTTTCATCACATTTACTTCTGGAATCCTTTCTTGCAAAACACTGGCGTCTGCACTAGCCGATTCATCACATATAGCAATGTTTAAGGCCTTTTCAAAAGTTAAGTCTTTTTCAGACAATAAACTTTTAACCAGAGATTCATTTCTCAAGCCACACACCAATCTATCCCTTAAGCGATCATCCAAATCAACAAATTCACAGTTTTCGCTTAATTTTCTTAGTTCAGCCACATAGGCGGATACCGATTATGTGCCTTGATTTCTTTTATTGAAATGGTATCTTCGTACAATTATATTTGGCTTAGGGCAGAAATGGCCAGTCAACAATTTAATCAAGTCATCATATTCCATGAAAGATAACTCTTTTGGCGAGGCCAACGATCTTGCCAAAGCATAAGTTTCAGCGCCTATTAGCGTAAGAAAAATAGCCTTTCGTCTTTCAAGTTTTACAATATCATTAGCCAGGAAGAAAAAATTCATTCTTTCAAAGTACGTTATCCATTTCTCTGGCTTAGAAGGATCAAAATTCTCAATATTTCCGAAACTAGCCATCTTTTAAAATTAAAGTTTAGTTTTATAAAATAGTTTAAAAATTAGCTCAAGATTACTTTACCTTAAAAAATTCTTTTTTTCTCGTCGCCAATTTATTATTGATCTAGTTTAAGATTTATCACGCAACGCTAGTTATTTTTACATACTAATATTTTAATTAAAAACAAAGTATTTATACAATAAATGATGATGATAAATAAATCTCAATGAATATTATTATCATACATAACAATGACTTTCTACAATATATAAATACAAAAATGGCATATCCTGACCAGGAGCACATGTGCTTTGCAGAAGGCAGAATGCCATCTGGTGGAACAGAATTCAACTAAACATTGATTTAGCCTGTTCCCTGATATTTGGCCAACCCAATTTCTTGATAAATCAAGAAAAGCCATCCACGAACGCGTTTCGCGCTTTTGGCGCTCGTCAACGTGGAGTAGGCTGTACCACTATAAAATATACGCAATATATAAATATACACAAATAGCGCTGAATTATCGATATAGGGTGCGTTGTTTTTATTTACTAATGTTGTCTAAACAGGCCTTTGTATTCGTTGTTATGCCTTCTAAGCGAAAGAGTTGTGCTTGAAGCAAAAATATTTGTGTGAAATCTCTACAATTACAGGAGAGTATTTTCATAATTTTGCTAGAACATCAGCACTAATAATAAACAATCCATTAAAAACTATATAATCAGAATGTAAAATTCAATGCAGAAGTGGTAGCGATCTGATTGATTAAATTGGCGAAATCGATGTAAAGGTCCACGACACTTAAGCCAAGCCTTTTTTTCCCAGATCTTTTTCCTCTTCAGTTCAATTATTTAGAAATTCGTCCTATATGATTAAAAAGAAACAGGCCTGAATTATTCAATTTTCAACAATTAAGATAATTCAACCTTCAATCCAAGCAATTTTATTTATGTTCTTAATCGGTTTCTTATTTCTATTATATTTACAAATATTGTCGTCTGAAATGAAATAATCATTTCAAAGAATAAATGGATAGGTTTTATGAATATCAATTACGAAACTAAAAGGGAAATTAAGTATGATTTTACTATAATTTTATAGACATTTTCTAATATTACATTTTACTGAGTAGACCAAATATGACATGGCTAAATGGTACTTAGTAGTTTGACCAGCCGGGCAACCAGTTGATTACCTGGTAGGTTTTGGATGTCGGTATTTTTAGTCATTCCGAGTTAGGTATATAGTTATGGAGGGCAAAGTTACAGACACAGGCAGATCCCTGTGTGAGTAATCTCATTCATGAGAGTTGACACCGAGTACTATATAGAAAAGTATGGTAGAGCTAATCATCCGATATGGATATTCTATTTTATATGGAAGCATCAAGACATTCCCAACATGCACCAAGTGCAAAACCTATAGCGCAAGTCCCGACCATCACATCGTATTCAAGCCACTAAACAATATATCTGAATAATCCGAGAAAATACTCAAGGTTCTGATACATCGCCAACTTATATAACTGGTCACCATATTATGAGAATAAGAAATACCAACTTGATATGGGGATTCTACCTAGTAACGAAAGGAAGCAAAAAGGAACAGAGAAGATTAACAGTAGATTCGTGGAGTTCAAAATTTGTATTTTTTATATTGATATATATATATAGTTCCTTCTTTATCATATTCTGAGAAAATAAATGAAGCTCAATATGAATGTGGGTAAATTAATAAGTTATAGTTAGTAGGTAGGTAGTAAAGTTTTTTTATTTATATAGTTAGTGAGCTATAGATAGTGTAAGTTATAATTAGGTAGTTAGTTAGAATAAGCTTTAAGGTTTTATAAAATTATAAGTACATATTTATTCAATAATGGGAATATGCTAATATTTATATAAGTTTGTTTTATGTATACAGAAGAACAGTGTGTACATTGTAGTTAAAAAAAAAACAGATTGCTTTTCAACTAAATAAAAATATTATAAACTTCTAAAAACCTTATTCACAAGGTAATAGTAACCAACAAAAAATAATTTTTGGCACTCCAGTCTGAAGATGGTGGCATTGGTGGTACCCAAACGTCACTTATCGCACTACATTATGTAAATAAAGAGATAAGTGAGTTTTTTGTATCGATTAAAAAAGCACTTGTAGATCACTCATATAGCATTTTTACTGGTGATACTGATCTATAACTTATCATCTAGAAAAATAATGATTTTTGATAAAGTATGTTGAGCATATTGAATATAGGTAACGACATGTGGATGAGTTAAATGGGGAAAAATGTAGTTTAAAATTACTATAAAAGAATGTATAAATATTATACTGAAAGTTTCATTTTAAATATAACTGCATAAATTGATTAAATATAGAATAAACGTATCTCACCCCTTTTCAAATATATGCATAAACTGTATTTGTATCGGTTAAACTTCTCTGCAATCTAGCAGACTCGAGCCAGAGACAAAGCCACAACACTAGCTTCGGGCAAATTCGGATATTCTACCTGGAAGAACATGGTTTCTGACTGTGGCCTCGTCACTCCAGAGCGACTTTGATTTCATTACACAACAAGGGATTCATGGAATCATCATAAATGGTATAAGAGGTGTTAAGAGAGCTGGCAAATAAGATGAACAAATAAAAAGGCTTACATCAAGTATAGGTATATTTCTCATTCTGTATTCATTCAAACACAAAATTATAGTTATTGAGTTTCAACTTTATAAATGTATATTTAACACATTTATTTTTTTGCTTCTGTGGAGATATTAATCTATTTGAAAATAAACTTCATCTCTCAAGTTGAAAAAGATGCTTTAATTCAAGCGGTATCTATTGACCGTCTCTGAAAACTACTGGACTTGAGTCGGTGACAAAGCTACAAAAACAGCATTTTTAGTAAATTCTGAAGACTTGGTTATTCCCTTTTAGATCTCACGAAATCAAAGCACGCCCTATAGGCATTAGCCTGAATCATGGTCTCTAAGTGGGTGCTCTGAATTTGTTAAAACTGGTGTTAGTGTCACCGACGCGGTCAATACGAGTAGATGGCGTTTAGATTTAGCGTCTATTTAGATGGTAAATGTAACCTCTATTTTTCTTAATAGATATATATTTTATGGTTAATCTATCTGAAATTGAAGCGTTTTAATATGAAATATGATCTTTACAGTGGACACTTTTTCCGACTTAAAAATCCACGGTACCATAAATGTCCGGTTTAAATATGTTATTTTATAATCTCATCTTTAGGGCCAACGCCGTTTTAAGGTGGCCAACAATTTTCACCACTTTCAACTAGGCTCAGAGATTTTGATATGGCCTGATACTGGTTCATACTTTATTCGAGGTTAATCAGTCCTATGACTAGCTTGCCTTCTTAGCCATGTTCCTCCAAGATTATAAATCCATACAGCCATACATATATTCAATATTATCGATCCATCTAAAGCCTATGATAAATTAATAAAGCACATACAAATTTGTATAAAGGTCTTTCTGCGCTAGTCTTATGTGAAGTTGGCAGCAAATGAATAAAATGCTGATTACTAACATGTCTTGAGTAATATAGATCTGGAGGTTTTGAAGGGATGATGTGAAATAATTGGTGTGTTTAACAGAATTAATAAATTGATAAAAGGTATATTTATATATTCAAATTTATAATTATGCTCCTTTACACTAGTAGATAAGCTATTTGAAAACAATGATTCGGTCTAAACAATATCTTTTTAAAAATAATATTGAATTAGAAACTTTAATATATTTGTTTTTGAATATATAGCAAATGCAATAGAACTTCTTTGCGATTGAATTCATACTATAATTGATTATAAACTCAGAAATTTAAAATCGACACTACATAGGAAGGAGTAAGAGAATAGATTCCGTAGAATAACAAAAAGGTTTTTCCATATAAAAAAGTGAAACTCTCAGAAGTTCAAAATTTAAAACATTTTCGAGATTTATTTGTTTCGTACTCAAGTTCCTTATTTTTTCGTAGGAAAGAATCGATAATCGCGCGATTGCACTAGGAGGCCATATTTACTGTCTTTAGACATTTAAAATGTATTTACCTGTTTTACCAAATCGTGAAAGTACATAACTGCCAATTATGCTGGAAAAATGCTTGCTCTTGTGTCCAGGAAATTGTGAAACGTGGAATTTGCATTTTTTCCGTTCTACATTTACGTAATTATGTCGTACATCTGAACGCTATGTGGTATATTTTTATCTTGTGTGAGTAAATAGAATGGCGCCAATTTGCAAACATCCAGCAGTCACATTTTGCTAAATATGTTTTTGAGAGAAAAAAGGTACCACATATTGGTTTTGGGGTCAGCAACCCCTGACAATAGTAGCTAAGTATACATATCTGGGTTACCCTCTGACTACAAGAATTTCGACCCAATATGCATCCCAATATTTTAGAAACAAAGCACTGAATGCAATTGATGCACTTTGGAGAATTTTTACAAAGGCGCGAATAAAGTCCTTTACCTCAGTGATGAAACTTCTTGACACTATTGTTCTTCCTACATTACTATGTGCGGCACCAATGTGGGCAATTAACCAGCTGAAGACAGTTAATAATACCCAAGATGCATTTCTTCGTCGTCTCTTAGACTTACCAAACTTCACACCAGGATATATTCTCAGAAGAGAATGTGGAAGAATATCAACTGAACTTAATGCTGTAAAACTCACATTAAAGTTTTGGGTTAGGATTTTAAAAATGGAGACGAGCAGATTACCACATGCTTGCTTAAACTATCTCTGGAAAGTCACCGCGGAAAAGGAAATAGAAAACAGTTTTACTCAAAATTTAATAAAAATTATTGACTCTAAGGGATATTCCTTTCTTAAGGGCTGCGAAGACTACTTAGCCATACAGAAAGAACTGCCAGGCATAATTACAACCACCACAGACCAACTAATTCAAAATGATCAGATGAAAATCATTGATTCAACCCACTTTGCTCATTACAAATTTTTGAGTGAATCATTCATGACAGAGGAGTACCTACGATTAAATATCTCGCTTCCCAACAAAAGACTAGTTGCACAACATAGAGTTTTATGGCAATTTTTCAGGGAAGAAAGAAAAGACTTCTGGAAAGAAAATGGCCGGAACTGTTTACTTTGTAAGGATCTCATGGATGATAACTTGGTTCACTATTTCTTCCAATGCCCTCTCTTAACAGAAAAACGTACTGAAATTTTCCCAAGCCCTAACTCTGGTCAATTTAGATACCATCGCATATGTCAACTCCTCTCTTCAGCTCTGAATGATGAATTACTGATTGTTAGATACTTTAAGTTCTGCACAGAAGCTGGGCGCACGAGAAAGAATGCAGGACAAAGGATACTGGAGGATGACCTATCTGTAAATAGGTAACTGAATGTGAGACAAACTTTATTTTGTTGTAAATGTTTCCTCTTCCCTCTCCTCTTGTTGACGTGTAAATACGGCGAATCCTGTATTGGGCGGAATGCCCTAAATTTCGACGGACCTCAAATCAAGAGGCTCTTGAATGACAAAAATTGTCTAATAACCATGAATGGAATTGAAGAAGTAGCATGGTCAGGCTTTAAGGCTGTAGTACATGGATTTTCAGGTAATAGAAGAGACGAAAATTTCAAAGAGCTTGTCCAAAATATGCTTAAAAGCTATGAAGCTTTGGGTGTAAATATGAGTATTATGGTTCACTACTTGCATAGTCACCTGGACAAATTCCCTGATAATCTCGGAGCATATAGTGATGAAAAAGGCGAGCGATTCCATCAAGACATGAAAGTGATGGAAGAGAGATATCAAGGTGTCTGGGACTGCCACATGATGACAGATTACTGCTGAAATCTGCCCCGCGACCTGCCGGAATACACTCTTAAGAAAAAATCAAAAAGGTTGAAATTCATAAAGGATTGACTGTAGCATTTTACATTTTTTGGTATAGATTCAGTTTTCTTATACTACAGTAAATAAAGTATCTTTTGGGGTATGATGTTCACAGTTTTTATTTTCGCTCAATGTGTTTTTCGTACCTTTTATATGGATTGATGTACCACATTGTGGCCTAAATATGTATATGTTATATTTCAAAAATTGATTAGATACATAAAAACTAACCTTATTTTCGTGATCAGCACCTCAAATTAAGTCAGAAACTGATGCATTATCAAAAACATATTTTTAAGTGTAGACCAGTGTTATCTTTGCTTTGAAGTAAAAACACCTTTCTTTTTAATATATAGATGTTGTCAATTCATAAATATATATATTTTTACCAATTTAGTGTATAAGGATAGGCAAAATAGGAAAAATGCACTTTCTCCTAAGCAGAAAAGCTAACTTTGGAAGGTATAATGGATATTTTATAATATTTTACACATAGGAAAGCATAAAAAAACATTTACATGCCAGTGACTGTTTATTATGACAAATTGTTATTTATAATTTTTAGAATGTATTAAGGCCTTAAAAACTATAAGCTCATCAGATTTGAACTCGATTTAAAGTAAAAAATGCCTCTTTTTTTTTCTAGCAAAAATTTGGATTCGCCGAAAAAGGTCATGCAGTCAGAGTGAGCCAAGATGAACGTCAACTATCTACGACCCTAAATTTCAGGCCTTTATAAAGGCCAAAGAAGCTATTTCGATATGGCCAATGAATGAATACTTTCTATATATAATATCGGTTATTAGATATACTTTTCGAATTTGGTACAAAGAGTTCAAACTATGAGTACTAAACAAAAGAAATGCAAGAGAGTGAAGTGTACAGTATATAGCAAAATATAAACATAAAAAAGAATACTCTGCTAATAAAATATTAAATACTTTGTTACAATATACATTCGATTCTCGATTCTCTTCCAGCGGTTTCGACAGTTATCTACCACTAGCCGAATGACCCGGGCAACGCCCGTGTTTTACCCGATTGAATGTTTTTATTCAAATACTATTTGTTACAATTATAAATTTGGCGCCTTTAATAAATGCATATATTAGTTAATAACTATAGCCTATGTGCTTTATCTGTCTATGTACTGTTGGCTTCCGTAGGCGTCTCATACTGGGAAAAGGAAAGAGAGGATTCCATTTAGTTATTAACTAATATATGCATTTATTTAAAGAGCGACCACCTCCAAACCAATAGTTACAAAAACGAAAGAGCGAGTGGGGGAGGCATGATGGGGGGGGGGGGGGGGGGGGCAAAGGTGGCGTGACCGTAGCCAACCAATAGGAGAGCGCCATTCCAAAAAAAAAAAAGCAAACGGTGACAGAGGCCGATGAGGAATGACGCTCGTAACTGTATATAGAATACCACTTTAGGAGCTCTATTAATGTATGGAGCGAATCTTTTTATATATTCGAGACTGTAGGGATAATTCCTGGTTATGATATTTAATCAAACTATGGACATAGGCTTTGATGATTGTTCTACCGCGTTAGGGTAAAGGTTCGAGCTGCAGTGAGAACTATCAATTAATAATTTATATTTTAATAAGTGTCCAAAAATTACATACAATTATAAGAGGCAGGTGGAGTACAGTTTTTACTCCACCAGCGCCTAGAGTATTATATAATAGAAGGAACCGCCGTAGGTTGTAGCGACGGGCGGTAAACAAGCCGGCGATATCAGGCGGTGTTCGAAAAGTGCGCGCGCAGCCCCCGGTGCGCGCGCAGGCCGGCTGGCCAGCCAGCGTCCCAGGATGCCAGCGTCGCCCGCTGGCTGCCTCTTATCTCATGCCCCCCCTGGAGATTGGGACTTGGGACCGATCCAACGTAGTTGCTATAACGCGGGTTCGGTTCTCGGGTTCGAGGGGATAAGGTCTGCTGATGTTGAGCTGAGTTGGGTGGGGTGGTGTACGGTGGAGGCACGAAAGGTCGTAAGAATCTGCGATTACGGCGAAGAAGGCGTCCGGCGTCGGTCCGGATGAGGTAGCTGCGACCGCGTGGAAGTTGTTCGAGAACCTCAGCAAGGAGGGTCCAATGTTTTGTGCGGTGATCCTGGACAAGGACTATTGCTCCCACTTCCAAATGTGAGAGTGGCTTGGCGTTGCGATTGTATCGCTTCCGGAAGGAATGTTCTCTTACATTTTGCTGCAAGAGGTACTGGGCCATCTGGATCTGCTGGGGCGTGCCAGAGATGGTGATGACCCGTTCGTTGCTACCAGGTTGAGACTCATCTATGGTGATCCCCGCACCAGACTCGCGCCGGATCTTCCTGATGCGTTGACCACCTTTCCCAATGATGGCACCGGCGAGATCATTTGGTATAGTGACTTGTGATGAGCCTTTTTTCGGGACGACTACCATAGGATGGCACCAATCGATGGCTTCGCCGACGGGTACCTGTTCGATTATCCCTTTCGCCAACATGGTATCGAGTTGAGTTTTGACGGGGTCTCTCCAGTGAAAGGGAACGTTGTATGCCCGGTAGCGTTTGCAAGGAACGGCATCTTTAACTAGTTCGATAGACATGGGGGGTCCTTGCATGGGTTTTAACACTGTGTCGTCGAACGCTCTAGCATGATGGGTAAGGATAGACTGCTTATCGATCTCATTGGCTCTCACCGGGGTCGGCGGGAACGTTAGAACTTGTCCGTTGGTTATGGCATTGACGATCATTGAATGGGGCCAGTTATCCGGCAGAAGTCCTAAGGCTTTGCATCCGCTCTTGCTCAAGAGAGGGGCGTTCAGGTGCTTGCAGACTCCAACGGTAGTACTGTATGTTTCCCGTTGAGATGCAGTGCCGCGACGTTCTTCGGGTTGAGTGCTGATCGGGTCTGCTCATCCAGTAACAGGAATTCTGATTCTGGGATTAGATCCAGATCTGACCCCGGGTCCGCCAGCCAACGGATTTGGTGTAACTTATGGTTGATATCGGTCGGAATGGTTATGAGTTCGTTGCGTACTCCAGCTGCAACAACTGTGTTTGAGGGTCCTGGTTGGGACTGATTGTTTCTGGTTGCAGGTGGCGGGATATTAGGTTTGGTTGTGGGTTTCCATTTCAGTTGTCGGCAAACCCTTCCGTAATGCCCGGTGATGCCGCATTTGTTACACTCTATGTCTTTTGCTGGGCACTGGTCACGGCGGTGTCTTGGGTTAGCCCCACATCCGGAGCAGGGGTCGTTAGGATCATAGGGTTTCTGAAAGAAACGGTTGGCCTTAGGTGAGGTTTCAGACGAGCTGGCTTGTTGATGCTTGTAGGTTGATGGTGCACGTCTGGTTGCAATGAAGGCTTCGGGGGAGGTGGTTGGGGAGGGTGAAAGAGTCGCGCCCACGGCGGTAGCACTCTCATGTGCGAGGCAAATTGAGAGGACTCGGTCCAGGGAGAGGTCGGAATTGTACTGCTCCGCCAGTACTTTTCGTTGGAGGTCTTTATCAAACAGGCCACATATTAACCTGTCACGGATACGGAGTTGCTGTTGATAACCAGCAAGGGCAAACGTTTTCCCACAAGCTCTTTTTGTGCATATTGTAATACACGGGTCGCCGCATGTGCTGCACTTAAAATCCAGCTCATGTGCACACGAGTCATCAAGAGCTTTAAGGACTGCGAAGTAGCGATCCACCGATTCTCCGGTTTGTTGGTCCCTACGATGAAAATCTTGCCGATCAAGGAGGGGGTTTCGCTTCTTGCGTAGGTAGGCCTCGAGAGCATTCACGGCATCATCGAGGGTGGTGGTGGTAGAAATATGAAGGCGGCCTGATTGCCAAAGGATGGTCCATTCGGAATGGAGGGCGGCACGCAAAGTCACTTGCTGTGTGGATAGCGGGAAGGTGGCTACTTGTTGGGCGTCCACGTAGTCGTTCCAACGTTGTTTCCAATCGCGGAAACAAGACATCGTTAACTCCTCCGGGGAAGCCAGTTTAGGAAGCTGGATGATTTTTGTGGCGTGGTGAGGAGGAGCTCCTAATGGGACTGTCGGTGTCGGATTCCGAGTAGCCATCTGCGGCAACAGTGCGGCTATGGACCTGAGGATGTCGGTGCTGGTCGGCGAGGCAGGGTTCTCTGGAGGGGTTTGGGATGGTCGGCGATTCCTTCTTGAGGGCATCTTGATTACTAATTGTCACTGAGCTGTCACTTAAAAAACGGCTATAATTAACCGAATTTCGACTGCGCCATGTTCTACCGCGTTAGGGTAAAGGTTCGAGCTGCAGTGAGAACTATCAATTAATAATTTATATTTTAATAAGTGTCCAAAAATTACATACAATTATAAGAGGCAGGTGGAGTACAGTTTTTACTCCACCAGCGCCTAGAGTATTATATAATAGATGGAACCGCCGTAGGTTGTAGCGACGGGCGGTAAACAAGCCGGCGATATCAGGCGGTGTTCGAAAGCGTCGCCCGCTGGCTGCCTCTTATCTCAATGATAGTATAATTACATGTACAATTTTGCATCGAGCAATAATGCTTTTTCGCAAGAAATTCTTACAAGGCTAGTTATACACAAATTAAGAGCTATTAAAACTCAACAAATGTCTCGGCATACTTTCCGTAGTCTCCGCTGAATGGTCCCAGCGTCCCAAAGGTCCTCTGAGGGACAATGGTCTAACTAGGCGTGTATAAAATCCTTCTAACATAGAAAGTTAAAGAGAGGAGGTGAATTTTTCAAATTCGCTTCAAAAGATGAAGGAGCAAGAAAGTGTATTTGTATGGCGAATAGCCATTTGGTATATCAGCCTGCCTCTATATGATTCCATCCCCTGCTGTCCGTGTGTAGATTGAAAACTATCATAAATTGACCCAAAACAGAGATAGATTTGCTCACTTGGCTCAGCTTGCGACGGTAACTTTCTCCAGGGACGGGCAGGCTATATTTCCGCAATGACCGCATGGCAGGGGGCGCCAGACTCGCCCTCCTAGGGGGCAGTCTCACAGGGGCCTCCATTGTGGCCACACCCTGTACAGCCACGTAAGTTAATACAGTGCAGTCTAGTATGTCAATTGTAAAACTACTTTCGCGCATCTTTTCTTTACAATTAAAATAACTATATACTGTCCCCCCTTACAGCAAATAAAAAATATTTGGGAGGGCCGGTCCCATCAGTGTTAAACCCTCCTAGCGGTTTCAACATTTAATATCCACTAGAAATTCCTTTCTATAATTGCATTTGGTTGAATTACTTATATCACCGTAACTTAGAAAATTCTTTGTGAATATATTAAAGAAAATTATGGATATAAACCGAAAATGTCTCTCCGCAGACAATCGCTACAAAAGTATCTTACTTAAAATATAAATGTACTAAAACATTATCATGACCTGGTATTACTTGTATAGACATGTGGCGTACTTAAAGTACAAACAGTCACAACCCTCTATCCACCATAGCTATCATGGCCTGGTTCTGTGTAGACATGTGGTGTACTTACAGTACATGACTCAAATATCTTGGCTTAATTTAGAGAACACTGTAGATTTGTAATAACACATAGAAACTTACATTGAACATAATTTCTCAACCTACTGGAGATATTTTATAGCACTATATTGGAAAACCACTCCTCATATTCTAATTTCTCAAAATTTTGGAAAAGAAGGGGAGTGGAATGTATTAGCTAATAAACCTAGCAGATTTAAATAAAGGTTCGCATTGTAGCAGGTATATTCAGTATTTCGCAATAAATCCTCGCAAATATTCCGATAGAAAATAACGTTAGAAGTTTAACTTTCTAGAATACAAGTTCTTCTTGTTGAAAGAAAAATGCTTATTTAGACGAGCACGCAGTACTACATGATGGGAAAAATATGATAGGAAATTCAATAAAGAGAGATAAAGAGTACAGAAAAGTCAGTTTTTTCATTGAGATTTAGCGTTCAGCTGATCTTCCTAGTAAACACACTTCCCTAACCGTTATTTGTGTTTTTGGGAATTCTCGTTTGAAAAATCGATATTTTAAAGAAAACTAAACCATATCCATAACGTATAGGTATTCGAGGAAAATTAATTCTCTAAATCTCTAATAAAATTAGAAAATGTATCGCTCTGCCTGAAAACAATTGTATTTATTAATCATTCGATTACGTATGATGTCTTTGATAATTAAATTATATTTTCTCTCTATTTTTATTCTTAGAAGAATATATATTAAGCTATTTAATCAAAAGATACTTATCTTTACGTTCTATTTGAAGGGGGCATTTTAGGCTAGTAAGTTTTATATTATTAGAAAAAGAGTATATATATATATATGTCATAATATTCGGAAATGTATAAATAAAATGGCCTGTGTGGGAGTACAAGGAAAGAGGGAAGATAGCCGGGCTAAATAACAACCCCCTTGGTAAACAAGTGTCAAGGCTTCATTCTCCCCTAAGGGATTTATCTTACTCAAATCGCTTAAAAATCGGCTGGATGTGATAAGAAAGGTCAGTTTTCACCGAGGTGGTCTCAACGCCAGTTGTTCTAGGAGTTGTTCTCGGACCTGTTATCTTTCCTCCCCGATCTATTTCCTCACGGATTTTTGCCTCTGGATCCTGTCTCCTGTGTGTCCTTACCACCCATCACTCAACCTCCACGACTGCTTCTAACCAACATGCTACACTACAGTCATCCAACAGCATAAACTAAATTACTACATATACAAAATCAGAGGAAGTATATTTTGAACAAAATTTAAAAAAAAATTGTAAAAACTATTAAAGTAATAAAGTGTACATCTTCTCTATTTAAAATACAATATAACGCGGCTGATGATTGTAAAACGAAAATTGCAATTATACCGCGAATGTTTTTTTAAACCAAAATCGAATTTTTTTTTTAAAGAGAAATAACGACTATTTCTAACTTTAAGGATGAAGTATGAAAGGGTGAAAATATGAAGAGTAATGGCGAACGGAAAAATAAAAGTGTCCAGGGGCGGGAATCGAACCCACGACCTTCCGCTTACCGGGCAGATGCCATGTCCACTAGGCTACCCTGGACATATTTTTCCGTTTGTAAATATTATATAAAGTAATTTAAAATACAATATAACGCGGCTGATGATTGTAAAACGAAAATTGCAATTATACCGCGAATGTTTCTTTTAAACAAAAATCGAAATTTTATTTTAAAGAGAAATAACGACTATTTCTAACTTTAAGGATGAAGTATGAAAGGGTGAAAATATGAAGAGTAATGGCGAACGGAAAAATAAAAGTGTCCAGGGGCGGGAATCGAACCCACGACCTTCCGCTTACCGGGCAGATGCCATGTCCACTAGGCTACCCTGGACATATTTTTCCGTTCGTAAATATTATATAAAGTAATTTAAAATACAATATAACGCGGCTGATGTTTGTAAAACGAAAATTGCAATTATACCGCGAATGTTTTTTTAAACAAAAATCGAAATTTTATTTTAAAGAGAAATAACGACTATCTCTAACTTTAAGGATGAAGTATGAAAGGGTGAAAATATGAAGAGTAATGGCGAACGGAAAAATAAAAGTGTCCAGGGGCGGGAATCGAACCCACGACCTTCCGCTTACCGGGCAGATGCCATGTCCACTAGGCTACCCTGGACATATTATTCCGTTCGTAAATATTATATAAAGTAATTTAAAATACAATATAATCATCAGCCGCGTTATATTGTATTTTAAATTACTTTATATAATATTTACGAACGGAAAAATATGTCCAGGGTAGCCTAGTGGACATAGCATCTGCCCGGTAAGCGGAAGGTCGTGGGTTCGATTCCCGCCCCTGGACACTTTTATTTTTCCGTTCGCCATTACTCTTCATATTTTCACCCTTTCATACTTCATCCTTAAAATAGAAATAGTCGTTATTTCTCTTTAAAATAAAATTTCGATTTTTGTTTAAAAGAAACATTCGCGGTATAATTGCAATTTTCGTTTTACATCTTCTCTATGTTTATTTCAATTTCTTTTTTTTTTCAGGTAGTGAAGGCGATAGGCTACATCAACTGCACTTAGTTAATCTTGAAAAGAGATAAGTATGAAGGTCTATCTCCACACACAAGAAGACCAGATGTGGATTTATCAGCAGATGACTTGTTTCCACGGGGCCTCTTCGTTTATCAGATCGTATAGGCAAGTTTGAACCTGTCACGCTGAAATTCTATTTAACCTTTTTTTATTTATTTACATAATAAGAGTGATAAAGGGCATTTCCCGATTATTTAACTGAATATCGCTGACGGCACAAGCACTTTTTCGAATAAATATAAATCAAACGTCGAATATTTTTGGGAAATTGAACAGAATTCCGATAGATGGCGCTCAGCTATAAGTTGCATAATCATGAAATGTTCTTTCACTATGTTATTAACCTAATCTTTCTCTACTATAAATTTTACCTATTTTTTGAAACGTCTACTATAATTAACGCCCCTTAGTGTTTATATCTACATTTATATTATATCTACAATGCGAAATTTTTATAAAATTTTAAAATAATAAAATTATTAAATGTTAGTATTTTTCCGATAGGTCGCAGTGGGTCATCAGAAGAATTCAGTTGCTTGCGAATATCAGGCTTTCTCGTTCATTAAATTAAAACCCTGATCCACCTAACAACAACAACAAAAGCCTTTATTTAGGGCATTCCGCCCCACACAGGATTCGCCGTATTTACACATCAACAAGAGGAGAGGGAAGAGGAAACATTTACAACAAAATAAAGTTTGTCTCACATTCAGTTACCTATTTACAGATAGGTCATCGTCCAGTATCATTTGCCCTGCATTCTTTCTCATGC
Organism: Cordylochernes scorpioides; assembly: GCA_030710605.1. NCBI lineage: Eukaryota > Metazoa > Arthropoda > Arachnida > Pseudoscorpiones > Chernetidae > Cordylochernes > Cordylochernes scorpioides. The sequence goes on along the minus strand of CP092869.1, from coordinate 39,845,520 downwards.
GCCCAGCTTCTGTGCAGAACTAAAAGTATCTAACAATTAGTAATTCATCATCCAGAGCTGAAGAGAGGAGTTGACATATGTGATGGTATCTAAATTGACCAAAGTTAGGGCTTGGGAAAATTTCAGTACGTTTTTCTGTTAAGAGAGGGCATTGGAAGAAATAGTGAACCAAATTATCATCCATGAGATCCTTACAAAGTAAACAGTTCCGGCCATTTTCTTTCCAGAAGTATTTTCTTTCTTCCCTGAAAAATTGCCATAAAACTCTATGTTGTGCAACTAGTCTTTTGTTGGGAAGCGAGATATTTAATCGTAGGTACTCCTCTGTCATGAATGATTCACTCAAAAATTTGTAGCGAGCAAAGTGGGTTGAATCAATGATTTTCATCTGATCATTTTGAATTAGTTGGTCTGTGGTGGTTCTAATTATGCCTGGCAGTTCTTTCTGTATGGCTAAGTAGTCTTCGCAGCCCTTAAAAAAAGGAATATCCCTTAGAGTCAAGAATTTTTATTAAATTTTGAGTAAAACTGTTTTCTATTTCCTTTTTCGCGGTGACTTTCCAGAGATAGTTTAAGCAAGCATGTGGTAATCTGCTCGTCTCCATTTTTTAAATCCTAACCCAAACTTTAATGTGAGTTTTACAGCATTAAGTTCAGTTGATATTCTTCCACATTCTCTTCTGAGGATATATCCTGGTGTGAAGTTTGGTAAGTCTAAGAGACGACGAAGAAATGCATCTTGGGTATTATTGACTGTCTTCAGCTGGTTAATTGCCCACATTGGTGCCGCATATAGTAACGTAGGAAGAACAACAGTGTCAAGAAGTTTCATCACTGAGGTAAAGGACTTTATTCGCGCCTTTGTAAGGATTCTCCAAAGTGCATTAATTGCATCCAGTGCTTTGTTTCTAAAGTATTGGGAAGCATATTGGGTCGAAATTCTTGTAGTCAGAGGGTAACCCAGATATGTATACTTAGCTACTATTGTCAGAGGTTGCTGACCCCAAAACCATATCTCCGAACGAGCTGTCCTTCCACCGTTTCTAAGCACCATTATTTTAGATTTATTTTGGTTTAATGTTAGGCAGTTCTCTTCTAAGTACTTTTTAAGTAAGTTACTCTTCAGTTGCAAATTTATTTTCGATTCTCCTAGGATCACTATGTCGTCTGCATACAGTAAAAGGTGTATAGTTCCATAATTCTCAAGATTTATGCCTGGCAATTCTGATTCATCGAACAGGGGTACCAGATCGTTTAGGAAGAGAATGAATAAATGAGGTGACAACGGCTCCCCCTGCAATACTCCCGCTTGTATTTTGATAGCCTCCGTGAAGGAACCCCGCCATCTGACTGTTGCCGTCATTTAGGTATAATAGATCTTAATTAGTTTAATAAATCGACAGCTCAGACCATTTAATGCTATTTTTTTTCTAAAGTAGATGGTGCGGCACAGTATCAAAGGCCTTCCTTAGGTCAATGAAGAAGGCATATAACTTTCCCCTTCTACGGCTAAGGGTCATTTGAATTAATGATACGAGCGTGAAAATGTGGTCCTGACAAGAGTAGCCTTTTCTAAAACCAGCCTGATTTTCTGCCAAAATTGACTTTCTCTCCATCCAATCATTCAATCTTGTCTTCAAGATAGATGTAAATAATTACGATAGGTTAGAATTCCGGGATATTCCTCTGTAATTTGACGGGTTGTCCGGATCTCCATTTTTAAATATTGGGTGGATTATCGTTTTTGTCCATTGTTGTGGAACTTGGGATGTCCCTAAGATTTTATTAAATAAGTTCCTGAGATAAATTGTTTGTTCTTCTAATAAATATTTAATCGCTTCGTTAGGAATTTCATCAAGTCCTGTAGCCTTATTTTTACCCAATTTGGAAATTTCCGTGGTGACCTCAGTTAGAGATATTTCACAATCTAATTCGGGGTCAATGTCCAATATCTCAAGTGGTAGCTGTACAACTTTTGTTAAATTTGAACAAAGTAACTCCCGATAGAAGACATGCCAGTCTGCAATAGAAATCTCCCCTTGTAGGTTATTCCTATATTTAAGTGAATTAATAGTTTTCCAAAATTGGGAAGGATCTTTTACATTACTGAGGATAACTTGAATTTTGCCAGTATATTCCCTTTTTTTGAGATTTAGGATAGCTGAATATTTCTTCTTACTCGACAGGTATGCAATTTTATCGGCCGAGATATTATGTTTTACGTATAATTTAAGATTTTGTTTCATTTCCTTTTTAGCCAAATAACAGTCTTTGTCGAACCATGGCTTAGATTTTATATTTTTTGTTTTTGCCTCCATCCGTGTCCCCGAGCGTAACATTGCTGTTTGAATTAAACCAGTAAAATCCTCAGCCGGAATATCAATTGTGGAGTCAGCTGGATGTTCGGGAGTTAGTTCTTTTAAAGTTTCTATATATGTTGGGATTTTATCTACTGACCAGGAAAATTTAACCTTGGCACTAGGCTCCATGTAACAATTTTCAGTTTTATTATTTGGGCCGATAAACATTAAAATTATTGGTAAGTGATCCGAATATGGCATACAACCAATTTCAAAATCTGCTATGTGTTCAAGCACCGCAGGTGAGACAATCGCCAGATCTAACACAGAAGAGCCTCTTTGGAGATGAATGTAAATTTACCACTTTTATCATTAATGGATCTACCATTTATTATAGTTAAGTAATTTTTATCAAGAAAGTCAATAAATATTTCCGCTTTGGCAGATTTTGTTAGATCACAGGAATTTCGGGTAGTTGAAATAAGGTTTGAAGTATCTATCAAATTATGGTAACCCCCCAGATTGCCAATACGGACATTCAGGTCGCCGACCAGTATTATTTCAAGCCCGTTATATATCTTATTTTCCATCAAATGAAATAGTCGTCCAAGGTTTGTAGCATGTGTATCGTTTGGGGGTAGATATACGAATATTACACAGATCGCTAGTGAGTCATTGTCTAAATTTGGATTGAGTGTGACTGCAATCCAAGAGGTTTCGATTTCAACATTGTCAATTTGGGGCTGTAGTTTTTTATTTATGCCAAGAATTATACCTCCGGAGCTTCTCCCTTTATCTGTTGACTTTACAGCAGGTGATTGATACATTCCGAAGTTCGCCAGGTTCAAGTCGATATTGAAGTGGCACCAAGTTTCTGTAAGCGCGAACATCTCAAATTGTTTCAAATATTCGAACAGTGGAAAGAGAGAATTTATCCTAAAAAAGCCGTTTATATTCCAATACATGAATCGTTCGTTTTTAGCTATGTCAACCATTGGTTTTATTTTTTCGATCTTAATTTTATTATGTTTCAGATTTGTGCCCTTAAGTTGACTTTCTTTAATAGTATGAGTCTTGCTATGTGAAATATGAAGAGTTCCTGTGAGTTGAGTTTTGTTTCTAGATTGTACATCTTCATTTGTATACATTTTATTACCTGAATATTTACATCTATTTACAGAGATCCGCGGGTGTGCCTCTAGCTATATTGGTTCTCCTTTGGCATTCACCACCTGTCCCTCCACTACCATGTAGTTGATGCCGTTTAGGAGAAGTTTATTATCCCTCAACTTCGATCCTATACCTTTCTTGTAAAGTTCCTTTCTCTTTTCTATCAAATTTTTTCTCTGCTCTCTAATCTGGGGGCTGTAATCCCTGCTCATAAAAATATTGAGTATTCGAAGTTTGGATGAGTTCTTTAGGATACTTATTCTGAACTCGTGATCAGGAACTTCAATCAGAATAGGCGACTTTGGTCCCCTGCCCAGGCGATGACTTTCGGCAATTACCACATCATCAGTAATCTGCATATCTTCCGCCATTAACTTCTTGACCTTTTGTAGCAGCAGTTCCCGACTGTCAGTCTCTGCTGATTCGATGCCATATATTATTAAGTTGTTTTCTCGGGCTCGTCTCTCCAAAGCCTCCGCGCGTTCTTCCAGATTCCTTATTTTTAGGGTATTGTGAGAAATTGACCTCGTGTTAGTCGCCAGTGCATCTGTGCACGAAGCTATAGATGTTTCTATTCCCGTCATTCTTCGATCCCAATCCTCCATCTTTTGCTCAATATTAAGCAACCTTGCATCCATTTTCTCTCCCAATCTGTTCACTTCAGCCGAAAGGTTAATTATCAGTAGCTTTAAATCGTCCATTGGTGTCTGGTCTGGAGTTGAGTGAGGCATATTTGTCAATGTGGCCTGTCTTTTCGGCCCTGGATTTAGTTCTATACATCCAATTATCAATAAGGCCGTGATCACTTTTAGCCAGTAAGCCATCGAACAGTGCATCAAAGTTACACCAGTTCTATCCCTGTAATATTTAATCTTATTGAGTTTAGTCTTAAAATCGGCAAATTTTACCGTAAGCTCTATTGGCCTTGTTATGCAAATCACCATGTATAAAACAATCATCAAATATTCAAATTTTGCAATTAATCTCATTTTGTTTCACCGTTAACTTTATTTTACTTTTCAATCTATATTAATAAAATGGAAATTTCATAAGTGTTGTTCACTAAAAACTTTCGTTACAATGCATCAATTTCGACCAAATTTTCAACATTTATGTAAAACGAGATGGAGCAGGTTTTGCTTAACATCAAAATATTTTTCCTAACTTTAACATACATAACTTTGCTGTTATCGATAAAATACAAAATAATTCAACAGAGTTAAAGTGTTTACACTTTCAAAAGTGTTTACACTTTAGCGCTTCTTTGAAAATTAGTTTTAATCTTTTTTATATATATTTTAATAACTTTTATACATGGTAAGATACTTTTATTTTATAGTTTTCATATTTTATACCAAAAAAAAGTTGAAGCCTTACTTGATGAGATCAATTTTATTTTTTAGATAAATTTTTAGGCTTTTCGAAAGTGTTTACACTTTTGAACTTCTTGGAAAATTAGTTTTAATCTTTTTTATATATATTTTAATAACTTTTATACATGGTAAGATACTTTTATTTTATAGTTTTCATATTTCATACCAAAAAAAGTTGAAGCCTTACTTGATGAGATCAATTTTATATTTTAGATAAATTTCTAGGCTAATTTTAATTTATTTCTTTTTTATTTTATATACAGATTATATATGCTATTTCTAACTTACGTGGTTAGTATTTTTATAAGACTAAGGTTATTTATATTATTTTTTTACAAAAAAAGATTGAAATTTCATTAATGTGCTCAATTTTATGTCTTTTTTGAGGACCTTAACAAAATTTTTAATTAATTGCTTAGATATTTTAATAACAGATTATTTATGGTGTTTTCCACTTATATGGGTTGTTTTGTAAAAATAATTTGGGTTATTTCTATTTTTTTCACTAAAAAGCTTGAAATTTCATTAATGCGCTCAATTTTATGTCTTTTTTGAGGACCTTAACAAAATTTTAATTAGTTGCTTAGATATTTTAAAAATAGATTATTTATAGTTTTTTTTTAACATATAGGGGTTGTATTTGTATTTTAGAAAATTATTTCTATTTTTTAGCTCAAAAAAGCATGCTTTTTCATTGCCGTATCCAGCGGTTGGTCTATTTTTGAAGCTTTTTAATGATAACTGGTTTTGTACATTAATTTTTTGGTAATATATAATATTATGAGTTTAGTTTTTAAAATCTTTTTAACATATCTGAAGGTTATTTTGAATAAAAAATTTCAAAATTTTGATTTTTACCTCAAAGAGACAGGAACTTTTTATGCTTTGTTTAGAAATTTGGTTTTGTACATTAATTTTTTGGTAATATATAATATTATGATTTTAGTTTTTTTAAATCTTTTGAACATATCTGAAGGTTATTTTGAATAAAAAATTTAAAAATTTTGATTTTTACCTCAAAAAGACAGGAAATGTTTATGCTTTGTTTAGAAATTGCTAGTTTTGAAGCTTTTGTTATTAATCTCAATCTAATTTTTTTTTCAGAATATGCCTCGCCACAGCCGACGTTTACTTGGTAGGAATACGGCTGCTTCCAGGAGATATAGGAATGCTAGAGCTATTGAGACACCACTTCAAAGTGAGACGCGTCGTGCGCTTCGCCGTCTTAGATATTCTGAAGCCCGCGTCGCAGCTACACAAACTATGCAAGTTCCTGTTCAGCGTATTCAGCTTTGGACTCATATGCCTTTTTCAGGTTTGCAGTATAATGCTCATATTGATTATAAAGCTGATTCATCTGTCGATATATGCCAAATGTCTCGGGTATGCCAAACTTAAAGCTATATATTCAAATTATTCTACTTAGCTCACGAACAGAGCCCTCTATCAAAGATTAGATTAAATTAGGCTGATGCAAACAAATAGATAATGCTAATAACAAACAATTATAAAAAAAAAAATCTTATCTGAATATATATCACTCGGGTAGATATGCACACGGGTCAATCCCGGGTCACCCGTCTAGTATGATATAAATAGTATTATTTAGAAGATCGAATTTGAAAAATCAAAAAGCAAGGAGAAAATATTTTTAGGTCAAAAAAGAAAGAAATAAAGTACACTTATCTGGAGCCGTAGCGCGGTGCGACCGTCCAGCCCTGCCTCCTAGCGGCGAATGAGGATTTGAATCACTATATACAGCATAATAAATTGAAATGCCATTAGGGTTTGTTTTTTATTTATTTTTTTCATAATTATAAATTCAGAGACGTCTCACATGGTCAGAGAGATAAAAAGGCAAACGAACTTATCAAAAATAGTAAAATGTTACAAGTAAACTTATAATGGATATCTGAAGGTTTAGAGTGACGCAGTGGTAAAAAGAGAGGAAGTCTGAGTTGATTTTTGCAATGGCGTTCGGCAATGCAATACGTGCCTGTGAAAGTGAGGTATTGTTTTCATTGACCGAACTCCCAAGACGTTCCAAAATCAACATTAGATCAGACGAGAGATGTAGAAAGTGGAGGAATGGGAAAGGTGGAGTCAATAGTTGCTCTGTTGCCAATGATGATTGAGCTCGAATGAAAATGAAAAAAAAATATAGTAATAAAATGGTAAAAATGATGGTTGTAATGATGTTCCGAGCGTTGAGAAAAAAAAAAACTCTAACTGGTCGCCTGAGCTCACTGTTGGGAAATGTACAGCGAGGAAGGTTGAGCCAGCTGGTTGAATCAAAATTTAAAAAAAATAATAATAACTAAATGTTTGGTTGGCGAGCAGGAGACTCTTGACTGCGGAAAATATGAAAGGTGAGGATTGTGGAAGGTAAAGGGTACTGTTGCCATTGATTATTGAACAGCCCAACATTGTTGAATGTAATGAATAATGTTGTCGGGTGATGGATAAAAAAAAAGAAGGAATCTTTGGATTTCCTGAACTCGTTATCGGGAATTGTAAACCGAAGAAGGATGGTCAAATAGATAAATTAATAAAAAAAATAAAATGGGTGGCAATAGGAACCCTATGGGAGACTGTATGAGGTTGAGAGGAAATGGGTTAAGGAGGTGTGAGCAAGTGATATAGGAGGATAGGTTTGGGCGATAGAGATAGAGAGAGGCGTCAAAAAAGGAATAATACTATTAATCTAATAGAAATAAGGATATCAGAAAATAGACGATCTTTAAGTAATAAAATAATTTTTTACTGTTGAAATAAACTAAAATGATGTTTAAAAGTTCGATGTTGTAAAGTTTTAAAATCTATATATGATGACAGATATGAAAAAATACTCTAAATTTAATAATATAAATGATTGATGAGGGTTGAATATTCTAAGATATAATGACATATGAAAATAGTAACATAAAATGTTTATAATAATGGTGGAGTTTGGATGGTTTATAATGGCTGAGTGGTTGAGGTATAGAAAAATAAAACAAAGAAATATAGCATACAAATATAAAAAAGGTGATAGCTTGATTGATTTTAAAAATGGATGGCATTGACTAAAATGATTGGAATAAAGATAAGGGTAACATTAAAAGATGGCTTTCTAATTTAGAAAAATATTTCACACTGGGGTTAAATTATTTAAAAGTAGTAAAACACACAATGATAATTAAAGATATAAAATAAATCAAATAAAATGATATGAAAAAAAAATAATAATATAAAATAAATAAAATGTTTGTTCTGGTAATAGGATAGGTAGGCCGAGTTGAGTTCATTGAAGAGCGACAGGGGCTCACCTTTGAGAAGCTCGTGAAGCCTCGCAGACCTGTACACGATGTCGTTCCGCACGGCTTACAATTGCCGGAAGAAGTTTTTCGCCGGATAAGTCCCGTCGTAAGGTGCCATAGGCGAGGCATAGGCACGTGAGTAGGTTTACCAAGTTGGCCAAGCTGGGCCGGAAGAAAGTGGCGGGCACCTCAGAAGCGTCCACATAGTGTTTCCCGGGTCCATAGTCCTTTGTCCACTGACCGCCATCATAATCCTGTCGACTTATACGGGTCTACTGTCGTGAACCCGGGTTGGACAACAAGTGAGTTGGAAGCAGTCGGGGTTGAGTGGCAAGGCGTGCAGAGTGGGAAGTCCACTTCCCTAGTACGTCTCACGTGGCACCGGACCAGGGGAAAGTTGAGGATTACCTGAGGAAAGCTCGGCGTCCTGCATGAAGCCGCGGAGGCAGAGAGGAGCTAAAACGTGAGATGACGACGAAACCTCGTACTGAGCGGGCCTGTCCGAGATATCCACTTTACCCTAACTGTCTGTCAAAATCCGGACCAACGCCCTTTTTTGTCCTTCTCTGGATCCCCCGGGTGTTGATGCTCATTGGTCAGTCTTATGTGGGTCATCCTCCCCTCCCCTGGGGTCCGGTGGCAAGCTGGTGTCACTTTGAGACGACTAGAAAAGACGTCATACTTTATTACTTACATATCATATTGTTTAAATTACGATTTATATATACCTGGGTGCCCTTAATTGTTTTCAGTTTAGAATTGAAGAAGTAATGGTGTTCAGAGGAAGAAAAAGATAATTACTGGCATAAAATCTCGAATTGTTGGTAATATTGCAGATTAAACAAGTGACCAATAGCTGAATCTTGTTAAGTCGACACTGCCTCATAACAAAGGTTTTAAGGCATTCTATTTATATGAGAAAATTAGAGTTTTCAAATAATGAAAATTCGTACTAAAATCATATCCATATTCGCCCTGCGTCCTAACGCTTAAGCAGAGGTAAAAGAAGTGAAAATAAAGGCAAAGAAGGCCAGGCATTTGAAAATAATTTGAAAAATAATTTCTTTACCTCTCAAATGGGCATTCAAAATTTTATTGATAAATCAAGGAAGTGTATTTGGCCAATACTCAGGAATAAGATTAGATCAATGCTTAGTTGATATTTATTCCAATAGATGTCGTTCTGACAACTTCAAATGCTCATTAGAGCTTTCAGGAAATGCCGTTACCATCATATACAGATAGATGTATGCCGTGTCGTTGTTGTCATTGCTATGATCTGTTAGCATTTTCAATTTTCCTTCTTATCCAGAAGAAGCCATTTCTAATCTTGTATTCAAAGTTTATGTTAACGACCATCCCACAGCAAGAACAGACCTATAGGTTCAGTGTTGTTTGAACAATTTAAACCCAGATATATCACCATGAAACACTCCACTCAATCAAAACCCGTCTTCCAAAAACTTCCACCACCAATCATAGTCTGCATATTTTTTAATGGAAATTTTTAAAAAACCTTTTAAAAATATTTCCTCATTTTTTAAGGACGAAGTTTCACTCTTACTCTTGGCAGTAAAATACGTATTATCAGTGGGGAGTTTCACATAACATATATGCAGTTTGTGGCCAGTAGAAGGATGGTCTAAACCGTTGGTTTTCGACCGCTACGACCCGGGATCGAATTCCGCATTGGGCACTTTTTTTCTAATTAAAAATATGCTCTAATGACCCCGATTCTTGCAAAAGTCCAACCCCACCAGCGATTGCAAGTAACCAAATGGGGCTCTGGCACATTTGTAAGTGCAAAGTCAAACTGCTTTTCATATATGTAGATATATGGTGTCCTTACAGTAAAAGTAGTCGCTAACTACCCACAAGGGTTATCATGGCCTGTACCACGTGTACTAGGGATAATTTTAAAAATACATATGCACTAAAACAAGGTCAATCCTGTCAATTGTTGTTAGACAGAGGCGGAATCTCAGACCATCACGTAGGCTTCAACGACCACCATGTGGGTCTATTCTACCGACATAAAGATGATCCCGGCAATTTTAACCCCATGATTACTCGAGAAGCAATATCTGTCGGGTTTTTACTGGAAAGCACTTAGCGTAATTCTTGTACTTATCAACAGTTCTGGATCTCTGTCACTCTATTACATACTAAGGTGGGATAATTTCTAGACAGATTCTCAACATAATAACGAAACAACAGTTGCGTATGATCAACACATTATGCAATCCTTCTAAATATCAAGTGTAGTTAACAAAACTGGACAATCCGAGTTAGTAGAAGGGACTTACAAAACTCCAACACAAAGAATAGACATTTTCTGTGTGCGTTCCAACTTAGTTTTTGTTGTTTTTATTCTTCCGTGGATACCACATCACCATTCCGACCGAACCATAAGTAACCGTATTCAATTATACATTTGCAGGATGTATTCGGGTATATTCTTTCAAGCAGCTCTCTGGCCAAATGCGACAAAAGTTGAAATCTTCCGATACCTTTCTTAATGACAGTCATAATGTCCACTCTATGCTGTTATCATTAGTATAGTCAAGATATCTTTCTATATTTTAAGGTTCAAGTATACAACTTATTATTTAAGAAGAATCCATTAAAAGTTTTGGCAGAAGCATCTGTTGACTTTGCTTAGAATTTTTAATGAAAATGATTCCAAGAATTATTAATTAAACATTATATTTATTGATTTACAAGAGAGAGAACAAATATTGAACAAAGGAACTTTTTTTCGGTTAGCGCCTATTTACCTATGAGCTTACACACACTCTTTGGTAACAATTAATTAATATATATACAACAGCATCAAACACCATCCTGATTTTATTTTAACCGGTACATTTCTCCTTAAAGCATTAAGGGGCAGGAAACAACCGCTATCCTTCTGTCCCGCCTAAGATCCGCTCAACTACGTCATATGGCCTAGAGTTTTTATACTCCTTCATGAAGCAGACATAGGCTCTCCTCAGCTACTCCTCTGTCTTTCCGGGGAGAGTTATCGCTCTACATATTAATTAATTGTTGCTTCATAAAGCTCCTGTACCTCAGGCTCAAAGGGTAAAGGAACGAAGCATCGTCTGTTTTGTTCACATTGGACTTAATTTTCATATAGCTGATCATAAAACTCTTCTTCTTTGGATAGTGATTTTCCTAACGGAACTTGCCTTAATCTTCCAGAAAAGCTCTACTATGGTGTCCATATTGTCCTAATATCGAACATACGTAGAAAATACCTAAAGTGGGCCTGATTTCGAAATTATCCAACCTAACTTGGCGTTTTGCGCTCATAACTGTGACTTCTTATTTTTTTTTATTTCGTACAGCAATAACACTACATAGACATCCGCTCCCAGAATTAGGTCCAACTTACTAAGCTTATAGAATTGTAGATCAGCGAACAGAGGTCCTCCTGATCTGTCAATAATACAGTCATTTTTTTTTATTACTAAGGCCTGTATCGGCGACTCCCATTCCTGGTCATTCAGTGACTCGATGATACTCTTCCTTCCCTTTGTGGCATGTATGTCTTATATCTGAGGACATATCTTTATGTATGAGCGATTCCGAACCCTGATTCAACAGTGACTAAACCGCCACTCTTTCTCCCATGCTGTTCACAATCCATATCAAGGCCGTGGCCATACGGGGATATAAGATTAGATCTTTAAACTAAGATTTATCAATTTTAACAATCATTAACGATTATCCAACAATCGGATATGATTGAAGTACATTGGTCTTTGTAGTAAATAATTCGATAACGCCCCCCACCCCGCTTAGTTATTTTATAAGGATGGTGATATTCATTATCTTGATAAAACAAACCCCGCTATCGACTAACAAAACCGGATATTTCTCCTTCATCACAGTGCAGATTCTGCTTGGCTTGTTGGTACTAAAATTCTACATTAGTAGACTCACCTTTTGACACAAGTTCAAATGTAAAATTCCTTTAAAGCTCCACTCTGAATGAAGAGTATAATCTTCTTTTTGAACATCTTGATAAGAAACTATTGGTGAAAAGGTGCCTTGTTGTTCTCATCGTTTTTATCGATAGTAATCAACTAATAAGATCCATTGATCTTCCGATGTCACAATACGCTTCCAAAAACAGTTATCCTTTAGATATTCAAGAAACTAGCGACAAATCTCTACTCTCTTGAAGACTTGCGCTCTGGTCAGTTTATGTGGATCTTTTCTCCGTTTTTTTTTTTAGTAAAAAATCTAACTGATGCATATATATATGATTCAGAACAGCACAATAGCGATAAACTGCAAATAGCAAAATTGAAAATGCTGGTGAAAAGAATCTGAAATATAAGATTAATTTCACAAACACATCTAATGAATAGTGTTGTTTTGGAGGAGTGGTCTAAACTGTTGATTCTTAAAAACCACGACCCGGGATCATCGAATCCAGCTTTGGGCACTTTGTTCTGAAAAAAAAATTGCCCCAATGGCCCCTGATTCTTGAAAAAAGTCCAACCCCTCCAGTGAGTGCAAGTAACCAAACTGGGCTTTGGTATCTTAAAAATGAAAAATAAAATCTAATGATTAGTGTGTGAATAAAGGAAAATGGTCCTCTCAACCTGAAAATTTCACTTTCTCCACTTCACTCTCGGCTGTTCAAGAAGAAACAGCCAGATTAAACATTCTTAAGGGGGCCTTATCCGGCACTTACATCTCTGAATAGTTAAGCAACTTTTATAATCGTAATATATCTGCAATACTGAAATACCCGGACTTGGATGAATTTTCTATTAGGTTATTGTTGGCAGTTTTAGAAAAGTGTGGGAAATTGGATATTTTAACAAGAGAATGTTATAGTAAACGAATAATTGCGCTTCAAATATCAAAAACAAGGATACAAAACCTTTCGCAATGAGTTTCTTTATTACAATAAACGCGAGCTTTCGGGCTGGAGCCGCCCTTCTACAGGCAAAAAATTGAACTATTTGAATTTTTGAGAGACAGTTATATACATTTAATTTGCTACCAATTTTACATATATAAATCCGGAAGAAAAGTATTGAATCTACATATATTATTACTATATTACTATGTTTAACAATTAACCTAAATTACAATATTTTAAAAGTTAAGTTTTGGACTATGATTTAGATAAACGAGAGATATGATTTTTGTGATATGGAATATGACTAAATTGTTCAGGGATTTCTATTCTGCGATTAATGCTATTATACTGTTTGGAGATCAGAGATTCTAGGAATAATCTTTCGGATTTGGTGGTTATATTACTATAGTGGCAAGTTGGACTATCTAAATTAAATTTGTGACCGGTATTAATGGTATGCTGAAAAATGAGGGACCTAGGATCTTTGGTTTTCATATTGTACTTATGCTCTTTCAATCTTGTTATAATTTTCCTGCCTGTTTCTCCGACGTATATGGATGGGCAATCAATGCATGGAACAGAATAAATGGCGTTTTTCCTCTGTAGGGGGTTCTGATCTGTGGACGTTTTTGTGATGGGATTTCTGAGGATATTGCCGATAGGTCTTGGGGTCCGGAAAAATAACTTGATGCCGTATTTCTGTATCTCTTGGGCTATTTTTGAATTAGTTGGTGAATAATCAATATAACAGGTTGTTTTGAATGTCCGCTGAGTTCTATGATGGGATGGATTATAACAGTGATGATCTATGAACGGTTGGGGATAGCCAAATTTTCTAAGATTTCTATAAATATTATTTCTTTCTATTTCTTTAAATTTGGGGAGGGAGCAATGGGTGAATAAACGTTTAGTTAGGGTTTTTACTACTGTTATTTTGTGAGAAATGGGACCATAAGAATTAAACGGGAGGTATGATGGGTCGAAACTGTTCTTGTAATAAACGGTGGTGTGGAAACTATTTTCTGTTCTGATTATGAGGGAATCGAGATAGGGCAAAACTCCATTTATTTCTTTTTCTATTGTGAAGGATATTTTATGGTGGTAGCCGTTGAGGGTATTCACAATAGAAAAAGAAATAAATGGAGTCTTGCCCTATCTCGATTCCCTCATAATCAGAACAGAAAATAGTTTCCACACCACCGTTTATTACAAGAACAGTTTCGACCCATCATACCTCCCGTTTAATACTTATGGTCCCATTTCTCACAAAATAACAGTAGTAAAAACCCTAACTAAACGTTTATTCACCCATTGCTCCCTCCCCAAATTTAAAGAAATAGAAAGAAATAATATTTATAGAAATCTTAGAAAATTTAGTCATATTCCATATCACAAAAATCATATCTCTCGTTTATCTAAATCATAGTCCAAAACTTAACTTTTAAAATATTGTAATTTAGGTTAATTGTTAAACATAGTGAAATAGTAATAATATATGTAGATTCAATACTTTTCTTCCGGATTTATATATGTAAAATTGGTAGCAAATTAAATGTATATAACTGTCTCTCAAAAATTCAAATAGTTCAATTTTTTTCCTGTAGAAGGGCGGCTCCAGCCCGAAAGCTCGCGTTTATTGTAATAAAGAAACTCATTGCGAAAGGTTTTGTATCCTTGTTTTTGATATTTGAAGCGCAATTATTCGTTTACTATAACTATGAACCTCAACTTGAATTATTTGGAATATTATAAAGCGAAACTGTATAAGAAGTCCCTCAGTCTGGCTAGATGGAGAAGCAATCTGATATTCAACAAAAGATGTGGAGTCAAATTTCATTCCCCCTTCTCTCAGGATTAAAGACCCAGTTAAAAATGTTTTTTCGAAGAAAATAGTCGCTAAATTTCAATGTCAGCTGCTTAGATCCCGCACCAGGGGGTGCCATTCTATGATTAGGTATCTTGGGAAAACCATCAAAGACCTCATTTCCATTCTATCAGGATCTTTACCAGCAGAGGAAATTACTGAATTACTAATTCGAACAACCACAGCAATAGATCTTCAGAATCATAGAATAACCAAGAAACATGAAAAGAAACTCACTTATTGGTCTAGGAGGTATCTTTTCCCTTTGAAAACTGAGGCCCAATTCGTCAACCTTACAGAACATACATTTTCTCCGACGCGAATAGAGATCCTTAACCAAGGTTTAAAATATAGAATCCCCAATAAGACTGACCCCTATAGGACCATTAGTGCCATAGAATCATCTATAGTTTCCTTCAATCATACTCAAAAAACAGAAATCCGTAACCTTGTTGCTAATAAAATCATGAACAAGTCAAAAACAGAAATAGAACCTAAGAGAGAAATTCAAGCTATTAAACAATTAAAAAGAAATAAAAATCTGGTAATATGTAAAGCAGACAAAGGTGGAAACACAGTTGTCATGAATACAGCAGATTATCACAGGAAAATGAATGAAATATTGAGCGACGCAGACACCTTTAGACCCATTTCCAAATCTGAAAATTCCAGATCTATAGCCATTTTTCGAAAGACCTTATCGGCACTGGTTAAAGGAAAACACATAACAGATGAACAATTCAAGATTTTCACCGCTAATACCACAGACCTCCCTTATATTTATGGAATGCCGAAAATACATAAAGACAATATACCCCTTAGACCTACCATCTCTCACCAGCAATAGCCGTTTCCCGTTATTTGTCTTCGTACCTCTCACCAATAGTCCGTTCCCACAACGCCTTCTCCATAGACAAGATATCCGATTTCATTCAAGACATTAGAGAGACCCGCCCCGCACCAAACTGTAGTATGGATTCCTTCGATGTGGTATCCCTCTTTCTTTGTCTGCCTTATGATCTTATATTGGAAAATCTGCATGGAATGTTAGAACAATCCCGCATAAGTCCGGCAGAAATAGACAGAATTGCCGCCCTTTTTAATACCTGTCTCTCCATTAGCAATTTTACATTCCAAGACTAAATATTCCAACAGACCAGTGGAACACCAATGGGCAGCCCTTTATCCCTAATAGCCGCAGAAATAGTCCTAATCAAAATAGACAAATGGATGAATCGTAATGGAGGTTTAGGCATAATGAGATGGAGACGATACATAGACGATATTTATTGTGAATTTGAATCAGGAAACAACAACTCATCTTAGATACCCTCAACGGCTACCACCATAAAATATCCTTCACAATAGAAAAAGAAATAAATGGAGTCTTGCCCTATCTCGATTCCCTCATAATCAGAACAGAAAATAGTTTCCACACCACCGTTTATTACAAGAACAGTTTCGACCCATCATACCTCCCGTTTAATTCTTATGGTCCCATTTCTCACAAAATAACAGTAGTAAAAACCCTAACTAAACGTTTATTCACCCATTGCTCCCTCCCCAAATTTAAAGAAATAGAAAGAAATAATATTTATAGAAATCTTAGAAAATTTGGCTATCCCCAACCGTTCATAGATCATCACTGTTATAATCCATCCCATCATAGAACCCAGCGGACATTCAAAACAACCTGTTATATTGATTATTCACCAACTAATTCAAAAATAGCCCAAGAGATACAGAAATACGGCATCAAGTTCTTTTTCCGGACCCCAAGACCTATCGGCAATATCCTCAGAAATCCCATCACAAAAACGTCCACAGATCAGAACCCCCTACAGAGGAAAAACGCCATTTATTCTGTTCCATGCATTGATTGCCCATCCATATACGTCGTAGAAACAGGCAGGAAAATTATAACAAGATTGAAAGAGCATAAGTACAATATGAAAACCAAAGATCCTAGGTCCCTCATTTTTCAGCATACCATTAATACCGGTCACAGATTTAATTTAGATAGTCCAACTTGCCACTATAGTAATATAACCACCAAATCCGAAAGATTAATCCTAGAATCTCTCATCTCCAAACAGCATAATAGCATTAATCGCAGAATAGAAATCCCTGAACAATTTAGTCATATTCCATATCACAAAAATCATATCTCTCGTTTATCTAAATCATAGTCCAAAACTTAACTTTTAAAATATTGTAATTTAGGTTAATTGTTAAACATAGTAAAATAGTAATAATATATGTAGATTCAATACTTTTCTTCCGGATTTATATATGTAAAATTGGTAGCAAATTAAATGTATATAACTGTCTCTCAAAAATTCAAATAGTTCAATTTTGCCTGAAGAAGGGCGGCTCCAGCCCGAAAGCTCGCGTTTATTGTAATAAAGAAACTCATTGCGAAAGGTTTTGTATCCTTGTTTTTGAACAAGAGAATGTACTTTTTAAAATGGTAAATAAAAAAATAGGAAATTTGCATCATTTTCTAATAGGCAAGGACAACTTTAAAATTACCAAAAGTGCAAAATCAAATAAAAATAAACGAATTATGTGTGATGTTTAAGTAACAGCACTGTTACCTTATTAAGACAAAATTACTGAATGTTTTCAGTAGTTTTGTCTGAAGATGGTAACAATGCTGTTACTGACACCACACATAATTTATTAATTTGGATTTGGTCTTGCTTCCTTGTGATTCTTATCTATATTTCAAAATATACCTCAATTTTTTACCTAAAAATATATATTTCCAAGACCTTAAATAAAAGTAAAATGTCAAATGAGTTATTAATTAACCCTATATGAATCAGCGTTATGGGTCAGAAACATGTGAAAATAAGGCCAACAATTGAAATATCTTTTAAAAAAATTAAATTTTGAACGCTAGCCTCACACAATGCACAATTTTTGCTACCAGCTACATGCGTTCTTTTTTACTATGGTGTGATTTCCACATGATGGATCTGTAGATACATTATAAACCCTCCAGAACTTAAGGTAGCAAACAGTACTTTCATAATACATAAATATCAATGCCAAAAGCCAGAGTTACGATAGCATGTTGCAGTGTAATGTAGACCAGCAGGATAGGAAAAAAAGCTATATTATTTCCGAAGACTTTAATTTTAAAAGTAATATGAAACGTTAAATATATAATTCATAACTTTTAAAATCATGAAAAAAGCTATCTTGAATTTTATAGAAACAACTATAATATAATTGTGCATATATTATGAGTATGCGAAATTAACCTTCTGTTCAATATTACACAATATTACAAATATACACTAATGGTGTAAAATTCAAAACAGCAAAGTTATCCTGATAAATGCAATGAGCTATGATAAGGTGTGTTGCAGGCTAACAAAAACTTAAATTGAACCGTCTAAATTTAAAAGGCAGATCATTTGGAATAATAGGTATTCTAGGAATCAGGACCTCAGAAATGTGAAAAAAGGAATAAAATTCAGTGAAGTAGAAAAAAATTGAAAACTTAAAACAACTGACTAAAAAAATCAAATGGAAGAAGATTTTTAAAAAAAGGTATAATTTGCTGAAAGAATCGGCACAATAAATATTAGTAGAACATATTCTGGCTCCCTCATTGGTCAGATTGCTGATTGTACACTTCTTTATTTATATATAAGTATATTTTCATCTATCTAAATACATATATTTAAAAATATGGTTGTACCATATAGATGTGGTGAGTACTGTCGACTCTTGTAGAATCCTCTAGACTAAATATGTGATGAGGTATCCAGTCGATTTAATCTATGGTGTGAGTTCCTGTCAACTCTCGCTATAGTGTGTTGACCGAGAGGAACAGTCAGGACGGGGAGTTTCCAGTACCTCTCTGCGCCTTGTAAGACCTTTAAGAGTTCTCACAAAGTACAGGCAGTCGTAGTCGAGGCAGAGTGGAAAGCTTGGGAATGTCCACACAAAAATCGCAGACAAATTTGCACTAAGAAAGTTCCGTGAACAGATAAAAGTTGAGCTAGGAGCGAAATATGGAGATAGAAGAGTTCTTACTGGTCTGCATGGTCGATGAGGTGGACCTGGGGTACAACCGACGAGGGCTCACGCAGATGGTGAAGTGACTGTCAAGTCACTGTATTTTTGGCTAAAGACGGGGGCCTTTTATATTTTTTCCGAAAAAGGGAGTGTTGCATTTCAACAGATGCACACGAGGGTGGATCACGGGTGAAATTGGACACTGGCGCCGTGGCAGTTTACATTTTTAGACCTTGTTGTGGGAATTCTAAATCTATCTCGATTTTAGACGTTATGACTTCTATCTCTTGCTTCAGCTCAACTCTTAATTTATTACAGAGTTTTATTTATTTATCCTCAGTTTGTACAAAGTACAATACATATGATGATGTAATGGCACATGTCAATCATGCGTATAATCATTTACAGATGTGTTTCTATTATACAACATGAAAATCTTGTTATAAGTTATATACAATATGGGGTTGTTGGTTTAAATTACCATAGATGGGCCCCGGGAGTGAAAGGGTTTATCCGGGTTTAAGCGGGTAAAGCCTCTCTAACACAGGTTAGTAATTAAAATTTCTTCCAATTAATTTAAACTGTGAGGGTTAAAAAGGGCTATAACAAGATGATTTGTTTGGATATATCTGAAAATAATAAAAATAAAGCTTGTTCAATTAAAAATTTATAATATTGGTTATATAAAAGTGAAACAAAAATGACATTTTTGTTTGATTTAAACAAAAAATGATGATTAAAATAAAATGATGATATAAAAATTCACATTCTAAGAGAATATTGACGGGCGTTGGAAAGGGTTAGTAGTTGAAGAATATGCCATTGTTAGGAGTGCACATGTAAACCAAATAATCAGATCCAGGTGCAAAGCGAGGAAATATACTTGAGCGTCTTCCTAGGCAATGTTTCACTTGCGATCCTATATAAGGGTTACCGTGCTTTGTCACAATTTTAGGGTTATTGGGTTAAAAAGTTGAAGAAAAGTTGCTTATTAATATGATTGAAAGGGGTGGTAGAGCCATGCGATAAGTAGAATTGTAGCGACAGTAGGTGATCTGACTTGACTCGAAATCAAAGGTTCATTATGGTCCGCTAGAGCTGAAAAAAAATTGAAAGTTGAAAAAAGTGAACGCTTTGTGCATGCGTTGGTGATTGCTCTGCGGATGATTGAAATTAACTCTTGAAGCGTGTTCAGACCAGAAGTTGGGATTTTTAAATCTGGGGAACTGTGTTCAAAGAGTTTGTTAAAATTACGAAATAAAACAAAATTGCCAAGCAGTGCTGTCGTTTTTCTACGATGAAGTGAAGCAATGGATGAAAAAGAGAGTAATAATAAAGTATAGGGAATAGGTTAAAGAATATTATTGTTGAAAACGATTGTTGTAGATGCCCGATAGTTGATGATAAACATTGTCATATAATAAAGGTATTTTGAAAAATAAAATATAATGAATAAAAAGATAGAAATATGATTGCGGGTAAAAAAAAGTGAAAGTGGACAAAATCAAACATGTAATTTGATTAAAGTTTTTTTTTTTTAAATCATGTTGGATTAAAAATATGATTATATAATTGAAAGGTAAAAAATAAAGAATTAAAATTTAAAGATTTTATACAAAAATTTGAATGTAATTAAAGGTTATTAATGATTGGATAAGTGTTAAGTAGTGGAAAATTGAACAAAAGTCTCGTTTATCCAAAAAGGTGATATGTAGATAATTATATCTCTTTTCAGTTATAAAGTCTACTAGACGAATGGCCCGGGCAACGCCCGGGGTTTACCCGAGTGCGAATATATTTTAAAAACGTTGACTTGGGTGGTCGCTATTAACAGGGTGGTCTGTATAGACAGGTGGATGTATCACACTGCTGATAACAGGGTTGCCTAAGGTGACCGCTATAGACAGGGTGGTCTGTATAGACAGGCAGCTGATAACAGGGTTGTCTAGCGTGGTCACTATAGTCAGGGTGGTCTGTATAGACAGGTTTATGAGAGAGGCAAACTTACATAAAAAAAATAAAAAAATAAAAAAATAAATAAAATAAAATTAAAAAAAATAAAATAAAAAAATAAATAAAAATAAATAAAAAAATAAAAAATAATTTAAAAAAATTTTAAAAAAATAAAAAAAAAAAATAAAAAAATAAAAAAAATAAAAATAAATAAATAAATAAAAATAAAAAAAATAAAAAAAATAATAAAAAAATTAAAAAAAAAATAAAAAATAAAATAAAAAAAATAAAAAAAAATAAAATAAAAATAAAAAAAATAAAAAATAAATAAAAATAAATAAATAAATAAATAAAATAATAATAAAAAACAATAAATGAATAAAAAAAAAATTAAAAGAATATTACGCCTCTAAAATAGTTTTATAATTTGATAACAGATGGCGCTCTAGTACATCGTATCTACAGCCAATGAGCGCGCATTCTATCCGTGAGCTTCAGACAAACAGACAATGCTTCAGACAAACAGACAGAATAAGGCAAATATATAAGTAGATATCAGACTTAACCAAGTTGTTTTAATTGGTGATATCAATTAACATGTAAAATGTTTATTGTATGTTGTGTGTTGTGATTAAGGCGTTGGTGAGATGTGTAAGAAAACCTAAATGGTTAGTGTGATTAAGGCGTTGTGTGAGATGTGTAAGAAAACCTAAATGGTTAGTGTGAAACATGTGTTTGAAAAAAATAGCGATCATGATCATGGCGGTCAAATTGATAGCTCTGTGAGGGGAGGTAGGACGGGGGATATGTAACTGAAATAGATTCGGGGATCCTATTACTGGCGGTCACTGGTGCGGGGTGTTTATTTTTGTTGTTTACATGAAACAGATTTTCTCTTTCTTGTCTTGTTGAGATTGTCATTTTTCTGGTATAGTTGAAAGATTTGTTTTCTCGATGTTCGTGTCTGTGTTTCGACGTTAGTTAGACTTTGTAAAAATGTCATTGAGTGATGTCAGGTTTAGATGTGTGGTGAAAGTTCGACTTTCGACGTAGACACGCTTTGGGGTGAGATGTGTCACAGGCATGAAGGCGTCTTTGGCCTGAAAAGTGAAAATGTTTTGTGGTGTGTGGCGCTGTGACACGAAGTGAGAAGTGATTTTGAAAGGTGTCACGTTAGGTCGTTGTTTTGGCACAAAACTAACCTGTTTCATAATGAATAACAAATTTACTAAAGTCATGGGTGGTGGTTGTACGAACATATCGAGAATTTTTATATTGTTATGGATGTAGCACGTTTAATGCGGAATTTTTTGAGTGTTAAGTGGGGCGACGTTAAGGAGCTCGTGTGGCTCGAAATTGAATTTGTTTGTTAAGTCGCGCACTAACAATTGTTGCCAATTGGAGAGAGTGATGTGTGAGGGTGTTGTAGAGCTGGAAAAAATGTGTTTCAACTATGTTAATTTATATTTAAAATTTGAATATATTTTTTAAATCGTTGATTATGGTAGCAAGAAAATTATCCTTGTAAAAGGGAAATGGTGTGATAATGACAAATAATTTGAATTGGGACGCTTACTTAAAATGGTGAATATGAAAAATATTTTAGAAAATGCTTATGTATTTGATTGAGAAATGGATATATTTTGGTATGAAAATGATATTAGGAAAAACAAAAATAAGTTTTGAAATATGATATGATATGAGATTTATTTAAAAAATTTATATATTTATATTTTTCAAGTTGTAGATTTGGATAATACCCTTTTAGGCAAATTTTGGAAAGGCATGTAATATTAGTAAAAAAAAAGTAAAAAAAAATTAGATAAAAATGCGTGATAAGCGAAATATATTTTTTAAAAATAAAATTGAGAGTAATAACTTGAAAATTTATATTTGATTAAAATTAAAGTAAATTTGATAAATGAGAATGTGAAAGTTCAAAAATTTGATTTAAAAATGGTATATAAAAGGTAAAAATTGATTTTAAAATGCTTAAAGTGGAAATATAAATACAGATATTTATGGGGATTCAAGTTGTGTACTTGAGTATAAAGTTGAGAGGTAGGTTTTTATTAAAAAAATACAATTGTGTGATGATTGTTCAGTCAGGAAACTTGGTCTCTGGTTATTTTCTTGCTGAAGTGGTAAAGCTCAATCTAGGGCTTGTAAAAGCTTGTATCTTCTCCAAAGTTGATTGCGGATTGTCGCCTTGAGCATTGCCTCGACGATGTCAGGTCGAAGGTGGAGAATTTCTCACCGGGTTTGGGTCATTCTGATCCTCGATTTCCATGACTTGCGGGAATTTCGACTGTGTCGTTGGGGTAGGCAGCTTGCTCCTGACGTTGGCGATCTATTAGCGGGTCTGCGGAGGTCCCTTGGGGCGTCGTGTCTTCCGTAAATACCTCTTTTTGGAGAAGAGATTGCTTGGTCGTTTCGTTGGAATGGCCGGTTTGTTCCTCCATCTTCGCTCTTTCTCGCTTCTATCTGGACAGGCTTCTTACCTTCTTCGTTGTGTCATTCTTCGTTTTGGTCATCCTGTCGGCTAGAAATGTGGTAAGTACTGTCGACTCTTGTAGAATCCTCTAGACTAAATATGTGATGAGGTATCCAGTCGATTTAATCTATGGTGTGAGTCCCTGTCAACTCTCGCTATAGTGTGTTGACCGAGAGGAACAGTCAGGACGGGGAGTTTCCAGTACCTCTCTGCACCTTGTAAGACCTTTAAGAGTTCTCACAAAGTACAGGCAATCGTAGTCGAGGCAGAGTGGAAAGCTTGGGAATGTCCACACAAAAAAACGAAGACACATTTGCACTAAGAAAGTTCCGTGAACAGATAAAAGTTGAGCTAGGAGCGAAAGATGGAGATAGAAGAGTTCTTACTGGTCTACATGGTCGATGAGGTGGACCTGGGGTACAACCGACGAGGGCTCACGCAGATGGTGAAGTGACTGTCAAGTGACTGTATTTTTGGCTAAAGACGGGAGCCTTTTATATATTTTCCGAGAAAGGGAGTGTTGCATTTCAACAGATGCACACGAGGGTGGATCACGGGTGAAATTGGACACTGGCGCCGTGGCAGTTTACATTTTTAGACCTTTTTGTGGAAATTCTAAATCTATCTTGATTTTAGACGTTATGACTTCTATCTCTTGCTTCAGCTCAACTCTTAATCTATTACAGAGTTTTATTTATCCTCTGTACAAAGTACAATACATATGATGATGTAATGGCACATGTCAATCATGGGTATAATCATTTACAGATGTGTTTCTATTATACAACATGAAAATCTTGTTATAAGTTATATACAATATGGGGTTGTTGGTTTAAATTACCATATAGATATATATGAGCCGTTATATATTGTGAAGCAGATAAATATAAATCCTAACTAAACAAATGACAGCAAAAAAAAATTTGAACCTACCCTTAAAAAAAAAGCAGTTACTGAAAATGCATAGCTGCTGCTTACAATTTAAACGCTATTAGAGCATAAACATATTACATTGAACAAACATATAGTAAATTATATGTAGCAAGTTATATAGAAAAACATACCTTTTTTCCAATAAATATACTTTTTACAACTTCAATACAATTTATACTTACGCTAAACTTTATTAAAGAGATAAACTTTATTAACATCATGAAACGCGATATCCCAAACTCAGGGATATTTGCGTCAATACCTTTCATTGCATTACAGCAATTCGGCTATATAAAATCCTGTTCAATTCATTATTATACATAAATTAACTAAAGAAAATTGTCCAAAGAGAAAAACAAACAACAAAGGAAAGCACACAGAGCAAGCATCGCAGTTCTTTTTTTTTTTCTAAGATTCCTTCTCTTTTTTCCAATTCAAGAGAAAGTTGTATATGTATTTACAAAATTGATCAATTTTTTTTATACTTTTCTATTTTGTCTACAAATTCATCAAGCTGTCCAATACGACCAAATCTATTTTCCCTAAAATCCCGGAAAATTGGGCACTCCAGAAGTAGATGTCTCGCGTCTTGAATTTCACCTCCGCAGAAACAACCTGGTTCCTTCACCGCGCCGATAGTTGCCAAAATTTCCCAAAATTGCCATGTTCTGTAATGAATTGGATATTATAAAAATTTGGACGGAAAAATCTTGGAATTCCAAATACGAAAAAGCTTCTGAAAATATCATTAGTATTCTCAAAAATTTCATTCATATTTGCGTGTAAGAATGATTTGACTATACTTGGAGCATGGGGTCCGTAAGTAATTAGATCTTCAATGGACAGTTGAGCTAGATCAAATTTGATTATTCTGGATTCTATATAGTCTGTTAGGAGTGGAATTTTTGCCAAGCTATGCACACAGTTTGATGAGGTGGTTTTGTATGCTCTAACTGCCCATAAAATGATCTGGTACTACATGGAGTTCAGTTTTTGTTTACAACGATTGTTTAAATATTTGAACCAAATTTCAGAACCGTATGTACCGTACGTACTTACTCTAAATATAAGAAAGAAAAAAAAATACTGTTCTAAATCTCAATTTGCCTTAAAATAGGAATATTTCTTATGAGAATCATATAGTAAACCTTATCTTTAAAAATGTAGATCGTTATATTTACACTAATTAAAATTAAACAAAGCAAAAATTGCATCGTCACAAAATAAAATGAATAAGCTGCGAAATAAATAATATTTCCAATTAATTTAATTTGAAAAATATTACTAAATAAATAAATAAACTCTTACCTTCTAAAAAGGAAAAAAAAAGGTTATTCGAAATGCAATTTTTGCACTTTTAGCCTAAATGCTAAACCAAAACCTCATCTACCTACGCGCGAAATTTCACAATACAGTTTTAATTAACCCAGGTTCCGGGGGTGTATAAATTTGATAACGATCGATTAATATTATTCACAAAGAGTTTAAATATATATATATAATTTTACCTTTCAAAAATATTCATCGTGTAAACAAACTAGAATTCATCGTTTAAACAAGCAACGTGTAAAATTATTAACCAATCAAATTCATTTATCGTCGCGACCAGTGCGGCGCCAAGCGGTAAAAGGCTGAAACTAAGGCTTTTTGATTTTACAATAAAAAAAAAAACACATTAACCTTTTTAGTTTTCTGAATAGCCTATATGTTAAACGAAATCTTCAGCCACCTACATGCCAAATTTCATAATGATTTATCCTGTAGATTTTGCGCAACGCGATAACAAACATCGATTTTGTATTTCATTTTTATAGATATAAGGATATATACCTGTCATAATTTGTATATAATTGTATGCACCCCCGACCCACTATGCATGTACAATGTATGATTTTCAAAGATTTAATAAAGAATAAGGTAACTGGAGGACAGAAAGTAGCAACAAGACATAGGAAGTAGGCTTAAAGCGGGCACAATTATTAATAACTTGTATAGTCAATACTTCCTGACAGGACCGGTGGTATCTGGTGACCGCAGAAGTTATAAAAGTTGAGAGACGCCCAATATTTCCGGACCAGGACCGGACGTATCTGATAACCGCGGAAGTTATAAGAGTCGAGCTAACACCCAATACTTCCTGACCAGGCCGGATATCTTCCGACAAAAGCAGCACCAAAGAAAGCCGCAGGACCAATTAGAAAGTATCCCCTAAATAGGTCAACCAATAGAAAAACGGGCACGTTCCATCCCTCGACCAATGGGAAAGAAGCTAAGTCTTGGTGTTAAATCGAGAAGCAAGATTTGTCAGTGGCTCCTTCGCTCCCAACAAGGTAACATCTGCTCTCGAGACCTCCCCGCTCATCCCATAGCTAAGTCAATCACCGCCATGTGATCAGATAATTAACAATCAAAACCCGCTCCGCTCTTCTCAAGCTTTCTTTCCTCCAACCCAGTTGCCTTTTATTTTCAAACCCCATCACGTGTCCTGATTATTCCTAACTGTATGCTTCAACTTCCACTCAAACGACTGCGTTTCAATCAAATCTCACCATTCTCATCGAACAACAAGAAATTCCGCAACGATATTGTCACATACCTATAAAATTTGCTACCTAATATAAATGAATAAAATAGTTATTAATAAATAAAAATTCTAATTATTTAAAAATAAAATTTAAATTTGCTTTTCAAATAGAGAGACTCATAAACTTCTTCCTCCAAACCTATATATTGTCGCAGAGATAAATAAAGCAAGGGCAAGTTTAGGGATAATTAATTTATTTTAAGGGGTATTTATAGGGGGAGAGAGAGAGAAAACAACTTACCCCAAGTTAAAAATAATCATAATGAGCGGTTTCAACCACCGTCCCGTTTTCCTTATTTACAGATCAGTTTCCGAGAACCCCTCACACCTGTGGTTCCCCCCCCCCCCCCCCCGGGGTCCAGGGATGATTGACAGGTGTCCCATCTGGATGGAGCAAATTGACAATATTATTGTTGCGTTGTTGTTGAGGTTTATTCTATTTTTAATCTATGTATTTATTATTCTGTTTATATTGTTTTAATTTAATTTGACCACGGACGTCTGGTCACGTGTGTATTTAGAGATGTATAAATTGTGATGGAAAATAAAGTAAAGAGAGAGTAGTCACCAGTTAGTAGTGTCAGTCTCATCCTTGTGAGTTGGTAAAATTACTCCCGTGTGCGAGGTACCGCATCCTCCAAAGACCAGAGCCTCCCTCATCCAGTGGTCGCCGGCAGTCGAATCTTCCCTCAGAGAAAACAAAAAATACAGTCCTCTAAAGACGGCGGAGTGAGGTATAACGGGTTAGTGCCTTTCAAGTGGAACACCTCCTCCAGCCAAGGTTAAACATTATTGGTCCTAATCGAGCAGGATTTCAAAGAAGCTAAGAAAATTAGGGAAGAAAAAATAATTCTAAAGACAGAAAATTTGCATGCTTCTGAAGAAATTAAAAAATTTGGTTGATAGTTAAAAAGGATATTTGCAAATTTATTTAACCAAGTGAAACATTGTTAAGAATTCAAAATGAAAAAGAATCAGAAACTCCGAACGCTGTTGCGATCATCTGCAACAAAGAGTATAAGGGAAATTGATGCGGAACTGGAGAAGGAATCTCCATCTCGTGAGACCATCGGGATAAAATTTAGAGTGTTGGAGACTATTGAGAACCAACTTAGGGATGCAAATGTGATATTGGAGGATGAGGCAATATCTCCGCATGATCTGGAGAAGGAACAGGATATGGTGGTCCAGTATGAGGAGAATTTTGTACGAACCGAACTTAGGGTGGCTGAATATCTCCAGTTCAAGGAGAATGGGCAACAAGGCCGGGGCACTCTGGACCCTACTAGGAGCGCCCAGGAGGGTATGTCGTCGTGCAAGCTGCCTAATATGGCACTCCCGGTTTATTACGGTACATGTCTCGAGTGGTGGGATGGTGGTCGCGGTTTGAGATGATCCACGAGAGTGCAGTGTTGTCGGAGGTGGAAAAATTCCAGTACCTTGTACAATCAATGAAGGCTGGTACCCGAGCGGATCGATTGGTCAGAAGTTACCCGCTAATCCCCGAAAACTATCCTAAGGTGGTTAAGGAATTGAAAGACCGCTTCGGCGATAGTAACATCCTCACCGAGGTTTATGTCCTCCAACTGTTGAAATTGGTCATTAATAATGCAAGAAAGAAAAACTTGTCTCTGGAAAGTATATACGACAAATTGGAGTCCCATTTGAGATCCTTGGAGTCGTTAGGGGTGACTGTCCAGCAAAGTGCCTGTTTCTTGTATCCTATGGTGGAGTCAAGTCTGCCAGAAGACTTGTTGAGAATATGGCAAAGGAGTGCACTGGCAGGGTATGGTGGAGACGAACTTGAACTCCCCATAACAATCGACCAAAGATTGGAACGACTTCTCGAGTTCCTAAGGAGAGAAGTGAAAGGGGAACAACGGCTTGAATATATGAAAGAGGGGTTTGTAGAATCATTCCAAAGGAGGAACTATGGCCAACATATAGCCAGGATGCACGCCGCTCAGATAAAAGAGGCTCAGGATAAGAGTGACTCCCCTTAGCCTCAGTTGTAAAGGAAAGCATTGGATCCAGGATTGCGCGGGTTGGCGTTCCATGACAGTGACCAAACGAATGGATGAAATGAGAAAGGTTAACGCCTGCTTTCGCTGTTTGCGGGTGGGTCATGTGATATCAACCTGCAGAACCCAAATCCGGTGCACGCACTGCAAGGGACCCCATCATACAACTCTGCATCTACCAAGGCGGGTATCAATTGAAGATCGGGATCAAAGGGAAGGGCAAAACACTGAGGAGCCGCGGGTCTCGCCTAGTGAACAAGAAATCGCCTTATCAGGGATGCATGTGAGAACCGCAATCCCAACAGCCTTGTTAGCGACAGCTCGGGTTCGCCTGGTGGGCCCTCGGGGCATGGGAGTCACTGTGCGGGCGTTGCTGGATCAGGGGTCTCAGTCGTCCTTTGTCCATCGAGATCTTCTTCATCCCTTGACTATCCCAGTACACAAGGTCAATGCACAAATCTTCGGGATTAACGACACCAGGGGAAAGCATGTGAAACAGATGGTGTCCTGTTCGGTGGCGTCGTTGACGGAATCAGGATGGACTATACCGATTCGGGCGCTGGTGGTGGGAAGAATGACTGGGATCCTACCTAGTCGGGATCTCCGCATCCCTGTGCCGTCCAGCTGGAAGACCCTGCCATTGGCTGACCCTCAGTTTGAGACAAGTGGCCGAGTGGATGTAATACTGGGAGCAGACGTATATGGAAGTTTATTACTTCCCGAAGTTAAGTATGATGAGAAAACCCAGTTATGCGCGCAGAAGACCCAATTGGGCTGGATTATCTCGGAAAAATTACCAGGTGAAGGAGAAGTCGGCCCACACAGGGCGTACAACTTTCGGGTGAATTATGAAGAAAACCTGGACAACGTATTGCGGCGCTTCTGGGAGGTGGAAGAGGTCCCCCTTAGATATTCCAAGTCGGACGCAGATGAATTCTGTGAAGAATTATACAAGACCAAGTTGCAAAGAACAGCTAGTGGGCGATATATCGTTCCTCTCCCTTTTGACCCGAAGGCGCCAGTTCCTGAGTTGTTTGGGGAGTCAGTCTCTATTTGTGTCCAGCGACAACTTAGTTTGGAACGCCGTTTGGCTAGGCAAGTGCCATTAAAGGAGGAATATAGTTCATTCATGCGAGAATATATAAAATTGGGTCACATGACTCCCTTACCAGAATTGGTGGCCGAAGATTCCCCGGACGGCTGTTTCTGCCTCATCACGCGGTGTGGGGAAATCAGCGAAAGTTGCGCGTCGTGTTTGACGCTTCCACCGTGACCTCCAACGGATTATCCTTTAATGATAGGTTGTGTACCGGTCCCAAGTTACAAACCGATATATTTGCCATCTTAATGAACTGGCGATATCACAGGGTGGTTATGCTGGCGGATATAGAGAAAATGTAAATAGTTATAAAACGAAGAGAATTTTTTTTTATTAAAATGCATGGGCTACAAGCTTTCGGGCTTCACGCCCTTCGACGGGTACAACATATGTTGTACCCGTCGAAGGGCGTGAAGCCCGAAAGCTTGTAGCCCATGCATTTTAATAAAAAAAAAATTTCTCTTCGTTTTATAACTATTTACAATTCTATAAGAGAAATTTTCATGATTCATGATAGAGAAAATGTATCGTCAGGTGCTGGTGAGCCCAACGGATGTTGCCCGACAGAAAATATTGTGGAGAGAGGCTTCTAATAAGCCGATGATTCCCTATGGGTTGAACACTGTTACGTACGGCACCTCCCCGGCTCCTTTCCAGGCCCTAAGAACATTGATTCAATTGGCCAATGATGAAAGCAATCAATATCCTAGAGCGGCTGAAGCATTGAGAAAGGAAACGTATGTAGATGATATTTTGACCGGGGCAGAAGATTCAGAGTCGGCCATGCTGTTGAGAGAGGAACTCGTATGTCTATTACAAAGGGGTGGATTTGTTCTCAAGAAGTGGGCCTCCAATGATCCGACAATTCTGAATCAAATACCCGAGGATGACCGTCTTGAGAAAATCCAGTTTGATGGCGAAGAAGTGGTGAAAACGCTCGGTTTGGGATGGGATCCCGTGGGGGATTACTTTTTGTTCAGCTTCCAGGAGCCTACACCAGGGGATGAAATTACTAAACGTGGCATGCTATCGCTGGTGGCAAAACTTTACGATCCCATGGGATGGTTGGCGCCCGTTATTGTGTTTGGAAAGATTTTTATTCAACGGTTGTGGGTAGCTGGCAAAGAATGGGATGCCCCGATAGACGGACCTATAAAAGAACAGTGGAAGAAGTTTCGATAACAACTGATGTTAGTGAAAGGCACGCCCGCGCGACGAAGAGAAGAACAGTTTTCAACCAACACCACCGCCAACGGACGGTGGCGATGTCACGGTCGGCGCGCATGCGCGGCGGCGGCGGTCACGTGGGAAGCACGGGCGTGGGCCCTTCGAATTCTGACGGCCAACACGGACTGACTTCCTTCCCAATCCATCCTTTTCAATCGAACATTTTTTAACTTCTTTAATTACTAAAATTAATTTGTAACATAATATTTATATCTATATTTATCCTGAATAAAATTTAAAATATCAAGGATGATTAATTGAATCATTCTTCCAATACCAAACGAACCTGTCATAGTGTACCATTCAAAAAGTGTACCGAATATTGTGGCGAGCCTTGCCAGGATTTAAGATGGACAAGCTCAAGAAAGCTTGTGAGACGAAAAAGAGGACTTTGGAAAGTGTTATTGCAGAAGCAGATGGCGAACTTGGAAAGCAAGAACCAAGCCTAGAAATGTTGATGTCTCTACGACCAAAGCTCCTCAGATGTAAAGACAGGTTCTTAATTGCCAGTGATTGTCTCATCGAACAACTGATAAAGGCGGATAGAGAAGATGAAGAAATTGAAGATGTCGATATCGTTCAAGCGAATCTATTTGGAAGGTCTGAAGGCGTTTTGCAAAAAATGGAACAATTACTAGCAAAACCAACAGTAGACCGAGAATCAATAGTTTCCGGGGGGAAAGAAGGAAAGTCAAATCTTCATCGACTTCCGAAGTTGGAACTACCGAAATTTGGAGGAGAAGCACGGGAGTGGCTGCAGTTCTGGTCAGCCTTTCAAAGCGTCCACGATAATGACTCCATTTCGGCCTGTGTCAAGTTCCAATACCTACAAAATTGCATGATAAAGGGATCGGTGTCGGAGGAAATAGTTTCATCCTTTCCAAACTCAGCGGCAAATTATCCACTTGCCATCAGCACTCTTAAGGAACGTTTTGGCCGTGAAGACATGTTGGTGGAAGTGTACGTAAGGGATTTGATTGCTATCACTTTGGAAAATGCTCATGGAAGGAACACGACACCTTTTTCGACTGTATACGTTCGGTTATCATCACAACTACGAGCGTTGGGATCTTTAGGAGTCACAACAGATAAATGCGCTGCTATTCTGTACCCCATGGTGGAATCAGCTTTACCTGAAGATCTCTTCGTCGCGTGGGAAAGGACTCGTCATCATCACAAGCCTGATGAATATGGAAAGCATAAATCAAGTGAAGTCCTCCTGGAGAAGCTTATGGAATTCCTAAAACACGAAGTTGAGGGAAGTGAAAGAATGCGTTTGGCTCGTCAACCGTTTTCGAGTTCGTATCCATCACAATTTAATCGAGATAAGCCGCCCAAGCCGAAGACATCTGTCGCCACCGCTGCAAGTCTGGTAGTTGCTGATGGGAAGTCAAATAACGCTTATAAATGTGTATTTTGTGATGAAAAACATTTGAGTGAACAATGCTGTAAAGCCATGTCAATGTCTCTTGAAGAAAGAAGGAAAATAATTCAAGAGAAACAGTGTTGTTATTCTTGCTTGAAGCCCGGACACTTTTCCAAGTATTGCAGAAACGTAGTGAAATGTGTCATCTGTAGTAAAAAACACAGGGCAATCTTATGTCCAGTTTCAAAAGGCAGCCAAAAATCTGATGGGATTGAAGAGAGAAGTAAGAACATAAATGCATCCGTGGACATGTCGAATCAAGTTCGGTGCCAAGATGTCTTACTTCAAACAATCATGGTAAAGATTGATGGCGAAAATAAATCAAAAGTTGTTCGAGCAATGTTAGATAGTGGATCCCAGAACTCATATGTATTGGAACAAACTGCTTCCGAAGTTGGACTCACTATGCTCGGGAAAAAGGAAGTTGTACACTTACTATTTGGTGGAGTGATATCGAGACCACAGCAGCACAAGCGGTATCGAATCTACATTTCTGATGTGGACTCCAAGTACAACTGCAATTTTGAAGTACAAGACTGCTCAACGATTTGTAGTGCAATGCCTTCCGCTCAACCTACCGAATGGATGACGGAACTTCGATCAAAGGGAATTGACTTGGATGTCTATAGGTCGAACACGGAGATTGAACTACTACTAGGAGCAGACGTATACGCCAAGCTACTAACAGGAAAGAAAATAGAATTGGAATCTGGTCCCGTCGCTCTCGAAACGAAGCTGGGCTGGACTGTTAGTGGAAAGGTTTTGGGAAATGTTCAAACAACTAAATCTCAATCATCAGTTCTGGCATGCTTAGTCCGTGATGCAACAATACAAGATCTTTGGAGATTAGATGTCATCGGTATCATGGAACCCATGAAGGAAAAGTGCAAAGAAGAGTTGTCAGTTGCAGCGTTGGAACATTTCAACCAAACAGTGAAACAGAATGAAGATGGTCGATATTCTGTCAATTTACCTTGGATAGGAGGACACCCACCACTCCCTAATTACAAGCTAATTTCGGAGAAGAAACTTGAATCTACTACTGCTTTAGCAGGGATTAAACGTGATATGAACTGGTCAGTGTTTGTCGCAGGAAGAGTAAAGAAGATTCGACAAAATTCAAGCATAACTGATTGGAGGCACGTTACTGGTAAAGAAATCCTGCAGACATCCCCTCACGTGGAGCTTCAATCTCGCAATTGATTACTACTAGATGGTGGGAGAGACCAGTTTGGCTTAAGAAAGAAGAACAATTTTGGACACAGTCTGCAGAAAAGGAGTCAATCGAAGAAGTCAATAGTGAACTGAGAAAGGCAGTCGTCACACCCTTCAACAGAAAAAGAAAAAAAAAAAGGGGGGAGAAGGATTTCATGGCCATTAGGAAAAGTGGAGGAGGTGCTACCTGGGGCCGATGGACAAGTTCGAGTCGCAAGAGTGAAGACATCATCGGGAGTTTTTTCTTCGTCCAGTACAGCGACTTATTCCATTAGAAATAAAACAAATTTAGATTGGCCTCTACTATAGCCAAGAAAACATAGTATTAGAATTTAATTTATCAATTAAATTGGTGGGAGGAATGTTAGTGAAAGGCACGCCCGCGCGACGAAGAGAAGAACAGTTTTCAACCAACACCACCGCCAACGGACGGTGGCGACGTCACGGTCGGCGCGCATGCGCGGCGGCGGCGGTCACGTGGGAAGCACGGGCGTGGGCCCTTCGAATTCTGACGGCCAACACGGACTGACTTCCTTCCCAATCCATCCTTTTCAATCGAACATTTTTTAACTTCTTTAATTACTAAAATTAATTTGTAACATAATATTTATATCTATATTTATCCTGAATAAAATTTAAAATATCAAGGATGATTAATTGAATCATTCTTCCAATACCAAACGAACCTGTCATAGTGTACCATTCAAAAAGTGTACCGAATAACTGAGATGTCTTCGAACAGTTCGGATACCCCGCTGGTTGGGCTCAATGGGAGGCCAGGACATTCAGCTACATAGATTCAGCGATGCCTCAGAATATGCGTTTGCGGCCGCTATATATATATCAGAATTAGCGGAAGCGATGGCATCAGAACGGAGTTGGTAGCGGCCAAGACGCGTTTGGCACCCGTCCGGCGAATCTCTATTTCACGCCTGGAGTTGTGCGCGGCTGTCTTGCTAACTCGCTTGGTCACACACATTCTGACGGTGGTACGACTTGATCTGGGGACGATTGTCTGTTGGACGGATGCAATCATCGTCCTGGCATGGATAAAGACCATCGCTAGAACCTTGCCAACATTCGTGGGAAATCGGGTATCAGAAATTCAAGCCTGCCGTCATATCAAGGAATGGCGTCATGTCCCGTCGGTTGATAACCCAGCTGACATTGCTTCCCGAGGGATAATGGTTTCACAGTTGAGCGGCTCTACAGTGTGGTGGAATGGACCTACATGGCTGACGTCTTCCCCAGAGCTATGGCCCAAAATGCCTAAACTATCAGAAAATCAGGAGGAGACGAAGGTATTGTCAGTCAATTTAAACGACGAAAAACCTATGCTGGTAACCATTGGAGAGCGGTGTTCCTCCCTGACTACTTATATTAGAATAGTTGCCTGGATTTTGCGTTTTATCAGGGTCCACACATATCTGACAACGGCCGAGTTAAGACAAGCACACGATAAGATACTCCTCGCCGTTCAGCTTTATTGTTTTGACGAAGATTTAAAGAATTTGCATAATCAAAAGATGGTAAGAAAAAACAGTAAGATAGTGGCTCTAAATCCTTTTCTTGATGAAAGGAGCATCATCCGAGTCGGAGGCAGGATAAGATGGGCTCCAGAAATCCCCTATCACCAAAGACATCCTGCGTTATTGCCATCCACAGGAAAGTTGAGTCTATTGATAATCAGAGATGCGCATTCCAGAACTCTACACGGCGGTGTGCATTTGGTATTGGCTACCCTTAGACAGAAATATTGTATCTTGAAGGCGAAAAATCAAATTAAGAAATGTATAAGAGATTGTCTGACATGCTGTCGCTACAATCGAGTCACTCAACATCAATTGATAAGTGATCTACCCAAAGAACGATTGACCCCTGGAAAGCCATTTACAGTGAGTGGTGTAGACTACGCTGGACCCTTTAAAATAAAATTATCGAAAGGACGGGGTCAAAAGATTGAGAAGGGTTACATCTGTTGTTCGTTTGCCTCGTAACCCGAGCAATACATGTAGAGCTAGTCACAGACGCTTCAACGCAAACTTTTCTGGCTGCCTTTAAGAGTTTTGTGGCGCGCAGAGGACATTGTGCACAGATGTATAGTGACCAAGGTACCAACTTTGTGGGAGCAGCCAAACAGCTGCGTATAGGTTTCTATATGGCTCGGGATCAGATGTCGGAGATCGCGGAGATATTGGCCAATGATGGAACGGAGTGGAAATTTAATCCTCCAGGTGCTCCTTACTTTGGTGGCCTATGGGAAGCCGGCATAAAATGCTTCAAGTATCACTTTCGCCGCATCATTGGAGAAACCTTGTAGACCTATGAGGAGTTCCTGACCCTAATTGTCCAAATAGAAGCCTGTCTGAATTCAAGACCTTTGGGACCAATTAGTGGCGACCCCAATGATCTAGCGGTATTGACACCAGCACATTTTCTACTGACATCTTCATCTTATTGCGTCCCTGAGGAAGACTTATTGAACGTTGGGGTTCAACTATTGCCTCGGTGGAAAATGGTCCAGAAGATGGTCCAACATCTGTGGAGGCAATGGTCTACGGATTATATTCATAATCTACAACAACGACACAAATGGAGAATGCCAAGGCCCAATGTGGCTACTGGCTCCTTGGTTCTAGTCCGGGAGGAACATGTGCCCCCCGCCAAGTGGATGATGGGGCGAGTGGTGGAGATCCATCCGGGCAAGGACGGATTGGTACGAGTGGTATCTATCCGCACCAAGGCTGGCGTACTCAAAAGACCCCTGGTTAAGCTGGCGTTGCTTCCTGTTCCCCACAGCTTGCTTTGATGGTTCCCATCAACTCGGGGAGTTTTTTGGGGTTTATTCTATTTTTAATCTATGTATTTATTATTCTGTTTATATTGTTTTAATTTAATTTGACCACGGACGTCTGGTCACGTGTGTATTTAGAGATGTATAAATTGTGATGGAAAATAAAGTAAAGAGAGAGTAGTCACCAGTTAGTAGTGTCAGTCTCATCCTTGTGAGTTGGTAAAATTACTCCCGTGTGCGAGGTACCGCATCCTCCAAAGACCAGAGCCTCCCTCATCCAGTGGTCGCCGGCAGTCGGATCTTCCCTCAGAGAAAACAAAGAATACAGTCCTCTAAAGACGGCGGAGTGAGGTATAACGGGTTAGTGCCTTTCAAGTGGAACACCTCCTCCAGCCAAGGTTAAACAGTTGTTGATTGACAAAGAATAACTTCCGTGGGTACAAAGGATCTTTAGGACTTTATTTAAGCCTAATCGATAAAATAATTACAAAATAATGCAAAAATAAAACAACAATAAAGAAAACAATAGTTACAAACTCACCAACTGCAGCACGATGAGGGAAAGCAGGAGCAGAACAGGGGACAGAAGTTCGTTGAACCTTCTAGAATCTTCCAGGAAGTACACCGGCGTCGGCGGTAAGCAGCAGTCCGACCTCTTGAGACAGCAGCTTGCTTGGAGTACACCACGTAGCTTCGTTCTTCCAACACTTTGCATGAGTTCCTCATTCCTATATATACCGGGGTAGATCTTTCCAGAACGGTCATGGTTGGTTAGCCAATCAGAAAGCCGCCAGCGCTGAGCCTTGCGTAATCTCTACTGATTGGCCAATCAGTTGTTCTCCGATTTTTCTACATTTATCTTGAACGTTCTAAAACATTCTATTCTGGAATGCGCCTTTTTTTTTCTACGTAACATTGTGAAATTGGTTTCACTTACAAAATGAATGTGAAATATTTTGTATTTATATATTTATTTAATACATAATTCATGTAAAAAAATTACATTCGTAAATTGAACATTTTTTAAATCACTAAACAGAAGATGAAAACATTTGTTAAGACCTTACTGATCAGTAGTTTCTATGGAGATATCTTCTTCGGTTTCTCTTTTGACGTGACAACGTCTTAAATTAGGTTGCGGCTGGGAGTCACTTATGAAAAAGTGTAACGCCCGGTAACGTTACGATGAGTCACCAAACGAGAGTGCTGCGCGCGCAGCTGCGCGCGCAGCGCTAGAGAATTAGGCGCATTGAATCGGCGCATGCTTGTCTCTGTCTTTGTCTTTCTCGAACGTTCTTGGCGTTGGAAAAACAAGAAAGCGTCATAATACAAGTTCACACGTGTGGTTAAAGTATCGTCAGCTGTGTCTGTAGTGAAAATGTGGAGTGCTTAGATTCGTCATTTACAACAACTACAACAATAAAGGTAAATAATTGTACACTGATATTTCATTATCGTAAACTATGATTGATTGATTAATTGTTAGATTGACACAAAAGTTGAGAAACTGAGTTTATAGGTTATGTCATACTATTGATAAATGTTGATAGTGTTAAGTAAATTATTAGTTTAAAAAAATAATTAATTAATTAATTATTATTTTACAAATTTTAAATAGTTTCAAATTTATTTAGCAAAAATTTGAACCTTCGATCTGAATAAATGTTTTGATTTTCGAATTGATTCTTTAAAATTACAAATATTAAGAAAAAGTGGCAGATATAAGAAAACTTTATTTAAACTGTGTTGAGCAAAAATTTTAACATCTAATTTAAGTAAATGTTTTAATTTTCAACTTCATCATTTACAATTACAAATTTTATTTAATTTCAAATTTATTTAGCAAAAATTTGAACCTTCGATCTGAATAAGTGTTTTGATTTTCAAATACCAACGCGGCTGGTGGAGTGGCGATCTATCGTAAATTATCATCGACATCTACGGCGGAAGTGTTCCAAGTTGCGATTACAGACGTAACTCGTGTCATTAAAACCAAGGGTGACATGTGCATGACTGAAGTTACTTGCTTCGCCGCTAATACTAGCTTCAAGTTTATACTCGGTGCTGTATATATTCATCCAGGAGCTAGTATGCAGGATATTGGAATGTTACTATGGCAAGGACTCGGTCCGTACATTCACAACAGCCAGAACGTGCCACCGTTCGTGCAAGTTGATTCTAGTATACCGATTCTTCTGTGTGGTGATTTTAACAAAAACGTAAAGCCTGACAACTCGTTTCTTAATTTCATGAAAAATACGTATAATCTTGATTGCGTATCAAACGTTTCTAAGTCAACTACGTTAAAAGGAACAACTATCGACTTGACTTCCGCAAGACACATTACAGCAGAAACACTTCCTTTCATTTCATATTTCTCCTATCATCGTCCTATCCTCAACAAAATCACTCAAATAGGAATTAGTTAAGTTTAAGTTTACATGTACAATGTTTTAGTAAACAAAATATATTTCTTTAGTTAAAATTTGTGCAATTCTTATTTTCATTCAATTCCTTGTTCCTATTGTGCAATTTAATTATATTCATATCAATAAATATTCTATCGTTGTCACGTATAATCTTCGCCCGTAAAACCGACTTTACAGGCAACCATTTTTTTAGTTCCTGGCCTCCAGAGGCACCATGATTCTCTAACCTGAGCTCTCTTTTTTTTCTCTTGTTTCTTTTCCATTTTTAATATTTTTTCTACCTTTCTAGTTAAATATATTTTAGCTTTCTAAACTTTATTTTTCAATTCAATTCCTCATTATATATGTCCCATTCATTCTTTATCTTTTCTGGTGTTCTCAACGGGCCTTGTTACTCTCCCATTATAAGAAGATATAGGTGTTTTTAATTGAAGAGATTCAATGCAATATTCAGTTTGAAACACAGATTCAAAGCTTAAAAGGACAATATAAGGTCATTTGTGGACAATATCATGGGAACTTCTCTTATATCTCCATTTGTATAGAAAATGCGCCCAAGCAAAAATTTCTGATTGCAATAAACCTCCTCATGAATGACAATCGGAAAGTCTATCGTCTCTGTAAGATATCTAAAATGATTTAACTTGATAAAACCAAATTTCGAAGAGAGAACAGGAGTAGACTTCAATGGGAAAACTTGTACTCGAGTTGTATTAAAAATTATTCGAGAGCTTGCTTCCTCTTTTTCTCTTAATTTTCCTTTTTAAATGTTTTAGGGGAGTCCCTCCTTGAAATTTATGCTGTAAAAAAAATTAAATTTCTATTATCGCGTCCACATTAATTAAAAAATGTATAGGACCGAAAAACATCACTGGTATATAAAATGACAAAAATATTCTATGAATATTACAAAAGACATTGTGCAACAACAAACCTGGTAACACCATTATCAGCAATTTACTGACGTCAATTCAGGAAAAAATAAACAGTCGATTGTGAAGTAAACAAACGATAATACTTCCGTCAAGTGTTGCCAGGTTGTAAAAAATAACATCTGGTTCGGTAATAAGAATTATGGCAGGAAAATGTAACAATATAATTTGTTATTTCCTCTAGCAATTTTCCTTTAAAAATCTTTTGGCCTATGATTTTCGTTTGGTTAATAAATTTTTGACATATACTTGAATTTCGAACATGTTCGAAAGCATTTCTAATAAAGATAATATCAGGATTTACCTCTCTTCAAAATACAGTGTATCTTCAGAATTAATGGCTGCATGGAAATTTTAGCTTTCTTTTCAATCATTGAATTATAATTTTGATAAATATATGTGTTATCATTATCGACGGAGATTCTGGTAAACCAATATAGGTCTACCTTCTATATCTGTGGAGAATAGAAAGCAACTGTGCAATTTTCTTTTCCCTTGTGTGAAGCGTGTACAGCAGTGAACTCAACCTATCGCGAAGATATAAGAAGAGTTAAAGAAGAAAGATAACTTTCAAAGAAAAATATAGAAGAGGCTTCTGAAATTGTTTAGAAGACACATATAGCCTTTAAGTAGAACTGCTCTTCACTGAAAGTTAATAACGAGTTTACAAAGTGGGAAGAGGAGCTTCCTCTTCCCACTTTGTAAACTCGTTATTAACTTTCTTTCGCACAAATAATTATCCTGCGGCCTTGACGGAAGAAGTAGTAGAAAGGGTAGGGTTAAAAAAGGGGATGGGATAAATATATATATATTATTCCATATGCACACATCAAGATACACGTTTTTCAGATAGCTACATCGAATATATACACCCATGGATCATACTGTGGATAATGTTAAAAGAAATAAGATAAAATAGGAAGAATAATACTATTGTTCAGACAATCTATTTTCAACAGAACAAAGAATATCTCAGATATGTTCACCCACAGCTTCCATTTTCAACGAATCCCTACAAAGTTCTGCTTAGCCTCAGAATGTTTAAAACAAAAGTCTTGAAGAAGCTTAGAATATTTAAATAGGTTTGAAGACATTAACTTCTCACCCTAATTATCGACCATACCAAAAAGTCCTAATCTGAGGGCAAACCTGGTAGGTTTGTATCTTTGAATTTATTTTAGCATATGCAACGTATTATCTAGAATATTTCCAGGAATGAGACCTGATCAAATAAAATATACAAATAATTATAAAATACTTTTATATGACCTTTAACGACTTTTTTCAATTTATACGGCACGAGTATATCAAAGCGTTTTCAGTAAGCACCTAAATGAAAAACAGCGAATCTGCCTAGAGTTTTGCTTTACCTTAGAGAAAACAGCTTCCGAATCTTATGACAATTATTGAAGCGGGCTTTTATAGAAGATGCCCTATTACTTATCAAGGGAATTCGAATCTTATGCACTATTTGAAGCTTAGATGATTTACATACTAGCATACCTTTATCGAAAAGAATTCTGGAAATACACTCAATATCAAGTCATCGACCGAAAAAACTCAAGAATCACTATCAGAGCGATATAATTAAACTTGGGTATTTCTTTTGGAACATACTAAACTTCATAAAGAATTACCTTTATTTTAAACGATCCTCGGCTAAATTTTCCGAGCCTCTCTTAACAATGAAAAGAAAGGTCGGCACTACGGCACTACAGAAACATGGTCAAAATGTTTAATATATTCTGCCCTCGTTGACTCAAAAGTGTTATTACCGGAGAAGAAACATGACCCCGAAACTAAGAGACATTCAATCCAGTGGCTAGTGATTGGAGAATCAAGATTAAAGAAAGTAAAGATAATCAAATCGAAGATTTTTCACTCAAAGGGATTGGTAGTCAATGAATTTATGCCCAAGGGTCAGACCATTGAACGTCATTACTACCTTTTTATTTCGGCGGCGATTGAAAAAAGCTGTGTTTCAGAAATAAGCCAAAAATTGACATAAAAAAGGCTATGTATATTTATTACTATACAGCTGTCAACCCAATGGCTGTCATTAAATTGTTTTACAATCCCAGGAACCCTATTCTCCTAACTCCCAACTACATTTTCTTTTACCCTGAGTGTAAAAAAATAAGTCTTAAAAGGAGGTCGATTCGACTCAATAACTTATGAAAAGAAGAATGCAAAGAATATTTTGAGAAGTCTGAAGGAAAACGATTTTCAGAGCTTTTTGAATCTAGGTAAATTGATGAAATAAGTGATAGCGAATATATTTTAATAAATTTTCAAAAACGATGTTTTAAACTTTTTCATTACCTTAAATAGACATTTCTGGAAATTATTGATAAACTTTGTATATGAAATTAAAAGATTTAAAAACGTCACGAGTATTTGAAAAAATGCATTCAATTTTGACACTTTTATTTTTTTACAGAACTTGTTATGATAAGAAGTAAGATTGGCCCGCGTTTTCTTTATATGCTAGTCACTTTCTCCTTATCATAACCAAAAACTCATTACTGTAATATCACAAATAAACAATTATAGAATTAATCAAAGAAAATGGAATAATAATAACAGATAACAGGACATTCTGGATATTTACATTATACTTTTTCAAAAGCCCAACTCAAAGCCTCCAAATAGAGAAATTCCTTCTGATCTACAGCAAAAATCAAAGAATATTACTACAATTTATTCATATACCATTCATCAATAGTCATATCCTAGGTTTCTATATTTTGTGATTGTTATAAAGTGTGTGCGTTTGCCACCGGTTTTAAGGATTAAATATGAAAATTTATTTTCTACCACTTTTGTATGAAATTATGTAAAATAGCATCTGATTATATTAAAACTTATGTCTCATTAGCGATTTATTGTATCTTATTTTATCCTATAGAAGGACTTTCATGCCCGAAAGTTAAAGATATGGATTAATTTTTTTTTTGAAAGAAACTTATCCCTGGAATGTGAAAAATAGTACAAAAGTGAAATTGTACCGAGATCAGGTGGATAAATTAAGAAAAAGGCATCTGATCATGCAACTCGCAAGCCATCAGAAACTAAAAGTTACACGCGATCAAGAGGTGCCTGTTTCTTAAATCATCCCTAGAGAGATGTCTGAAATTTTCAACTTAAAATTAGTATAGCCTGGTACCCATGTGGTGTACACACAGTACAAGCAGTCACAACTCTCTACCTAACAAGATTATGATAGCCTGGTACTGCATGTGTAGACATGTGGTGTATTTACTGTTCAATTAGTTACATCCTTATACCAACAATGAA
Organism: Cordylochernes scorpioides; assembly: GCA_030710605.1. Lineage (NCBI taxonomy): Eukaryota > Metazoa > Arthropoda > Arachnida > Pseudoscorpiones > Chernetidae > Cordylochernes > Cordylochernes scorpioides. Next base: position 39,802,196 of record CP092869.1, on the reverse strand, counting down.
TTTACCACATCTACTATATATTATATAAAATATATAAAATTAAAAAATATATAAATCATAAAGTGGAGAAATACAGGATATTGACCAAGCTATTCAAAGATTTTTTTTTAAATGTCCACAGGGTTGCGCTATCTTTTAATTGAAAACCACCTTGCTTCACAGCAATTGATAAACAGCCGAACATTTTCCTCCAGACGCCACAGGATAACGTCATCATGACGTTATTGGTAGATAACACTGGTAGATAGCTAAATTTGGAAACCTATGTTTATAAAAAGATGTCTAATGAGAGATTCAACTCGTTTTTTAGGTTTTTATTTTAGGCCATCTTTATAATCGAATACACATGGGACTATTTAACAAATTAAAAGGTGCATATTTATTGAGAAACTGGCGTTGTTGATTATTACTGCCATTTATCTGAATAAGCATCAACTAAACACGCACACAGACACACCCGTTTATTCTATTTTTATTCCAGAATAAAAAAATAACCATATACGTGTTTCTGGTTGCGGGTGCTCGTGATGCATGCTGTGCTTCATATACTAAAAAATAAGTTCGCAACAACGCAATAAAAGTGAAGAACCAATGTCTGGGTCAACGCATTGGTGTTGATCAAAGAGGAAATATTGCCCCCCCCCCTCCTTCAAGTGGCCAATAGGTCGAGTCCTAGAGGTTCATTCTGGGAAGGACGGACTGGTGTGGTTTCCGTTCGGAATGCGGCTTTTCCGTAGACCCCTGGTCAAGCTTGAGCTCCTTCCAGTGGCCCCTACAGATCTTAATGGGAATTAATCAACCTGGGTGGAATGTTAGAGTTTAGAATTAGTAAATTTATTCCTTGTCTATTTTTTAGGCGTACTGTGCTTTTTTTTTTTTAATTTAATTTAATTTTGACCAGAAGAAGTTGGCCACGTGTGAAAAAGAAAAAGGATTGATTTTTATTTTTAGCAATGCAAAGTATCGTTAGCCAGCAAAGATAAGTTAATTTTATATGCATGCGTTTATTATTGTAAATACTTTGGGGTGTGTTTATCTATCATTTTTAATTTGGTTGGCTTCAATAAACTACAAGCCTAGTAATTGGAGAGAGTGCCTGATTTATCGGTAGTAAAACTTGAACCCTAACAGTTGGCATAAGTTAGGTAGATTTTTTTCTCAAAAGTTGTCGATCAGAGAGTTGGTCTTTCATGCCAGTGTTTGCTATATTCCAAAGGAGATAGGGCAAATTTTGGTTGAGAAAACACTCATCAAATTAGGAGAATTCTGAATAACTTTTCGGTGAAAGACTTGGTATCATTGAGAACTCTTGCCTGTTAATGCTTAAAGACTATTCTCTTAAGTGTCCAACTCCCTGAGAGACCATTGTTGTAAAATAAAAAATGGCTTGATATAACTCCACCTTCAATAAGAGAACACCTACATGAGAATCCAGGAGTATCCACATTTTTAGGCTGTAGTCTCTGATTGGAGGTTCTATTATATAAACAATTTGTTACCAAAGTAGGACATGAAAATCAGAATTATTTGATTTTATTAAAAGGAATTCAGATAAATAGAGAAAGAAAAAAGTAGGAAAAAAGGAGAAAAAGTCATGAAGTTAAATGAATGAAAAGGCATACCCTGCCCACTGAAATGAGCTTGGTCAAGTGTCATCTTTCGGAATAAATATTAACTAAACGTTGATTTTAAGTATGTTTAAATATATTGCACAACCTATTAGTAAAAGCCAACCACGTATGGTCCTCGTCAGCGTAGGTTAAGGTAGTCAATGAGGTATCCTGAAATTAAATAAATGGGTATTTTAGGCCGAATTTGCGTTAGTGCGATAAAATGTGTGGAAATAGAAAAGAAAATAAGGTGTAAAAAATAGAAGAAAAGTCATTAATGAAACGGTATGGCTGGTTTCTCGAATTATCAGGAAGCCTTATTGACCACTTTAGCGGACTGTTGAGGTCCAGCCTAAACCACGCCGACGATGGCCATCCGCCTGAAACGCGCACGTGGCTGACTTTTATTTATTTATCAAAAATAAAAACTGGTCAATATCTTTTTATATAGTAGTTTAAATCAATAAAGAGTTTATATTTATTCCGAAAGATGCCGCTTTCTCATCTAAAATCTCAGTTGAGCGGTTCAGCGCATGTTTTTTCTTCCATTAGTTCAGATGTTATGAGGATGAAACAACTGAAAGAATTCAAATTTTTGAAAGATCCCTAATATCGAGGTATATATTGATTTCTAAATATTTTAAAGACTAAAAAGAACTAAAATAAATGAACTTTTTAAAGAATGCATTTATTTCGATATTAAAAATAAAATATTTTTCTCTGCTACCCTGGAACATTGAATTTCTTCTTTTTTTTTTTTACTATAAATAAAAGCGTGGGGCGCACCCAGAATAAATTTCATATCTACAAGATAAATACTTTCAATTGTGTCATTTTCTATGTGTGCGATATTTATAAAATAACCATCTATTGAAAAGTAAAATATCTCCTAACTCCCCCCGCTTTTATTTTAATTCATAAAAATGTGTTTGTGTTCGATGTTTCCGGATAGCAGAAAATAATGTCTTATTCTTTTTAGATCATTAAGAATTGAAAGCGTGTTTTTAAAACTATTTTCACCTATTTATTTTGCTAATACACGACCAGTGATTCCGTAGAGACTTCAATAAAAATAAAATATTTCCAGAAGTCGCGAAGTGCCTACTTAAAAACAAATAATAACAAAATGAAGACTAAATGCATAAAGAACCCCGTAGATAACACAAATGTCCAATTTACAACAAGGAAATTTAAGTAATTACCTGAAGGGCAACAAGACTTAAATGTTTTCTAAAAATACGAAGACAAAATGATATGTCGAATGACGTCATTATGATGTCTTTAGTTTTATTAAGCAACATAAGGAAAACTGTGGATATTTTATTGGCCACTGTTAAAGAGCTATTATAAATTTTCTATTAGCTTTGTTTTCATATTGAATACTATTCATCATATAATATTTTCAAGATATTTCCGACGCGGCGGTGAGTTTGTTTATACAAAATATAATGCTTTAACAAGGGTTAGCGTTCAGCCTAATTCGCAAATAAATATTTTTATTCAACCTAATTTATGCCTTTTCATATTATCTAAATATCTTATATATAAATAAGATTATATATATTGGACTAACAAAAATGGTTAATAATATACTAATATTTTGATTAGATTGTGCCAATCTTTCAATGTATTTGTAAACTAGACGAATGATCTGGGTAACACACGCTCTGGTTCTCCCCCGAGTACTTTATATAGAAAGTTTATATAGGGTATATATTATGAACTGGTGTTCAAAATTAAAGTACACACAGACGCATTTTATATAGAATTCTATATTCTTTGAAATTATGAATAACAAAATTTGGGTGGGGCAAGCATGCAAAATTGTGATTATTCTTGATAAGATCTCGCTCGTTGGTATGTCATAACTATTATTATTTTATAATTTTACACACTTTGAAAGAAATATGATATTGTAGCGAAGTATTTATTACTTTACAAGCATTTATTATTTTACACTAGTATTAACAGAGTATCATTTTTATGCTTATATTTTCCTACTCTGTAAACTCCTTTCATTCCTTATCTTTGTTTATTATTCACAGTTTGTTTTTGCCTTAAATAAATTGCTGTCTCATCCTGGAGTTTTTGTCTTCCCTAATTGTCCACGTGGCAATATAATGACTTCACATAATCGTTAACTGATGCTTTACGATAGAGAACTATTGCGAGGGTGGGCAATCCCAAAATGAATTTGTCAAAGGTGTGTTAACAGAATGTGATCTGTCAGCTCTGTAAACAATTCAATGAAACCATCACCAGAAGACCAGGAAAGGGCCGAAAACGATCCACCAAGAGGACGAATGAACTTGACTGCTAAAGTGTCATAGGGAGATTACAGCTCTTCAATAAGCTCTCACGAGTCTCTGAAACGGAAGGTTTATGAAAAATTGCTTATCGACGCCTCAAGGAGGGTAGGCTTTATGAAAGACGACAATTGGTATGTATTTCTCTCACTCCTTACAGAAGAGCCCGCTTGAATCGGTGCCGTGAACCCATCAATGGGCCCCATGTTCCCTGGGCCCAGGTAATGGCCGGTTGACGCAAGGTCTGGAACATTCACTCCTCAATATCATTTTATCATAGTGTAAATATTTTGTTACAACTCGACTTCCATCAAAGGAGTTTTACCTTTAATCGCTTTGATCACAAAGGATTAAACAAACATTCCTTTATCGTTCTCCCCATCAAGGGGAATAAAACAATAGTATAATTTTGTCAAAAATTATTTTTTTTCTTTTCAATTTTTTTTTTCTGAATTTTAAAGAAAAATATATATTACAAATTTTGATTTTAGAATTGATTAAAAAAATTGAATTATTCCAGATTTTATAAACGTAAATCTCTATCATGAGCAGCTAAAATAGAAATGTGACGGAAATGCCCAACCTACATTAAAATGTTAAGCAATGTAAAACTAGCAAGGTTTACCTGCATCCACATTTCGTAACATTCTTGGAAGTCGTCAGAGTATTGAAAAACTATAGCTTAACAGTTTAATGAAGAATCAAAAGTTAGAACAGGAAATTTGTTGATTTGGAAAATATGATGATGAAATAGCTTTTCTCTTTTAAGCTCGAGGGCAAAATATTACAATTAACGGACCGATTTTACAGCGTATAAAGCCCCGAAAAATCTCTACAATGTTGAAAATCGACAATTTTACTGGCGCCACTGGATAGCTTGAACGACTTAGAGGTGGTGGAATTGTTTATGCCGACTTAAAGTTACTTAGGAATAAAAAATAGTGTACGAGGTGTGTTCAAAGGTATCGCGAATTTTGAATTTTCGCGGGTTACGTATATTCGAATTTCGATCTTTTTGTGGCTTTATGTCGGTACTCATGTCTCTCACTTATGCCGACAAGCTCGACCATTTTTAATGTTCACTTAATTGTTGACAGCTGCTTTGCTTGCAGGTGTTTTGGATGGTCTTCGATTTTTACCTATTAAAAAAATATGGATCAAAGAACCTGTATCAAATTTTGTGTGAAAAACGAAATTAAGTGCGCGGATGCATTCCGAATGTTGACTATGGCATACGGAGAAGCTACCTTGGACCGAAGCAACGTTTATCGGTGGTACAAAATGTTCTCAGAAGGCCGACAAGATGTGAACGACGAAGAGCGTGCCGGACGCCCGAGCACTTCAACAACAGACGAAAAAATTAATGAAGTGGAGAAAATGATATTGGCCAATCGAATCACCGTTAGAGAAGTTGCTGAGGACCTAAACATATTGATTGGCTCGGGTCATTCGATTTTTATCAATGATTTGGGCATGAGACGGGTCGCCGCGAAATTCGTACCAAAATTGCTCAATTGCGACCAAAAACAGCATCGCATGAACATTGCTAATGAGATGTTGGACTCTGTCCGCGACGACCCAAATTTGCTCCAGAGGGTCATAACTGGTGACGAAGCGTGGATTTATGGTTATGACGTGGAAACCAAAGATCAATCATCTCAATGGAAGCTGCCGCACGAACCAAGACCGAAAAAAGCGCGCCAAGTTCGGTCGAATGTGAAGGTTTTGATGACAGTTTTCTTCGATTGCAGGGGCGTGGCGCATCATGAGCTCTTGCCACAGGGTAGAACGGTCAATAAGGAATATTACCTGCAAGTTATGCGACATTTGCGCGGAACTATCCGCCAGAAACGCCCGGATTTGTGGAAGAACAAAAATTGGCTTTTGCACCACGATAACGCCCCTGCTCACACATCGTTGCTTGTGCGCGACTTTTGGCAAAAAACAACAAACTAATGATGCCGCAGCCACCGTATTCCGCAGATCTGGCCCCCTGTGACTTTTTCTTGTTCTCTAAACTGAAGAGGCCCATGAAAGGACGACGTTACGCTACGCTTGACGAGATAAAGACGGCATCGAAGGAGGAGCTGAAAAATATTTTTAAAATGATTTTTGAAGTGCTTCGAAGATTGGAAAACCGTTGGCACAAGTGTATAATATCTCATGGGGATTACTTTGAAGGGGACAAAATAGGTATTCATGAATAAATAAATAATTTTTGAAAAAACACAAAAGTCGCGATACCTTTTGAACACACCTCGTATTCCATAGCACCGAGTGCTGACAAAACACCAATAATGATCCTACCACAAAATTATTTAGCCCCGGAATGAAGCCATTATCCTGCTCTTTCACAACCCATCATTCTGTGATTCCTCAAACAAAGGAAGTGTAAACAATCTAGTCACGCTGTTTTCTAGATCCGCGGCAAGTGATCACGTGGTTCCAAGGACATTTGTAATTGGGTGTGGTCGGAGGTGATGGGGGCTTTTCCCAAAACCGGGTTGCCAACTTTTTAATATATAATTTCAACTGATTGATAATGTTCGAATTTATTTTTATCTTGTTGTGTATGTGCTGATACTTTATTATATTCATCTCGTAATTTAATTTATATCTCTCATAATAACATACGAACACTAGTTTTTATATTGTTCAAGTATTAGTGAAGTTTTATTTTAAAATGTTTAAAAGTTAATAAACAAATTCAGTGATTTATCCTCAGACTTTTTAAAATTTATTATTTTATTTATATTATTTTATAACATCATATATTGTGTGTGTGCGCGTGTGCCAAAAACTGTATGTACACAGCGTGACATTGAAAATGGAACACCAAGAAATAGTGGCCAGAAAGTGATGAAACTCGGCAGACAGAGAGAGACAGGGACGAACAATAAGTGATCTTTATTTCAAAATGATAGTCATAATACAGAGCGAGAACGGCGTCGGCTTAGTAGCAAGTAGGACCACCGCGGACGGCGATGCACGCAGCAACACGTCTAGGTAGAGAGTCAATCAGAGTACGGATGGCGTCCTGAGGGATGGCTCACCATTCCCTCTCAACCATTTGCCACAGTTCGTCTTCTGAACGCGGCTGTGGCAAGGCATGCAAACGGCGTCCAATGATGTCCCAGACGTGCTCGATTGGTGAGAGATCAGGAGAGTACGGTGGCCAGGGAAGCATCTGTACATCTTGCAGAGCTTGTTGGCTAATGCGAGCAGTGTGCGGTCGGGCGTTATCCTGCTGATAAAGGGCATTGGGTACCCTCTGAAGGTAGGGGAGTGTCACCGGTCGCAGCACATCATCAACGTATCGTTGGGCCGTCATAGTGCCCTGAATACGAAGTAAAGGTAACCTGGAATCATACGCGATTGCGCCCCAAACCATGATTCCACGTTGTCTCACGGTGGGGCGTTCCACAATTGCTGCCGGATTGGACCTTTCTCCACGTCGACGCCACACGCGTACACGGCGACTATCACTGGACAAGCAGAAACGCGACTCATCTGAGAACACGACCCTGTGCCATTCCGTCATCCACGTCGATCTAGCCCGGCACCATTCCAAACGTTGGCGCCTATTCGGTGGGGTCAATGGCAGTCTTCTTAGCGGACGGCATGAGTGCAAGCCATTAGCAACCAATCGACGGGAAATGGTTCTGGTCGAGATGGAATGATCTAGGGTGTCTTGCACATCTTGCAGGATGGCGGTACAAGTGGCTTGTGGGGCCGCCACTGCTTGTCGAAGGATACGCCGATCCACACGTGCTCACGTCACTCTGGTTGCACCGACATTCCTATAAATTGCCACATTTCCTTATTCCAACCATCTTCTCCACAGTCGGTGCACCGTGGACGCACCAAGGTGTGTATCAGCTGCGATTTGACGTATGGACCAACCTGCCCTTTTCAGTCCGATCACCATGCCCCTCGTAAAAGCGTCTGTCTGCTTGAACTGCCTCCGTTTACGATGACCTGGCATTCTCTGTTATTACACGTGTCTTTTGACACAAGAACAAAATTTCTACAATGAATTTCCTTGAAGAAATAACGACACGAATACTGTCCTTTCTGCAAGTTCCTTCCCTTATATCTTACTCCATGTGCGCACGAGAGCTGAGCATTTTAAATCATTTGCATAACTCGGTTAGGCGCGTCTACCCTGAAATTTGCATAATTTTCTGGCCACTATTTCTTGGTGTTCCATTTTCAATGTCACGCAGTGTATTTGATGGGTGTTGTTTCCTCACAAGAACAAGCACCCCAATTTGATGGTGGTAGCAAAATCTGCTACATCACACCTGATTCACTTTTATTTGGTCTTGTCACCTCCACAATAACAAGTACCCCAGTTTTATGGTGATAGCAATGCTGCTATTTCACACACCTAGTTTAATTATTTGGCATAGTTACTTATATGATTTCCATTTAAAATCAAAGATTGTCTCTGAGAAAGAGAGAGAGAGATCTTTAAATATAAACAAATATTAAATTAGGAAAGGCCTTTTTCTTTTTCACGATTTATGCACCTTATCATAGTACAATGTCACATTTGTACTATTTTTACATTGTTTCACCCGTTTCATGATTTTTCAGGATGCCTGAATGATCAGCTTTTTGGTCGTTGGGGTACAGCTTGCACCACGCTGACGAGGGTCAACAGCCCGAAACGCGTACGTGGTTAGCTTTTATTGATTAATCAAGAATGGGTATTTGGCAAATTCTGAAATAATTAAAAATCAACGAATAGTTGATATTTATTCCGATAGATGGAGCAAGCCATCAGCAACTTTCAGTAGCAGGATAAGGAGATGCCTTTTTTCCTTTTAATAAAAAAATATGATATATTTAATATTAATAAACAAATTATATTTTAAATAAATGTATAATTTTTATTTTATCATTTTAAACTTATTTTTTATATAAAAATGAATTAAAATAATTTAAAATAAACGTATACAGATAAGTTACTTTGAATAAATTACCGATAAATTACTTTTTTCTTTAGAATTCGGAAGGGCAATACAATTGTCAAAAATAAATTGATATTTTCTTTTCATAGAACAACTCACTGAAAGAATTCTTGAATTATTTTTGACTTTGGACTGAACTAATAAAGATTCGTCTTAAAATCTCTTTTATCGCCAAATACCGTTACCGTTTGTGTTTTATCTTATTTCTACTAAAATAAAATGTCTTTTTACAAATGGGACATTTCTCAAATGGAGAAAAAGAGAAATGTGTGACTATTTTTCCACGGAGAAAGAGTAAATTTAACAGAAATCATTTGATAAAAGAGAACAAAATTCTCTAATAATATTTTAAAATTTTTTAATACACACTTTTATCATTATTTTATATTGCAATGTTTAATTTTTACTTATCGCCCTCCTCTCCCCTGCAATGTAGTTAATAGCTAGTTTATTTTATATATTTCTTAAATATACCAGTATTTTACCACTGCATAGATTTAATAATTTGGATTTAAGTGCACTAATTCCAATATTTCGAAAGACCTATCTTCTGGGTATTATTTTAATGTCTGCAACAGATCATGCGTAAATTTTAGACTAGCTGATATAACCTAAATTTTTTTTTGTTTTATTCCAATTTGATTACACACAGCACTTAACGTTAATTATTATTTAATTAACTACAAGGTAAAAGGATTATATATAGATTAAATAGTAAACATGGAGAAAGAGAATAAGTCAGCGTGGCGACGCCGCTTGCAGGTTACATCAACAGGAAGTGACGTCAGATCCAGTGTTGCCGAAGCCAGCCGCCCGCCGTCACGGTCTAGCAATTTCAACACACCAAACGCGATTCACCCGCTAGGGATAATTGCGTCAATTTACAAATGTTAAACATAAATAGTTATCAAGGTGGAAATATTAGGCTTCCGGGGATAAATTTATTTTTCTAAAACCATTCATTCAATTAGTCTCTAGCTTTCGGGCACGAAATACCTCCTACAAGAGAAACACTCTAAAATAAATCGCCGATAGAGCTAGAATTAAAAAAAATAAAAATTTTCCTGTCCGAAATCTAGAGACTTGTTAAATAAATGGTTTGAAAAAAAAATTTTCCTGCAAGCCTAATATTTCCACCTTGATATTGAAACAAAAGATTTAAAAAAAACTAGAAACAGTTATATAGATCACTTTACAAGAAAAAATATATGATTAGCTCAACTTTATGAGATATCAAGAAATAGAAATATATATATTGGACTTGCGGAAAGTTTGGCCAACATACTCAACTCAACAGGATTTTCTTGGTTAATTAACTGCAACGATGCAAGGATTATCCGGCAAGAAATACCTTTAATAACTAAATTGCAATAGATCAATCTATTCAAAGTGACCAGGCAAAAATAGATAATTCTAAATTCTACCCTCACTATAAGTATTTACACAGTTCATGGGTGGTCGGTGGAAGGCTGGTTAAACCGTTTGGTTTACGACCACTACGAACCGGGTTCGATCCCCGCATTGGACACTTTTTTCTGTTAAAAAAAATGCTCCAATGGCCCCCCGATTCTTGCAAAAGTCCAACCCCACCAGCGAGTGCAAGTTACCAAACGGGGCTCTGGCACATTTGTAAGTGCAAAGTCGAACTGCTTTCACATGTGTAGACATGTGGTGCGCTTACAGTAAAAAGCAGTCGCTAACTACCCACCATGATTATCATGGCCTGTACCACGTGTACTAGGGATAAGCAAAAAAAAACACAGTTCATTCCGAATTGAAAACCATTTACTTAGCAACTTTCCATTCCCAGTAAAACGCTATATCGCCCAACAGAGAATATTATATTCGTTTTTCAAGGAAAACCATACAAACATTTTCAAAGAGGATGATAAGATTTGTGATCTCTGCAAAGAAAATATGGATACTGAACTATCTCATTATATCTATGAATGCCAAGATATATTAGTGAGGAGAGAAGGACATTCTTTTCAATGGTAGACACCAGCCAACTTAGGTCAATCCAAATTATGTTAACCAGTGCCCAAACAAGCAGACTAGTTTCTCAGGCCCTATATAATTTTTACGAGGCAGTAGGTGTAAAGAGGGAGAAAAGAGAACTTGGAAGCTATTGTTCTTACACCTCATAATGATGACGAAACATCGAGGGGCCATCGTGTTGGTCGACGATGAGATTGCGGAGCTGGTAATATGGATGGCTGTGCTGGAGTAAACCTCCTTTTTTGTGTCTGAATGCTATATTTATGGTGAACTAAATAACTTAGTCCCTATTTCTGCTCCGCGCTTATGGAATTGAATACTTGGGGCGATGGCGTCGACCTTTCATATTAAATCTTACTTTTCCTTATTACTAATAATTGTATATAGTTGCGGAACTACTGGTTTCCTGTGCTGCTCTTTTCCTGATATTGCACCTTGTACGGAGAATCTGTATAAGACTAATGTCTTAATAAAGGCTTTATGTGTGTGTGTGTGTGTGTGTGTGTGTGTGTGTGTGTGTGTGTGTGTGACAATTGACAATTAAAAAATATTTATTGTCATCTTAGACAATATTATACATTTTCAATCATAGGGAGAGAAAAAGAAAAAAGAAGATGAGAAGAGAAGAGAAAATATATACATATATGAAACATATTTTACAAGATGGTGATGGGAGATGGAGGAAGAAAACCTCGGCGCTGGAGGGTCCTGGACCAGGCGATGAGCGGGTCTTCCACTGCTTCTCCGAGCCCAACCTGTACAAAGTAGCGATAAATTCGCAACTTTGCCGACGCCAAGATGGAAAGGGCGTCGTCCTCAAGGCCGGACCCGCCGAAGATCCAAGCCTGCAGGTCAGGGGGCCGCCCTATGATGTTAAAGGCCTCTCTGATGAGAGGCCTGATGGAACGGCAGCACCAGTAACGGTGGCCGAGGGAGCGGTCGATGGACCCGCAGGCAGGACAGGAGGGGCCGACCGAGGCAGGATGGGCCGGATGGGGCAGGGCGTGGAGGGCCAACTTGAGGGCCGCGTCAGCCTCGTGGCCCGAGTGGGCGCAGCGCCGCAGCGAGGCCCAGTCGATCCTGGATGGTGGTGGACCGATGGTGGGCGACCATCTCGAGGTGAACCTTGAGATGGGCGTGGCGGCGAGGCGCGGGCGATCCAGGGCCCGTCGGGCCGAGCGGGTCGTGAGGCCGTTGAGGAACGGCGTAGCCGTCCCCCGCAGCACCACGGCCGCAGCTAAGGAGCTAGATGAGGGCGTAGACTCCGCCCCGAAGCCCACGGCGTTCTCGGAGGTCAGCCTCCGGCAGAAGGCGCCCAGGGTCGCGGCGTCAGCCAGGGCCGAGCGCGTTGGGCGGGCGATGAGATTTTCCTCCACGATGAGATCCCGGACTCGGGCTCCGCGCCAGCGGGCAGGGGCCAGGAGGTCGGGAGGGCGGAGGAACCGGCAGCCGCCGATGATGGGGAGGTCCAGCAGCTGAGCAGTGGGGACCGCCCGGTGGTTGAGGCCCAGGATGTTGGAGGCCTCCTCCCACAGCTTCAGCAGCCGGAGACGGCGGGGCTGGAGACGGGTGCCGTCCGGTGGAGGGTGGATCCAGGCTTCCCCGCTGTTGCCGCCGACCAGCCAGCTGAAGGCATTTCTGCCCCCGCGGAGCGCGACCTGCACCCCCTTGAGGCAGGCGAGCTGGAGTTGGGTCGCGAGGTCGAGGAGGCCGAAGCCTCCGATGACAACTGGCCTCGCCATGACATTGGCGGGAAGCCACGCCGTGTGGTCTTGTCCCCAGACGAACCTCGCCAGTCGGGCCTGCAGCTTGGCGATGGTCGGGGGTGATGGAAGGTATCCATGCAGGTGGTGCTGGATGACAGACCCCACCAGCGTGTTCGCCGCTCTTGCTCGCCCGACGAGGGAGAGGCCGCGGGTGAAGGGCGTCCATTTGCGGCATGCAGTCTCCAGGAGGGCCAGGAGATGCTGCTCCCGTTGGATGACGGTGCTCCTGGGGGCGATGTCGAGCCCGAGGATCCTGATGGAGGTGGTCGACCAGGAGGCGCCGAGAGGGGAGTCGCCGCGGTTGCGCCAGGCGCCGCACCAGAGGCCAGCGCTCTTCCGGAGGTTCACGCCGATTCTGGAGGCCTGCTTATAGTCCTCGAAGACGGTCGCCACCCGCTCGAAGTCCTCGTCGCGATGGAACAGGAGGACGATGTCGTCGGCGTAGGCGGTGACGTTGCCCCACGCCGAGGGTCAACTCCAGGCGACGTAGCAGCGGCCCCGTGGCGATACTGAAGAGTGCGGCGCTCACGGCGCAACCCTGTCTTAGGCCGTTGTGGAGGGGGAAGGCGGTGGTATAGAATCCTCCGGCCCGGATCGTAGCGTCCGCCCCGGCGTATAAGATGTTGATCCATGCCAAGAAGGCCGGCGGGAGGCGGAGGGATATCAACAGGGACTCCAGGAAGCCGCGGTCCAATGAGTCAAAGGCGGACTCCAGGTCTACGCCCATGACAGCCAGCGGCGAGCCCAAGGCGGTGGCCTCCTCGACGGCGTCCGTCACCATGGCGATGTTCCATGACGGGGACCTCCCGGGGACGGCGTAGGTCTGGCATTCCGGCACAAGGGTCCGCAGGTGGGGCTTGAGGCGCCGGTGAAGGATGGCGGCCAGGACCCTGTAGTCGGCCGAGGGCAGCGCGACGGGCCTGTAGCCATTAAGGCCGCGACCTCCGCGGGCCTTGGGCACGAGGCAGATGGAGCTGCGCCGCGTCGACGGAGGCAGGGCACCGCGGAGCCGTGATGCCGCGAACACCCGGGCCAGAGCTTCCGCGAAGAAGTCCTCGCTGAAGGCGACGAGGAGCTCGCACGGCAAGCCGTCCCAGCCGGGGGCCTTTCCGAGAGGGAGGTGCTCGATGGCGTGGGCTATCTCGCTGTGTCTGATGTCTGGCCGGTGGAGCGGGTCCACCTCATTCAGCTCGCAGGTGGTGGTGGGCGCGCTGCTGGCGATGAAGGCAGCTCCCGCAGCTGGATCGGTGGTGGGACGGGCGAAGCGGGGCCGGAAGGTCGCGAACGCCCTCCGCCGAAGCTCGGGGCCCTCGATGACGTTATCATCGTCGTCCCTGATGACGCTGACCGGGCGTCGGAGGCGGATGGCGCGTGCCAGGTCCGGCAGCGATGGGTAGTCGGCCCGGATGGAGGAGGCCTCGAGCTGCGCCGCGATGTAACGTCTCGCCCTGTAGACGTAGCTGTCGCTGGCAGCGTGGCGTGGGTCGTGCAGGGATCTGGCCTCCGCTAGCAGCCCCGCCTTGATGGAGGTCCACCTATCCCAGAAGGTCCCGTCGTCGTCATCGTGCGCTGCGTCTTCCTCCAACTCCCGGATGTAGCCAGCCAGATGTTCGAGAGCAAGGCCCGAGCGGAGCATCGCGGCCAAGCGAGGCTGGGTGGGGGAGGAGACGGCGGTGGTGGGCGGGCCCACCTGGAGCAGCACGAGGCGGTGGTCCGAGAGGTGGTAGTGGCTGGTCGCGTAGATGGACACGCGATCCAGGACTCCAGCAGGGACGAGGATCCGGTCCAGGCGGTTCGATTCGACTTGGTCGCCGTGCATGGCGACTCTGGTGGGCAGGTGGGCGGCGTCGAACTGGGTGGCCACGTCGACCAGCGCGGCCAGGTCCAGAAGAGCGGCGAGGGCATCCGATGATGATGATGATGAGGGGCCCTGATCCCTGATGTTAAAATCGCCGATGATCCAGCAGGCCCCCTCCTCCTCCTGTGCCGCTGTCGCCGCCAGGAGCTCCAGTTGCCGGTTTCTCTCCCGGGGTTCATGCGCCAGATGAACGACGATGGCCGTCATCTCCTCGCCGTGGACATCTATGGTTGCCAAGGCGATGTGGCCCGGCCACAGGACGCGCTGTTGTATCACGGCTACGCCTGGCCCGAAGACGCAGGCGAGTCCGGATCCCGAGATGGCTACGGGATGGGCCAACACAACAGCGTTGTAGCCGAGGCAGAGGTCTTGGCCGCTGCCCAGATGAAATGCGTTTGTCTCCTGGACAAACGCGATGTCCACGTGATGTTGCCTTAGGAGATGACAAAGGGCAAGGCTCCTCCTCCGAGTGGCGAGCCCTCGCGCGTTGATGGTGGCGACGCGGTGGTTCATTGGCGCTGTAGATCTCGCCGGACCTTCCTGGTCTTCTGGAGGGTCTTGCGGATGGTGGAGTTGGAGTCTGGGCACGAGGCCTTGAAGGTGTCGTGCAACTTGTCGAGGGTGGCGACCTGTTCTTGTGTCAGCGTGGGCGCTAGCCTCCTCATGGTGGTCTCAGAGGTGAGGAGCTGCTGTGCGTCCTTGCACTTAAGGCCGGGCAGCTTGTGCCAGTCGATGGAAAGGGTGGGGGTCTCCTCGATGTGCTTCAGCAGCTGTTTGAGTGCGGATTCTCCCCGGGCAGGCGTGGATGGAGGTGAGGTCAGCCCCTCCACCGACATCTCGTGGTCGAGCGGAGAGATGCGAGGCTCGGGGGGCCGCGGGGCAGCCAGGGAAGCAGGGTGGGCAGCAGGGGCGGGGTGGGTGACATCCATCTGTTCGGCAGGCTGGTGTGCCGAGGGGATCGCCTGAGGCTCGGTTGAAGTTGTCGCCGGTTTGACAGGGGACGCCGGTGTTGCGGGCGCTGGTGGCGGCTTCCTTGGCTGCTGAGGAGGAGGAAGAGGAGGAGGAGGGGGAGGCCTTGCGTCGGTGTGAGACGCTGCTTGCCTGGGGCTGCCGTTCCCTTGCCTGGCGAGCGCTGGGCAGTTGGCTCTGCGGTGGCCCTGCTTGTTGCATTTCGAGCATTTTATTCCAAATGTCAGGAAGGCCGATAGGGTGTCTCCTTTAGACTTAACGTCCAGTCTGGTGGGCAGATTCTCCAGTTTGATGTCCTTGTGGAGCAGGATGAAGGCCTCCCGGCGGCCGTCGGTGAAAGCGTACTCCCCCATTTTGATCAGGATGGGGGCGATGGAGGTGACTTTTCCATAAGGATGTAGGGCCTCCACGACGGCGCTGTCCTCCACAAAGCCGGGCAGATTGGCCACGACAATGCGCTCGGCCCTCTTGCGGTAGGGGAAGATCTTAAGGAGCGTTCCCTCGATGTCCAGGTCGCTCCCGAGCAGACGGCTCGCAAGGTCCTTGCTCGCCAGGCCCACGATGTAATGCCCGTTCATTTTGTTGAACTGGGTAATGTTTCTCGGTCCCCCGACCAGCTTGTCAATCGCCTGGAGGTATTTGTAGGACGAGATGTCAGGACAGACCTCCACGAAGATGTAGTTGTCCTGTGTGGATGAGGTTTGCCTCGCCTTGGCGTCGGCGATGTTAGCCCGCGTCGCCTTGATTTCCTGGGGCGGCATTGACCTCGGCCCTGTTGTCCGCTTCTGCTGCTGGGGGCCGCGTTTCTCAGCAGGCCTGCTTGCCTGATTTGCGGCGTGCTCAGGTGTTGATGAGAGGCGCCTTTTCTTGGACTTCACGACGGTGTAGCCTTCGTTGGCGTCCACCTCCGCCATCTCGCTGTCGGCCCAGTTGAGCGAGGCCGGGCTGGCTGTTGTAGCGCTGGAAGAAGCAGCAGTCGGCGGCGCGGTGACGTCACGCGCGGCGGCCGGATTTACATGCACGTCGCCTGCCGGCGGATTTGCATATTTTGTTTTTTCTTGATTTTCTTCAGAAGAATTCTTCTGAAAAGCAATTTTCGCTGATAACTCAGCACTGGTTGGAGATTTCGAGCTGAGCCTTTCAGGCTCACGAGCAGCTCGTTCAGGGCTTTCAGCCAATATCACATTCGACACACCTTTCGGCATTTTTACACCTGCCAAAGGTGAAAAACGGCGGAGCTAAAAATTGCGTGGCCGCTCGATAGGTGTGTGTGTGTGTGTGTGTGTGTGACAATGACAATTGAAAAATATTTATTGTCATCTAGACAATTTTACAATTCAGCGAGAGAGAGAGAGCAAGAGAAATATATACAGGAGAAAGATAGAATACATAATTTTTACAAAGTGATGATGGAGGATGAAGGAAGGCATCCCCTGCGCACGAGGGTCCTCGTCCAGGCGATGAGCGGGTCCTCCACCCCACCGAGCCCAACCTGGACAAAGTGGCGATAGACGCGCAGCTTTGCCGACGCCAGGATGGTCAGGGCGTCGTCCTCAAAGCCGGACCCGCCGAAGATCCAGGCCTGCAGGTCAGGGGGCCGCCCGATGATGTTGAAGGCCTCTCTGATGAGGGGCCTGATGGAAGAGCAGCTCCAGTAGCGGTGGCCGAGGGAGCGGTCGACGGACCCACAGGCAGGACACGAGGGGACGGCCGAGGCAGGATGGGCCGGATGGGGTAGAGCGTGGAGGGCCAATTTGAAGGCGGCATCGGCCTCATGCCCCGAGAAGGCGCAGCGCCGGAGCGAGGCCCAGTCGATCCTGGATGGTGGGCTGATGGTGGGTGCCCATCTCGCCAGGAAACGGGAGATCGGCGTGGCCGCGAGGCGTGGACGATCCAAGGCCCGTCGGGCCGAGCGCGTCGTGAGGCCGTTGAGGAACGGCGTGGCCGTCCCGCGTAGCACCACAGCCGCAGCTAATGAAGATGATGAGGAAGATGGAGACTCCCCCCCGAAGCCCACGGCGTTCTCGGAGGTCAGCCTCCGACAGAAGGCGCTCAGGGTCGCGGCGTCAGCCAGGGCCGAGCGCGTAGGGCGGGCTATGAGGTGTTCCTCCTCGATGAGGTCCCGGACTCGGGCTCCGCGCCAGCGGGCGGGGGCCAGGAGGTCGGGAGGGCGGAGGAACCGGCAGCCGCCGATGATGGGGAGGTCCAGCAGCTGAGCAGTGGGGACCGCCCGGTGGTTGAGGCCCAGGATGTTGGAGGCCTCCTCCCAGAGCTTCAGCAGCCGGAGGCGCCGGGGCTGGAGGGTGGTGCCGTCCGGTGGAGGTCTGAGCCAGGCCTCGCTAGTCACCAGCCAGGAGAAGCCGTTCCTGCCCCCGCGTAGCGCGACCTGCACACCCTTGAGGCAGGCGAGCTGGAGTTGGGTTGCCAGGTCGAGGAGGCCGAGGCCTCCGATGGCTACGGGCCTCGCCATGACGGCGGCGGGAAGCCACGCCGTGTGCTCGGGCCCCCAGACGAACCTCGCTAGTCTGGCCTGCAGCTTGGCGATGGTGGGGGGTGATGGCAGGTACCCGTGCAGGTGATGCTGGATGGTGGAGCCCACCAGCGAGTTCGCCGCTCTAGCTCGTCCGACGAGGGATAGGCCGCGGGTGAAGGGCGTCCATCTGCGACAGGCGGACTCCAGGAGGGCGAGAAGATGCTGCTCCTGATGGGCTACGGAGCTTCTGGGGGCGATGTCGAGCCCGAGGACCCTGATGGAGGTGGTCGACCAGGAGGCGCCGAGAGGGGAGTCGCCGCGGTTGCGCCAGGCTCCGCACCAAAGGCCCGCGCTCTTCCCGAGGTTGACGGCGATACCAGAGGCCCGCCTGAAGTCCCCGAGGACGGTCGCCACCCGCTCGAATTCTTCGTCGCGATGGAACAGGAGGACGATGTCGTCGGCGTAGGCGATGACGTTGCCCACGCCGAGGATCGTCTCCAGGCGACGCAGCAGCGGTCCCGTCGCGATGCTGAAGAGCGCCGCGCTCAGAGCGCAGCCCTGTCTCACGCCGTTGAGTAGTTTGAAGGCGACGGTCTGGAAGCCCCCGACCTTTATTGTGGCGTCCGCCCCGGCGTAGAGTAGAAGAGTCCATCCCACGAAGGCCGGTGGGAGGCGCAGGTGGGACACCAGGAGGGACGTTAGATACCCGCGGTCCAGGGAGTCGAAGGCGGACTGCAGATCCACGGAAACCGCGGCCAGCGGCGTGCCTCGGGCAGTAGCCTCCTCGACGGCGTCTGTGACCCGCGCGATGTTCCAGGAGGGGGACCTTTCGGGGACGGCGTACGTCTGGCACTCCGGCACCAGAGTTGACAGGTGGGGCCTGAGGCGGCCCAGCAGGATCGATCCGATTACCCTGTAGTCGGCCGAGGGCAGGGAGATCGGTCTGTAGCTGTCCAGACCGCGACCGCCGCCGCGGGCCTTGGGGACCAGGCAGATCTCGCTCCGGCGCATCGATGGAGGCAGGGCACCTCGGAGCTGAGATTCGGCGAGCACACGTCGCAGGGCGACCGCGAAGAATTCCTCGAAGGTGCTGAGGACCTCGCAGGGCAGACCGTCCCAGCCGGGGGCTCTTCCGCGAGGGAGGCGGCGGATGGCAGCGGCTACCTCAGCCTCGGAGACCTCAGCCCGGTGGAGTGGATCCTCTTCTCCTAGTACGATAGGAGTGGTGGTCGTAGCTCCGATGAAGGCCGCGTACTCCGCCGGGTCGCAGCTCGGGCGGGCGAAGCGAGGCCGGAAGATGTCCAGGGCCTTTCGCCGCAAAACGGGGCCCTCGATGACCTCGCCGTTCTCGTCCCTGATGGTGGTGACAGCTGGGCGGCGGTGGCGCGTGAGGCGCGCGAGGTCCGGGAGAGATGGGTAATCCGCGTTCGTCGACGAGGCCTCAACCTGAACCCTGATGTAGCGTTGGGCCCTGCCGATGTAGCCGTCGTCGCGATCGTGGTGGCGAGGATCGTGGAGCGAGCGGGCCTCCGCGAGGATGCCGGCCTTGATTAGTGTCCAGCGGTCCCACAGTTGAGGCGCATCGAGCAGGGATATTTCCTCCGCGATGTCCACCAGGTAGTTGTTCATGTGCTCCTGGGCCAGCCCGGAGCGGAGCGTAGCAGCCACGCGAGGTTGGGAGGGGGCGGCTGGAGGGCCCACTCGGAGCAGCACCATGCGATGATCGGAGAGGTGGAAAGGAGCAATCGCATATGATGTTGAGACCTCCAGAAAGCGCGCCGGAGCGAGGATTCTGTCGAGGCGACTGCTCTCGATCAGGTCGCCATGTGCAGCGACTCTGGTGGGAAGGTGGGCGGCGTCAAACTCGGGGGCGGCATCCAGAAGCGCGGCGGACTCGCAAAGAGCTCCGAGGGCCGCCATGGAGATAGAGTCGCGGTTCCTGTCGTCCCTAATATTAAAGTCCCCGAGGACCCAGGCTTCCTCCTCTTCCTCAACGGCGGCTGCCTCGATGACTCGGAGTTGCTCGATGCGCTCGCGCTGGTCGTGCGAGAGGTGGACATTTATGACGGTCATCTCCTGGCCGTGGACATTGAGGGTGGCCAAGACGATGTGGCCCGGCCACAGGATGCGGTGTCGCGAGACGGTGATGCCCGGCGCGTAGATGCAGGCGAGGCCCGAACCCGATATTGCGTCGGGTGGGGCAGTAATAGCATCGTAGCCGAGGCAGAGGTCTTGGGCGCCGTCGAGGTGGTGGGTGTTAGTTTCTTGCACAAGCGCAATGTCCACGCGGTGTTGTCTCATGAGATGGCAAAGGCTTAGGCTCTTGTTCCTAATAGCGAGCCCGCGCGCGTTAATGGAGGCGATGGTGAAGCCTATGATGATGTCCCTTGATGGAGGAAGGGCAGGGCCTGGCGAAGGCGTTTGTAGATGGAGCCGCTGGAGTCGAGTCTCCTACGTAAGAGGGCCTCGACCAGCTCGCACAAAGCAGTCCTCTGGGCGGGTTTAAGGTTAGGGAGTTGCTTTTTGAGGAGCGGTGTGGAGACGAGGAGGCGACAAACCCTCTCCTTTTCGAGACCCTCTTGGTTGGTTTTGTCAAAGATTGTGGAGGGGGCCTGCTGCAGGTAGGCATCTAGCTCTTTCCTGATTTTGTTTCTTCCTTCCTGGGTGGAGCCCGTGCCCTCCTCCTCGATCCTTTCCACCTCCATTGGCTCGACGGGCACCGGTGGAGGCAGGGCTGGTGTGGTGGGCGGGTCGGAGGCTGAGCAGGTGGAGCTCGGCGCCTCTCCAGGCGGCAGGAGAGGACGCGCAGGATGGAGCGCTGGGGCACCCGGAGCAGCAGCAGCGGGCGTCACTGGGGCATTATTAGGTGCCTCCTCCGATGGAGCTAGGGGCGCTGGTGGAGAGGGAACGGGTGATGGTGGACCAGTTCGCTGAGGCACGGTGGGAGAAGGAGAAGAGGCCTGGATCTGGGCGGGGGAGTCCACACGCTTTGGGGCGTCGAAGTTCCGCCTGGCGAGCGATGGGCAGCTAGCTCTGCGGTGGCCCTGCCTTCCGCATTTGGAACATCTAATTCCGAAGGAGAGGTAGGCAGATAGGGTGTCTCCCTTGGACTGTATGGTCAGTCGGGCGGGCAGGGTCTCCAGCCTGACTCCCTCGTGGAGCAGGATGAACGCCTCCCGGCGGCCATCGTTGAAGGCGAACTCCCCCAGCTTGACCAGGATGGGGGCGATGGAGGTGACCCTCCCGTATTGGCTCAGGGCGTTCACGATGGTGAAGTCGTCCACGAAGCCTGGCAGGCCGGCGACGACGATCCGTTCGGCCCTTTTTCGGTAGGGGAAGACCCTAAGGGTCGTTCCCCCGATCTCTAAGTCGCTCTCCACCAGAAGGCGCGCAAGATCTTTGGTTGTCAAGCCCACGAGGAAATGGCCGTTCATTTTGCCGAAATGTGTGATTTTATCCGGCCCCCCGACCAGCCTGGACATTGCCTTTAGGTAGGTGTAGTCCGGGATCTCTGGGCACCGTTCCACGAAGATGTAGTGTTCGTGGTTGGTTGCGGCCTGCCTCGCCTTGGCGTCAGCGATGTTGGCGCGTGTCGCCTTGATCTCCCTAGGCGGCACTGTTCTCGGCCCTGTCGGCCGCCTCAGCTGCTGGGAGCTGGGCTTCTCAGCAGGCCTGCTAGGCTGCTTGGCGGCGCGCTCCGGCGTTGTTGAAGTGCGGCGCCGCTTCTTGTTCTTCACAACGGTATAACCCTCGTTGTCGTTCACGTCAACCATCTCGCTGTCGGCCCAGTTGAGCGAGGCCGGGCTGGCTGTTGTAGCGCTGGAAGAAGCAGCAGTCGGCGGCGCGGTGACGTCACGCGCGGCGGCCGGATTTACATGCCCGTCACCTGCCGGCGGATTTGCATGCTTTGTTTTTTCTTGATTTTCTTCAGAAGAATTCTTCTGAAAAGCGATTTTCGCTGATAACTCAGCACTGGTGTGAGATTTCGAGCTGAGCCTTTCAGGCTCATGAGCAGCTCGTTTAGGGCTTTCAGCCAATGTCACATTCGACACACCTTTCGGCATTTTTACACCTGCCAAAGGTGAAAAACGGCGGAGCTAAAAATTGCGTGGCCGCCCGATAGGTGTGTGTGTGTGTGTGTACAAGAAAAAAGGGGGAAGAAACAATGAAATAGATAAGAAACCTGATCCATTCAGATCAAACAGACAGTCATTAATATAAGTGAAAAATACTACAAATGCGAAATTGTACTAGGAATAAGGTGAATAAATTAAGAAAAAGGCTTCTTCTTATCGTGCAACTGAAAGTTGCTGATGGCTGATGTGAAATTGTACTGGGATAAGGTGCCTTTTTATTAAGTCATTAATATATTTACAAAAGTATTTAAATCTCTGACAATTCTCTCAGATATTTGCGAATTCATACAGATCTTAAACATTAGCAACGGCCCGTTGCTAACGCTATAGAAAAGTGGGCATTCCAACAGCAGGTGGTAGAACCTAAATGCTCGAATATCTATTAGATCATCTCTCTCTTGCGCGCGATGCAAGGAGCTGCGGACACGCATATCTACCCAGCATTGTAGAGTCTGAAATAATTCTATATGCTTTTATTTAACTCGTCCTGTCTGTCTGGATCAGATATTATAATAGAATTTACGTTCACTTCTCGATATCTAATTGAACTAAATTTTGCATAGTCATCTTCGATAAGAATTGCATGAATCAATTATATATTTTACATTAATTGCATAATTTAACACTTTTTTTTTGTTCTTGGCACGTGGAATGTTATTTCTTGCTTTCCTATGTCAAAAAAGTTTAGAAAATTGCCATTAAGCCTTCTAAATATTGTTTTAATGATTAATAATTTTTTAAATAGTTTGTGCATATGTAAATGAAACAACACATCTAGAATAAAAAATATATATGTGGTAATTTACGAATTATAAACACCTGCGTAAATACTCACCACCTCTTCTTACACCCCTAATCTAATATGGACTTTTAATCATTGTACCCAATCCTCCTTTAATCAATTTAACTTTGTATGTATCGTTATTGAGTGTTCAATTAAATAAAGAAGTACATCTAGAGGGAACGTAGAAACCAAAAGGGGGCTTATCCCGCAGCCATGAGGTCAACCGTTGCGTCAACGCGGCGCCAATAAAATGACGTAACAGGACTTACCCGCAGCCAAATAAGGTCAAGCGTCCCGCCTACGCCATGGCGCCAGACGTCCGATGACGTAACACTTGAGCATATAAAAAGGGCTTGCCCCGCAGCCAAGGCAGTCAGTTCATTAGATGCCAGATAGCAGGCAGCAGTAGCAGACAGCTCGTTAGTAAGTGGATGGCCCGCCGGCCGCTACTTGGTCTCTCCGTTCCCTCTCTCTGATGCCTCGGCTTCCCCTGTGATTAGTCTCTGTGTGCCTTACCACTCACCACCATCACGACTGCGCAATCATAATCTTTCCCCACGACTCAATACAACAGACCAGACTACCGAAATACCACAGCAAAAGAAAGAAAGTCGACAGGATTCGACATAAAGTCGATAGGATTCGACATATATAATGTTTATTTTTAACTTCAAAGCTAAGATAATTTATCAGGACATTTATTTTTAATTATCAATGATAAGATTATGACATTGAACAGAGTACTTTTTTGCTCTTGTCTTGATAAATTGCCTACAGAGATAACAAAATGAGTCTACTGGATGTGTGCTGATTCATGGAGCCTTTATATTAACCAAAACAAAGTATAAATTTATCACACCATGTAATTATATAACAATCATAAACATATGATAGATATGGTTTTTTGTTTTTAATATCAACACCTGACCATTTTACCTTTTTCTTTTTTTCCCACGTGATCAGAGTATTTGCTTATACTCATTTCTTGATTTCTCAGGAAGCCTCTAAGGCCAAATTTTTGGTCGTAGAGGTACAGCCTACACTAAGCTGACGAGGTCCAACAGCCCGAAAGGCGTACGTGGTTGGCTTTTCTTGATATATCAGGAAAATGGGTTGGCCAAATATTATGGAACAAGCCTAAATGAACGTTTAGTTGATTTTTGTTTCACTAGATTCTAGATAGGATACGCCTTTTTTTTTAACAAGTAAATATGCAAATTCTACATTTAAATTTTATGACCACAAAAGCTAATTTTTTTACAAGATAAGTGACATTTTCTGTATTTACTCGATATAGGGATACAGTTAAAACTCCTTTAATACCCAAGGAAAGAAAAAAGGTTTTACATAATACATTCTATAACAAAAAAAAAAAAACTGCGCGCCAAGATGGAGTTGTCAGATATATATGAAAATACTTAAAAGACAAATTATTAAATTTGTTGACCCATTTATGCAAAGCAAGAGCTCCAGCGCAACTGAACTGCGCATCTAGAACGAATATTTTAGACTCAATATTCGGTGCAGCGCTCACAAGCTGATTTTCAAATTTTAGGTTTCAGTTTTTTTTTTTTTTGCAGTAAGCCTATTTCTACTATAAAAATGCCTCGCCGGAATATTCGTGCTCATTACAAACATATGTCTGAGTTTGAAAGAGGTCGCGACATTGGATTGAAAGAGGCTGGTTAGTCAAATCGACTATTCGCGTGACATCTGTGTCGAAGTGATGCGGCTATCAGACGATGTTGGGCAGAGTGAGTCAACAACGGAAGAAGATAACATCAAGACGGCAGGAGTCGACCAAGGGACACAACAGAATGGAAGGACGGAGTGATTATGTCAGAACAGCTTTCAAAGCGCCAGATTCGACGTTATCTACAATCCAGCGGGTGACCGGCACACAAGTGTCCAAAATGACCCTCAACAGACGACTGAGAGAGTGGGATTCAAGAGCTCGCCAACCGTTACGATGCCTACCCGTACACCGGTGTGTCCGACTACAGTGGTGTCGGGAGCGATCAATTTGGAACTGGGCTGACTGGAGACGTATAGTCTTTAGTGATAGGAAGGCGATTGCAAAGATTCCGAAATAACGACTATTTAGCCCGACAGTTGGAGACAATTTGACAATAAATCCAGCAGCACACCATCCGGAATCTTTATCAGTCCATGACACGCCGGGTGGCAGCCAGTGGGGGTCCAACGATATACAGCCTACTCTCGGTATAACGCCACTCGATATAACGCCACCCTCGCCTTACGCCGCTTTTTCGTTTTGTCCCAATCGAAATCAATGTATTTTTTCTCGATATAACGCCACTCCCACGCTGTTCGCCTTCCGCCGCTGATTTTTCGTATCCCAAGTAGCAAAAACCATTCGTTATAGCGCCGCTCACAACGTCCCCCCCGCTCCCCTTTTCCTGTCTGCATTTTTTCCGCCAGCGGCGCCGGACTTTGCCTGCTGTTGGCACAACAGATTGTGTGAACAGCCAGCAGACCTTTTACTGCTTGTGCCTGGGACATACACAGTCGCTTCATCCTTTGCTAACGTAAACACAATAACCTTATTGTCGTATCATGAGTTCCCAAAAGCGTAAACGTAAGTCGATCACCATTGAAAAGAAGAAGGAGATATGCCAGTTGGCAATAAATAACCCTACGATGTCGAAGAATGAGATTGGAGAGCGTTTCTTACTTCCACGAACAACTGTCCTTGATATTCTCACTCAGGCTGAGAAGTGGGAAAATTATACTGTTGGTTCTTCAAAGTGTCGGAAAATTTAGTGACTTGGAAGACGCTCTCTTCAACTGGTTTACTTAAAAGCGTGCCAATAATAATACGTATTATTACTGATGACCTCCTGAGATAAAAGGCGAAAAAACTTGGCGAGCAGTTGGACGTACCAGAAAATTTCGCGTACAGCAGTGGGTGGCTGCAGCGATTTAAAGGGAGATTCCATATTTCGCAACGGCGGCTCTGTGGGGAAGACGCATCGATTTCTCCAGCTATCATTGATGAACACCTTACAAATTTGAACAGTATGCTGGCGAACCCCGGATATGACCCAGCCAACATATACAATGCAGACGAAACAGGATTATTTTTTCAGCTCATTCCTGACCGAAAACTTGCTCACAAAGATTAAAACTGCCGTGGTGTCAAAATTATGAAGCAGCGAATTACTGTTCTACTGTGCTGCAACTCTACTGGAACAGACAAGCGCCGATTGCTGATTATTGGAAAATCGGCAAAGCCTCGAAGCTTCAGAAACTTTAGTCCACACTTCTACTGCACTTACACATCTAACAGCAAAGCATGGATGACCTCTAGCATCTTTCAAGAATCGTAGCGATTAGCAGTTCAACAAGCAGCTTGTCTCTGAAGTATCCTACTGTTGTTAGATAACGTCTCACTGCGTCTCTAATGATGGTCTCAGCAACATAAAGATACACTTCCTTCCACCAAATATGACTGCCAGTCTGCAACCACTGGATAGTGGCATCATCAAAAGTTTCAAGGCTCAACATCGCAAGCTTCAACTCCAGAAAATGGTGGAATTGGCGGATGCCCATCTACCCACAGAATTACCTCAGCCCTGATTCCATCAGCAACTGCTGGAATCACACAGGCATTCGCTTCACTTCTACTGCTGCAATTGAGCCTCTTAATTATGGAAATCTGCTCGATCGCATTCGCGACATCTTCGCTATTACACCAGAGAATTTGATGACTGAAAAGGAGTTTCAGCTGGTTGATGATTCCCAGGAGGCGGAAATGAAGCTAACAGATGACAATTTGCTAGTGTCCACTGTTACAGCGAAAGAAGAACTTGGCGAGGATGATGATGCAACGGTGACTCAGCGCCTACCATCGTTAAGGGAAGCCAGAACAGCTGCTGAGACAGTTTTGTTGTTTCTTGAGCACTCCAAGAGAGCAACATCTGACGACACCAATCTATCTGCGGTTTTTTACGCCGTATCTATGCCATAAGTGAGGGAGAGAAAACACAAGTTCTGATCACAGACTTCTTCAAGAAAATGTAATTACTTTTTTTATGAATAAATCATAAATTTCTAATGCTTTCTATTTATCATATTAATTAACTAGCGGATGTGTACCCGGCTTCGCCCGGGTTTTATCCGAGTGGAAGTTTGCCTAACGAATATTATTGATAATTGATAATAATATTCCGGAACACACACAGAATATTATGATAATAATGATAATAATATTCGTTACGGTATATATTTATATAATATATAAAATATATTTTTCGAGCAAACATATCCACTCTCCCTACTGAATATATTTTTAAAAAGATATATATAAATAAAAATATCTAGAGATAAACTACATGATCTTTGCCAAAAGGCCGAGAAATGATATTTTATATATAGAGATGACCTGGCTTCGTGCGTCTTTTGCTCGAGTGAATGTTTCGCAGGTAGAATTTTGTTCCTGACTACTGAAAATTATTATCTGGCTTCGCCCGTGGTCTGTTTTAGTGAATATTCCCCTAAAGAATTTTGTTTATGTCAATCAAGCATTATACAGCAATATTGTCATCATCATTTCTAACTAAAAAAATATTGTTGCTCAGTACCTGGTTAATTATAATTTTTCTTTGTTAAAGGGGGACAAAAAACTCTTCCAGATTTAACTCTGTCCTGTTCAAATTTCAGCGAGATTAGTTACATATTGAGGGCGTGCATAGCCGACAAACATATATATATATATGTTCCCGGTTTCGCCGGTTTTATCCTAGTAAAGGTTTGCCTAACGAACATTTGTTAAAACGATTCTAGCAAACATCCAATCCCTATATTGAATCTACACTTGTCTATACTCTCGATAATTTTAAATTTTTCCCAGGTCCCTTTAAAAATACTCGTTAAGTTGAAAAAAATCAATATTAATTGGTCCACTCGGTAATTTGAAGTTGAAGGAATAGTATCTTGCCACAAACGAACATTTGTGAATAACTTTATTCAGCGAATGTACCCGGCTTCGCCCGGTTTTTAACCGAGTAAAAGTTTGCCTAACGAACATTTGTTAAAACGATTCTAGAAAACATTCAATCCACCTATATATAGATTTATAAACGTATATAAATATTGTTATATGTGTTTGAATATATTTTTGAAACATATTTTTTTTTAAAACATTTATTAATTTTTAAATAAGATATTGTCACGTTTGTGGATTTTATAATTAATTATTTCTTTTTTTTTTCAATGAATTATGTATATTAATTTAAAAATTCATTTTTGTTATCATCATCACATACAATGTAATTTTTTATATAAACAAACGATAAAAACAACAACAATTAAATTTGCTTCTTCGTTATTATAAAACAACAGCAAATTAAATTAACAATGTAAAAATAAATTTTAACATTACAACATTTTAACATTTAACACAAAAACGTTACAATATTTTCTATAAATATATATTAATATTTGAATGCTAAGTTTTTTTACAACAAGTCTTTGGAATATCATATTACCATATTTCTAATTAAATTTATTATACTTGTGGAACACATTTTAGCCATTTTACAATTTATAAATGTAATTTCACCAGAAACCGCGAGAGGCGCTGCTTGCGAGTGAAAGTAGAAAATCCCTCTATCCATATTCAACAACAGTATAAAAGTGCAAGAAACAAATACGTCAGGGAAATAAATAAGGCTAAAAGAATGTCTTGGAGGTTTTTCTTAGAGGACATCAAATCAAAAAAACCCATATGGAAATTTATACAGGGTATACAAAAATATTAAAAACGGTTCTAACCGAAAGGGCATTTTGGAAATCTTAGAAGTAAATAAAGATGAAGAACGATTCCAGAAGACAGTAGAACTTTTGAACAACCTTTTCCCCGATGATAGAGATAATGAAGACACAACCTTCCACAAAAACATAAGGAACTATACTTTAGGATTTCATAATAAAGAAAATATAATAATAACGCCCAATGAAGTAAATGAAATCATTGATGAGCTAAACTCAAAGAAAACGCCTGGAATTGATAATATTGCTAACAATATGATAAAATATACTAAACAACTAATAGTTCCAATACTGGTGAAACTTTTTCAAAAATGCTTAGATTTAAATTATTATCCGAATGAATGGAAAAAATCTGAGGTAATAATTATTCCCAAACCAGGTAAAACAGACATGAAAATTTATAAAAGCTACAGACCCATTTGTCTCAACTCAAACATTTCCAAAATATTTGAAAAAATAATTAACAACAAACTAATAAAATTTTATGAAGACTCAAATCTGCTTAACAATCGTCAACATGGATTTAGAAGATCAAGATCTACTATCTCTGCATTAAATGAAATTGTCAAAATAGCTCTAGAACATAAAAACAAAGAATATACAGCTATAATCGCAGTTGATATAAGTGGAGCGTTCGACAATGCATGGTGGCCGATGGTGCTGAAAAGACTAGATGAGGACAACGTTCAAGCTTCAATAATAAAACTACTACAGTCTTTTCTTAATAATAGAAGAGTGAGATTTAGATACTCATCAAATGAACCCACAAAAAATTAAGCAAGGGATGTCCACAGGGTGGGCCTATATCCCCTACAATATGGAATATTATTCTAAACGATTTATTGAATAACTATTCAGAATCAAACAGTGAAATCATTGCTTATGCGGATGATTTAACTGTGATATGTTGGGGAAACAACTTGACAGAACTTCGGAATACAACAGGAAAGGTCATGGAGAGAATATTAGACTGGTGTGGGAACAATAAGTTGACTGTATCTGAAGAGAAAACGAAAATCTTATACTTGTTTAATAGCAAAATAGCTGCAAAAATTCCTAACACTATCACTGCCAATCGGGTAGAAAAACTGAAGATTATGGGAATAACTTTTAAAAATCATAGAAATAAAAACAAATTGGATTTTGTGCCCCATATTGATGAGATTATTACTAAGACAAATAGAGCTAGTGGATACCTAATTGGATTAACCGGGAAAGCATGGGGACTGGACAGTAAAAGAAGAATAGAACTTTATAAGACACTGTTTCGAAGTTCACTAACTTATGGTTCCACGATCTGGTACAACTTTATACCCAAAAAAGTCAAAGATAAATTAAACTCTCTGCAGTACAAAATTTTGAAGCACAGTACACAGGTTTACAATTCAACATCTTCAAACTGTACTCATATTGTTGCTAGAACACCAAAGCTCACGGATTCTATTGAAACAAATTTACTAAAAATGAATATTGGATACAAAAAATCAGATCCAACTAAAAGAAAAATGATATCTAATTTTATAAACCAGAAATTTGAGGAATACTATGGAGGTGCCAATGATAATTTCAAGGGATTCTTTGATACTTCAAGAATTCCTAACTATGTTCAACCCAACTTCTATAACGTTCAAATTTTTAGTGGACATGGTGACTTCAACACATATTTGTTTAGAATTGGCAAAATTGGTTCACCTGCATGCACTTGTGGAAACGAACAACAAACCCCTGAACATCTTCTGATAGACTGTCCATTAACTTCTGATCTAAGGGAAGAAAACCAACTTTACCTGACTAATACAAAACAAGCTGCTTGCAATAAAGACCAATACATCAAGTTTAATAGATTCTGCAGGATGTATATTTTGAGGCGAAAGCGTTGACTGTACATATTTCAAGCTACTACTTATAATTGCTATATGTAAAATTTGACATTGAACGTTTAATTTTAATGTTCAATTGTATTAATTGTATATAATTTAAAATATACACGCAATTATCCAAATTGTGGATATGGCGTGTCTCTCCCAACTGTTAAATAAAAATAATAAAAACATTTTAGCAATTTTACAATTTATAAATGTAATTTCACCAGAAACCGCGAGAGGCGCTGCTTGCGAGTGAAAGTAGAAAATTTGCAAATAAAATTGCAAAGAATTTTTATTTCAAATCGAATTCAAACCAGAAACTTCCCAGTAGTATAGTAAATAACTTCCTAAAGTTTCACGGTGATTGGATAATCTTACCTTTTAAAAACATTCATCGTTTGAACAAACTAACATCCAACGTGTAAACAAACCACGTGTTAATTATTAACCAATCAAATTCATTTATCGTCGCGACCAGTGCTGCGCTCAAGCGGTAAAAGGCTGGAACTATCGCTTGTTGGTTTTTTATTAAAAAAAAAAAGAACATTAACTTTTTTAGTTTTTTGAATAGCCTATATGTTAAACGAAATCTTCAGCTACCCACATGCGAAATTTCATAATGATTGATTTAGTAGATTTTGCGCTATGCGATAACAAACATCGATTTTGAATTTCATTTTTATAGATATAAGGATAAGGAAGGAAGGAAAGGAAGGATATGAATATTCCTTATGAGAATCAAACAGTATAACTTATCTGAAAATACGTAGTATCAATTAAATTATAAAAACATTTCTAAACAATTATATTTCCAAAGAGTTTAAATAAATATATATAATCTTACCTTTTGAAAAATGCAGCGTGTAAACTAACAAAATAAGTGTAAAATTATTAACCAATCAAATTCGTCGCGACCAGTGCGGCGCCAAGCGGCAAAAGGCGGGAACTAATCCATTTCAGTTAAACATTTTAAAAAAAAGTACATTAACCTTTGTAGTTTTTTGAATAGCCTATATGTTAAACGAAATCTTCAGCTACCTACATGCGAAATTCCATAATGATTGAGTCAGTAGATTTTGCGTGAAGCGATAACAAACATCGATTTCGCATTTCATTTTTATAGATATAAGGATTAATGCCGGTTTTGCATTCTAAATATTGACTTAGAGTATAAATTGTTATTAATAATTGTTATAAATAATTCATTGTATCTTTAAATTTCACATTTTAAACGTGTTCGATACAACGCCACCCTCGCCTTACGCCGCTTTTTTTCAAAATCCGGATGATGGCGTTATAACGAGAGTAGACTGTATTGACTTTCCTCAATTTGTGACGAACAAACTATTGGAATAACACAATTAATTGTTCTGAAATTTTAATCCTTTTCCCCTTATACAACTTCTTCACATACACTAAATTTTGTCCCAATCGGAAAACTCCTTCTTGGTGCGTCGATTTATATGGTTTCGAATTTTTCCTATATTACCACTACAAAATGCTACCCCGAATAACATGTATATCTAATTTTAACAGCTATTTTCCATATATTTATTTCATATGTTCCATATTAATACATTTTGAATACATCATTAATTTATAACATAAAAATATATATTTTTTAAATTATCAAAATTCTAATCAATCTAATATATTGAAACAGTGCAGCTCCTTCTGGCAGAACAGCAGCGATGTGATGAATGAGGTTACACTTTAAAGATATTCCCAAGAGGTATGCAGCCCTTCACTCCCCCCAGGAAGTAATGATTGACAGATTCCAAGGAGTGGTGGCGCGGATGGGGCAATTCAAAGAGTGTGTGTCGAGAGAGTTAGTCGTTTTTCACGGGTCGATAGCAGCTGTTGGACTCACGGGGATATTGTCTTGAACTTTTCCGGACTGATTAACGGAGCAGGACAACACAGTTGAAGTGTACCAAGCGGTTTGTTCTGTGAAAGTGGACACCGGAACGAGTAGGCGGATCAGCCAACAAGTCGCTCACGCCAGGTATAGACTGTGTGGAGCGGAATGCTTCACAAAGGTGACATCCGCGATGCCAAAGACAAGTGATTCCTTTATGAACCCAATAATTTAGATAACGCTCTTTCATCTAAAATGCTCATGTGATCGGTCTGTATACGCCATTTTTATTTTTAATATTATATCTTCTTATATATAAAAGTCAATGTCTGTTGTCTGTTTCGCGATAAACTCAAAAACTACTGAACCAATTGGTACCAAATTTTGTATGTCGCTTTTTATAAACCCGAGGAAAATTTCGGCTACATTTTAATTAGTATATTTGGCTATTTATTTTTATCATTTGAAGAACTTTTTTTACGCGGAGTAAATACGAGGCGAAGTAACAACACCAGGCCAATTAAGCGACCAATGAGCGTTCTGAAATTTTTTTCAAGTTGCTTGCGTACTTTTTTGAAATATCTTTTATACGAGGGTTACCTTTTTTACAAACGTATTGAGTATTGAGAGAGAAATTTATATTACTAAGTAAGTTACGGTAAGTGCACACAATTCAATTTTTAAAAACCTTACGAAATTAGCGTTACTGTATATAAATAATGGCTTTCGTATTTTTCATTAATTTTGTTCTGGCCTTTATTTTCCTTTTTTTTTTCTCTTTGAAAAAAAAAATCGTTTAAAATTTCGACTGCATTGACTGTGACTGCGTCATTAGCAAACACATATGTTTGCCTAATTTCCATGTGCTCTTTTATTTTTATAGAAAAATAATTACATGCCAGTATTTTGGATTAATTTTTTTATAAACCTATTTTTTCTTATTCTTACTGAGAAGATGGGCATCGCAGTCAAGATCCATCGCAGTCACTCACTCAACTCAGGTAATTTCAAGGGTTAATGCGCTGGGGCGGGTACCTCGGGGGTTGGGTGGAAAAGCTGCCATCTATTTAAACTATATTGATTTTTAAACAACTAAATGGATTGCAAAAAAAATAAATAAATCAAATACCTAAACACTAATATAATACAATTTTTGCCATCACACACACTTTTTGCCTGTGGTTTAGGTGTTACTTCTGCATTTCTATTATATAAAACTTCTACTACACTGGTGCACTTGCGGGCGGAAGAACTTCACATTCAGTGCTGAAATTACCTCTGACTTTTGCAGAGGGCCAGACTGCTGTTTGCAATATACGAAAAAATAGTGATAAAGCTTCACTCTTACGTAGCTGTAAGTTGCTGGTTTGAGATGAGTGCACCATGGCCCATAAAATTGCCTTAGAAGCCCTTGATCGGACATTACAGGATATCCGTGATGATCCAAAACCCATGGGTGGTTCAGTAGTGCTTTTGGCCGGTGATTTCCGACAGACTCTTCCAGTAGTCACTAGAGGTACACCTGCTGATGAGCTGAATGCCTGTTAAAGTCTTCTTATCTTTGGAGCCATATTGTGAAAATGCATCTCACAGTCAACATGAGAGTTCAACTCCATAATGATACCACTGCTGCACAATTTGCAGACGAACTCTTAAAGATAGGAGAAGGTCAACTAGAAACTGATTCCGAGGGAAACATCCAGTTTTCAAATACTTTTTGCCAAGTGGTGGAATCTTCAGAAAGTCTGTATGAAAAAGTTTTTCCTAATATATGTGTAAACTATTTATCTGAAGAATGGTTATGTGCCCGCACTATTTTAGCCCCCAAAAATAGCACTGTGCTAGAAATAAATAATAAAATATTAAATTTAATCCCAGGTGAAAGTAAAATCTATAGATCAATTGATACAATGGTTGATCCTGATGAATCTGTGTCGTATCCTCCTGAATTTTAAATTCACTGGAATTGTCTGGTACACCTTCACACAAAATTGTACTAAAAGTTGGTGTGCCAGTAATTTTAATACGAAACCTTGATCCACCCCGTCTCTGCAATGGCACTAGATTATGCATCACTCGAATGGACACTAATGTTCTCCAGGCTCTCGAATTTTAACTGGCTCTTTTCGAGGGGAAGAGGTCTTTATTCCTAGAATACCTATTATTCTAAATGATCTGCCTTTTAAGTTTAGACGCTTGCAATTCCCAGTTATGGTTGCCTTTGCTATGACAATTAATAAATATCAGGGTCAAACATTGCAAGTAGTTGTTGTGCATCTTGAGTCTCCCTGTTTCTCGCATGGGAAACTCTATGTAGCATGCTCCCGTGTTTCCAGCCCAAAAAATGTATTTGTCTTTTGTTCTACTTTTAGCAAGACCCGCAATATTGTTTATCAGAGGGCTTTGATCTAGATTTTGACAATTTTGAAAGAGATTTATTCGAATAATGATTTTGGGAAGCTTGACTTTTGTAAATACATGATTTGTCATAATTTGTTCATCATTATTGCTCTACTGTAGTTTCATCAATAAAACTTTTTTTTACTTTATTTTATTTTATTTTTTCACATTTAATTCATTTACATAACTCTATTCTTGAAAATTGTTTTTTTATTTTTTTTTTATGGTGTCAACATTTCTGGTTCAATTAAGGTTTTTGTTAGCCTGCAACACACCTTATCATAGCTCATTGCATTTATCAGGATAACTTTGCTGTTTTGAATTTTACACCATTAGTATTTTCATGACTCTATAATATTATATTTGTTTGTAGAATTTATAAACAATTTGGTTTGGGTTATGTACATTAAGAATTTGTAAAAATATAAAGGTCAAAGTTTTACAACAAAAAAAAATTGGAACACCATTTCTCTCCCATTTAAAAATTTATGTTAGCAAGACATGGAATATTGTTAAGTTAATGTAATATTAAAAAAACTGTACCAACCCATGAAGCGTTAGCTCCAGACTTTTACCGCTGGGGGCAGCACTGTTAGAGCTAATAAATGCTTTCGATTGCTGCTTACTTTTACATGATGTTTGTTTTTAGACTAAATTGATACAAATCAAGTTAGCATTTTTTTCATGCTTCAAAAGTTAAGATTATATTTTTAACGTTTCATAATACTTTTCAAATTAAAGTCCGGAAATAATATTGCTTTATTCCCATCCAGCAGGTCTACATTACACTGCAACATGCTATTATAACTCTGGCTTTTGGCATTGATATTTATGTATTGTGAAAGTACTGTTTGCTACCTTAAGCTATGGAGAGATTATAATGTGTCTACAGATCCATCATGTGGAAATCACACCATAGTAAAAATGCATTTAGCTGGTAGCAATGTATCGCATGTGTAGACATGTGGTGCGCTTACAGTACAAGCAGTTGCTACCTACCCACCATGATTATCATGGCCTGTACCACGTGTACTAGGGATAATTAAAAAAAAGGAAGCAAGACCGAATACAAATAAATACATTATGTGTGGTTTCAGTTACAACATTTTGGCCATCTTCAGACAAAGGTACTGAATACATTCAGTAATTTTGACTTTATATGGCAACAATGTACACACATAATTTGTTTATTTTTTATTTGGTCTTGCTTTTTTTTGGTATTTCCAAAATTGCCCTTGACTATTAGAAAATTAAGCAAATTTCCTTTTTATTTTATAGACCATTTTAAAAAGTACATTCTTTTGTTAAAATATCCAATTTCCTACACTTTTCTAAAATTGCAACAATCTATATATATAAAATTGAATGTCTGTCTGTGTGTGTGCGTGTGTGTGTGACAATTGACAATTAAAAAAATATTTATTGTCATCTTAGACAATATTACATCAATCAATCAAAGAGAGAGCGAAAGAGAAGAAAAGAAAAAAAAATACAAAAAGAATGAATGAAAGATTTACATAAATATTACATATATTTTACAAGGGGGATGAATATAGGAAACCTCGACGCTGGAGGGTCCTGGACCAGGCGATGAGCGGGTCCTCCACCGCTTCTCCGAGCCCAACCTGGACAAAGTAACGATAAATTCGCAACTTTGCCGACGCCAGGATGGAAAGGGCGTCGTCCTCAAGGCCGGACCCGCCGAAGATCCAAGCCTGCAGGTCAGGGGGCCGCTCTATGATGTTGAAGGTCTCTCTGATGAGAGGCCTGATGGAGCGGCAGCACCAGTAACGGTGGCCGAGGGAGCGGTCGATGGACCCGCAGGCAGGACAGGAGGGGCCGACCGAGGCAGGATGGGCCGGATGGGGCAGGGCGTGGAGGGCCAACTTGAGGGCCGCGTCAGCCTCGTGGCCCGAGTGGGCGCAGCGCCGCAGCGAGGCCCAGTCGATCCTGGATGGTGGTGGACCGATGGTTGGCGACCATCTCGAGGTAAACCTTGAGATGGGCGTGGCGGCGAGGCGCGGGCGATCCAGGGCCCGTCGGGCCGAGCGGGTCGTGAGGCCGTTGAGGAACGGCGTAGCCGTCCCTCGCAGCACCACGGCCGCAGCTAAAGAGCTAGATGAGGGTGCAGACTCCGCCCCGAAGCCCACGGCGTTCTCGGAGGTCAGCCTCCGACAGAAGGCGCCCAGGGCCGAGCGCGTAGGTCGGGCGGTGAGGTGGCCCTCCGCGAGAAGGTCCCGGACTCGGGCTCCGCGCCAGCGGGCAGGGGCCAGGAGGTCGGGAGGGCGAAGGAACCGGCAGCCACCGATGATTGGGATGTCCAGCAGCAGGGATGCGGGGACCGCCCGGTGAATGAGGCTCAGGATCTTGGAGGCCTCCTCCCACAGCTTCAGCAACCGGAGACGGCGGGGCTGGAGACGCGTGCCGTCTGGTGGAGGGCGGATCCAGGCCTCGCTGCCGCTGGCGACCAGCCAGTCGAAGCCGTTCCTGCCTCCGCGGAGCGCGACCTGCACACCCTTGAGGCAGGCGAGCTGGAGTTGGGTTGCCAGGTCGAGGAGGCCGAGGCCTCCGATGGCTACGGGCCTCGCCATGACGGCGGCGGGAAGCCACGCTGTGTGCTCGGGCCCCCAGACGAACCTCGCTAGTCTGGCCTGCAGCTTGGCGATGGTCGGGGGTGATGGCAGGTACCCGTGCAGGTGATGCTGGATGGTGGAGCCCACCAGCGAGTTCGCCGCTCTAGCTCGTCCGACGAGGGATAGGCCGCGGGTGAAGGGCGTCCATCTGCGGCAGGCGGACTCCAGGAGGGCGAGAAGATGCTGCTCCTGATGGGCTACGGAGCTTCTGGGGGCGATGTCGAGCCCGAGGACCCTGATGGAGGTGGTCGACCAGGAGGCGCCGAGAGGGGAGTCGCCGCGGTTGCGCCAGGCTCCGCACCAAAGGCCCGCGCTCTTCCCGAGGTTGACGGCGATACCGGAGGCCCGCTTGAAGTCTTTGAGGACGGTCGCCACCCGTTCGAATTCTTCGTCGCGATAGAAAAGGAGGACGATGTCGTCGGCGTAGGCGATGACGTTGCCCACGCCGAGGGTCAACTCCAGGCGACGAAGCAGAGGCCCCGTAGCGATGCTAAAGAGGGCGGCACTCACGGCGCAGCCCTGTCTTAGGCCGTTGAGGAGGGGGAAGGCGGTGGTGTGAAAGCCTCCAGCCCGGATCGTTGCGTCCGCCCCGGCGTACAAGATGTTAATCCAGCCCATGAAGGCCGGCGGGAGGTGGAGGGACGTTATCAGGGACTCCAGGAAGCCGCGGTCCAGGGAATCGAAGGCGGACTCCAAGTCGACGACGCCCATGGCGGTTGCCTCCTCAACAGCATCCGTCACCTTGGCGATGTTCCAGGACGGGGACCTCCCGGGGACGGCGTAAGTCTGGCATTCCGGCACAAGGGTCCGCCGGTGAAGGATGGTCCTCCTCACTCAGCTCGCAGGTGGTGATGGGCGCGCTGCTGGCGATGAAGGCAGCTCCCGCAGCTGGATCGGTGGTGGGACGGGCGAAGCGGGGCCGGAAGGTCGCGAACGCCCTCCGCCGAAGCTCGGGGCCCTCGATGACGTTATCATCGTCGTCCCTGATGACGCTGACCGGGCGTCGGAGGCGGATGGCGCGTGCCAGGTCCGGCAGCGATGGGTAGTCGGCCCGGATGGAGGAGGCCTCGAGCTGCGCCGCGATGTAACGTCTCGCCCTGTAGACGTAGCTGTCGCTGGCAGCGTGGCGTGGGTCGTGCAGGGATCTGGCCTCCGCCAGCAGCCCCGCCTTGATGGAGGTCCACCTATCCCAGAAGGTCCCGTCGTCGTCATCGTGCGCTGCGTCTTCCTCCAACTCCCGGATGTAGCCAGCCAGATGTTCGAGAGCAAGGCCCGAGCGGAGCATCGCGGCCAAGCGAGGCTGGGTGGGGGAGGAGACGGCGGTGGTGGGCGGGCCCACCTGGAGCAGCACGAGGCGGTAGTCCGAGAGGTGGTAGTGGCTGGTCGCGTAGATGGACACGCGATCCAGGACTCCAGCAGGGACGAGTATCCGGTCCAGGCGGTTCGATTCGACTTGGTCGCCGTGCATGGCGACTCTGGTGGGCAGGTGGGCGGCGTCGAACTGGGTGGCCACGTCGACCAGCGCGGCCAGGTCCAGAAGAGCGGCGAGGGCATCTGACGATGATGATGATGAGGGCCCCCGATCCCTGATATTAAAATCGCCGATGATCCAGCAGGCCCCCTCCTCCTCCTGTGCCGCTGCCGCCGACAGGAGCTCCAGTTGCCGGTTTCGCTCCCGGGGTTCATGTGCCAGATGAACGGCGATGGCCGTCATCTCCTCGCCGTGGACATCTATTGTTGTCAAGGCGATGTGGCCCGGCCACAGGATACGCTGTCGTAGCACGGCGACGCCTGGTCCGAAGACGCAGGCGAGTCCGGATCCCGAGATGGCTACGGGATGGCCAATATAACAGCGCTGTAGCCGAGGCAGATGTCTTGGCCGCTGCCCAGATGAAATGCGTTTGTCTCCTGGACAAACGCGATGTCCACGTGATGTTGTTTGAGGAGATTACAAAGGGCAAGGCTCCTCCCCCGAGTGGCGAGCCCTCGCGCGTTGATGGTGGCGACGCGGTGGTTCATTGGCGCTGTAGATCTCGCCGGACCTTCCTGGTCTTCTGGAGGGTCTTGCGGATGGTGGAGTTGGAGTCTGGGCACGAGGCCTTGAAGGTGTCGTGCAACTTGTCGAGGGTGGCGACCTGTTCTTCTGTCAGCGTGGGCGCTAGCCTCTTCATGGTGGTCTCAGAGGTGAGGAGCTGCTGTGCGTCCTTGCAGTTAAGGCCGGGCAGCTGGTGCCAGTCGATGGAAAGGGTGGGGGTATCCTCGATGTGCTTCAGCAGCTGTTTGAGTGCGGATTCTCCCCGGGCAGGCGTGGATGGAGGTGAGGTCAGCCCCTCCACCGACATCTCGTGGTCGAGCGGAGAGATGCGAGGCTCGAGGGGCCGCGGGGCAGCCAGGGAAGCAGGGTGGGCAGCAGGGGCGGGGTGGGTGACATCCATCTGTTCGGCAGGCTGGTGTGCCGAGGGGATCGCCTGAGCCTCGGTTGAAGTCTTCGCCGGTTGGACAGGGGACGCCGGTGTTGCGGGCGCCGGTGCCGGCTTCCTTGGCTGCTGAGGAGGAGGAGGAGGAGGGGGAGGCCTTGCGTCGGTGGGAGACGCTGCTTGCCTGGGGTTGCCGTTCCCTTGCCTGGCGAGCGCTGGGCAGTTGGCTCTGCGGTGGCCCTGTTTACCGCATTTGGAACATTTGTTTCCAAAGGAGAGGAAGGCCGACAGGGTGTCTCCCTTGGAATGAGTGGTTAGTCGGGTGGGCAGCGTCTCTAGCCTTACGCCATCGCGGAGCAGCATGAACGCCTCCCGGCGGCCGTCGGTGAATGTGAACTCCCCCATTTTGACCAGGATGGGGGCGATGGAGGTGACCTTCCCGAATTGGCCCAGGGTGTTCACGATGGTGCTGTCCTCCACAAAGCCGGGCAGGTTGGCCACGACTTTGCGCTCCGCCCTCTTGCGGAAAGGGAAGACCTTGAGGGTCGTTCCCTCGATTTCTAGGCCGTCCGCGACCAGACGGTTCGCATGTTTCTTGTCCGCAAGACCCACGATGAAGTGGCCGTTCATTCGATGGAATTGCGTGATGCTCCTTGGCCCCCCGAGTAGCGTGCTCATGGCCTTGAGGTAGGAGTAGTCCGGGATGTCTGGGCACAGCTCCACGAAGACGTAGTTCTCGTGGTTGGTAGTGGCCTGCCTCACCCTGGCGTCGGCGATGTTGGCGCGCGTCGCCTTGATTTCCTGGGGCGGCACTGCTCTCGGCCCTGTTGGCCGCTTCTGCTGCTGGGAGCTGCGCTGGTTTCCAGGCTTGTTGGGCTGCCTTGCAGCGTGCTCAGGTGAAGTTGAGCCGAGGCGCCTCTTCTTGCCCTTCACGACGATGAAGCCCTCGTTGTCATCCACCTCCGCCATCTCGCTGTCGGCCCAGATGAGCGAGGCCGGGCTAGCTGGAGTTGCGCTGGTCGTAGCAGCAGTCTTCGGCGCCGTGACGTCACCACGCGCGGCGGCCGGATTTACATGCTTAACGCCTACCGGCGAATTTGCATGTCCTTGATTTTCAATTGTAGAATTTTCTAAAGATGAATTCTCTACAATTCTGCTTTTCGGCGATATCTCCTCGCCCGCTTGAGTTAGGATGCTGGGCCTTTCAGGCACATGTTCAGCAGAGCCTTGGCTACATTTCGCTACCGAATTCGGCATGTTGACCGACATCTACACGCACGCCAGAGGCGAAAACGGCGGAGCTCGCGAAAGCGTGGCCGCTCGCCCGAGTGTGTGTGTGTGTGTCCTCTATGGATTCAAAAACCATGCATCCAATCGCCGTGAAATTTTGGGATATTATTAGTCGTATCCCCGGAAAGGTTTACGAAAAATAATTTCTTGAATATCTTTAATATCCTTAGAGTTATTTGCAGATTTGTAGCTTTAACTCGCAAGCAGCGCCACTTTGCGACGGAGGTAGGCTTAGGTCTGCCCCCCACCCCGCCCCCCGTCCGGCCGGTCAGTCCAAGTTCCCACCGACCAATCAGAGGGATCAAGAGCCCCCACCCCCGTCCGGCCGCCGGCCAATCAGAGGGATCAAGAGGTCCTGGCGCGCGGGGGGCGGGTGACCTCCGGGAACTACGTCCATCTTCCATAAACGACCATGATTTTATTCAACTTATCGAGTATTTTTCAAGGGACCGGGAAAATATGTAGATAAAAACGATAATTTTGTAATGTAGAAAATTAGGAAAGACAAAATTCAGGATGACACGGCACACAGGGACCGGGAAAAAATAATCACTTTATCGAGAGATTCACGACCATGATTTTATTCAACTTATCGAGTATTTTTCAAGGGACCGGGAAAATATGTTCACTAGATAAAACGATGATTTTGTAATGTAGAAAATTATGAAAGACAAAATTCAGGATGACACGGCACACAGGGACCGGGAAAAAATGTTCACTTTATCGAGAGATTCAAATTTACGAGTTTCAAATTATCAAAATATATATATATTTTTTTTTATAAGTTTATAGAGAATTGTTTTAACAAATGTTCGTTTGACAAACCTTTACTCGGGTAAAACCTCGGTCGAAGCCGGGTACGTCCGCTAGTAACTAATAAAAAATTCTTCCAAGTCCAGGTATTTCAATATTGCAGAAATACATTACATTTATAAAAGTTGCTTAACTATTTAGATATGTAAATGCCGGATTAGGTGCCCTTTAAAATGTTAAATCTGGCTGTTTCTTCTTGGTCAGCCGAGAGTGAAGTGGACAAAGTGAAATTTTCAGGTTGTGCGGACCATTTTCCTTTATTCACACTAATCATTAGATTTATTTTTTTTTTCATTTTTAAGATACCAAAGCCCAGTTTGGTTACTTGCACTCACTGGAGGGGTTGGACTTTTTCAAAAATCAGGAGCCATTGGGGCAATTTTTTTTTCAGAACAAAGTGTCTGAATCTGGATTCGATGATCCCGGGTCATGGTTTTTAAAAATTAACAGTTTAGACCACTCCTCCAAACAGCACTCTATTCATTAGATGTGTTTGTGAAATTGATCCTATATTTCAGATTTTTTTACAAGCATTTTCGATATTGCTGTTTGCAGTTTATCTCCGTTTTGCTGAAAGAAAATTCATTACATTGAGTTTATCAACAGTTGGGGCCTCTATTCATTCATGAGTGAGCCCCACTCGAACAATACCCGGGCGAAGCCGGGTCCAGTCGGCTAGTGCTTCTATATATATGTGACAATATAGTGGTAATAATGTGGTGAGGGGAGAAAATCGCACGACGAGTTGGAAGAGGAATCTGGAAGCCATCCGAGAGAGAGAGGTAGCGAGAGCGCTGTCCGCTGGACGACTGTCTTGTGTGGTCACCCCCCGACTACCAAAATAGTCCCCAGGTGTTGACGGGCGGGCCCCTTTTGCCGCCCCTTTGGAATGTCGTAATGTCTAAAGTGTCTCGCTTTAACTGCCCATCTCTCTCTCGTTGACTGTAGGTTCGTTTTATTAATCCTGGAAGAGCATATATTATGACATATGGCCCCCGTTGAAGAAGGCTGAACATGGTTTGAGTATACTTAAAGCTGGAGAAGCCAGGAATAGAGAAAATAATTTTACAGTTGAAATTAGTTAAGTTAATGGTGACATAGTTTTATGTAAATAAAATATTGTATAGTACACAAGTAAATATTATTTACAAGCAGTTTTACAATACCGGAGAGTTTGACATTTAAGGAAATCCTTGAAAATATCAAGGTTATAAAAGGCTATATACAACAAAATCTAATGTACTATAAGAAAAATGTTATTGAGGAGTGTGAACAAGGGGAAGAAGAGTCACATACATATGATGGAATTCTGAAGATAATTAAGACTGGGGAACTCTACACTTTAAGATATTTTTCAGGCGGACATGGCAAGGAGAAACTTGTCATGGGCTTTCTATGCTATAAGTGTAGAGTACGAGAAATGAGGTTGAGGTTGGCAATTGTGTGAGCTCAGGACTGAGGTAAATATAGAACTACATACAATGTTAGAACCTTGGCGAACAGGGCGAGGGGAAACTTGCCCTGGGCCATTCTACCTTATCTATGCAGTTACTTGTGTAGCGAGTCCGAGGGGAAAGTCCCGTGTGTAGGTGAGGAAGTCGAATGGACTTATATTTAATTTTCGAAGATAAAATAGTTCTAGATGCAAAGGTAGAATATAGGCGGACAGAGTGAGGGGAAACTTACCCTGGGCCTTTCTACCTTAATTATTTAGATACTACTGGGTTCGTAAAGTCTCGTTGTGAGGTTAGTAATTGGTAAAGATTTCAGGGGATAAGCGGTTCAAATATCTTTGATCATCTTGATTGTAAGTGTAGTCATGTTGCTTTCTTGAGTTAATAGCCGTTTTAGTATGGATTAGAGTGTGATTGAAGTGTTTATATGGGAAATTGAAGGTATTTTTAGGTTGGTCTCGATCATTTACGGGCGGTGAAATAAATTGTTCGTTTTCCGTATAGTGTTTTAATTTGTTGACATGAATTGTATCTGTCTCACGACTTAGAGGTCAGTTGGAGCGGTTGATCCGAACGATTTGAGGGGAAATTATCTCCAGTATTTCATAAGGTCCTGAGAAGAAAAGTGCCAGTTTACCGGTATCTGGATGGTGGTATGTTTTTGCCAAAACGAGATCGCCTACTTCAAAATCGGAAGCTCTATGTGTTTGGTCGAATCTCGCTTTGTCGCGTAAGTGTCGTTCGTGTGTCCTTTGATAGGCCAATTCCCTGGCGTCGTCGATTTTTGGGTAGTTTTGTACATGCTCGGATAGTTGTAGCGGGAAACTACCTAACAAAAGGTATG
Source organism: Cordylochernes scorpioides (assembly GCA_030710605.1). Taxonomy (NCBI): domain Eukaryota; kingdom Metazoa; phylum Arthropoda; class Arachnida; order Pseudoscorpiones; family Chernetidae; genus Cordylochernes; species Cordylochernes scorpioides. Next base: position 39,757,953 of record CP092869.1, on the reverse strand, counting down.
ACGGTGGAAACCCGGTCACAGAATGTGGGGTATGGTTATAAGCCTGAAGGACCTGAGGTAGTAGTTTGGTCCAGGCCGTCTTAGGTTGTTGGAGGCGCAACAGTTTAAGTTTGCCAGTAATCGTGGCGTTTAGTCGTTCACTTAATCCGTTGGCCTGAAGGTTGTTGCTTGTCGTGAGAAGTTGGCCAATGTTATGTCTAATCAAAAATCTACGAAATTTCGGAGAGGTGAAGGCAGGAGCTCTATCCGTCAAAAGTCGTTTAGGAGAACCAAACTGCATCACCTTTTTAATCACTTGGGTATAGGTGAGAATGCTGCTGGACCGCGATGGAAATGCCCACGCGTACCGTGTGGCATGGTCCACCACGACATGTAAGAAGGTCTGAGAATTTCCATATTTCGCGAATCCAGAAATAGTATCTAGTGACACTAGTTCGTACGGCAGGACCGCTGGGGGGAGTTGTCCCAATTCTCCGTAGATAGATCCTTTTGGTGGTTTGACTAATTGGCATACTGAACAGGTTCTTACATGTGTCCTGATGCCATTTGTCAAGCCGTCCCAATAGTATTGGGCTGCGATCAGTCTGGTCATCTGCGAAATGCCGGGGTGATTGAAAACGCGATGGGCTCGTTGTAGTAGGGTGCCATGGAGTGATGGTGGAACAATTATTTTAGTGACACCCAGTCGTGTGATGGTCATAAGGTCCTTGTTATTGAGGATATACCTTGTGTCCCTCCGTCATTCGCCCTGATGATCTTTTATTTGACCTGTGGATAGGAATCCGCGGAAAGGGTTACGGGAGAGTAGGCCCGCCTCGTACTGACGCGAGCCCTTGAGGTATTTGACCTCATAGTCGTAAGCTGAGAGTCGAAGGCTCCAACGAAAGAGGCGTCCGGTGGGGTCTTTTATGGTCTTTAGCCATTGTAAGGCGTGATGATCCAAGTAGATGACAAACCTTGTACCTAGGAGGTACACTCGGAATTTGTCAACGCACTCTACAATGGCTAAGCACTCCAGTTCAGATATAGTGTAATTACGCTCATAGGAACGCAACGCGCGACTGTAATATTGTACAGGGTAGATGTTACCGTCAGGATGTACTTGTTTGAGTACACCTGCGATGCCCTGCGTGGAAGCGTCGCAATAGACCTGGCATGGGAGCCCTTCTTGAAATAGATGTAACACAGGTTGTGTTGCGAGGTGTTGCTTCAATTTATCAAAGGCTTGTTGACAATTCGGGCTCCAAAGCCATTTGGCGTTCTTTTTTAGTAATTGATTTAAGGGGTGGCGAAGTCTAGCATATTCTGGGATGAATTTATGATATACGTTGACGGCTCCTAAAAATGATTGTAGGGTTTTAATGTTGATAGGAGTTCTAATAGCGTTGATGATTTCGGTATTTTTAATATTAGGTGTGTAAGTCCCTGCGGTGATGTGGTAGCCGAGAAAATCTATTTCATTTTGATAAAAATTACATTTTTTAAGGTTAAGTTGGAGATTTTCCTCTAAACAGAATTTAAAGAAAAGTCGGAGGTGCGTAAGGTGTTGTTCTGAGGAGTCAGAAAAAATAACGAAGTCGTCATAATAATGGGCTATGAAAGAGAGGTGGTGTTTGTGGATCAACTGGGTAATCACACGTTCGAAAATTTGGGGTGCTGATTTGAATCCAAAGGGTAAGCGTTTGAAATTATATTGCCCTTGTTGAGTCACGAAAGAGAGTAGTGGTTAACTCTCCTCCGCGATGGGGATTTGATAGTATGCATTGTTTATGTCAACGGTGCTAAATACTCTGGCTTTCGACAGGTTATCCAGTACCGTTTCTATCAATGGCAAAGGATGCAAATCCGAGGGTACTAGTTCATTCACGCGACGGAAGTCAATGCAGAGACGCATGGTGTTATCGCGTTTGAGAACGAGTGTCACAGGAGAGGAATATGGGCTAGAGGAGGGGGTGATTATGTCATGTTTTAGAAGTTGAGATATCTGGTCCTGAATTTCCTTCTGGTAGGCATAGGGAGTTCGGTATGGTCGGATTGAAATAACCTTATCGGAAATAATTTTGAGTTTTACAGGGGTTATGTTGAGTGGTAATACATTGGATTTATTGATAGGGAAAATATCTTTAAAATAATACAATAATTGCTGATAAGGGAAAGTCAGTTCTGGGCGTTGTTCGATAAATTCTTTAATCATTAATTCTCTAGAGGAGCATGGGCTGGTAGGAAGGCTATTAAGGTTGTAAGGGTGAGAGGGGTATTCAGGGGAAGGTTGATAAATATTACTAAGGGTTGTTTGTAAGCAAGGCTCACGTGGAGGTTGAAAATCGTCAACGCCTAAGTTAACCGAGTGAATTATGGGTCGTTTAGGGTTAGAAGTTATTATTCGCGGGCCGTGCTTACAAGTGGGAAGGTCACATACAAAATGGTACAAATGTTTAGGTACTGGAACACTATTTTGAAGTATCAATTGATTATGAAAATCTATTGTTAATCTTAAGAATTGCATAACATGAATAGATAGGATACCAAGTTCAAGGGGTGAATTTAAAATATAAAATGTTCCATTAAAATTATTAAATTGTATTGGTAAGGTAACTAATCCGATTGGTTTGGCATGACTAGATATAGTACGGATAATAACATCATTGTTAATAGGGGTGGAACAAATGAAACTATTAACATTTTTAATATATTCAAATTGGTTTAAACTAATTATGGAAACATTGGCTCCAGAGTCAACTAGGAATGGTATCTTTAAAGAATGAATGATAGTGTTAAAATAATTGCACTTACAGGCGTATTCTGGTTTAGGGTGCAGGTAGGTTCATTGAGTTTCGGAGTAGTTCTGCTGCCGGAGTTGGCATTACTTGGTTTCTCCCGAGCTCGTCGTTGCTGCGGTCTCGTAGACACCTGCAGGCCCAGTCGATCTTTGGGGTTGCTCGACGCTGTGGACCGCAGGTGTAAAGGTCCGAAAAGTCCGCTGGTAGGGCCCTCGCTGCTGACACTGTGCGTGCCAGTGTTGTCCGCCACAGTAACGGCAAGGATATGGTGGGGTCTTGTCCACGGTGGTGGAAGGTGCTCTACTCTGGCGCGGTGATCGCTGTTGGGCAGCTTTAGTGCTGGTGTTATCCCCTTCGTAGGTCAGCTGTTGGGCTAAGCACAACCATTCTTCTGGTCCCGAGGGTTGTGCCATCTTCAAAAGGTTGCCATAGTTACGTGGCACACCGTTGGATAGTGCTTGCACGATGGCACTCTTAGGGAGGTTGATCGCCAATCCTATTCGGACCTTGTTCTTGTAGTAGGTCTCGATCTCGGCCATCGATGGGCATTTAAGTTCATAGAACTCTTGAAGAGTGAAGCTAGGGCGTCGGGGATAGACGGCGCAGAGTGACTCCTTGACCTCTTCATAAGTCTTATTGAGTAGAGCTAAGTCTTGTGCAATTTTGCGAGGTTCGCCTCTGAGTGATGATAGAGCATTTCGAGCTTGGCGTGCTGGCTCTAAGTTGTGGAAGTTCGGCTGAGACTCAAGTTGTGAGAAGAAGTGTGCGGCAGGTTCATCTCCGTCGTAGGTGATTGCTTCTTCATACTCACGGTTTAAAAGTTGGTCGAGACAGAGGGTGAGAGTTCGAAGGGAAGCGGCTACAGTAGAGTCGGTCGTTGGTTCTTGTGGAACTTGGTTGTAGGTTTGTTCGATCATCGTGGTATTGCTTCTTGTTTTCTTCATACTCTGGTATATGAGGGATTTGTTTCCCGGTCAGGTCTTATCCTGTCGACTTTCAGTGTGACAATATAGTGGTAATAATGTGGTGAGGGGAGAAATAAATACACGACGAGTTGGAAGAGGAATCTGGAAGCCATCCGAGAGAGAGAGGTAGCGAGAGCGCTGTCCGCTGAACGACTGTCTTGTGTGGTCACCAGCCGACTACCAAAATAGTCCCCAGGTGTTGACGGGCGGGCCCCTTTTGCCGCCCCTTTGGAATGTCGTGATGTCTAAAGTGTCTCGCTTTAGCTGCCCATCTATCTCTCGTTGACTGTAGGTTTGTTTTATTAATCCTGGAAGAGCATATATTATGACATATGCGAATATATTATATTTAGGCTATCGCATTTGCAAATTTGCATAGATTTTACAGTATGAAATAGGAATCGCTATATCGCTAACCAAAACCTGCCAGATTCGGGTGAATTTTTATACAAGATGGGATAAAAGTTCCCGATATTTTTCGTTTTCATTGTGTTTTTCTTATCGGCATTCTTTTGTGATTGTATATCAATTTAAATGGTCTTATTGAATTAATGGCTTGATTTTGTTCCATAAAATGTTTTATTTATTTATTTGGGTCAGATGTCCATAGCGCTAAAAAATAATTCATGACTGCCGTTGAGTTGCAAAGGGCGCGAATAAAGACGGCAGACATTGACCGAGCGATTGATTTCAAGCAAAAGACCGACCGTCTAGGATGCTGTAATAAGTTACAAGGAGACAGGAAGGACTGCGGACTGTCCTTGGAGCGGTCGTCTAACAATTGTGATAACGCAGAGAACATCCAGAAGGTTCGCTGTTGGATTGAACGAAATCTGAGGCGTTCAATGTGCAAAATGGCGAAGGAGTTCGGGATCATCGAGTTGAGGGCCAGAAACAAATTCAAGAATAAACTTAAGCTGCGTAGCTACAATTACGGCCGCGTTCTCTTTTTGAACGAAACGATGAAGTAAAACGACTCGAGAAAGTTCTCCGAATACCCCATCTACTGATTGGTGCCCGCTTGTCGAAAGTGCTTTTACCGGATGAGAAGCTTTTTGCGGTCGAACCGGTCTACAACCGAAAACCACCGCCAGCTGCTAAAGAAGGGACAGCCGAATACCGTCGCTGCAAGGAACATCGGTCGCAGCCATTTCATGGACTCCGTCATGGTCAGGGTCGGTATTTACACCATCGGGAGACGCCACTGGTATTTATCAACCGAAACGTCAGAATCAACGCTCCTACCTATCAGCAACGCATTCTCCACAATATGTTTTAAAGACCAGATATATTCGTACTTCAGTCAGAATGGGCGCCGGTGAATTTGACCAATTCAACAATCGCCGTCTTCGAGAAGCTGTTTAAGGGTTTTGAGGGAAAGACGTTTTGCCGCCAAACTTGCTGTATATAAACTCCATGGACTATTCTGTGCGGTTCGTTTTAAATAAAAAAAATATATCGGTAACATGGTATATCTCCGCGGACCAGTTGAAAACGGATTTTATTATAATTTGTATTTACATATTGTCACTGAATTAATAAGGTCAGTATTTGTTTAGATGATAGAATTTATTTACCCTTGTGGCATTTCATACTGTTGAAATAATTTTAAAAATTTCGGTAACTTTTATTGCATTCTCTGTGCATCTTCTAGAAGAGAATCGGGGAATGCTAGAAAGCTTTTCTCCTAAATCAAATGGACATACACACAATCCAACCTTTAAAGATGTTACAATCTACAATACCAGTGTGGTTGGACTCGGAAGCACACTGATACAATTCCGGATTCCGCTTGAATCACTAACATGGAGTTGAATCTCCATCAATCATTATTGTAGAAGACCATCAATCGTCACCAATAATTGCGCATTATCACGATCAATAATCCAACAATAATGAATGACCCCAACCGAATACCATATGACAATACAGCATTAGCATTTTGCGATTAGTAAAGATTTCTTAAGTCAAGATAGGGAAACGAAATCTTGCTTTTTTTTCCATCAAAACCTCAAATGATGCGGTGGTGCGAAATCGTAGGCGCTCCTTTACCGATACTGTTTTTTTTTTTTAAAAATCAGACAAACTTATTTCAAATTATAAATTATTGTGCTTTTATTTGAGAAAACAGAGAGAGACATTAGTGCTTAAAGAGTTTTCTATATATGGATTATTGCCTTATACTTAAATTATGCCTAACTGGCCTTGTCCTTATTGTGTTTGCGGAAGAGCATTGTTCACGATGGGAATATTTATATATAATTCTACTGTCCTAAAAGGTTATGCCCATAGCTTTCTTGAAAGCCATATATAATATTTCACTTTCAATGTAGCATATACAGTGTTTGAGCTCTAAAAAGCGGGGCCTTGTGAATTAAATTGACAACACCGTTACGAGTGTTCACCGCTATTGAGCCAAACCCTCCCAATTTTTTTTTTCTTCACATTGAGCACAGTAGAAAGTTTGTTTAATTTGAAAAGAAACATCCGTGGTTTAATAGTTTCATTTATTATTATAAAATATATTGGGTCAACAATAAATGAAGAATTCCCTAACTCATTCCCAGAATAACCTCCAAGCTTAAGAACGCACTTTTGGAAGAGTGGGCGTTATTGCCTTTAGACCTCTTCCACTGTAGAATACATCGTTATGACAATTGTGTAAATAACTGTTAGAGTGAATGACAAAATGTATTGTCATACTCGTTTCACTATAGAAAAACGGTCACCTCTCCCGTCAAAATAGACCCAAAACTATGCGCCATCTGATGACCGCCTTTGCAAACTAGCAGATTCGGGTTGGTGACAAAGCCAAACGCCAGTTTTTTCAAATTCAGAATGTTTCGGGTTCAATGGCCCTGGTCAATCTACAGCAGGTTTCAATTTCATGAGATCTGCCATGTATTCATTAAATCTTCAATTTGCAAAATCTGGTGTTGTGACTTTGTATCGACTGAATCTGCTAGTTTGCAAAGCCGGTCAATAAATGGCATATATTTCTGCGTCTATTTCGACGGAAGAAGTTAACTTAATTTCTATAGATCAATATCTTCCCGGAAAAATATCCATTTATATTTTCCCTATAGATAATGGACCCCAATAATGACATAGTCCTACACACATTAGGAAATATAATGCCAAAGTTATTTTTCCAGGTTTTTATCAACCCCAGATAATATTGCCAGGTGGAAAATTAAGAAAGACAAACTTCAGGATGACAAAGCAAATTTATTTATGGCAAAAACAAACTATGAATGATAAAAAAGATAAGCAATAAGGGAAGTTTATAGAGTAGCAAAATATAAACATAAAAAATGATACTCTGTCAATAAAATAATAAATACTTTGCTACATAGCTCCTTCCCTATGGGAGCTGTGACCCACAACTTGCAATTATTGAATTTACTGACTTGGATCTGATGTGCTTCTGCCAAGGATTTCATCGAAGTCTTGAAACTTTGTCCCTAGTACCATTGCGTCCTTTTTCTTGCGGCGTGAAGAGCGTTTTTGACGTCGTATCGCCTATAGGGAAATCGTCATCTTGGAGGGAAATCTTGGCTTTGACACGACAGTGGAATCCTAGAGCCAGTCTCTGAAAATGTAGATCAAAGCACCGATTGCCTCAAGGTCTTCCGTCAATCTTCAGTTTGTCTTCCCTAATTTATTCAGCATCTCCACCAAAATGCCATGTGGAAAATTAGGAAAGACAAACTTCAGGATGACAAAGCAATTTATTTATGGCAAAAACAAACTATGAATGTTAAAAAAGATTATCAATAAGGGAAGTTTACAGAGCAGCAAAATATTAACATAAAAAAAATGATACTCTGTTAATAAAATAATAAATATTTTGCCATAATCTCTATATATATAAAAGTCAATTTCTGTCTGTCTGTTTCGCGATAAACTCAAAAACTACTGAACCAATTGGTACCAAATTTTGCATGTCGCTTTTTATAAACCTGAGGAAAATTTTCGGCTGCATTTTGATTTGTATTTTTGGCTATTTCTTTTTTCATTTGAAGAACTTTTTTTTTACGCGGACTAATCCGGAATGGAATGAATACCTAAATATGGCCATTTTTTTAAAACATCGGTGGTTCAGTGGTAGAATGCTCGCCTGCCACGCGGGCGGACCGGGTTCGATTCCCGGCCGATGCATTTTTTAAAACAATTTTTAAAATTCATTTATATTATATACTAGCCGAATGACCCGGGCGACGCCCGGGTTTTACCCGATTAAATGTTTTTATTCAAATACTATTGTTGTGTGTTTTTAAAATATAAAAATAAATATGTAAATTTTCACAACGATATTTGAAAATTATATTATTTTGATTTTCAAATACTATTCGTTACAATTATAAATTGGCGCCGTGGATGTCACTCTTGTGAAACGTCCCGCTCCAAACTTTGTGTCTGAGAAGCGATATTTTTTATAGAAAGATGATCTGGCTTTTGTTTTCTGCTCGAATGAATGTTTTCCTGTTAGAATTTTGTTCCTGCGTACAAAATAATGAACTGGTTTCCCCCGTGGTCTCTGCTTTTTGGAATTTTTCCCGATATAATTTTGTATCTGATAATCAAACATGATACAGCAATATCGTCATCATTTTCGGACTAAAAATATATAGTTTTAATAATTGATTTATTTATTTTCAAAAATAGCCTATCGTCTTCGCCGTATTTTTTACCTATGTATGGAAATTTTGGTTTGAATTAGTGAACTACTGCGAATTTGTATACCGGACATACAAACAAACATACAAACATTCATTTATATATATATATATATAGATATCTATATATAAAAATGAATGTTTGTATGTTTGTATGTTGATTTGTCTGTATGTTGGTTTGTATGACTCCTATACAAATTCGCAGTAGATCACTAATTCAAACCAAAATTTCCATACATAGGTAAAAAATAACAAGGATGACGATAGGCTATTTTAAAATATATATAAATCATTTATTAAAACTATATATTCAAATTATTCAACTTAGCTCACGAGCAGCGCCCTCTAGAGCACTCAGGCGGGCGATGGCGGCGCGCGACGATTGGCTGCCGGCGCAGCACGTGACTTCCCTGCCCCCTGCCCCCGCCGAGTAAATGAGATCTCCCGGCTGACGGCCGGTTGAGCGGCCGGCCGGCCTCACGAGCAGCGCCCTCTAGAACGCGTGACGCTTTTGACGGCGCGGGGCGCTCCCAGTTGGACAGTTGAGCGGGGGCAGAGTGACCTCGCGGGAGCCCTCCGGGAACTACGTCCATCTTCCATATGTAATATACATTTAATCGTGTAAACCCGGGCGTTGCCCGGGTCATTCGTCTACAAATTCTCAGTAGTTCACTAATTCTACCCAAAATTTCCATACATAGGTAAAAAAATACTGGGAAGACGATAGGCTATTTCAAAAATTTTGCTGTATCATGTCTGATTATCAGATACAAAATTATTTCGGGTAAAATTCTAAAAAACAGAGACCACGGGTGAAACAGGGTACATTTAATAGGGTAAAACCCGGGCGTTGCCCAGGTCATTCGGCTAGTATATAATATAAATATATATTATTATATCAATTATATTAATTAAATCAAATACCTAAACACTAATAAAATAAAAATTTTGCCATCACACACACTTTTTTCCTGTAGTTTATGTGTTACTTCTGTATTGCTATTCTATGGCACTTCTAATATTTGAATTTGATTTATTTATGAAATAATAATCGCAAAATAAGGTATTTACACTAATGTGACCCAATGTGTTTTCTCAGTGAGTCCCTCGATGGGTAAGAAAGATGCTCTGGGAAGGTGGTTAATTTCAAAGAGGATAATAGATTGGGACTAAGACGCCTGAAACCATCAAGCCGTCACACCAAAATTGACTCTTAAACGGTCGCACTGAGGGTAACACACCATTAATTTAAATACTATCTCCATTTTTTATAACTAAGCCATTTTTTTTTTCACACAAAGATCAAATATTATAATATGAAAATATCAGATTTTCAAAAACTTGACATAAACTTTTAAAATATTAATTTACTTTCAAATATAATATATTCATAAATATTTAAAAAGGCAAAATAAAACATTATATGAATTATAATGAAGATATTGGGTAACACAACCCGAGTTCCTGGAGCGCAAAAACCCAATAATCCGAATATAACATTTTCAGATATAATTACAAGGTGTTGAGGACACAAAGTGTATTGAATAATCCAAAATTCATGTTTATAAAAACAAAAATATATTTTAAAAATAAAAAAAATATCCCTAAATATAGTCACGACCGTCTTTCCTCATCGGCCTCTGTCACGGATGCGCGCGCACAGGGAGGTCACTTGCTCGCCGGCAGCCAATAAAAATTAAAAAAAAAAACTCCCTCGAGCCGGATTTGAACCAGCGACCTGAGGATCACCGTTGTAACATCTACAGTCCTCCGCTCTGCCAACTGAGCTATCGAGGGATACAAGCTGTATGAATAAAGTCAACTAATCCTATTTCTACACAAAATGTACTTATACATATATTATATTATATTATATTATATATACAGGGTGATCCAAAAGTCCCGCACAACTTTAAAAATTAATAACTCCGCGAATATTTGCGTTGGAGCAATGCGGTAAACACCATTGTGTTCAGGATGCAATGGGATTTTTTATGGCAAATAATGAAAAATTCGAAATTGATTTTAGTTACAATTTTATTCACCAGATGGCGCTCTACCAGATTCAGATATTCAGCGGCCAAATTGTTTGATAAATTGAAAAATATAATTGAACGACACGTATTTTTCCTTTTTGAATACCAGGAAAGAACCCTAATAATATCAAATAACAAATTAATAAAACACCACTTCGCCAAAAGTATGAAGAATTGGTTAACGATTTTCAAATACAATCAGAGATATGTAAAATAGGCAAATGCAAATTAAAACATGTAGCAAAAATATTTATATTTTATATGGGGTTTTGTGAAATAGATTGAATGTTTGAAAAATACTGCTGATATCAATACACGAATTTTTGATATGTTAATATAGTACCAAAAATTATGATGGCACTACTAATAGGATTTCTTGCTATAAGAAATGTGTAGTTTCTTGACTATTTAACTGGATATTTGTCATGATCCAACAAATGAAATATAGAGGGGAGTGACAAAATATATTTGTCGTACTTTATTCCAAATATCCTATGGGCTTGTCAAATGTTATCATTGTTTATTATACTGTACACAATTTAAAAAAATGTTTCCCCTCGAATAAAAATAATTTTTAAATCGACCTTTTGCGTTGAAAAACGTGGTAGTAAAATCATTTTGTATTATTTTTTCACAAAATTTCTAAAGTTATTGGTATACAGAAAATATTCCTTATGCTATTTCTTCTAATGAGCGAAAAGCGAAAACTAAACATAAGGGGAAAAATTGTGTGTACCAGTGTTATTCGAGAAGTTATAACACTCTGGTTTGCACGACATAATATGTGAGCAAATGACAAACAAAAAATTACTGTTCACAAATAAAAAAAGATAGTCAAGATGTGAGGACAGTATTTATTATCCCCATATCCCAACACAAAGAGCTGCAAAATATTGGTAGATAATATAATACATGCCGGCTTATATAACACATGAGGTAACTGCCTTCTCTCTTGTATTAGGTCACAATCCTTGCTCAATGTGGCACCCTTCATTCTCAATCACCGCCTGCAGACGATAAATGACAGAATGGACAGCATTAAATAACATATCTGTAGAAATTGATAAAACGTGCCATCTGATAGAAGCCTTCAACATGGCCAATGTGGTAGGCCAGCATCGATAAACACACGATTTAATGTACCCCCATAAACAAAAATCGCAAGGCGTCAAGTCTGGTGATCTTGGAGGCCACTGGTATATAAAGTGGCGACCTATCACACGATTTTCACAGAACGTATCCTTCAGCAATTGTTTGGCACCTCGGGAGATATGAGGAGGTCCTCCATCTTTCATGAATGTTATTTCGCTTAGTGCTTTTGCCCTGCAATATGGGAATACCCTTTTCTCTCAAAAGTTGGACATAACGTTCATCAGTTACAAAAACGGTTTTAAAAGTTCTTCCATTGATTTTTCAAAGAAAAATGGCCCAATAATAAAAGAAGTGAACCCACACAAAACTGTAACTCTAGGCTGGTAAAGTGGCATTTCTGTAAAAATCCTAGGGTTGTCTGTTGCCCAAATGCGGCTGTTTTGAATGTTAAATTCTCCGTTTAGAGAAAAGTGAGCATCATCTGTCCACAGAACATTCGACAGCCAGTTTTCACCAATATCAATTCGCCGGAAAACCCATGAAGCGAATTCTTGACGCATCTCAAAATCGCCAACTTTCAGCTCGTGAAATCTTTGGATTTTGTATGGGTACACACAACAGAGACATTAAGTGAAGCGTCTTCGGATATCACAATCATACTCGGCGAATTTAACGCCAAAAGTTCAATTTGGGGATCACCTGTCCTGGATAACAAAAGTCAGCAGGTTGAGGACATGCTAACAGACCTCGACCTTACACCGTTAAATAACGGAGAGAACACCTATCTAATTCCACAGGCACAGAATCCGTAATAGACAACACAACGATAAATTACAACATCGCACCCACAACACAATTGAGAACGTCCATTAGAATAAAAGAACATGGTACTTTAGGAAGGCCGACTTGGAAAAAATTCACAGAAAAGCTTGAAGAACTGTGCAACGAAAAATTGAATTACAGAGCGCTTGACAAAAACTTGGAAAAATTCTCTTCGAACATTTCAAAATCTGCAAAAGCATCGACACCTAGAGGTAGACGTAAAGACCTGTGGATACCTTACTGGAAGGACCACAACATCGAGGCAGTGATTTCAGAGAGAGACAATATCAATGAACTTCTTAAAAAAATAAAACAGAAGAAAACAGAACTCATTGAAATTAGTCACAAAATAGAACAAGAAATTTGGATATGCAAACAAGAAAAATGGCAGAATTCTGCGAAAAAATGGATCCAAGAAAGGACAGCCAACACTGGAATATGATTAGAGTGTTAGAGAACAATCAACACCAACACCAATCCTCCAATACTCTAACCGATATGAATAGAACAGCGCGAACGAGAACAAACAGATGGCTGACATAATTGCTGAATATCTTTCAAGCACTTCCATACTCAACTATACGAATGAAGACAGGACTCTAAAAAATATATAAACCAGTTAGTTAAGCAAGCAAGAAACTTCCATCAACAAGATATTTTCTCGAGAGACTTCACACTGAATGAGCTAAACTTATCAATAAAAAAATCCAAGAGGTCACCAAGAGATAATCTAATCTTTGGTTAAATGATCAAACACTTTGAAGACAAAGCTAATAATCAACTCCTACGAATATACTGAACATTTCATGGCAAACTGGTAAACTACCAAAGAATTGGAAGATATCAATTATAGTGCCAATACTGAAGCCAAACAAAGATGCCAAGGAATACAAGAACTATCGGCCAATTGCTCTCACCAGCAAACTTTGTAAAATACCAGAACGAATTATCCACTCTAGGCTCATAGTCTGGCTCACTAACAATAATAAAATAAACCTCTACCAAACTGCCTATAGATCCCAGCACTGTACGACTGATCAACTGTTTTACTTCTGTCAATCAATAATAGATTATTTCCAGGAAAAACCGCCAAAGAAGACCACGGCTATATTCCTTGATATGACCTCAGCTTTTGATCGAGTGTGGAGGGAGAAATTACGTGAAAAGCTGCACAACATCGGAGTAAGAGAAAAACCTTAATCTGGATTGCAGACTTCTTAAGGGGAAGAAGGTTAAAGGTTCGGGTCAATGGAGAATTTTCCAAGGAAGGAAGAACATGGGCTGGTGTAACTCAGGGATCTGTGCTCAGTCCTCTACTCTATCTGCTATATATTAACGACATCTATCCTTACCTCACTGAAGACACAAAGGTTGTCTGTTATGCAGATGATATAGCCATATGGCACACAAGTAGCAGCATAGAAAAATCGTAAAAATACTGAACACATCAATGAGAGGACTGGAGAAGTGGGCAATGGAACTCCAAATGACCATAAACCCAATAAAACCAAACCTATGCGTCTTCTCCACTCACAGGGAAAAAGGCATAAATATAACAAAAAAAAATAAGCATAAACAAACAAATGATTGATAAAATTAGAAATCCATAATACCTAGGTGTGATACTGCAGTCCTGTATCTTTCAAGTTGGTCTCGAGGACCACGCCATCACCATCTCCTAAGCGGCAAAGTACGCGATCTACATATTCATCGTAGATCGCAAAATGCGTGGTGTCGCTGGAGACCCACTGGCGATTCTCCACAAACTTTGCAGCGCTGGAAGAGGCGCCATATTCATTGTACATAGTGTATATAATGCATATTATCTTTTTTAATAGTGCAGACTGTGCATGTATTGACAAGATGTCAACAAAATTATTTTAATTATTATTGATGAGGAATTGGAATTTTCAGAACACATAATCAGCACCTCAAATAGAACTATCAGAAAACTAAACATTCTGAGAAGGCTATGTGGAACAAATTGGGGAGCAAAACCCAGAATTCTCAGAACAACATATACCACCTTAATAAGGCCGATAATGGAATATGCAACACCGGTCTGGGCTCCCTCAAGCTCATCACTAAAAGTAAGACTAGACAGTGTTCAAGCAAAAGCGGCCAAAATAATCACTGGTGCTGTTTCATCCACCAACAATGAGAAAATTCAGAGAGAATGTGTTCTAGACCTACTCGCTCGAAAGCAGAAGACAAAATAAAAACAACTTGGATCGGCACTTCGGAAACGAGGAACCAAAGGACGAGATCTCTCTGACCACTTGTGGTTTGGTAGATCCGCCCTTTTCTGAGAATGAGGTGAAACTGACGGCTTTCAAGTTCGGGAAAAGGAAATCTCCTGGTCCCGAAGGGATCGATAACACGGTCGTGAAAGCCCTGGTAAGGATGCACCCATCGCTTCTTTCCAGGTTATTCAATAAGTGCCCGGACACTGGTACTTTTCCTGAGGCATGGAAGGTTGCCCGAGTAGTGCTTCTCGAAAAGTCTGGTAGAAAGGGTAATTCTCTCAATGATTATCGTATGCTTTCTTTACTAGCGTGTCTAGGTAAGGTCCTGGATAGCCTACTAGCTCAGCGACTGAAGCACTGGCTAGAAAGTAATGAGCTCCTTTCCTCTTTCCAACATGGTTTTAGGGAAGGGAAGTCCACACCACAGCTCTGAACGAGGTGTTAGAGGGGGTTGAGATGGGCTTAAATAAGGGTGCTTGGGTTCTTTTCGTGGCCCTGGACATTGATGGCGCGTTCAACTCCATGAATTGGAACAAGCTGATGAGAAATTTGATGGACATGGGTTGTCCTGATAATTTGTGCAGCTTGGTTCGTGACTTCCTGAGGGATAGACGGATTAGCCTCAGTTTTGGTGGGCGGAAGTTGGAAAGAAACTGTGCTAGGGGTTGCCCCCAGGGCTCTTGCTGCGGACCTATTCTGTGGAATATCCTTGTAAACACCGTTTTCCAGGAGGAGCTCCCTGATGGAGCCAAGGCTGGTTCTCTATGCTGATGACCAGTTCCTCATTGTTGAGGCTGCTTCGAGAGCGAAGGCTGAGAAGTGTGTTGAAACTTCTCTCCAAATTCTCTCGAACTGGGCCCATGACTCTGGCCTTAAGTTCAATGTCTCCAAAACTAAAGCCCTCAGCTTTAAGCCTAGGGACATAAAAACTAAAAGGAAAGGGATCAAATGGGAACACAAGCCGGCTATCGGGATCGAAGGACGGAGGGTAGCGTTGGTCAATAGGATGACCATCCTGGGGGTGGTCATTGATGACAAGATGGGTTGGCAATACCAGGCGGAGGAGATGGTGGCGAGAGGCAGGGAGGCGTTGTGCAGGCCTGTCCTGGTTGGCTCTCAACAGGGGGGGGGGGGAGAAGGAGGGTATTATTTTTAGGAACCTCTGCCTCTCCTGTGACGAGCCAATCCTGCTATATGCTTCCAGGGCTTGGTGTCGCCGAAACAGGGATCAGAAGGTGGCGACTACTCTAGAGAGAGTGCAGAGGACAGCGGCACTCAGAATCACAGGGGGATAACGCACTACCAGCAGTGAGGCCTTATTGGTCCTCGCTGGTCTTATTCCCCTGGGGTTGAAACTAGAGGAGGAGACCATCAGACAGAAGATCTAAGAGAACAGGGAAGATGCCCTGGGACTTGAAGCGGGTGCCCTGGAATGGAAGAGGGACCCAAGAAAGCCTCCGCAGTGGTTGCCAATGTGGAATTGGAGTCCTGGAGAGCCGACAGGGAATGGCACGGAGGTTTTCACTGATGGGAGTAGGTCTGGAACCAATACTGGAGCTGGGGTAGTGATTTTCACTAATGGAGAGCTGATCTTCCAAGAAAGTTTAACACTCAGAGTGGACGAATTGGTCTTTTCAGCTGAGCTGGTTGCGATCAGGGTGGCCCGCAGAGTGTGCTCCGAGAAGAACTTCAGCCCGGACCGCCTCTATTCAGATTGTATGTCGGCCCTCGTCGCCATCAATCTGGAGAAAGGGCAACTCGCGCATCAAATAATCCAGGAGCTGGAGATGATGACGCGGGCTCCGAAGCTCCCTTGGTTTAGGAGACACAGCCTCATCGAGGGTAATGAGTTCGCAGACAGGATCTCTAAGGCAGGATGCTTAAAACGTAGATCACTGAGGACCACAGTGACCAAGAATGAAGTTTATAGGAGGATCAGGGGGCACGTCCAGGGCTTATGTTTGGACAGATGGAGAAACATTGTGAAGGGGAGAGAGTTATTCAATGGGGTAACAACACCCAAGTACCTCTGTAAGGTAATGTCCCACAAACTCATTAGGGTAGTTCGGGACATGGGCTCTTCCCCAAGTCTCCACAGATTTGAAATTAAGAGCAATACTGATTGCGTCTGTGGAGAAAGGGATGTGAATGCACGCCACTACGTCTTGGATTGTCCAAGGGTAGTGGGTGTGCAGGAAGAGAGAAGGAGGGCGAGGGGCGCGATCGAGAGTGAGCTGCTGTGAAATCACAGCAAGCTTCTTGAGAAAGACCGCGACGTGGCAGCTAAGCTTTTCCTCAGCTGTGAGTGAACAGAGTCGACCGGGGTCTGCCTCCCCGCGGTCCCTGCTGGACACAGTAGATAGTTTCCTATTTTGCTGTGATTAAAGGCCACCGGTATAGAAATCCTTCCAGACACGTTGTCTGGGAGGTGGTGTTTCAAGGTACAATGTCCAATCACTAGCTTGGATACCGTTACTTGGCTTATGAGTTGAACAGAATAGCAGCGAAGGAATGCTTCGCATGCCGGCTTGTGGACCGAAAGGTCTGGGTGGCCATCTGCTTCTAGGGTATACCAACTGTGCTTAGGTGGGATCCTCCAGTTCTTGTTTATTTTGGCTACTGTTTCTATTTCTTTAAAAGTAAGTTTACTTTTCTGTAGCAAGGGTTCTTTTGTGCCTTTTTTCGCTAGCGCATCAGCAGCTTCATTGCCTTCAATGCTAACATGTAAGAGTATCCATTGAAGGTGAATTTTTGAGGTATTGAGAGTTTTTGGAGATAACCAATTATGTTCCTGCTTACTTTGTCTCTAAGTTCCCCTGTGTGACTCAAGTGTTGTATGGCACTTCTACTATCAGTAAGAATCCATATATCGTGATGTTTAATGTTTCTGATGGATTTTAAGACTTCATAGATGGCTATAAGTTCTGATCTGAAGACTGAGCAAAATTATGGGTTTTTCTGTTTATTTTCTCAATGTCATTTGTGGTTTTAATGAGAGAGCCACTGCCAGTGTGTCCCAACTCATCTCTGCTACCATCGGTATAGATAGTTATTGCATTTTTAGGAATTTTATATTAATTATTTCTAATGATAATTGTTTTAAGTATTCTGGATTTTGGTATTGTCTGTTGGTGGTTTCATTTAAAGTGGCATTAAAAATAACATTTTGTTAGTGGTTCGCATGGAGATATTTTTTTCAGCTAAATAATATTTATCCACTTTATATTTTAAAAATCCATTTCTTTTGGCCAGGTGGAGAGGGCCTTCTTTTTTGAGTCTTAGATTGGATTCCCAATTAAGTATGTAATTGAAAGTTCTGTGTTTGTTTTCATAACTCTTGATTTTGTTTATATTGTAGAGTAGAATAAATTAAATAGAATTCGATGTTGAGATTAAATATAGTTTATTTAAAGTAAGGTTACAAAGAAGAGAATTAACGGGAGCTAGCGCAGTATGTTTACAAAAGTTTTGATTATCGCAGGCTGGCGGCGCGCGAGCCGTTCGTTCTGAGCGCGCGCTACCTGTTCCCGGGCCTCCCCCGGCGCATCCTTTCCAAATGGCGATGCATTCATATTTCACAATATATTTTGGCAGATTGTAGCTTATTCTATTCTTTAAGGGCATAATGTCTGCCTCGTAAAGTACACTATCATTAGGGCAGGGTTTTCGAAGACCTGTAATAATTCTAGCTGCACTTAGTTGTATCCTTTCCAGTGATTTTAGATTTGTTTCAGATGCTGTACCATAGATTTGATATCCATATTCCAGGATAGGTCTCATTAGAGATGTGTAAGTTAATTTTATTGTTGTTGCTTCAGCTCCCCACTCTTCCTGAAATATATTTCAAGATTTTTAGTCGGTCTCTTCCTTTTCTAACAACTCCTTCAATATGCTTACTGGAGTTGATTTCTGGATCCAGGGTGTAGCCGAGATATTTAGGATGTTTATTATATTGCAATTGTTGTTCTTTCAGAATGATATTTGGTCTTATTTTGTATACTTTCTTATCGGTAGTAAAAAGACAGGTTTCAGATATTTGGGGGTTAAATTCTAATTTATGTTTATTAGCAAATTTTTCTAGGTGGTGAAGAGTCTTGTTAAATCTCTTTCAGCTTTTTTCCAGTTAGTGCTGCTGCTCCATAGAATGATGTCATCAGCGAAAAGTCCAATATTGGTTTTATGTGAAATTTATTTTTCTATGCCTGCAATAAATAGGGTGAAGAGAGTTGGGCTAAGGACTGATCCTTGTGGTAATCCTTGGTACAATTTGAAGGTTTTAGATAGAGTGCCATTATATTTGATCCTGATTTATATATTTTCAAGATAATCATTTATCCAAGTGATAGCTTTTCCATCAATTTTGAAATGTTTGTATAATTTTGTAATTAACTTGTTTTTCCATACCTTATCAAAAGCTTGTGTAAGGTCTAAAAATCAGCTATGGTGTGGTTAGTTGGTTTTTCGTTTTGTGCATCTTTTACCTTTTGTGTGAAAAATAAGAGTTGGTCTATTGTCCCATGTCCTTTTCTAAATCCATATTGTTCTTCTGGTAAGAGATTTCTTGTGTCGGGGTGGTAGGTGAGTCGTCTGAGTATAATTTTTTCCATTAATTTGCAGCAAATATTTGTTAGGGAGATAGGTCGGTAGTTTTTTTGGGTCATCAGCAGATTTGTCAAGTTTTTTAATGGGAATTATTGTTGCATTTTTACAGTCTTGAGGCAATTTTCCAGTTTTCCAGGAGTTATTGAAAATATTAAGAAGTCTTTCTTTGCCAATTTTGCCCAAGTTTGATATCATTCGGCCATGGATTCCATCTGGCCCAGGAGTCTTGTTTAGGTCAGTGTTTTCTAATGCATAAGCTAGCTCTTTCATATTGATTTTTTTTCATGGAAAATATTATGAGTGCTGGTGACATTTTTTACAGTCATGAATAATCTTTCGGGCCTTTTTTCAACCTTGATTTTACTACTTATTTGATATGAATTACCTGAAAGATTGGCAGCAATTTTGTCATTAGTTACTGGTGTACCATCTGTATTCTTAATCATATTTGTGTTTTCAGTTTGTGGCTGGACTCTGTCAATTTGTTTTGCCCAATTCCAAAGTTTTGTATTTGGGTTTCTTGGATTCAGGTTTTCACAAGTTTGTTTCCATTTTTCCCTTTTCACATTTACGCATAATATTTTTTTATTTTTGCAATCTAAATGTTCAGTTCAGTTCAACAATTTTTTTGGTTTTGGGTGCACTTTTTTGTAGTTCATTTCTTTTAGTTTTAAGTCTGAATATTTTTTGCCTGGTGTGTATAATTTGGAATCCATTTCTTAATATTAACTCTTGGTATTGAAACTTTGGCTGCTTTAATAATGGTGTTTTCGAAAGATATCATAATAGCCTTTTTGAAGTTCCAGAATTTTTCTTAATTGGGCTAGTTTTGGTCTTGGTGCTAATTTCTATCAAATTAGGCAAATGATCACTTCCAAAACTTTTTAATATTTTCTATTTGCATTTGTGGAAAATGTCAGGATAGTAAAAACTTATATCAAGGGCTTGTGCAGTATTATAGCTTGTAGGAATGATGGGTAGGATTCCCATCATTTAAGAACATGAAGGCATTGTCGTCAAATATGTTTGATAGTATTTTGCCTCTTGGGTTTGGCGTAGAACATCCCCATAGTTGATGTTTGGCATTAAGGTCACCTACAATAATAGTGTTGTCTGTAAGAAATTGAGCCATTGTTCCATCGTCAATAAATGTATTGTTTGGAGGGTGATACATATTGTATATGTAGATGGCTTTGTTTCGATTGAGGTAGACTTTGATATCTTGGGCTTCGAGGTCTAATGTGTTTGTAATATTAACGGCTATGTCCTCATAGTACAAATTCTTGATTAAAATTGCTAGGCCACGCCCTTCAACAGCATATACAGATGGATCTTCAGACCTTACCCTGAGTAATGGAGGGGCCGGAATTAACATAATACTGCAAGATGGAACAAACATCAAAATCAAAGAAGGAGCAGGACAGATTTCGTCAAACTTCACTTGTGAACTGACAGCTATCTGGAAAGCCCTTGATGTATGCCTTAACCAACCATCCCTGCATCAAGCAGAAGGAATTTTAAAATAAAAATACTCCATATCCGCTCTAGAAGAAATTCAGAAGGGCAATACTAAAATCCCACAGAAAATACACTCGTTACTTACCCAACTGGAACCATTGGAGAATAACTGCATTCTACAATGAATCCCTGCCCATGCTGGGATCAGGGGTAATGAAATGGCATTCGAATTGGCAAAGGAAGCCAGAAAGTTGAGCCAAAGGAAAGAACAAATGTCATTATTTGACGCTGATTCTTTGTCAAAATACAAGATAATTAAACGAAAAAATAAGAAAAGATCAAAAAGCGAAATAAACTCTGAGAGAAAAATGACAAAAACTATAACAAGACTTAGAACAAAACACTATAAAGGAATGACAATACATCCAGATGGCACAAGAACCTATAGGTCATGCAACAATTGTCCTGGTGTGGAACTTACACCTACCCACATATTCTTATAGCCAGCAACGGCCGCAGCCTTGCAAAAATTAGACATAGACCCTGAGCAGCAGCTTTACACACCTAAGATAGTGGACATTGCTGCTGCTGTGATGGAGATACATGGATACATCTGAGGCTCTTTATTGGACACGACAACAACAACGGCATTCCAGAGTAAAATAAATTATCAGAGATAGATACATATTTTTCAAATGAATTAAAATAAATATAATCGATACTGAGTGAGAGTTGAATTAAAAATATTTGAAATTTATTATCTTCGGAAACAAACCGTATCTAAAATATCAATTTTCTTTTTGCTACATGTTTTAATTTGCATTTACCTATTTTACATATCTCTGATTGTATTTGAAAATCGTTAACCAATTCTTCATACTTTTGGCGAAGTGGTGTTTTATTAATTTGTTATTTGATATTATTAGGGTTATTTCCTGGTATTCAAAAAGGAAAAATACGTGTCGATCAGTTATATTTTTCAATTTATCAAACAATTTGGCCGCTGAATCTCTGATTCTGGTAGAGCGCCATCTGGCGAATAAAATTGTAACTAAAATAAATTTCGAATTTTTCATTATTTGCCATAAAAAATCCCATTGCATCCTGAACACAATGGTGTTTACCGCATTGCTCCAACGCAAATATTCGCGGAGTTATTAATTTTTAAAATAGTGCGGGATTTTTGGATCACCCTGTATATAGTCACGACCGTCTTTCCTCATCGGCCTCTGTCACGGATGCGCGCGCACAGGGACGTCACGTGCTCGCCGGCTCCCTCGAGCCGGATTTGAACCAGCGACCTAAGGATCACCGTTGTACATCTACAGTCGGGTAAAACGCGGGCGTTGCCCGGGTCATTCGGCTAGTATATATATATTTATAATCACCAAATATCTACTTATTCTATGTGTAAATTTCGTAACGCCCTCCTTCAACTAGAAAGGGAGATAGATGTCAATGGGAGTAAGATGTTGCCCCAAGTATAAGACCTGCCGCTAGCATGTCTGGTCGTAAAATAATCCAGAACTAATCTCTAGTCGGCCAAACCAGACATTGCTGGTCAACCAATCGATGATATAGGCCCTACCTTAGAACTAAGCTCTAGTCGGCTGAACCAGACATTGCTGGTCAACCAATCCATGATATAGGCCATACCTTAGAACTAAGCTCTAGTCGGCCAAATCAGACATCGCTGCTCAAACAATCGATAATATAGGCCCTACCTTAGAACTAAGCTCTGGTCGGCCAAACCAGACATTGCTGATCACCCAATCGATGATATAGACCGTACCTTAAAACTAATCTCTAGTCGGCCAAACTAGACATTGCTGAACAACCAATCGATGATATAGGCCCTACCTTAGAACTAAGCTCTAGTCGGCCAAACTAGACATTGCTGAACAACCAATCGATGATATAGGCCCTACCTTAGAACTAAGCTCTAGTCGGCCAAACCAGACACATTGCTGATCAACAAATTGATGATATAGGCTGTAGCTTAGAACTAAGCTCTAGTCGGCTAAACCAGACACAACTGATCAAAGCAATCGAAGGGCACAAATACACGTATAATGCACCTGCGAAATGTCTCAAAATGTATATACATAAAATATATAATTTTAACATTAGTAAAAGGTAATTTATTGTGCATGAAAAATAAGACATCCTTCGAATATGCGTACTATTGTTTAGTGAATAGCAACAGATAATTTAACGTTGGATCCTATTTTTCGGGAAATACTATATATATACAATGTGAGCAAATCGCTAAAATATATCTGTAGAGTCAGAAATAAAATAAATGGTTGTTTAAATTACGGATCATTGAGTTTGACGTCATTTCTACTCCCATTTTCGGGCGTTTTGATTGGCTGAAATTGGAGAAGCACGCCCACTTACCCAATTTCGCCTAACTACAGAGTATAATAAACCCAATTACTCTTGTTTTAAGTACATCTTAGTTCGAGGTTAAATGTATTTCTGCTTGATGCTCAGTTTATGATGATATGGAAATTTTTAAATTGCCATTTTTATTTTTTAAGAAACATATTCTCTTTTTCCCGAGGAATTTCGATTTATTCTTAGTTTATTTTTTCTTCATTTGAGTTTTTAGAATGAAACATATTTTAGATCCTTGCTATTTCTCTAAGGTAGAAACGCGGGGTCGTGGCTATATGGCACTGAATATATTCCTTCGATTCCCGACAATGAAGACAAGTATTGGATCTCGCATTGAGCCCTTTCTGCCTGAAATTATTGCTCGAATGGCACCCAACAACAAAGACAAAAAGTATTTTTCTTTCTTATATAAACTAGAAATGGTATCCAATTCTTGCAAAGGCCCAACCCCACCACTGAGTGTAGTAAGGAAATAGGTAAGTAAGTAAGTATGGAAACTGGACTCTGGTTCCAGGTAAAATAAAAAGTTGGCTTTATTTTACATGTGTATTAGGAATGATGAAAGAGCCCCTTTTGATCATGCAACTAAAGGCTGCTGTGGGCAAAGCGCCATCTAACAGAATAAATATCAACTTAACGTTGATTTTTTTCATTTTCAGAATTTGGTTAATACAGATCCTTAAATTAACAAGTATTCAATTTGATATGTTAACACCTGCTTTTTTATTACAAAGCTCGTTGTATAACCGTGTGGTGCACTTACAGTAAAACCATTGCAACCATTTTCCCCACCAAGAATAACATGATCTGCACCATATATATATATTTATGATAAATAAAAAAACTCTAAATAATGATATTACAGAATTTATATATTTTTATAAATATACTAGCCAATGTTCCCGGCTTCGTCCGGTTTTTACCCGAGTAAAAGTTTGCCTAACGAACATTTTTTAAAACGATTCTAGCAAACATCCAATCCCTACTGAATCTATACTTGTCTATACTCTCGATAATTTGAAATGTTATCCCGGTCCCTTGAAAAATACTCGATAAGTTGAATAAAATCAATATTAATTGGTACACTTGGTAATTTGAAGTTGAAGGAATAGTATCTTGCCACAAACGAACATTTGTAAAAAATGTATTTAGCGAATGTACCCGGCTTCGCCCGGTTTTTACCCGAGTAAAAGTTTGCCTAACTAACATTTGTTAAAACGAATCTAGAAATCATCCAATCGACCTATATATAGATTCATAAACGTATATAAATATTGTTATATGCGTTTAAATATATTTTTGAAGCACATAATTTTTTTGAAAACATTTATTAAATTCTATATAAGATATTTTCTTTAAATATATATTAATATTGAAATGGCAAGTTTTTTTACAACGTCATTGGAATATTATATTACTAAATCCTCAAATTAAATATTAAATTTATTATAATTGGAACACATTTCAGCATTTTTACAATTTATAAATGTAATTTCTCCAGATTCCGTGAGAGGCGCTGCTTGTGAGTGAAAGTAGAAAATTTGAAAATAAAATTGTAACGAATATTTATTTCAAATCAAATTCAAACCAGAAACCTTCCCAGTAGTATAGTATATATATATATATATATATATATATATATGTCATAATATATGCTCTTCCAGGAATAATAAAACAAACCTAGAGTCAGCCAGAGAGAGACAGCAGCTAAAGTCCAGTCATTTGAGACATCAGCGACGACATTCCAGGGGGCGACCACAGGGCCGTTTCTTGGAACCTCGAGACGATTAGTCAGTTGGTGATTGTATTCGACACAAACAGCCGCCCGGCGGTTGCCGGGCACGGCTTTCCCCCATCTCTCTCTCTGGATTGTCTGGGTTCATCTACCAAACTTGTGTGTGTGCTTATTTCTATTTTCCCACATTATTATTATATTGCCACATTGAAAGTCGACAGGATCTTATCACAGAAGAGTCGACAGGATAAGACCTGGCCGGGAAACAAATTCCCATATCTACCGGATGAAGAAAAAAGAAGCAAGACCACGATGATCGGACAAACCCACAACCAAGTTCCACCAGACTCTACGACCTACTCTACTGTAGCCGCTCCTCTTCGAGCTCTCACCCTCTGTCTCGACCAACTTTTGAACAGTGATCCCGAAGAAGTATTCACCTACGACGGAGATGGAGCTGCCAGACACTTCTTCCAGCACTAGATCTGCCCAAGAACGACCACCGTACCTGGGCAGGACACCTTCCACCATCATGGACAAGACTCCGCCATATCCCTGCCGCTACTGTGATGTACAACACTGGTACGCACAGTGTCACAGACAGAACTCTCCTGAAGCTCAATGAAATTACCTGCGCCCTAAACCAACATAACTCGTGAGTGTAATTGTTTTAACTCCTACCATTCATTCTTTAAATAAGTCATTCCTTGTGAATTGTCCCAATATTTCCATAATTAGCTCAATATGTGTGAATATGTAAAAATGTTTAATATTTCCATTTATCTCTCCACCCCTATTAACAGTGATCTTATTATCCATATTATATCTAGCTATGTGAAACCCATTTAATTAGTTACCTTACCAGTAGAATATAACAATCGTCATTTTAATTAAATAATTTCCATTTTAACGTAACTCTTTAAAAAAAATGGAATACTACCTATTAATGCTTTACGAATTTTACTATTAACAATAGATTTTTCATAATCAATTTATCTATAAAAATATGCCTCCTTGTATACCACTTTGTATATGACTTCTAATTGTAAGCACGGCTCACGAAAAATAATTTCTTTCCCTAACCGACCCAAAGTTCACTCTGTAATTCAGGCGTCGAAGAATTCCAACCACCACGTGAGACTTGCTTACAACCAACCCTTGGTGACTCTTATCTATCTTTCCCTTATTCTCCCACTCATTCTTACAACTTTGTCAACCTTATACCAGCTCAGGACCTTCTATAGAATTATTGATTAATCAATTATCGAACTTCTATATTGCCATTTCAAAATTCTAATCTTCGCCCTTCATTTATGATAATATATTTCGTAGTTCATATCTAGCATATCCACCGACCCACACTATCTAGCCAATGGTGTGTTCGTCACAGGATGCAGATTGACTAACTGCTATATGTTTATCAACTCCTTTTTGTTCGCACTTGAACAATCTGCATCGAGCGGCACAGTTCGCCCCTTCTTCTCGCGCCACACGGACCCTGTCTTCAAATCTATGTTTGTCCCTTGTCCAAACCAGCACGATATAGCCTACCTCCGATATTTCCCAACGGAGGTACGTTAAACATCGTCGCTGATTCTGTCCGGTCCGTCATCATTTCGCGCAGACATGGGTTTTACGTTCGACCCACCGCGAAATCATCGCCTCGCACAAGCTCCCACGACGGTTCAAACACCTCGTGTCCGAGCAGCTTGTCACTTGTAAAGGACAACGCAGTCCTCGTCCCAAATTTTGGCACTGTGCGCGCATACTTTCCTCTAATTAGTTAAAACTACTAAAGTCTCATAGTATCGAAATAATTAAGGTAGAAAGGCCCAAAGCAAGTTTCCCCTCGCCCTGTTCGCCTATATTCTACCTTTGCATCTCTAACTATTTTATATCTTCGCAAATTAAATATAAGTCCATTCGACTTCCTCACCTACACACGTGACTTTTCCCCTCGGACTCGCTACACAAGTAACTGCATAGATAAGGTAGAATGGCCCAAATCAAGTTTCCCCTCGCTCTGTTCGCCAAAATTCTAACATTGTATGTAGTTCTATATTTACCTCAGTCCTGAGCTCACGCAATTTCCAGCCTTAACCTCATTTCTCGTACTCTACATCTATAGCATAGAAAACCCATGCCAAGTCTTCCCTTGCCATGTCCGCCTGAAAACATATCTTAAAGTGTAGAGTTCCCCAGTCTTAATGGCTCAATATTTTCATCATGTGTATGTGACTCTTCTTCTCCTTGTTCACACCTCTCAATAGCATTTCCCTTATAATACATTAGAATTTATTGTATATAGCCTTTTATAACCTTGATATTTTCAAAATTTCCCTTAAATATCAAACTCTCCGGTGTTGTAAAACTGCTTGTAAATAATATTTACTTGTGTACTATACAATATTTTATTTACATGAAGCTATGTCACCATAACCTTAATTTATTTCAACACACTGTAAAATTATTTTCTCTATTCCTGGCTTCACCAGCTTTAAGTATACTCAAACCATGTTCAGCCTTCTTCAACGGGGGCCATATGTCATAATATATGCTCTTCCAGGAATAATAAAACAAACCTAAAGTCAGCCAGAGAGAGACAGCAGCTAAAGTCCAGTCATTTGAGACACCAGCGACGACATTCCAGGGGGCGACCACAGGGCCGTTTCTTGGAACCTCGAGACGATTAGGTAGTTGGTGATTGTATTCGACACAAACAGCTGCCCGGGGGTTGCCGGGCACGGCTTTCCCACATCTCTCTCTCTGGATTGTCTGGGTTCATCTACCAAACTTGTGTGTGTGCTTATTTCTCTTTCCCACATTATTATTATATTGCCACATTGAAAGTCGACAGGATCTTATCATATTGTTATATATATATATAACTTTCTAAAGTTTCACGGCGATTGGATAATCTTACCTTTTAAAAACATTTATCGTGTAAACAAACTACGTGTAAAATTATTAACCAATCAAATTCATTTATCGTCGCGACCAGTAAGAGGCTTGAACTAACGCTTTTTGATTTAACATTTTTAAAAAAGAACATTAACATTTTCAGTTTTTTGAATAGCCTATATGTTAAAAGAAAACTTCAGCTACCTACCTGCGAAATTTCATAATGGTTGATTCTGTAGATTTTGCGCAACGCGATAACAAACATCGATTTTGGATTTAATTTTTATAGATATAAGGCAAGATATAAAAACGTTAACACGCTCACCCGCCAGTTTGAGGCCGTAAATGATTACGATAAATAAATGATAACTATGAAAAAAAAAACATTTTAACGTTAAACCCTCTTTGCCGTAGTTCTAGATATGTTCTTAGAAAGAGGGGCACTATTTTATATTGTTTTTTTTTTTGTGTGGGCCGTTAACCCTTATCGCAAATTATAATGGTAATTTAAATAATAACTCAAAATTCAATTAGTATATTTGAAATTTGACATTGAAACAAATATATATATACACTGGTCCGCAAAATTAAAGGAACAACACATGTTTAAGAAAAATAAAAGTTATATTAAGGGATATATATCAAGTTTTGGTATATTCAAAAGCTTCCATGAATTAAGAGAGTATGTAAAACAGAAAAACAAATAAAGTTGTTCCCAATATGCAAAATACCACCGTCTACGTTGACTCCGCCTCCAGCACGTGCCTGAGTTTTTCTCAAAGCGTCCTAATTTTACGCTCCACTAGATTTTTATTGAACCTTTTTGTTTTTTAAAGTTTTCATGGCTTATAGGCAACATTTATCACAAAAAAAAATGGCAGGCTATTGGAAGGATGGCAGCAGGCCAATCACAAGCAGAAGTAGCAAGATGGCTTGGAGTGACAAGAAACGTTGTCTCAAGGCTTTGGAAAAAATTTCAAACGACAGCTAATGTTGTCAGAACACCCGGAAAAGGACGGCCAAGAGTCATAACATTAAATCAAGACCGTTATTTGAGTCTCCTTGTGCGTCGCAATAGAAGAATGACAGCATCGCAGCTACGAAGTGACCTCAATGCAGCTACAGGAGTCTTAGTATCAACTGATACAATACGCAAAAGGCTTCACAAGAAGAGCCTCTATGCTCGACGACTAATATTTGTGTGCCATTGACACCACCTCAAAAGAGAGCAAGGAAACTTTGGTGCAGCCAACATGTCGCCTGGAATCCAGATGAATGGAGGCGTGTAATGTTCACTGATGAGTCCAGATTCTCTCTAAACAGCGATTCTCATCGTGTCTTTGTCTGGAGAGAGGTAGGAACCAGAAATAATCCCCGGAATATGGTTGAAAGCGATCCCTACAGAAGCCAAGGTTTTATTATCTGGGCTGGAATCTTCTTGAGCGGTCGCACAGCACTCTATATTTTTCGGCAAGGAACCCTGACTAAACAGAGGTATCGGGATGAGATCTTGGCAGCATATGTGATGCCTCAAGCATTGGAAATGGGAGAAAACTTTCTTCTAATGGATGATAAAGCCCGTCCACATAAGGCTGGTGTGGTCGACACTTTTCTCGAAAACCATGCAATTGATCGGATGAATTGTCCAGCTCGATCCCCAGACCTAAATCCTATTGAACATGTATGGGACAACCTAGGACGGCGGATCTCATCCCTCCCCAACCTCCTCCTAGAAACACTCATGAGTTAGAAACAGCCTTAACACAAGAGTGGGCGTTGATTCCACAGGAGCTGATAAACTCCCTAATTCTTAGTATGGGTCACCGATGTAGAGCCTGTCTATCTGTTAAAGGCGATCACACCCCATATTAACAACAATATCCAAGATATTTATGCACTGACTGCAAGAAGATCATTGCTTGACCGGCTAATTTGCATAAAATACGTGTTAGAATTCTTTGATTTCGTGTATTCTAATCAATAATGGAATAATAAATTTGTGTATAAAATTTCATTGATATTTCATTGATATGTTCAATAAAATTTGAGATAAAAGAAAGAATATGTTGTTCCTTTAATTTTGCGGACCAGTGTATATATATATAATTAATTTTTTCAAATATATTTTGGGTGGAAAGCACTTTTAAAAATATCAAAATTTTATTATAAGATGGAGTAAATTTTTTTGTGTTGTTTTGTTGGAAACCATAATGGTTCGACCAGGATGGAAAGAGATTGATACCGGGCCGGGACTTGTCAAAACTAAACCCGGCGGAAGTTTCGTCCCTGCTAGTTTACTCACCTACCAATCTCTTCGACCAATGAATATTTGGATTAAATTAGAAGAAAGAGTTGAAAAAAAAGGACTTAAAATTTATAAATTTTGCTTTTGTTGTGTGTGGTTGGAATTATATGTGTGTGTTGTATGTGTGTTAGTCTGTGTGTGTGTTTATGTGTATTTTCTGAAGATTAAGTGTGTGTATATATTCTTGTGTTTGTGACTTTTTTAAAAGGAGTAAATATATATATAATTTTCCATCGCAGTAAGGACAGTAGAAATTGTTTTATTTTAAAAAGAATATTACGCCTCTAAAATAGTTTTATAATTTGATAACAGATGGCGCTCTAGTACATCATATATATAAGTAGAATTAAAAATAATTTATATGAAAAGTAGTTGTAAATTAATGATGATTAAATCAAATTATTAAATATTATTATTAGGGTATCAAAAAAGCTTTTATTCTTTAAGTAACAATATAGGGCTATAACAAGTTCACGCTTATTACTTCGGTCGTTACACGTCATTGAAGCAGAACATAGAAAAAAAAAGGAAGAATTGAAGATATTAGAGTAGGAAAAAGAGCAAGGACAGAACCATGTAATCTTTTTATCAAACAATTTAAATTTATTAAGAAAGAAAATTTAAAAAATATTTTTTTAAGTAA
The DNA here is from genome assembly GCA_030710605.1 of Cordylochernes scorpioides. Taxonomy (NCBI): domain Eukaryota; kingdom Metazoa; phylum Arthropoda; class Arachnida; order Pseudoscorpiones; family Chernetidae; genus Cordylochernes; species Cordylochernes scorpioides. Next base: position 39,727,289 of record CP092869.1, on the reverse strand, counting down.
TATTTTGTGTAATTTTATAATTTTTTCATATATATTTTGGGTGGAAATCACTTTTAAAAATATCAAAATTTTATTATAAGAGGGAGTAAATTTTTTTGTGTTGTTTTGTTGGAAACCATAATGGTTCGACCAGGATGGAAAGAGATTGATACCCGGGCCGGGACTTGTCAAAACTAAACCCGGCGGAAGTTAGGTCCCTGCTAGTTTACTCACCTACCAATCTCTTCGACCAATGAATATTTGGATTAAATTAGAAGAAAGAGTTGAAAAAAAAAGGACTTAAAATTTATAAATTTTGCTTTTGTTGTGTGTGGTTGGAATTATATGTGTGTGTTGTATGTGTGTTAGTCTGTGTGTGTGTTTATGTGTATTTTCTGAAGATTAAGTGTGTGTATATATTCTTGTGTTTGTGACTTTTTTAAAAGGAGTAATTATGTGTGGATATTTCATGTTTTACTTTTAAACCTTAGTAAATATGTTCAATGACAAGTTTCAAGCAGTTCGAATTATAATCAACAAAAATTAACAGGGTGTATATTTTTAATAAAACCTTTCAATATGTATTTTTTTTAATTAAATTATGAGTACATTTAAAAATCCATGTAATTATCAAGACTATTATAATATTACTACATTGGACGATCGAACAAAACCAATAATATAAATGTTATCCAAATTTAAGTTTTTCTTTAATTACCTTTAGATCTATTTATAAACAACTATAACATTGGGTTGATTGATTAAAAAATTCAATTTCTTTCTTTCCTTTAATAGTCATCTCCTTTAGGATCAAATAATTTAACTTGATGAAAATCCATAAAGCTCATTTTTTTTTAAGAAAAAAAAAAGGGGGGGGGGGACATTTTAAACTGAAGTACTGAACAAAGAAAACACATCAATTCGACCACAGACCTGAGCCATAAGGCAGTATGAATAAATTAAATTAAAATATTTGTTCGTGACTCTTTGGCGTTAGTGTCGATAGACTAAGGTCAAAGATCGAAATACTTTAATTGGTTGATAGAAGATGGTAATTAATTTGTTATAGAAAATTCATATCAAAATACTTATCGTGAAGATAGAGGCTGCCTGGCCGGCATTCATATTTCTTGAAAAAAAGATACTTCGGCCAGTATAAATCTTTTTATTACCTCGACGTTTCGACAAAAAGCTTTTGTCCTCGTCAGGAGCAAACAAAAATCAAAACATATAGCAAGGCGTTACAAATTATTCTAAGGCTCTAAGGGCGTTCTCACGCGATATTCGAAATTTTGTACAACATCCAAAGCACGAGTCAAAAATAAATATTTAACTCACAAAGACTACGATCTTTGAAATAAAATTATGATATACATATTTATATTAAGAAATTATAAACAAAAATAAATATAAAAATAATAATAACATTTAAAAGATTTCACTAAAGTATATATTAATCGATATCTATTATGTACAATTTATACTTACCCTTTATAACTACTTTTTTAAATTTAAAAACCAATTGTATTGTAGCGGAATATCTTCATATACATTTAAAGTTCTTTTCCCCATTTCCCGTGATACCCACCCCTCTAAAAATAATCTTTCTTTTTTAAATTTTATATTCCTATGAAATATCTCAATATCATTCCAATCTGGCCTATGTCCTGAATATAATGCATGTTCCCCAATTTTGCTTAACGCCCCTCTCCCAATTAAACCCTGTTGGTGTTCTTTAATCCTAGTCTCTAAATTACGGCCTGTTTCTCCTACATAAATTTTGTCACATTGTGTGCATTTAATTCCATAAATTACATTATTTGGTTTTAATGTGCCTATGTTATCCTTCATTATTCTATTTCTAGTTAAAAATTCCCTTTTTGTCCCCGTACTATACCAAATATTATATTTAAATTTTCTCAAAATTCTTGATATTTCGTTATCTATATCTATCAAATATGGAATAATTATATTATTGCAATCATCTTTATTCCTATTTGAATTTGGCCTATCTATTTCATATCTTCTAATCCATTTGTTTGTGAAACCAACTGGATAATCAGATTGTTCTAGTTCTGCTAGTTTTTGTTTGCTCCTGACGAGGACAAAAGCTTTTTGTCGAAACGTCGAGGTAATAAAAAGATTTATACTGGCCGAAGTATCTTTTTTTTTCAAGAAATCAAAATACATATTCACAGGGTTAAGCATGAAATGAATCAAGACTATAAATGAGATTGGGAGAAAGAATAAAGAAAATTCAAAAATTGTTTGTTGTCCCTGTTGTGGTAGAAGGCATTTGAGAGACAAAGTGTGTGTATGGAGTTATGCGCATGTGTTTTTATTGTTCATTACAGTACTTGTGATTGTAGAAAAGGTATGAATTGGATCACAGATTTGAATTACAAGGCAGTATGGATCAATCCAGGGGGTCGGTGGAAGGCTGGGTAAACCGTTTGGTTTTCGACTACTAGGACCCGGGTTCGATTCCCGCATTGGGCACTTTTTTCTGTTTAAAAAAAATATGCTCCAATGGCCCCCGATTCTTGCAAAAGTCCAACCCCACCAGCGAGTGCAAGTAACCAAACGGGGCTCTGGCATTTGTAAGTGCAAAGTCGAACTGCTTTTCACATGTGTAGATATGTGGTGCGCTTACAGTAAAAGCAGTCGCTAACTACCCACCATGATTATCATGGCCTGTACCACGTGTACTAGGGATAAGCAAAAAAAAAATGGATCAATCCAATTAAAATATCCGTGTGTGACTCTTTGGCCCTAGCGTTAATAGACTAAGGCTAAAGATATCGAAATATTTTAGTTGGTTGACAAATTGTCAGTACATTCATATCAAAATATTTATCTCTAGGGTCAAATATGAAGTGAATTAAAACTAAAAGTGATATTGGGAGAAAGAACAAAGATAATTTTTAAAATGTTTGCTGTTGTTGTCATGGGAGGAGGCATGTGGGACAGATTGTGTGTATGTCCCTATGCTCCTGTGTGTGTATTGTTCACCATAATTTTTGTGATCAAAGAAAGAGCACCAAGTGGATTTACTCTCCTATCAATCTCTTCGATCAATGAATATCTGGATTAAAATGTAAGAAAGAGTTGAAAAAGATTTTTTAAAATATATAAATTTTGCCCTTGTTGTGTGTGGTTGGAACTATATGTGTGTGCCGCATGTGTATTAGTCTGTGTGTGTGTTTTTTGTGTATTTTTTAAAGATTAAGTGTGTGTATACATTCTTGTAATAACGAACCACTTGATGAGGAAAGAGTTTCTTTAATATACAATATCACAAGCTTTCGGGCACAATCACCCTTCTACTGGTGTAAAACGAGACAAAACATTAGTGGCAATCAGCTATGTATATATATACAAAAAGTAAGAAAATAAGACAGATATGTAAAATTGTGCCAGAGAAATTAACATAATATTGGAGGATTATTCATAGAAGTTAAGCAAAGCAAGTAATTATACATATAATACATGGCTATTACAGAAACTAAGTATGAACAACGACTATAAAACGAAATAAAATAAAATAAAATAGAAATAAAATAAAATAAAAATAAACCAAAACTGCCATTGACGTGTAAAAGTATAAATAGGTTATGAAACTATAAACTACTTTTACACGTCAATGGCAGTTTTGGTTTATTTTTATTTTATTTTATTTCTATTTTATTTATTTATTTTATTTTATTTCGTTTTATAGTCGTTGTTCATACTTAGTTTCTGTAATAGCCATGTATTATATGTATAATTACTTGCTTTGCTTAACTTCTATGAATAATCCTCCAATATTATGTTAATTTCTCTGGCACAATTTTACATATCTGTCTTATTTTCTTACTTTTTGTATATATATACATAGCTGATTGCCACTAATGTTTTGTCTCGTTTTACACCAGTAGAAGGGTGATTGTGTCCGAAAGCTTGTGATATTGTATATTAAAGAAACTCTTTCCTCATCAAGTGGTTCGTTATTAAAGTTTAGAGAAGGAATTATTGATTCAATACATTCTTGTGTTTGTGACTTTTCCCATTGTAGTTACAACCAAAGGTTTTTCCCAAGAGGAGTAATTATGTGTGAATATTTCATGTTCACTCTTAAACATTAGTATATATGTTCAATGACAAGTTTCAAGCAGTTCGTATTGTAATAAACAAATATTAACAAGGTGTATATTTCCAATAAAACCCACCAATATGTCTCCTTTTTTCTAAAATTAAAACATGAGTAAACCCAAAAACCCATGTAATTATCAAGATCACTACAATATTACTACATTGGACGATCGAATAAAAACAATAATAACAACGTTATCCAAATTTCAGTTTTTCATCGATGACCTTTAAATCTATTCATAAATTACTATAACACTGGATTGATTACAAAATTTCAATTTCTTTCCTTTAATAGTCATGTCACTTAGGATCAAATAATTTAACTTAATGAAAATCTATAAAGCTCAATTTTTTTTAAGGAAAAAAAGGGGGGGGGATATTTTAAACTGAAGTACTGAACAAAGAAAATATATCAATTCGATTATAGACACGAATTATAAGGCAGTATGAATAAATTAAATTAAAATATTTGGGTGTGATTCTTTGGTGTTAGCGTCGATAGACCAAGGTCAAAGATCGAAATACCCTAATTGGTTGAAAGAAGATGGCAATTAATTTGCCATAGAAATTCCACATCAAAATATCTATTTACAGGGTCAATTATGAATTGAATCAAAGCCAGAAGTGAGATTGGGGGGGAGAAAGAATAAAGATAACTTAAAAACTGTTTGCCGTTCTCGTTGCGGCAGGAGGCATGTGGGAGACAAAGTTTGTGCATGCACCCATGCGCATGTGCCTTCATTGTCCATTACAGTATTTGTGATTATATAAAAGCTATCATTTGGACCACAGACCAGAATTATAAGGTAGTATGGATCAATCCAATTAAAATATTTGTGTGTGATTCTTTGGCCTTAGTGCCGATAGACCAAGGCGAAAGATCGAAATATTCTAGTTGGTTGATAAATTGTCAGTAATTCACATCAAAACATTTATCTCTAGGGTAAATATGAAGTGAATTAAAGCTAAAAGTGAGATTGGGAGAAAGAATAAAGAAAATTTAAAAAATGTTTGTTGTTGTCGTTATGGGAGGAGGTATGTGGGACAGACTGTGTGTATGTCCTTATGCACCTGTGTGTGTATTGTTCACCATAATCCTTGTGATCAAAGAAAAAGTATTAATTGGATTGTAGATTTGTATTGCAAGGCAGTATGAACAAAGCCAATTAAAATATTTGTGTGCGACTCTTTTGTTTTAATGACTATAGACTAAGACGAAAGATCGAAATATTGTAATTGGTCGATAAAAGATTGTACTTAGAAAAATCAAATCAACATACTTAACTCTAGGGTTAAGCATAGAATGAATTAAAACTAAATGTGCGATTGTTAGAAAGAACAAAGAAAATTTTAAAAATGTATCTTGTTGTAGCCGTGGCAGGAGGCATTTGGGACCGAGTGTCTGTATGCCCCCATGTGTAGGCGTGTTCAGTGTACATTGCAATCCCTGTGACCGAAGAAATAGTGTCAACTAGACTCAGACCTGAATAAAAGGCAGTATCAATAAGGCCATTTAAATATATATATATTTTTTTTTGTGTGTGTGCGATTCTTTGGCGTCAGTGCTGATGGATTAAGGCGAAAGATCGAAATATTTCAATTGGTTGACAAAAGATGGCCATTAAATTGTCAGAACATTCAAATCAACACACCCATCTCCATGGCCAAGCATTAAATGAATCAAATCAAAAGTGAGATTGTGAGAAGGAATAATGAAATATCTTGACACAAAGCAATAACGCGCCATCTATACATATAAAATAAAAGGACTTAAAAGCGCGAATGTTTCTTTTAAACATAATACAAATTTCTACTGTCCTTACTGCGATGAAAAAATATATTGGGAGGGCTTGGCTCATCAGTGGTGAACCCTCCCAGCAGTTTCGCCAATTTAATCCACCAGACCGCTTCTCAGAGCTCTAATACTGTGTTGGATCATTCTGCTTTTATATGCTACACTGAAGGATGGATTCTTAGAAATGGTTTTCAAGTAAATTATGGACATAAGCTTATAGGACAGTAGAATTACATTCAAATATTTGCTTCGAGCAATGCTCTTCAGCAAACAATAAAGACAAGGCCAGTTAGGCATAAATTGACACAAAGCAATAACGCGCCATCTATACATATAAAATAAAAGGACTTAAAAGCGCGAATGTTTCTTTTAAACATAATACAAATTTCTACTGTCCTTACTTCGATGAAAAAATATATTGGCTTGGCTCATCAGTGGTGAACCCTCCCAGAGGTTTCGCCAATTTAATCCACCAGACCGCTTCTCAGAGCTCTAATACTGTGTTGGATCATTTTGCTTTTATATGCTACACTGAAGGATGGATTCTTAGAAATGGTTTTCAAGTAATTGCTTTGCGTTATTGCTTTGTGTCAATTTATGCCTAACTGGCCTTGTCTTTATTGTTTGCTGAAGAGCATTGCTCGAAGCAAATATTTGAATGTAATTCTACTGTCCTATAAGCTTATGTCCATAATTTACTTGAAAACCATTTCTAAGAATCCATCCTTCAGTGTAGCATATAAAAGCAGAATGATCCAACACAGTATTAGAGCTCTGAGAAGCGGTCTGGTGGATTAAATTGGCGAAACCGCTGGGAGGGTTCACCACTGATGAGCCAAGCCCTCCCAATATATTTTTTCATCGTAGTAAGGACAGTAGAAATTTTTATTATGTTTAAAAGAAACATTCGCGCTTTTAAGTCCTTTTATTTTAAAAGAAATATCTATTCAGCCTTCTATTTTAGTAAGAAAAAATAATAACAAACAACAAAATTCAACAAATATAATACTGAATCAAGAAATATGTCAGTAGTATTCCATTCAAGGTTGTAATTACAAATCTAGTCAAAGTATTTGTATAGTGCCAAAGCACTTTGAGTTGTTAGATATCATAGACAAATATCCATGCTCTAGTCCTGTGATCATTAACTACACCAATGTTGTCTCATATACTCTAAAATAAAAGTCAATTTTATTTTTTTAGTTGTTTGATGACTGTATAACCACCCAAACAGAAAATTTATTTCAATCAATTATCAAGTAATTTAGTACCAGTATTTAAAAACTAATTCAAATACGAATGAAAGTAATATTTATTTAACTATCAAGACTAAGTTTGATCAATAATTTTATGTTAACTTATGTCCAATAATCAAATCAAAATTGATTCAAATTTTCATAAAATTTCATATAAAGACATTTACTGTAAACTTCCAATGATAAGACACTCCAATTAGAGGATATTTATAGTTAGAAATTTCCCATAGAAATAAGTGGAATTTTTCAAAGGCAATAATCTCCATTTTCAAACCCATGTTTGTAAAATATATATATATATATTTCCATCGTTTGTAAGTCTTTCTTCGCACAAATATAAAACCCCTCAAAATAAAATTAATTATAAATTTGATTTAAGACATAATTTAAGATATAATAATGACATACCTTTTAGATATTGATGTGTTGTCTTCTATATATAACGTTGCATTTTTTTAAATTTTATTTATATTTTTGGCGGTAATTGTTAATTATAAATCCGTGGTCAAATTCTATAAACTAAATTATTTTCAATAAATCAATTAATAAAAATGTAAAGATGATACATTTTAATATTGAAATTTAAAAGAATTTAGAAAATTTTATTTATATTATTATTATTTATTTTTGTCTAAATAAAAATTATAATAATTAAAACGAAAAGTCTAGGATTGAAAATCTTTGTTTATATTTATTATTAATAAGAAGGTATTTTTTGATTGATTGTATATTAAATTGGCGTATTAATTTTTTGCTATATCCATTGTTTAAAAATCTTTGTTTAAATTATTAATGGTATTTATAAAGTTGTTTTTAGTGTTAATTATTCTATAAATTCTAAGAAATTGTCCAAAATATATACCTCTGGTGCAATTTTTTGATATATTAGATGTTGATAGATTATATTTGATTATATTAAATTTAATGGCATTTTTTTTATTATAGATGTTAATAGTTTTGGTAGTAAGATCTATTTGAAGATCTAAAAAGTGAACTTTTTTGTTATATTTGGTAGTTTCGTTGCTTTTTAAATTTAAATAATTTGGGTAGATAGAGTTAAAAGATGAATGAAAATTGTTATTATTGAATACTAGCCGACCCGGGCAACGCCCGTGTTTTACCCGATTGAATGTTTTTATTCAAATACTATTTGTTACAATTATAAATTGGCGCCTTAAATAAATGCATATATTAGTTAATAACTATAGCCTATGTGATTTATCTGTCTATGTACTGTTGGCTTCCGTAGGCGTCTCTTACTGGGAAAAAGAAAGAGAGGATTCCATTTAATTATTAACTAATATATGCATTTATTTAAGGAGCGACCCGCTCCAACACAATAGTTACAAAAACCAAAAAGCGAGTGGGGGGGGGGGGGGCAAAGTCAAAACCAAAGTGTCTCGCGTAGTGGTGGCGTGATCGTAGCCAACCAATAGGAGAGCGCCAATAAAAAAAAAGCAAACGGTGACAGAGATGACGCATGGCGCTCTTAACTGTATATAGAATTATTATATTATCTACGTATCTAAATATGAACCATTTTACCTTATGTTGGTTGAAAAATTCCCTTTCATAATAAAATAGTAGTAGATTGGCTAGTAAAGGACTTGAAGAGGTGCCCATAGGTACTCCTTCTTTTTGTACGTAAATCTTGTTTTTAATTTCGATATAGTTAAATTTTAAAAAAGTGTCTAGGAGTTTTTTTTTTTTTGCTTTAGACAGGTTTATAGGTATAGTTTTATAAAAATTATGTATTACAGGTATGTTATAAGTTTTATCATTGATGAACTCCAAAAGCAGTTGTTTAATTTTATTTCCAAGATCTTCCAAATTTAATTTGGAGTATAGATCTTCAAAATCAAATGGGTAAACTGATTTTAGATTGTTTATATTGTCATTAATAAAACTTATGACTCTTTTGTTTGAATCTATAAAACTATAGTTGTGTTTGTTAATATTTTTTTGTGTTATAAATTTTAAAGTTGAAGCTAATTGTGAATCAATATTCTGTATGTTAGAGTTAATACCTGATGTTATAGTTCTAAAAGCTGTTGGTGTTTTGTGTATTTTCGGTATGATGTATATGTTAGGTATTTTTGTGTTCTTATAAGTTGTGTATGTTTAAAGATTTTTCTTCTTTTTCAATTTCTTTTTTAACCTTATTTGTATTTAAATTAGTTAATTTGTATTTACTAATATTATTTATTTCTTCCATTATAATATCATGGTATAGGTTTTTACAGGTGAGTGCAAAATTGTTGGAACTTTTGTCAATTGGAATAATTATATAATGATTTTGGATTTCAAGGATTTTTTTTCTTTAAGTTATTAATGTCTAGTGTAGAAGGTTTAGTGTATTTAAGAGTGTTGTTGTAGTACTCTTTGATGTTCTTTGAAATTTCATGTTTCCAATTTAAAAAAGTATATCCAAGTAGTTTATATTTTAAGCTAGTTTTGTTGATAAATAAATCCAAATCTTGAATAATTGATTTGATAGTGTTATTGTATGTATGTTTAATAGGTGGTATGTATTTATAGCCTTTGTTTAGTAAATTTTGTAAATCTTTGTTTAAGAATGTGAAGTTACTAGATAGTATGTGACCTTTGTGTTTATATGAATTGTCGAACTTATGACAATTTCATTTATGTTTTTTAAATTTTTGTAAGTTTGCTATAAATGTGTTATAATTACATAATCTACTGCCTAAATTTTTGTTGTATTTCCATGTTGTTTGGAATGTTAAATTTTGTATAGGAAATAGGTAATTAATTTTGTTGTTGTTGAGTATGTTGTTAAATTTGATGTGTTCAAATAAGTTATTATTAAATTTAATAATGACTTTTTGTGTTTTGTTTGTGTTTTGTGTAATTCTGAATTTATGTATGTCTTTAGTTATGTCTGTTAATCTGTTTGATAAGTTGTTAATTTTGATGCAGTTTAGTAGGTTTAGGAATTTTTGATTGTTTAGTTTAAATAATGTTTTTATAAATTTTTGTGTAAGTTACTAGTATATTCTTGTTTGATATCTGATATCTTATCAAATTGTACAAAACCTATTTTGTTAATGGTTTTACCTCTGTGTTGTGTGTGTGTTTTGATGGTTTTTTTTTTTTTTTGGTATATGCAGCTAATTTCATAAATAGATTTTTCATGTTGAGGTGTTGCGTAAGAGTGTGGTTAAGTTCATCATTTAATCCATAAGGGTTAAAGTGTGTTGTGTTCTAATATGTTTTGTTTTCTAGTAGTATCTTTGTTTTTTGTTCTGACATATATCTAGTATTTCAATGATGTAATTGTTGAATGTGTGTGTGTTGTGTTGTGGTATTTCATATAAGCGTTGCCTATTGAATTTTTTTAATGATTTATATGTAAGTTTATTCTAATGTTTAATTGATTGCATGTTTGACCTATATAACTTAAATTACATATGTTATATATACATGTTAATTTATAAATAGTGTTTTCCACTTTTCAACTAGGTGTTTGAAAATATTCATGGTTCTTAAAGTTGGGGCAAGTTAGCCATTTCTTATTCGTACATTTGTTAGCGATTTTAATACGCATTAAGAGGGGTGCTAACCCAATTAATGGTTAGGTTTTTATTATTTATGTTGAAAAATAAAAGTAAAAACCTATAAAAGTTATCGTTGGATAACTTTTATTCTTACTACAACGAGTTCCATCAACTCTAATATTTTTTTTACAATTTTGAACCCTAAATGTATGATTTTGAAGTTTACGTATTATAGGGAATATATAAATATTTATATTTATATAATATATTATGTCATAGAGCAAGCTCATATGAACAAATTATAAAAAAGGTTTTATAATATTTTTTCAAGGAAAGTTATCAAAAATTTCGATGTTGATTTAAGAGTATAAAGTCGAATTGAGAGTATAATTGCCATCTTCTTTCAACAAATTAGGGTATTTTGATCTTTGACCTTGGTCTATTGACGCTAACACCAAAGAATCACACACAAATATTTTAATTTAATTTATTCATACTGCCTTATAATTCGTGTCTATAATCGAATTGATATATTTTCTTTGTTCAGTACTTCAGTTTAAAATATCACCCCCCTCCTTTTTTTTCCTTAAAAAAAATTGAGCTTTATAGATTTTCATTAAGTTAAATTATTTGATCCTAAGTGACATGACTATTAAAGGAAAGAAATTGAATTTTTTTAATCAATCAACCCAGTGTTATAGTAATTTATAAATAGATTTAAAGGTGATCGATGAAAAACTGAAATTTGGATAACGTTGTTATTATTGTTTTTATTCGATCGTCCAATGTAGTAATATTGTAGTGATCTTGATAATTACATGGGTTTTTTAGGGTGTACTCATGTTTTAATTTTAGAAAAAAGGAGACATATTGGTGGGTTTTATTGGAAACTAGGCGAATGACCCGGCTTCGCCCGAGAAATCCCTTGAGTGCAATTTCCTTCATCCTAAAAGTATATCAATAATAAATATTAGAAGTGCCATAGAATAGCAATACAGAAGTAACACATAAACTACAGGAAAAAGTGTGTGTGATGGCATAAATTGTATAATATTAGTGTTTAGGTATTTGATTTAATTAATATAGTTGATATAATAATATATATTTATATTATATATAATACTAGCGGATGTACCCGGCTTCGCCCGGGTTTTACCCTAGTGAAAGTTTACCTAACGAACATTAGTTAAAACAATTCTAGAAAACATCCAATCCCTACTGAATCTATACTTGGCAAGATAACTTTATGTTTGATTATCTGCTCCACCTAGCTGTACCCGTTCAAACGTTGCTGTCTTTAAACAAAAAGGCAGTTTTAATACCTAAATAATTATTTATTAATGATTAAATGCATACAATACATCAAAATGAAATTTAACAATAAAATTATCCCTACATAAATGTCATTTGAATATAACATAAGTAAAAAATAATATATATATTTTGATAATTTGAAACTCGTAAATTTGAATCTCTCGATAAAGTGAACATTTTTTCCCGGTCCCTTGAAAAATACTCGATAAGTTGAATAAAATCAATATTAATTATCATTATTCTTGTCTCAAATAAATTGCCGTGTTATCCTAAATTTGTCTTTCCTAATTTTCTACATTACAAAATCATAATTTTATCTATTCTCCCAATATATATGTTGTAGATAAATGATAAAACTAACTTTGACTTGTGCGCAATTAATAGGCAGAAAATCTTACTTTTGATAAATAATCTTCAAGATAATAAACTTAGTGATAATAAAACTTATAGATAAAAAAACTTGTTATCATCGTCGCTGCTTGCGAGTTAAATCTACAAATCTGCAAATAACTCTAAGGATATTCGGGATATTCAATAAATTATTTTTCAAAAACCTTCCTGGGGATATACCTAATAATATCCCGAATTTTCACGGCGATTGGATGAATGGTTTTTGAATCTATAGAGTACAGACAGACAGACAAACAGACAGACAGACAGACAGTCATTCAATTTTATATATATATAGATAAATGAGTTTTAAAAATTGTAAAAATAAAAATGCATCGGCCGGGAATCGAACCCGGGCCGCCCGCGTGGCAGGCGAGCATTCTACCACTGAACCACCGATGCTTAAAAGAAATGGCCATATTTAGGTATTCATTCCATTCCGGATTAGTCCGCGTAAAAAAAAGTTATTCAAATGAAAAAAAGAAATAGCCAAAAATACTAATCAAAATGCAGCCGAAATTTTTCCTCAGGGTTATAAAAAGCGACATGCAAAATTTGGTACCAATTGGTTCAGTAGTTTTTGAGTTTATCGCGAAAGAGACAGACAGACATTGACTTTTATATATATAGAGATATACACCTTGTTATAATTTGTTTATTACAATACGAACTGCTTGAAACTTGTCATTGAACATATATACTAATGTTTAAGAGTAAACATGAAATATTCACACATAATTACTCCTCTTGGGGAAAACCCTTGGTTTTAACTGCAATGGGGAAAGTCACAAACACAAGAATGTATAGACACACTTAATCTTTGAAAAATACACAAAAACACACACACAGACTAATACACATGCGGCACACACATATAGTTCCAACCACACACAACAAGGGCAAAATTAATAAATTTAAAAAATATTTTCCAACTCTTTCTTACATTTAAATCCAGATATTCATTGATCGAAAAGATTGATAGGAAAGTGAATCTACTTGGTGCTCTTTCTTTGATCACAAAAATTAAGGTGAACAATACACACACAGGAGCATAGGGACATACACACAATCTGTCCCACATGCCTCCTCCCATGACAACAACAGCAAACATTTTGAAAATTCTCTTTGTTCTTTCTCCCAATCTCACTTTTAGTTTTAATTCACTTCATATTTGACCCCAGAGATAAATATTTTGATATGAATTTACTGACAATTTGTCAACCAACTAAAATATTTCGATATCTATAGCCTTAGTCTATTAACGCTAGGGCCAAAGAGTCACACACGGATATTTTAATTGAATTGATCCATACTGCCTTGTAATTCAAATCTGTGATCCAATTCATACCTTTTCTACAATCACAAGTACTGTAATGAACAATAAAAACACATGCGCATAACTCCATACACACACTTTGTCTCCCAAATGCCTCCTACCACAACAGGGACAACAAACAATTTTTGAATTTTCTTTATTCTTTCTCCCAATCTCATTTATAGTCTTGATTCATTTCATGCTTAACCCTGTGAATAAGTATTTTGATATGAATTTTCTATAACAAATTAATTACCATCTTCTATCAACCAATTAAAGGTATTTCGATCTTTGGCCTTAGTCTATCGACACTAACGCCAAAGAGTCACGAACAAATATTTTAATTTAATTTATTCATACTGCCTTATGGCTCAGGTCTGTGGTCGAATTGATGTGTTTTCTTTGTTCAGTACTTCAGTTTAAAATGTCCTCCCCCCTTTTTTTTTCCTTAAAAAAATTGAGCTTTATAGATTTTCATCAAGTTAAATTATTTGATCCTAAAGGAGATGAATATTAAAGAAAAGAAAGAAATTGATTTTTTTAATCAATCAACCCAATGTTATAGTTGTTTATAAATAGATCTAAAGGTAATTAATGAAAAACTTAAATTTGGATAACATTATTATTATTGGGTTGTTCGATCGTCCAATGTAGTAATATTATAATAGTCTTGATAATTACATGGATTTTTAAATGTACTCATAATTTAATTTTAAAAAAGACATATTGAAAGGTTTTATTTAAAGTATACACCCTGTTAATTTTTGTTGATTATAATTCGAACTGCTTGAAACTTGTCATTGAACATATTTACTAAGGTTTAAAAGTAAAACATGAAATATCCACACATAATTACTCCTTTTAAAAAAGTCACAAACACAGGAATATATACACACACTTAATCTTTAGAAAATACACATAAACACACACATAGACTAACACACATACAACACACACATATAATTCCAACCACACACAACAAAAGCAAAATTTATAAATTTTAAGTCCTTTTTTTTCAACTCTTTCTTCTAATTTAATCCAAATATTCATTGGTCGACGAGATTGGTTGGTGAGTAAACTATCAGGGACGAAACTACCGCCGGGTTTAGTTTTGACAAGTCCCGGCCCGGTCCATCCTGGTCGAACCATTATGGTTTCCAACAAAACAACACAAAATATTTTACTTTTAAAAGTGCTTTCCACCCAAAAAATATTTCAAAAAATTATAAAATTACACAAAATATTACTTTGAAAAAAATATTTTTAATTTTCTTTCTTAATAAATTTAAATTGTTTGATAAAAAGATTACATGGTTCTGTCTTTGCTCTATTTCCTACTCTAATATCTTCAATTCTTCCTTTTTCTTCTATGTTCTGCTTCAATGACGTGTAACGACCGAAGTAATAAGCGTGAACTTGTTATAGCCCTGTATTGTTACTTAAAGAATAAAAACTTTTTTGATACCCTAATAATAATATTTAATAATTTGCTTTAATCATCATTAATTTACAACTACTTTTCATATAAATTATTTTTAATTCTACTTATCCGTTCAGTAATAGCTTGCTATACTGACATTATACTCTCAATTAGACCCTTATTCTCTTAAATCAACATCGAAATTTTTGATAACTTTCCTTGAAAAAATATTATAAAACCTTATATATATAATCATATGACAAAATTCCACTTTTGGAAAACTCGGGTATTTCCCTGGTCATTCGTCAGGTTTTCAATAATATTATACCACAATAATATTTCACCAAACGGAGAAAAGGGTGCCTTAACTGCAGAAGTCTCAGAGAAACAAAGAACATTGGATAGATCTAAGTTGGAAAAAGAACAAAAGATGTTTTGGATGTGGTAAAATAGGAAATTTTGCCAAGGACTGCTACAGGTTGAAGGCAACCAAGCATGAATCCCATGGAAAACTACCAAAGGAGATGCCAAAGGGGCAATATCAGACAAAGGCCAAAGATATGTCTGTGACATGTGGTACATCCATCACCAATCCAGAAGACACTTGGATAATAGACTCTGGATCAACTCACAATAGAAATATTTTTCTGACCTCAGTGAAGAATTTAATGGACAAGTGACCATAATAGATGGAACTGTAAAGAAAGGAACTGCCTACGCATCACTGAAGGGAAATTTTGGTCAACTTGATGAGATGACAGTTGCCAATACCTTGTTGGTACCAGGGATCAAGACTGGAGTCATTTCAGTTCTACAAGCGGTAGAGAATGATCGGAAGGTGATCTTCAACAAGCGCGGATGTCATATTTATGATGATTATGATGATGAAAAACTACTAATTGATGCGAAGAGAAGAGGGAGGCTTTATTTTGTTACCACTACCCCTCACGCTGATTCTTTTATTAATGTACTAAATCATTCTTACAGCCTAGAACTATGGCATCAAAGACTGATGTACATTAACAGTCCAACCATTATTGATTTGATAAAGAACAAAGCAGTTAGGGGTTTAATGTGCAATGCTGAAAGCACCGAGAAATGTGATAATTGCTTGATTTGCAAATCAACTAGACAGCCATTTTCAGCTACAATGCCTTGTGATCTAATTGGACCATTCAGAATCCAAAGTTAGGGAGGTGCGCGTTATGTCCTATGCATGATGCCACCAGATATGTTCGAGTTAATTCTCTCAAGAACAAAAGTGATGTATTGGGAAAATTCAAGAAATGGAAGATTGAAGTAGAGAAGCAAACAAATCATTCTCTAAAGATAATTCAAACAGATAATGGACTAGAATTTTGTTCACAGCCTTGGGATGTTTTCACAAAGGCTCATGGCATAATTCATGAACGCACAATGGTGTATACCCCGCAACAAAATGGCATTGCAAAACGGATGAATAGGACTCTACTTGATCTAGTTAGAGGCACAAAGAATATCTGCAATTTGCCAAATGCCTCATGGGCTGGATTGATCTACACCGCTGCATATCTGAGGAATAGAGGTGTAAACATGCACAACCAGGAGAATACTTCTTTTGAATTGTGGTTTGGATGGAAGCCTAGTTTACAACATCTGCGAGCATGTGGATGTGAAGTATTTGTTCACTTACCAAGGGAAAATAGAAGATCAAAGCTTCAACCAAGAGCACTTAGGGGAATTCTAGTTGGTTATGCCCTTCGTGGACATGGATGGAGAATTTGGATCCCTGAAAAGAACCAGGTTTTAGAATGTAGAGACTGTGTGTTTAAAGAATCTTTTCTCAACAGAGTGACAACTAGAAAAGTTGATTCCTCACCCAATATAAAGTTTTCCCTTGATGATAACTTATGCCAGGAGGGAGATTCTCATGAACAGTTACAAACAGGAGACAGTGGAACTAATAATGGTGATGAGGACCCAGAACCAGAATCGGAACCAAGTAAACAGCACAGAGGAAAAGAAGTTCCTACAGCACCCAGCCACTCAATGACACTGCGACACCATACAAAGAAGGGTGATGAAGCTGTCATAAGCTCAAAAATGGAGCTAATTGATTGTAGTGGAATAACAGGTTCAAAGAAGATTGAGAATGACCCCTCTTCTTATAAGGAAGCCATAGAAAGTCCATAAGCTACACGATGGCTTGCAGCAATATAAGAAGAAATGGAATCCCTAAGAAAGCAAATGTATGATAACTTACGGAACTGCTAAAGGATGCCATCCCCATTCCACTTATATGGGTTCTACACAAGAAGACTAATGCCTCAAGAGAAATCACTAAATACAAGGCACGCTTAGTTGCAAAGGAATTTGGTCAGGCGGAAAGGACTTGATTTTAGTGACATTTATACCCCAGTATCAGGTTTTTAGACCATAAGACTTTTGACAGCAATTGGAAATGAAAAGGGCTGGCATTTAGATCAATATGATGTTAAAATGCTTCTTTGCATGGGAACCTTGATGAAATTATTTTTATGGAGCAACCTGAAGGTGTTGTTACACCAGGGGAAGAACACCTGTACTGTAGGCTAAAGAAATCAATTTATGAACTCCAACAGAGTGGAAGATGTTGGAATGAGTTCCTAAATGACAAACTTCAGGAAAGAGAATTCAAAAGAAATCCAATTGACGCATGCGTTTATGAACTTGAACGCAAAGAAGGAAAAGTGATTCTATCAGTCAATGTAGATGATATTTTCACCATTTCAGAAAATGAGTCAATAAGAGAAAAGTGCAAGACGCTTCTAGAGGGAAGGTTTGCGATCAAATATCTTGGACCAATCTCTTATCTACTCGGAGTCAAAGCTTCCCAACATCAAGATGGAAGCCTTACACTTACTCAGAGAACCTACATTGATAATCTTCTTGAACGCTTCAGACTATAAGATGTGAGAAGTATATCAACACCAATGGATGTAAATGTTGATCTTGATGACACTATTGATGGACTTGAAGAAAACCTACCATATCGAGAACTAATACGAGGGCTATCATTCTTTGCACAGAGAACAAGACCAGATTTAGAATATGCTGCTGGACGACTGGCTCAATATTGTAACAAATTCACAAAGAAGCATTGGAATGCAGCAAAGAAAGTATTGCGATACCTTGGAGGAACCAAAGATTATGGTATCACCTACAGACCAACAGGAGAACAACTTAAAGCTTTTTCGGATGCAGATTGGGCATCGAATGTTGAAGACAGGAAGAGTACATCTGGTTATGTGATTATGTTAGCAGGAGCTCCCATAATCTGTGAAGAGTGTGGAACACTGTTAAAGCACTCAGTACAATGGAAGCAGAGTATGTAGCTCTTTCAACAACAGTGAGAGACCTGATAAAACAATTGAAATTTGGACATTTGATCACAGACCAAACTCTCATTTGGTGTGATATCCAAGCTGCAATCACACACGCCAAGAACTATGTGGACAGAACAAGGACGAGACACATTATCATCAAGTACCATTTCATCCGTGAGAAAATCCAGGAGGGTACTGTATCAGTGCAATATATCCCCACTGGGAGGAACACTGCTGATCTGCTCACTAAGCCCTTAACCAGAGTCCTCCATGATACACATCGGCAAGACATGATGTCGGATATACCCAGCTGTCAGCCAGCGAGGTAGCTCCGAGGAGGGAGTATGATGGCCAGCGGCCGGCCGATGATCACGTGACCTACGTACCCCCCCCCCCCCCCCCCTCCACCCCCCGTCGCGGAGAGCATCACGGTATTGTCTTCCTGCTTTGTGTATCAATATGTAAATACGTTCTCGCTAGCTTTGCTTTTTTTTTTCATTTAATATTTTATGTTCTTTATATATCCTAATAAAACTAAAGTTCACATATAAATGTTTTTCTGATAATTGCGCTAGCATAATAAATTTAAACTATTTTTTACACGAATTATTATTTTAGAAATAAGCCAAATTTCTATTGCCCTTACTGCAATGATAAATTAATGAAAATGCCTTGCTCATCAGCGGCGAACCCTCCCAGCGGTTTCGGCAGTTCAATCTACCATACTGCTGTAATATTGCATTGGGACGTTTTGCTTTTATACCGATACTAAAGCTGACCTCTTGGTAAAAGTATGTATTTTGAATGAACTAAGGCAAAATATTTTGAGAGCAATATAAATACCTATATTTATAAATATATAATATGCTTCGAACATTGCTCTTCCACAAATATCAAATAAAGGTATTTTTAAAATAATATAAACATGTTGCATTAGCGTGCCACATAAGAAATTGAAACTATTTTTGACATAAGAAATGAAAGTATTCAGCACGAACGTTTCTTTCACACATAAAATAAACCTCTTTTGTCCTTTCATCCCAGTAAGGACAGTAGAGGTTATGTAAAAGAAACATTCGTGCTAAATGCTTCCATTTCTTATAAAGATGGCGCGTTATATATTGCTTTATAATTATTTTCGACGTGTATGGTTGTTTTATAATTGCAGTAAGGGCAGTATAAATTTATTTCATATCAAAAATAATCATAGCCGTCAAAAATAGTTTAAATTTATTATTATAAAAGCTGGCATGCTAATGCATAATATTTGAGCATAATGTGTAAGGCCGGAAAGTCACCACCGAAATTCAATAAGGTGCAAGAAGAATATATCTTCTCTGTACAAAATAATTCGAATGTTATTTTAAGGCTCAAATCATTCTGTAGTAATTCAATAGAAATAGTCGAAGAGCGAAAAGTCTTCGTTAAAGAAGCCAGCTAATAACGGTGGTGGTAAAAGAGAAAATTCCCGATATACTATTAGGGAGAGAATGATTGAAACATTTGCATGTCGGTTTAAGTAAAATTCTAGGTGTAAATATAATAAATGCTAAATCAGACATACATTTCATTTTGTCTCCTCTCTAATTGTAAATACGCTGCTGTATCACCTCATAAGCATAAATAAATAAATAGACATACATTATTTCATTGATGGATATGCAGATTTTTTCAACAACGATTTAAGATAGATTTGAAATGAAGAAAGATGTATTTTGCAAAGCGAGGAGTCTACCCTTTTCTGAGAAAAATAAAGTAGAGGAAGAGATTGTTTATCAGGTAGGCGGAGGGGTTTTAGAGCCGATAGTGCATGCAAATGAGCTACGCCTATAGTACCAGTATTAAAAAGAAATGGAAGCTTAAGAATCTACGGCGATTTTAGATGCACTGAAAATAAAGTCATCGAAATGGATAAATACCCTCTACTGACAATGGATAGCATTTTCTCGAAATTATCGGGAAGTACAGTGTTTTCGACCTTGGACCTATGAAAGGTGTACTTTCAAGTAATGTTATCAGAAGAGGCCAAGGCAGTAATGGATAACATTACTACGAAAGGATTGTTCGCGTTTAAGAGTGCCTAATGGGGTAACTGTGGCTCCGAATAAGCTTCAAGGGATCATGGATAATATGTTCGCTAATATTCCAAGAGTGGCGTGCTACATTGATGACATATTGGTAGCAGGAAAAGATCTCAGAGATCATGAAACTAACTTAGGTTTAGTGTTCAAAAGATTGCAAGAAAGGGGTAAAAACTAAATATATATATGATTTCATATATTTCAATTTATACTTATATCCCCATATGTAATATAACTATAGGGCAATACCAAAACGAAATAATAAAATTAGATTGAGTGGCAGCCGGCGCCAGACAGGAGGAAGATCTCCTATTACACCGTCGGTCCGTTAAAAACATAGTCGGATTCTCAGGGGTGCACCCCTTTGCTCAAAAATAGATAAGACCCCCTTGACCGGCGTCCGGCTGCCAGCACTCTCTATCTCGCCCTTTCTAAGGTGACATCCAACATGCCTCGTCCTTTTGTGCAATTCATTCACGCCTGAAACCACTCTGAACATTATGGCCCCCACGACTGCATCTAAACAACATGCCACATTACAGTGATCCCCAACAAGATTAAAAATATCACAACATATATATATAAAATAAAAGGATTTAAAAGCGCGAATGTTTCTTTTATACATAAAACGAACTTCTACTGTCCTTACTGCGATGAAAAAATATATTGGGAGGGCTTGGCTCATCAGTGGTGAACCCTCCCAGCGGTTTCGCCAATTTAATCCACCAGACCGCTTCTCAGAGCTCTAATACTGTATTGGATCATTCTGCTTTTATATGCTACACTGAAGGATGGAATCTTATCCATCAGATTCCATCCTTCAGTGTAGCATATAAAAGCAGAATGATCCAATACAGTATTAGAGCTCTGAGAAGCGGTCTGGTGGATTAAATTGGCGAAACCGCTGGGAGGGTTCACCACTGATGAGCCAAGCCCTCCCAATATATTTTTTCATCGCAGTAAGGACAGTAGAAGTTCGTTTTATGTATAAAAGAAACATTCGCGCTTTTAAATCCTTTTATTTTATATGTATAGATGGCGCGTTATTGCTTTGTGTTAATATATATATATATATATTAGATAATAAAATTTTTTTTTAATCTATTTTTTTTTTTTTTTTTTTTTTTTTTTTTCTTATATATTCTTCCTAAATTGCTTTAATTTCCATTTCAATGCCTTTTTATAAAATATTTTTTACTTACATTTAAATCGATCTCCATCATTTTTGAAATGAATTTTTAAATACCCACATTTTTTGTTAAACCTTTTTAAAAAGTTCTTACAGTTTATTGTTTAAATCATTTTAAATTCATTTTCAAATGTTTTAATAGATACATATATTTTTACATTATTTTTATGTACTTTTTAAAAACATTTTAAAATATAAAGATAGAACCCATATTTTTCCGTTAATATTTTAATATATTTTACATTTTGATTGCAATTTTTTATAATAATTATTTTTTACATTCACAAATTTCTCCCACCTACTCTGTATTTTAATTGATTTCAACTGTGATATTATAACACTATGCGGCGCTGAGTTTGTGTATACAAAAATGTAATGCCTCGATAAAGGTTGGCGTTCAGCCAGCCGAAATATTGGCAAAATAAATATATTTTTAAATCCAATATATGCCTTTTATTATCTAATGAATTAAGTATGGATTGCTCTATTTTCAAAAAAATATATATATATATATATATAAATAAAATTTTGAATTCGCAGTGAATAATGTTAAATATTTAGGATTTAAAAGTGATAAAAGATGGTTTGCATCCATTGATTGATAAAATACAAGCCGTGCGGGAAGCTCCAAAGCCTACTTAAGTATTATTCTCTATTGATAAATAATATAGCAGACTTTTAGCGCTATTTTACCTTTTGTTGAAGAATAATTCAAATTGGCAATATAAAAAGAACATTGAATATTATTTAATAAGTGCAAGTCATTAATAGCCAACGAATCTGTCTTAGTACATAATGATGAAGCAAAGTAACTTGTTCTTGTATGTGACGCTTCGAGCTATGGGTGAGGAATGATACTAAGTCATAGAAATGACAGGAAAGAGGTAAAGCCAATAACTTTCGCTTCAAGAACATTGACTGAGGCTGAAAGACATTATTCTCCGTTAGAAAAGCAGGCTTTAAGCATTATTTATGAGTGCAAAAGGTTTAGGAAATATGTATTGATACGCCAATTTATGCTGATTTCTCACAACTGACCTCTAAAGCACATATTTTCACCGCAATCCCAATATGTGCGGCATCAAGAATATAAAAAAGGGCGTTGAAACTGGCTGATTTCAAGTATGCAGTAGTTTCGTAAAACTAGTGGAAGCGGGAATGTTGACACATTGTTACATGCCTCTAGGAGCAAATTCGGATGAATCTTTGGATGAAGATCAGGTCATTTTGCCCCGAAAATTGACTGAGATGCCTTTCTCATTTAAAGATCTGGCACTTGAAACGTGTAGAGATAGGATACTGTCGGTTGGATCAAGAAATATCAAGGAATACAATTAGCAGAAACCGAAAATATTCAAGGAAAATCCGCGATTCCCGTATTTTAAAATAAAAAAACTTTGTTCAAAGTTCGGCTGTATAGAGTGGAGGGAAAGAATTATTATTCCTCAAAGGCTGAGAACCTTGATTTTTCAGGATTTGTTGCGTTTGAGATAAAAAATAATTGCGAGGCGATACTTTTGGTGGCCAGATTTGAACAGAAGATTTCCTCGCCAATGCAAAGTATGCCGCCTTCCCCCATTTCGGAAAGGACTTGGCCAGAGAAGCCGTGGCATCGTTTGCGTGTGGACTTGGGAGAGTCGTTGATGGTGTTGGTGGACGCGTATACAAAATGATTAGAAATTTTGAATAAATTGAAGAGTTTCACCAAAATGAATGGTATACATGGTATTCATAAAGAAACAATTCCGTTAAATCCCAGCACAAATGGATTGGCTGAGATATATGCGTGAAATTTTTCAAATTCTTTACGAAATAACAGTGAAAAAGATTAAATGAAGACAAATCTACAAAGATTTTTATTCGCTCATAAAGCATTCCCCCCAAACAGCAGTGAAGGAATTTCCCGCAGAGCTTCTAATGAAGAAAAGCTTAAAGTCCAAATATTTTACTTTGATTTTAAAAATGTGAGCCGTAAAAAGTCAAAAACTGTTCTCCTCGGGTTGCGGTGTCTATTTCCGCAATTATGCTGCGCGACCCAAATCGAAAAGGAGTGAAACGTTTAAGCTGCCAGGCCACTACCTTATAAGTTGTCAAAGCCTCGCATTAAAAAAGCTTATTAATCGGCCTGCGAAGGAAAACAAGAAGTTGAGACAGGGGATTTGATCCTGCCTAGCAGCTCCAGAGAGAGATAGAGGACTAGATATAAATTTATTAGAGGAGGTCCCAAAGGCTGATGAAGAGTAGCAAAGAATGGATTCCTAAAAACTGGAAAAATACTCCAGAATTGGAAACAGAACCTGCTGCTGGTGCTGCCTCAGTGCCCGTTCGCAGTCCGAAACCTCTGAGTTCAGAAGACCACCAGACTGGCTGAATATTACTATGGAGAAAAAGGGTGTTGTGCATTTTTATATTTGATCTTGTTGTGGCAATATATATTGCATAGTTTTTATTATGATCTTTGATGCTATAAATACGACGTGTGAATTTATTAAAGGAATTAAGTTCAGTAGCAAGAGTTGCATTTAGTTGTTTTGTATTCGTGATTTGGCTGGAAAAAAAATTATTGCTAACGACGTCGAGCTGGTGATACTAGAGAAGAGGCACGATACAACATAGACAAAAAGTGTTAAATGCGGGATTCCATATTTATCGAGGCTGACGGCAATCGTTCACGTATAATTTAGTGGTAAATACTTCAAATGTATATTACTAATAAAATAACACTGCCAAGAGCAAATGGTTCGAGACAAACTAAAATCTTCGAATTTTCAATAATATCTTGTTAAAATAATTATACACGTAGGCAGGTTGTATTTTTAAAACTTTATTTAGGAAACGGCAGATAAATGTTGAAAAATCTATATATTTCAAAAATATTTTTATATTACATGTGTGTTGTAAAAAGGGATAATTCCATACCCATTTCCTCTTATGAATAAATGAAAAGGAAGAGGGAGAAACTGGTCTTAGGTAATTTTCACATCAGAAAGAGAGAGATAGAGGGAGAACTGTGAAGGATATACATCTAATTAAATTTCAAGCTCGTAGAATTCAAAGCGTTAATAACAGTCCGGCAACACATTATCTCTAATGATGTCTGCAGTGGTCAAATTTAAATAAATGACCTTGCTCATTTAATCACTGAATTAATTCGTTTAATCTTCCCGTATTATGGCAAATTATACGTTTGAATTCTTAATAGAACATATGTAATATCTATGTGGTATGTCCTTCGTCCTAGTTCTCCATATGGAATAGATCTCTAACGCTCTACAATAATTATTTTTAAATTAGATAATAGATAATATTAGACGCTTATGTGCAAGTTAGCTATCTAGGTGTTAAGCTACCGGAACAACTACAATATTCGCCATCGATGAGCCAGACCCCACCACTATCTTTGCCATTGCAAAAAGAACTGTATGAAATTTTGCCTCAAATGGGGTTCCGTTTAATGGCAGGAAGACGTATCCCCCCCCCCCCTTCCTCCGATCACTTTACATACTACATTTGAAAGAATAAAATATGGTACACCATTTTTTTATGCGTTACATAGATTTATTTTCTTCTTGTTGTAAGAGCTCTTTTCCTACTATACTATTGAATATTTATTGGCTACTTGAAAAATATAAGGAGGCTGAGACGTATCGTTCTCTTTATTTGTGGTTTTAGAATAGTTTTACAGTGCTAAAGTTGCTTGTCCCCTTCATACATCGATTGCCTTCTCAAGATTAGCCCCAGAGTCGTTAGGAGGATTGTGAAGTAATACCGGGAGCGAGGGCATTTTGGCGTGCTTCCAAAAACGGGTACACCAAGGACGGTTAACTCTTCGGCAACACGGAAAATCATCAAGAATATTGCACGGAAGGACGGCGTCAGAATTAATCGCATCGTTTCTGACCACTTATTCTCTAAGGAAAGAGTATCGTGAATAACGACCTAGTATTTCGAAGCTAGCTATCGTCTTTAACGTAGACAAATCGGTTCCGAAGTTGTAATGAAAAATCGACTGGAAAAGACAAAGAAGTTGCTCTCAGTTATTCGTGCGGGTGAAAATATCGTGTGGATGAACAAGAAGATGTTCACACTTGCAGTCGTCCAAAACGCCCACCATCAGCTGCTGCCTCAAGGAGACAAGGAATCCAAAAAACGGATGCAGATGAGGCCCCCGTTCCTGAAGTCTTATCTTGGTCTGGGCCTTAGTAATTTCTGAAAAGAAGACTTTCCTAGAGAGGAATATTAAAATCGACTCCCAAGTTTATCAAGACGTCATTCTGAGGGATTCTATGCTTCCGTGGACTCGACATCACATCGCCGGTCGAAATTTCGTGATCCAGAAAACCTGATCCCCTTTCACGGCTTCAATTCTGCGGATGGAATACTCCGTGTGAAGTTATTTGGAGAAAAATGTTCATTCTTTACCTTACAAAAGTTTTGAGTCTCTGAATAAGGTTCTGCAGATAGAATAGTCCAAGATCGAAGTCAACTACCTGTGGTTCACGTTAGAGTATCACTAAACGTCTCTAGGAAGGACACCAAATCTATAGGTTCCTTAATGTCGGTTAATAGATAAACCTTTTAAAATTTACGAAATAAGAGTTCATCAACTGTGAAAGGATTTGAGAATAATAGTTTTAGCTAACTTCTACTTCTAATTTACTTAGCGCATATTTTCTATCAGCTATGTTTATTATTATATGTACTCGTAGGTTTTGAAATTTAGGACAACCTTTTACACTTTAATTACATTTTACACTCTTTAAAACCAATATTTCCATTTTAAATGGTATTTTTAGATTTCAAAAATATATTTCCACTTTTACTATATTTTTAGTTTTCATCGAAATTATTTCATTTTTATTTAAATTGGTCTATTTTAGACTTTTTATATCCGTTTTAATCAAGCATTATAAATAAAGTATTTGAGATTTTCTCAAGTAAAGTTAATCACTGTTTAATATGGCGCTAAATTATACCTATATTCCCACTTAACCATTATCCATTTTCATAACCGTTTTTAAAAATTGATTTCTATAGGTTCAAAGTAAACACCACGTAATTTCCCTCGAGTACGTCGATATTCAACCAAGAATAGAAACTAATATTACCATTGAAAAATAATAAATTTATTCAATTTTATAATAACTAGAACATTAGTTAGCTCGTCATAAATGTATGCGATAAAGAAATATCTAGACCAAAATGCTAACTTGTGCGATGTTTTCAATCAACATAAAAAAAATATATATTTAAGACAACAGTTATGAAAATAGCTGAATTTTAAGCTCGTAAGCATCTTGTAGTGGAAATATAGAAAGAAATTAAGGCCAAATTTAACAATGGCTAACTTAACTTGATAAATTCTCAAATTCTTTATTTAAAATGTTTGATTAAAACAGGTTTTAAAAATGTCTAAAATAGACCAATTTCAATTAAAATATAGATATTATCACATATAATAAAGCGTCTGTTCGTTGAAGCCGAATAGGATTGGTCCATTCTGTGTGACGTGTTCAAACCTGATTGGCTTGGCCGCCCCCCAACCCCCCACTTAAGCGACGTGGCCGGCTGTAGGTCTGTTTGGTTTTTGTTTTCTTCTATTCTGACCTTATTAGTCATTTTTTGCTTTCGGCAATTTATTCGGTGAATATTTGAGGAATAATATTTTTTAAATAATTTTTTTTTTTTTATTTAGCTTGATTATTTTATTTTTATAAACAATGTCTCCTAAAAGAGCCCTTTTTATTGTTGAGGCCATCGAAGCAAAGCAACGTCGTATTGAACAGCAGCGACAAAGACGTTTAAATTGGAGCAATCATAATGCTTCTTCGAAACTTAAACACAAAGCGAGGTCTTTGTAACGGGACGAGATTAGTAGTAACTAAATTGTTACCTAATTTAATTATTGCAAAAGTTCGGACTGGCACTGCAGTAGATCAATCTGTATTTATTCCGAGAGTTCACTTGGCCCCAATACATTCTTAGATTCCTTTCATTCTCAGAAGGGGACAGTTCCCTGTAAAATTAACCTTCGCTATGACAATAAATAAATCACAAGGCCAAACCCTTGAAATGGTTGGCATCTATTTACCTGAACCAGTTTTAGCCATGGTCAGTTATATGTTGCTTTTTCTAGGGTAAAAAGCTCTAAGTGTGTTAAAATAAAAATAATCCACGGAAGCAAGCAAGGAAGGCTTCTTGAAAATAGTTCAGCTTGCTTCACCAAAAATGTTGTTTACAAAGAAATTTATTCATTGTAAGTTCACCTCTTTTAAAGTAAAAATGTTAATTTAAAAAAATATCAATAAAATGACCCGAAAGGTAAAATGTTGCAACGCTTGAAAGGGGATCGATCCCTGACGGACCATGAACGTTATTTTACCTCGAACGCTTCCGATTACATATTATTAAGTTTTGAAAATAGAGCAATCCATATTTAATTCATTAGATAATAAAAGGCATATATTGGATTTTATAAAATATTTATTTTGCCAATATTTCGGCTGGCTGAACGCCAACCTTTATCGAGGCATTACATTTTTTGTATACACAAACTCAGCGCCGCATAGTGTTATAATATCACAGTTGAAAGCAATTAAAATACAGAGTAGGTGGGAGAAAATTGTGCATGAAAAAAAATATTATAAAAAAATGCAATCAAAAATGTAAAATATCTTAAAATATAAAAGGAAAAAGTTCTATCTTATATTTAAAAATTTAAAACTTTTTACAATTTTTTAAATATAAGATAGAACTTTTTCCTTTTATATTTTAAGATATTTTACATTTTTGATTGCATTTTTTTATAATATTTTTTTTCATGCACAATTTTCTCCCACCTACTCTGTATTTTAATTGCTTTCAACTGTGATATTATAACACTATGCGGCGCTGAGTTTGTGTATACAAAAAATGTAATGCCTCGATAAAGGTTGGCGTTCAGCCAGCCGAAATATTGGCAAAATAAATATTTTATAAAATCCAATATATGCCTTTTATTATCTAATATTATTAAGTATCAAAAAGGAATGTGAGAAATAAAATTAGGAATCCACCTGCTCTAGCCGATCCCGTCCTTGGACGGGCTTTTCTACTAGTAGTAAATAATTTTATAAAAATCGAAATACCGTTTAAAAACGAAAATGTTATATTAAAATTAAAAATATGTTATTAAAGTGTAAAATGTTGTTATTAAAATGTAAAATATTTTGTTACTAAAGTATAAAATGTTGCCAATAAAGTGTAAAATGTTGTCTTGAAAAATTGTAAAACCTATAAATGTTATATTAAAATATTATTTTATTTAAAATAATATTTCATAGATTCAAATACTCTGCTAAATTGACCGCCAGAGGTCACTGTAGTATTCTGTGTTTTAAAAATATATTATAGATCATCATCATCATTAAACAATAAAAATACGATGTATAATGTAAACAACGTGTTGATGTAAAAATATAAAGTGTAATAAACAATTAGTAATAATAATTTCATCTGGTGAGTAGTGTTTAATTAAAATAATAACTATACAACAATAACGATACAACATAAATTGGCGACGAGAATTTGAAAATATAACTGTAGCCCTAAAAATAAAAAACAAGTATGGCAGCCAACCTGACGCCACCGTTACCCATGAATATAAATGCAAGCAATTTATTTGCGGAATATAAGCAATGGATGGAATCCTATGCCATTTTTGAAATAGCATCTGGAATTTCAAAAAAATCGGATGAAATTAAGAGAGCAACTCTATTGCATTGTTTAGGGCCAAATGTACAACGTATATTTTTCAACTTGCCAGATGAAAAGGAAAATTATGAACAAACTAAAATGGCTTTAGATAAATATTTCACACCTCATAAAAATGTGGTCACTGAGAGATTTAAATTTAGACAAAGAGTCCAGAAAGATGATGAATCGATCGACAACTACCTAATTTCTTTAAGAGAGCTTTCTAAATCTTGTGAATTTGGGAATTTAGAAGCTGATATGATAAGAGACCAAATAATTGAAAAATGTAACAACAAAAAACTTAAAGAAAAATTGTTGCAACAAGAAAATTTGACACTGTCAAAAACCATTGATATTGCTAGAATGTTAGAAATTTCTAGAAAAGAAATTAGACTTCTTGAACCTCAAAATGATCAAACACTAAATAGAGTTCAAAATAAACCTAAAAAGCACTATAATGCTAATAATTTCAACAAAGGTAGATTCACTAATCAAGGTACCCCATCATTTTCAGGTGCCTCAAAGCCTAAATGTTATCGCTGTGGATTAGATACACATTCAGCACAAGAATGTGGTGCTAAAAAATGACTTGTTCATATTGCAATAAATTAGGACATCTTTTTAGAGCTTGCAGGAACCGCCCAAATCAAAATAATAATAGAAACCACAAAAATTTCAATCAAACTAAAGTTAAGACCATACAAGAAGAAAATAAGACTGAAGTAGGTGAAAGTTCAGATGAATATACCTACTATACAGGTGCTGAAAATAAAGAAAAAGTGCAAATAGATGGTAGTGAAATAAATATGATAATTGATACAGGGAGTGATAGAACTTTCATAAGCTATAATAAGATGCTTGAATTATATGGCCATAAAATTATGCCAAAATTACATGACACCACCCGAACCTTTTTTGCCTATGGTCAAGATAGACCTCTTCCATGTTATGGTTATTTCAATGCTGTGATTTCTTGGAAAGAAAATTCATTTTCAGAAGAAATTTATGTGATTGATAAAAAAGTTGAATCTTTGTTGGGAGGCAAGGCTAGTTTTGAACTAGGTATAATTAAAAAGGTAAATCATGTAAATGAATCAATGTCTACTAATATAGAAACTGTTGTTCAAGAACATGAACATCTTTTCCATGGACTTGGATCTATAAAAGGCTATAGTCATAAAGTGACATTGAAAGACAACTATAGGCCCATTGCTCAGAGATGCCGTCGTATACCTTATGCAATGGTAGAAGCAGTAAATCAAGAGCTTGATAAGATGCTAGAGAATGGAATCATTGAAGAAGTGCATCAAAGTTCTGAATGGGTTTCTAACATAATAGTTGTTCCAAAAAGGGATAGTGAGGAAATTAGACTATGCATAGACCTTCGGGAAGTGAATAAAGCAATATTGAGAGAAAGACATCCAATTCCTACAATTGACAATATGTTACATGCCCTTAAAGGTGCTAAAGTATTTGCAAAGCTGGATGCGAAAAAAGGGTTTTGGCAGGTTGACTTAGACCCTCAATCAAGACCCCTTACAACTTTCATCACGCACCGTGGTTGTTACAGATTTTGTAAAGTTCCTTTTGGTCTATCAAGTGCTCCAGAGGCATATCAGAAAGGAATGGATTCAATTTTGCTTGATTTGAAAGGTGTAATTTGTTACTTGGACGATAACATTGTTTACGCCAAAGATAGACAAGAACTAGAAGAAAGGCTTAGAAAAGTCTTACAAAGATTTGATAAAGTAGGCATTAGGCTTAACAGGAATAAGTGCAAATTTGCCATGGAAGAATTGGATATTTTAGGTCACATTTTTAGTAGTGAAGGTATTAAACCTGATAATAGGAAAATAGAAGCAGTCTTAAATTTTCCAATACCAAAAAATATTGAGATGTTAAGGTCATTCTTAGGAACTTGTGGGTTTTTAAGAAAATTCATACCTAATTTTTCTAAATTGGCAGAACCTCTAAATAATTTGACTAGGAAAAATGTTAGGTGGAATTGGGATTTGAAAACAAATAAAGCATTTCAGGATCTTAAAGAGTCACTAACAGAAGAGCCATGCTTGGCATATTACAACTTGAACTCACCAACTGAATTAATCACAGATGCAAGCCCTATTGGTCTTGGAGCAGTATTAATACAAACACAACAAAATGGCATTAAAAGACCCATTGCATATGCCAGCAGATCCTTAACTGATACTGAAAAAAGATATTCACAAATAGAAAAAGAGACATTGGGATGTGTATGGGCAATTGAACATTTCAACACCTATATTTGGGGAAGGAAATTTGTGTTAAAAACAGATCACAAACCTCTAATCTATATGCTGAATCCTAAAAATGGAGCTGTTTTGCCTCCAAGAATTCAAAGATTGAGTTGGAGATTACAACCATATGACTTTGAAATTGAATTCATTCAAGGAAAGCAAAATATTGCAGATATATTTTCAAGACAACCTCTTTCTAACACAAGTGATGAAGAATGGCTGGAGGACTATGTTCATAAAGTCTTATCCATCACTTCTGAAGAGCTTCAAGCACTGTCTTTGAAAGAGATAAAAGTTTGTACAGAGCAAGATCCTTTGTTTCAAAAACTGAAAGATATGGTTCAAAAGGGAGTTTGGCCATATCCTTTGAATGAAGAATTCAAATGTTTTTATAAGTTTAAAGATGAACTCTCAATTTTTGATAATCTTATCTTAAAAGGAAGTAGAATTTTGCTACCTTCAAAACTAATAAAGAGAGTCTTGAGAATTGCACATGAAACACATCAAGGAATGACAAGAACCAAACAACTGTTAAGAGAAAAATATTTTTGGTTAAACATGGACTTTGACATTGAAAATTTGATTAGAAACTGTCCAATTTGTGTAAGGAATCAACCATTGATAAATGATCAACCATTGCAAATAGTTCCGTTACCATCAAAACCTTGGATGAAACTTGGAATTGACATAGTTGGTCCAATTGGCCATCATTATGTTTTAACAGTGATCGACTACTATTCTTCATATCCTGAAGCAATGATAATAGAAGACATTTCCAGCAAGACAATTATTAAAAAATTGATGGAGATTTTTGCAAGACATGGTTATCCACATGAAGTTGTAACAGATAATGGCTTACAGTTTGTAAGTACATCAATGGAAAGATTTTTAAAAGAATGTGGAATCAGGCACATCAAAGCCTCACCCTATTACCCAAAAAGTAATGGGAAGATAGAAAGATTCCATAGATATTTCTAAAGAAACAATTCTATTCAAGTTCTGAAGAAGGGAAAGATTGGAAAGAAGATTTATCCAGAATTTTAATGTCTTACCGAACTACTCCAAACAGATCTACAGGAAAGACTCCAGCATTCCTATTATTTTCAAGAGAAATCAAAACTAAATTAAGCTCACTTGTTAATGATGCAGAAGAAGATGAATCCAACATCAAAGAATTCAATATGGTCTACAAAGAAAAAATGAAAACATATAATGATATAATTCGGAAAGCTAGTCCTCATAATTTTGATATTGGAAATTTAGTTTATGTGGCAAATCCAAAAATAATGGAAAACTTGATTCAAATTTCAGATCAGAACATCATGTCATTCTTGAAAACACTTCAATAAATTATTTTAAATTAGTCAACACTAAAAATGGGAAAATAATTCATAGAAATGCTAAACATTTGAAACATGTTCCTACTCAAGAGACCAATCAAGACATTTCTGACTTGATTCCAGAAGAGAGCCAGAAAAATCTTAGTTCAGATTCGACAAGAATTGAACACCTCAACTCTTCTGATGTACAAATACCAGATGATAATTCCTCAAACCAAGACAAGGACACTTCTTTAAACCGACCAAGTTCAAGTAGAACAGGGTCTACATTTAACCCAGTTGTTTCAGATAGACTTGATGCCGAGGCTCTTCACCAGTTGCCACCAGAGGTTTCTCCACCCTTGCCGACTACCAAGGAACCCGTGATCACCAGGAGTGGAAGAGTCGTCAAGCCATCATCAAGATATAAAGACATGATTCCTTTCATCTAAAGGAAGGAGGGAATGTAGTATTCTGTGTTTTAAAAATATATTATAGATCATCATCATTAAACAATAAAAATACGATGTATAATGTAAACAACGTGTTGATGTAAAAATATAAAGTGTAATAAACAATTAGTAATAATAATTTCATCTGGTGAGTAGTGTTTAATTAAATAATAACTATACAACAATAACGATACAACAGTCACGCTTCCCTTATAAAAATTTATTTTTGTTGTTTCCCGATGGCCGGCTCAAACCTTTTGTACATTATGTAAATAGGTTTTTCATTTATTTATTCTTACGCCTTAAGTCAGGCATACCTTTTTCAAATTATATTTTTATATATCCCATAAGCTCAATTAAAGCTATTTTTGATAACTAATTTTAATTAATTATTGCCACGACTGCCGAACAATATCACATACTCAAGGATTCTAAGATCAAGCAAATGACCAATAATTCCTCTACGAGCAATTAATCTCATAACAGCAGAAACTATTTTTATTTATAACATATATATTCTCAATTTATTATTTTATATATTGTGGTCACGTGTGTGGCGAAACCTTAACGCTTCTGATTATGAATTCCAGGTTCGATTGAGCTTGATAGACTCGTTTTTTAACAGATGTAGGGCTATCTCCTGTAGCCATTTTCGTGGAACAAATTTGTGGCAGAATTTCCTAGGATAAAAACATAGGGTTATCGCACGAGTAAGTACCATATTGAAAAAATCTATTAAGAAATTTTAAATGGCATACTATAAAGGTTGCTTCATGTGCATTCGTGTAAATAATATAAAATACGATTATAACATAAATGATTTATTTTAAATGCGACTTAATCGGTTATACGAAGATATGCTCTTCCATTAGTTCTTCCAGCACCATTTGGCTACTTCGTCGGCAGCCAATAAGTGCGAGGCATGTGCGAAGACAGTGCATCTCCAGTTATTCATTATATGCATTCATTCTCTAAACGTGTTGCTATCGGTATTAAAAAAGTTTGTTTTGAAAATGTAAAAAAGGGACTTCAAATAAGCTTAAAATCTCGGTTTAGCTATCTTATAATTTCTCTATAGAATATGCTAAAAACACTTGACATTCAAATAATATATTTGATATGATAATATACACGAATGGGTAAAATTGAATAATTATTAAACCCCTTGGATAATGTTCTCCCAAAGTTGTAGAGTTTATCCACTCTCACTAAAGAGGAAGGAAATGTTGACATATTGATGGCCAAGAGAAAGAGAGAGAGAGGAGGGAGAAGGCTATAAGGAAAGTTGGGACTGACATTAAACTCAAGACATTGCTGAAAGGCCAATTGTTCACGACTGAGTCTTCCTTATCCTTTCAACATATGTTATTCTCTTGTTCTTCTCATTTTCGTTAAATATTTTTAATAAGAAATAATTTAATTGCTGATTATATAGGCCATAAAGCATGATACAATGGTCTGTTATAAAAACTTGGCTTAGCCTTTAGGAGGGTTATAAGATAGATATCAGGAATATTATATTCATATACCATAAGTGGCGCCTCTCCTTTTAAAAATGTATCACCCCAGAACAAAACGTAATGGTAATGATAACGAATTAACTGAAACACCAGTTTTAAAATTCATACAAAATTCCAACCTGTATACCATGGTCTCGGGCTTTGCCCCAAATCGACCGATATCATAACTTTCTCGTAGGATGTTATCAACTTGAAGCCGCCCCTGTACTGATCAAGGTCAAAGCCCGAAACCATGGTATACAGGTTGGCAGTTTGTCTGAATTTGCAAAAACTGGTGTGGTGACTTATTCATTATCACCATCAGTATTCTTTGTTCTGGGATGATAAACCGAGTTGGATTGTTTTAATGTTTTTTTAAAGGGAGAGACGCCCCCCTTTTGGTACTGAAATATATATATTCATTCGAGTCAAACAGAGAATTTCGCTTTTATTTATATAGACTTTCAAAAATAAAAAGAGCACTAACTATATCACAATATATATATACTAGCCGAGTGACCCGGGCAACGCCCCGGGTTTACCCGAAGGACCCACAGGTGAGAAACTATAGAAGAAAAATTTTAACAAATCAGAAAATGAAATTGCAAACAACAGAACTACACTACTTTAAGGACATGAGAGCACATGCACTGTATCACCATACATGTACCATTTTCAAAGACCCTGCTTAGGATTAAAACTTCTCAGAAGCATAACAATAGTACCAACCTAGAGGTTAACTGGTGTGGATGCATTCCTCTGGGAGTGAGACTATTGAGAAATTCAGTAGGGAGTTATTTTGCTTCTCCGCATTCTAACACTCCAACTGTTAACACTGTGGAAACACTGACTCATGTTTCGTAAGCAATTTCAGGGAAGAAACTATAGACATTGGATTAAATAAATTATTAATTAAATTGCATTAAATAAAAATTATTAGATTTAAATAAATATTATTAGAGTGAAAAAAAAAAGAAAGAAATTAACAAATTAGAAAATAAAATTTCGAAAAATACAACTATATTGCAGATAAGATAAGAGGACCTTATTAAAAAATA
Source organism: Cordylochernes scorpioides (assembly GCA_030710605.1). Lineage (NCBI taxonomy): Eukaryota > Metazoa > Arthropoda > Arachnida > Pseudoscorpiones > Chernetidae > Cordylochernes > Cordylochernes scorpioides. The sequence goes on along the minus strand of CP092869.1, from coordinate 39,691,222 downwards.
CATAAACAAACTGTAATTCGACACTCGATAATTCGACACTTTCGATAATTCGACCATTTTAAAAATCAAATTTACAAGGTTGATTGTTGTTTAAATACAACTTTGCTTTTGCATGCATAAACACAGGCTCTTGTAGCAAGAACCCAAATATTATTTATAGTCATAGCAAAAGCCAACTTTAGTGAAAACTAATGCCTCTTCAGAATGAATGGAAGACTGAAATCTGAAGGAGCAGAAGATATGGGTCATTTATACTTTCACCAATGCCTTTAGGATCTTTGCGATGGAACGCGTATGGTGTTTCAGCGCATGTGCTCTCATGTCCTTGAAGCACATATACTGACAGTGCCCAAAGTTGAACACACTGTATAGTGTCTGAAATATCTTTGGCCCCTTCGGATACCAACCTTCGCTTCATTCTAGAGAGGCGTTAGTTTTCACTAAGGTTGGCTTTTGCTATGACTATAAATAAGGCTCAAGGCCAAACCTTGGCTACAAGAGCCTGTGTTTACGCACGGACAACTTTATATGTGGCTTTTTCAAGTGTGCGAACATTGGATAGCATAGCATACATGTAAAGATGACCCATATCTTCTGCTCCTTCAGATTTCAGTCTTCCATTCATTCTGAAGAGGCATCAGTTTTCACCAAAGTTGGCTTTTGCTATGACTATAAATAATATTTGGGTTCTTGCTACAAGAGCCTGTGTTTATGCATGCAAATTCAAAGTTGTATTTAAACAACAATCAACCTTGTAAATTTGATTTTTAAAATGGTCGAATTATCGAAAGTGTCGAATTATCGAAAGTGTCGAATTATCGATAGTGTCGAATTACAGTTTGTTTATTTATTTTTTAATAAGGTCCTCTTATCATATCTGCAATATAGTTGTATTTTTCGAAATTTTATTTTCTAATTTGTTAATTTTTTCTTTTTTTTTTTCACTCTAATAATATTTATTCAAATCTAATAATTTTTATTTAATGCAATTTAATCAATAATTTATTTAATCCAATGTCTATAGTTTCTTCCCTGAAATTGCTTACCAAACATGAGTCAGTGTTTCCACAGTGTTAACAGTTGGAGTGTTAGAATGCGGAGAAGCAAAATAACTCCCTACTGAATTTCTCAATAGTCTTACTCCCAGAGGAATGCATCCACACCAGTTAACCTCTAGGTTGGTACTATTGTTATGCTTCTGAGAAGTTTTAATCCTAAGCAGGGTCTTTGAAAATGGTACACGTATGGTGATACAGTGCATGTGCTCTCATGTCCTTAAAGAAGTGTAGTTCTGTTGTTTGCAATTTCATTTTCTGATTTGTTAAAATTTTTCTTCTATAGTTTCTCACCTGCGGGTCCTTCGGGTAAACCCGGGGCGTTGCCCGGGTCACTCGGCTAGTTTTATATATAAAAATATAACCTCGATAATTCGACCAAGTTTTGTTGTCCTTACCTACAGCCTATTAAATAACAAATTTAATTTGACACTATAGATAATTCGACCATGTTTTGTTGTCCTGACCTACAGCCTATCATATAAAAAACTGTAATTAGACACTCTCGATAATTCGACCATGTTTTGTTGTCCTGACCTACAGCCTATCATATAAAAAAACTGTAATTCAAGAGTTTAAAAATATATATTTTGAGTAAAAAAAAAAAAGACACAAATCAGCAAATAAAATTGCAAACAATACTACTATATCACAGATAAGACTACATATAAAAGGAATGAATTCATTTAAATGACCTCATTAAAAACTACATTTTATATATACTTGGGTTCAACTTTACATGTATGCTATCCAAAGTTCGCACACTTGCAAAAGTCACATAAAGTCGTCTGTGCGTAAACCCAGGCTCTTGTAGCAAAGGTTTGGCCTTGAGCCCTCTTTATAGTCATAGCAAAAGCCAACCTTAGTGAAACATAAAGCCTCTCTAGAATGAAGCGAAAGTTGGTATTCGAAGCAGAGGAAAACTATAAAACTGAAAGCCAGGACAGGCATAAAAAGAAAATTCCAAGCATGTGAGGAAACAATTGATGAAAAAAAAGGATTCCAAAAAAATACTGCAAAAAAGAAACCAGACACAAAAAGCAACAATTGAGTACACAAATACAGCATCAGCCTATTTATGAGAAGAAAAAAAAGACAGACACAAAAATGGAGCTAAATTCAAATGAAAAACTATAACAAATTAATAAAAGAAAATAAGACCTAATCCAAATAATTTAATAAAAAAAAACGGCACACACTATTAAATTATTTGGATTAGGTCTTATTAATGAGAAAAAAAAGATGCCAAAGAGAGATGAAAAGATGCCAAAAAAGATAACCAGATACAAAAATTGTGCTAAATTCAAATGAAAAACTATAACAAACACTTATAAAAGATAGAATAAAAGTAATAATTCAATCTACAATTCGAAAAATAATATAACCTGGTGAGTTCCCTGAAAAGGTTAACTTTGGTAGGCGGCGCTGTACGTTGACACCGCCGTACCTTCGAGCCGTTTTACACGAGTTCCCAGAAAAGGTTAACTTTGGTAGGCGGCGCTGTACGTTGACACCGCCGTACCTTCGAGCCGTTTTACACGAGTTAAAGCGAAGATTTTGGACGTAGTGATTTTTACATTTCGATCTTTTATATTAATATATATATACTTACTATTTCGAATTATTTTTCTAAAAACGAACATTATTTTTTTTAATTATCTGAAACTAACCTAATTCAACTTATCTAAAACTAACCTTATTTAGCGATTAAACTAACATAATTTAACCTATTTGAATCTAACCTCATATACACTTTTACACTACCTTTTCATTTCAAAATTAAATTAAAATAAGTTTATATTAAATAATAACATTTTCAAAAATCGACTTTCTGGTTCACACTTTTGTATCTAATCAATTATGTATTTCTTTATTTCGCTCTATAAAAGTACGCAATTCAAAACAAAGGAATTGATGATGATAAATGCAATAAATCTACGATTGTAAAATAGATTAAATTAAAAAATAAAAATAACTGTTAACATTAGGAAAATAAAAACAGGCCTATCATACGAAGAAAAAAATATCGAAAATTTTGGTATATAGATCGTTATGTGTAGTTCAGAATCTTCGGAGGAGATAGCTCAGGACTTTACAATGGAAAACTCTGTTACGGTATTATCTATATAGACTAGTGAATGTTCCCGGCTTCGCCCGGTTTTCACGCGAGTAAAAGTTTGCCTAACGAACATTTGTTAAAACGATTCTGGCAAACTTCCAATCCCTACTGAATCTAAACTTGTCTATACTCTCGATAATTTTAATTTTTTTCCCGGTTCCTTGAAAAATACTTGATAAGTTGAATAAAATCAATATTAATTGGTACACTCGGTAATTTGAAGTTAAAGGAAAAGTATCTTGCCACAAACGAACATTTGTAAATAACTGTATTTAGCGAATGTACGAGGTGTGTTCAACAGGTATTGCGACTTTTGAATTTTCGCGGGTTACGTATATTCGAATTTCGATCTTTTTGTGGCTTTATGTTGGTACTCATGTCTCTAACCTATGCCGACAAGCTCGACCATTTTGAATGTTCACTTAATTGTTGACAGCTGCTTTGCTTGCAGGTGTTTTGGATCGTCTTCGATTTTTCCCTATTAAAAAAAATATGGATCAAAGAACCTGTATCAAATTTTGTGTGAAAAACGAAATTAAGTGCGCGAATGTATCCGAATGTTGACTGTGGCATACGGAGAAGCTACCTTGGACCGAAGCAACGTTTATCGGTGGTACAAAATGTTCTCAGAAGGCCGACAAGATGTGAACGACGAAGAGCGTGCCGGACGCCCGAGCACTTCAACAACAGACGAAAAAATTAATGAAGTGGAGAAAATGATATTGGCCAATCGTCGAATCACCGTTAGACAAGTTGCTGAGGACCTAAACATATCGATTGGCTCGTGCCATTCGATTTTTATCAATGATTTGGGCATGAGACGGGTCGCCGCGAAATTCGTACCAAAATTGCTCAATTGCGACCAAAAATAGCATCGCATGAACATTGCTAATGAGATGTTGGACTCTGTCCGCGACGACCCAAATTTGCTCCAGAGGGTCATACCTGGTGACGAAGCGTGGGTTTATGGTTATGACGTGGAAACCAAAGCTCAATCATCTCAATGGAAGCTGCCGCACGAACCAAGACCGAAAAAAGCGCGCCAAGTTCGGTCGAATGTGAAAGTTTTGCTGACAGTTTTATTCGATTGCAGGGGCGTGGTGCATCATGAGTTCTTGCCACAGGGTAGAACAGTCAATAAGGAATATTACCTGCAAGTAATGCGCAATTTTAGCGAAGCAATCCGCCAGAAACGCCCGGATTTGTGGAAGAACAAAAATTGGCTTTGCACCACGATAACGCCCCTGCTCACACATCGTTGCTTGTGCGCGACTTTTTGGCCAAAAACAACACACTAAAGATGCCGCAGCCACCGTATTCCCCAGATCTGGCCCCCTGTGACTTTTTTTTTTTTGTTCCCTAAACTGAAGAGTCTCATGAAAGGACGACGTTGCGCTACGCTTGACGAGATAAAGACGGCATCGAAGGAGGAGCTGAAAAAGATTTTTTTTTAATGATTTTTTGAAGTGCTTCGAAGATTGGAAAAACCGTTGGCACAAGTGTATAATATCTCATGGGGATTACTTCGAAGGGGACAAAATAGGTATTCATGAATAAATAAATAATTTTTGAAAAAACACAAAGGTCGCGATACTTTTTGAACACGCCTCGTAACCGGCTTCGCCCGGTTTTTACCCGAGTAAAAATTTGTCTGACTAACATTTGTTGAAACGAATCTAGAAAACATCCAATCGATCTATATATATATTCATAAATGTATATAAATATTGTTATATGCGTTTGAATATATTTTTGAAACACATAATGATTTTGAAAACATTTATTAAATTTAAAAATATATATTTTCTTCAAATATATATTAATATTGAAATGGTAAGTTCTTTTACAACGTCATTGGAATATTATATTACTAAATACTCAAATTAAATATTAAAATTATTATACTTGGAACACATTTTAGCATTTTTACAATTTATAAATGTAATTTCACCAGATGCCGCGAAGAGGCGTTGCTTGTGAGTGAAAGTAGAAAATTTGCAAATAAAATTGCAACGAATATTCACTTAAAATCAAATTCAAACCAGAACCCTCCCAGTAGTATACTAAATATAGCTTCCTAAAGATCCGGATCCACACACCCTGGAAATTAGAACAAAAGCCGTACTGCAGAGGCTTAAAGAAAATGAAATCAAAATTAATTTAGAGAAATGCAAATTTCGACTTCAAGAAGTCCAATTTTTAGGCCAAATATGGTCACAACAGAAGGCATTAAAATCGACCCTGATAAAATGTTCGCGATAGGAGAAAATAAGTCACCGAGAAATAAGAAAGAACTACAACGACTTTTAGGCATGATACAATAACTGAGCAAGTTCATCCCCAAGCTTGCAGATAAAACTAACAACATGAGGATGCTTTTGAAAAAAAAAGCACCTTGGCTCTGGGACAAACCCCTCGAATCTTATATCTTAGAGATAAAGACTTTGCTCAGAACTGCACCCCAACTCTGAAATGCTTTAATCCAAACGGGAATCAGACACTATCGGTAGACACCAGTTTATATGCCCTTGGAGCTGTTCTATTACAGAACGGAAAGCCTATGCCTCATCAGCTCTCAACTCCATTCAACAGAACTACGCTCAGAGAGAAGGAAGCACTCGCCATCAAATTTGGATGTGACAAATTCCACCAAATCATCTACGGCAAAACTGTTGACGTCGAGACGGACCACAGTCCTTTAGAAGCCATATTCAAAAAAACTACTAAGCAAAATACCCCTTTGACTACAGAAAGTTTTTTATACAGATACACAGCAATTTGATCTTAGAATTAAATACAAGAAAGGAAAAGAGCTGCTAACAGTCGATCTACTAAGTAGAGACTGCTGCTATGAGAACACCTACTTGGAAGAGAACTTCGAATTACTATTGACCATCCTCACGATAAGTCAAACTATGCGAAACTTCAAGTTCTGACAAAAGAAGGCCAAGAACTACAAGAGCTGAAAATTCATCCTAAATGGCTGGCCAACCTACAAATCTGCATTCCCCTAAAGCTGCAAGAAATACTGAGCACATAGTGGTGAAATTCCAACAATGAAAACAATCTTTAAAAGTAGTAGAGTCTTCATTCGCCAATTGGTGGTAAGAAAAGATGCTCAAGTTAATCCACGAAGGATATCAAGAAACAAACAGCTGCTTGAAAATAGCTCGAGACTCAATATACTGGCATGGCATGTCCCAAGATATCATCAACACAATATAAAATTGCAGGACTTGCCAATCAAATTAAAGTAACAAGACAAAATAACCTATGATCATCAAAAAGATACCGAGCCTTCCTTTGGAGATAGTTGCCTCCGATATTTTCTCAATAGAAGGGAAAATTCACTGTTAAAATAACAGATAACTACTCTGGGTTAATTGATTTTCAAAATATGAATACGATAATAATAGACTAAAATAATTAAAAAAATGGTCAGGTGTTTGTGATTAAAATCAAAAAATGCATATTCTGACCATGTTCACGTGAACTTTTAGTTGACAGAGCGCCATCTAGTGGAACAGAAGAGACACAGTCTTCACCACGCTGACGAGGGTCAACAGCCCGAAACGCGTTTGTGGTTGACTTTTCTTGATTTATCAAGAAAATGGGTTGGCCAAATATCAGGGAACAGGTTATATCAATTTTTAATTGATTTCTGTTCCACTAGATGGCGCTCTGCCATCTAAAAGTTCATGTGAACATAGTCAGGATATGCCTTTTTTGATTTTAATAACAAAACCTGACCTTTTTTATTTATTTTTTTTTTCAGATAGTATGGTGTTTAATTTTTTTTTTAAATAGAAAATATCACTTAAAAATGATAATGTTATTAAAGGGAATTGTTTTATTAAATTATATGAAATGTTATTATTCTATAATGTGGAATGTCATTACAGTGTAAAATGATATATTTAAATTTTTAATTTGTTTACAAATTCAGACCTAAATAAACGGTCATTTGAACCATTAAAACGAAAATAATTAAAATATAAACTCTTTAAATATAAATTGTGTATAAATATCTGGAATTTCAAATTTTCTATTTATACTTTCTTTGTCTTCTTCAGAGGCCTAACTTACATTTTAAAAAATGCAAAAATGTACAATTAGGATAATTAGAAAGATGTGTTGTTTTCCTTCAATTATACGTAAGCTAAAATTTAATTTACAAAAATAGTTATTATTTTAATTACGATGGGAAAATGATTTGTTATTCTGCTGACAAAATGAGAGGAATTTGCCATTACCAAACGTGTCGCTGCTGGTACCACATGTTTCAAGGTTAAATCGTAATATATTTTTATCACAAAAAATCAAAATTTATATAAAATTTTTCCAATTTATTTAAATATTTTCAAAGAGATATTTATTTCGTTTTTAAAATTCTTCTAATATCGTTCGAATTAAATATTTATACAATTTTTAGGGTCATTTTTTATATATAGGTTTTGCAATTTTAAGACATTTTACACTTTAATAGCAAAATTTTACCCTCTTTAATGAAAACATTTTCATTTTAAACGGTATTTTACTATTTTTAAAAATATTTTAAAAATTTAATTATATATTTTTGGTTTTAATCGGAATACGCTTATTTCAATTGAAATTGGTCTATTTTAGACATTTTAATATCCATTTTATAATCGGCATTAGAAATAAAGTATTTGAGAATTTCTCAAATAAAGTTACTGTTTAATATGGCGTTAGATTTTTTCCTATATTCCCACTATAAGATGCTTACGAGCTTAACTTTTTGCCATTTTCATAACCGTGTTTTTAAAATTTATTCTATAGGTTCAAAGTAAACATTACGTAAGTTAGTATTTCTCTCAAATGCATAGATATTCATCCAGGAATAGTAACTAATAACAGCATTGTAAACTAATAGCCACAATACCAGCAAACTGAGAAGCCCCCACCTGGAGATCATTGTTGCGGGCTAATGGCTCTCGTCAGTCTAGACCAGGAGTCAGCAACCTTTTGAGTCGGAAGAGCCAAAAATTACAATTTACAAAATTTCAAAGTTTTTAAAGAATCAAACTTTTTTTTTTCTTTCCAACAATAAATAGTATTCGCATAAAATAAAGTTTTTGATTAAAAAAACTAATCTATTTCTAAGAAAAATAACTTACTTCAAAAATAGTATCTTATTTTGATAAAATTTATAATATGTATTTTAAAATATAATACTTATTATGTTACCTACCTCTCTTCGGTTTTTCATATTAATTTTATATATATATGTACATACATAACTTTGAGCGGATAATTAGCTTCTCACTCTTTTACTTGAAATAACAAACTATACGTCACAGCCAAAGCACTTGTGAAGACGCCGAATTGTTTTGCGTTGAAAGCTGTTGTATATATATTAAATAATTGATACCACAGAGTGTGTGTCAGCTCACAAAGAATAGGCGCTAACCAAAAGAAAAAAAGTTCCTTTGTTTAATATTAGTTTCCCTTTTTATATTTTGTTCTCTCTCTTGTAAATCAATAAATAAAATGTTTAATTAATAATTATTGGAATCAGTTTCATTAAAAATTCTAAGCGAAGTCAACAATTGGTAGTAGAGCGTGGTTGTTTGATATAAAGCTCAAAAGTGAAAATATTTGATCTGAAGATTAAGCAAGAAGTTTATTCTGATCTCTGTAAACTGAAGCACTTCTGAGAAGATTAAAGGTATTTATATAGTTTAAGTAAAATTATATCTATATATTGCATGTTTAAAAGCTACCCAATATTTGAATAAATTTAAAATATATATTTGTTTTAAATTATATTGGTTTGTTTATATTAACTCAAAAGGCGAAAATGGCTGAATATAATTTTTTATACCAAACAAAAATTGAACCATTAACAGGAACTAATCATCAAATATGGGCGTTGAAAATCGGCGCAGTTCTGAGAGAAAGAAAATTATTTAAATGTGTAATTTCCGATCCAGAACCTGATATGGAAGACAAAAGTTCTTGGGAGATTTGGAGTGATAAAAATGATGAAGCATTTGGGATGATTATCACTACGTTGACAAATGAACAAGCTGGGATGTTCATAAGAGAACCAAATGCTAAGAAAGTATGGGACTCACTGAGAAAAACATACACAGGCAATTTGGAAGATAAAATTATTGATATAGGCTTAGAATTAAAGAACATTAACATGAAAGATAATGAAACTGCAGATGAATATATAACGAGGGCAAAAAATATTGATGCTAGAAGTTCTTAATTAGGGCATCAATTTACCTCAAGAGAACTTTCATTTCATATTGTCAGAGGCATACATGAGAGGCAACAATAGAAGAGATTCAACAAACTCTAAGAGAAGAAAAGTCGAGAAGAAATATGAGATTAAATCAATCAGTTGAGAATGGGCATGAACGAGCATACAGAATTAAAGATAGAAAGGTTAAACAATTTCAGCCAAAAGATGTTTTGTTTGTAATAAAAAGGGACATCTAGCTAATGATTGCTGGTTTCGAGATAAACAGAAACAAGGATACCAAAAGAAATGGAATCCTGGTTATAGAAATCACAAATACAGTAGGGAACATTCAAATAACCTAGTGGATACTATGAAAAGTGGAATTAATGAGCAAGCATTTGAAACATATGTAAAAGAATTTGAAGATTCACCAGATGAGAGAAATGATAGACAAATATGGTGTATAGATTCAGGATGCACCGCACATTTAACCCCAAACCTAACTTTGATGGAAAATGTGGTAGATTATGAAAGTGAAATCAACCTAGCTGAAAAGGGCAAAACTACCCAAGCCATAGCCAAAGGAGATATGAGACTTACTACATGCACAAGTGAAGGCCAAGTAAATATTCGCATCAAAGATATCTTACATGTACCAAGTTTAAGGAATAATTTCTTGTCAGTATACAAATTAGTCAACAAGGGAAATTCAGTTATTTTCAATAAGGATGGAGCAAAAATTTATAATGAAGGGAATGAATCAGTTGCTGAAGCATATATTAAAGATATAATGTTTATGATGGAAACAAAACAAAGAAATGTACCAATAGCAAAAAATGAAAATGTCATGGTTATAAATACACATTTATCAAATAAAAATAGCAATATAAGTTTATGGCATAAGTGATTAAACCATATATATAAATGAAGAATACATGAAAAAAATGATTCAAGGACATATTGTAAGAGGATTGGATCTAAAATTCGAAAGGTTACCAGAGTGCGAAGCATGCATAATGGGAAAATTGGTTCAGAAGCCATATTCGTAATAGTACGGAAAATTATACAATTAAGCCCCTTCAGTTGATTCATATGGATTTATGTGGATCAATGCCATGTCAATCTTTAGGAGGATCTGAGTATTTTCTTGTTATAGTAGATAATTACAGTAGAAGAATCTTTGTATATTTCTTGAGATCTGAAAATGAACGATTTGGAGAATTTAAAGCAAGCGCCGAAAACGAATTAAGTCTTAGAATAAAAGATGTAAGAACCGACAATTGAGCTGAATTTTGTAACTCTAGATTTGAAGGACTTTTCAAGAGAAGTGGGATCCATCACCAACTTACCACCATATACTCACCACAAAGTAATGGAGTCGCAGAGAGAGTGAATAGGACTCTTATAGATACAGCGAGAACCTTACTAATTGACTCAAAATTACCCAAGAAGTTTTGGGCAGAGGCAATTGCTACAGCTGCATACATTAAGAATTGTACCCCCTACAGGTCTATCAAGCACCAAGGCAGAGATGAAATGGGAGGAAACCATCAGTCAAACACATTCGAATATTTGGATGTTTGACACATTGGCTTGAGAGCAAACCAAGAAGAAACAAGTTTTACCAAAGGGGAGAAAGGGAATATTTATTGGTTATTCCATTAAATGAAAAGCCTACAGAATATAATATATACAGTTACGAGCGTCATTCCTCATCTCCTAATCAACAATCAGTCATCAGTTTTCATCTCTGTCACCGTTTGCTTTTTTTTTTGGAATGGCGCCCTCCTATTGGTTGGCTACGGTCACGCCACCTTTGCCCCCCCATCATGCCCCCCCCCCCACTCGCCTTTTCGTTTACGCCTACGGAAGCTAACAGTACATAGACAGATAAAGCACATAGGCTATAGTTATTAACTAATATATGCATTTATTTAAGGCGCCAATTTATAATTGTAACAAATAGTATTTGAATAAAAACATTCAATCGGGTAAAACACGGGCGTTGCCCGGGTCATTCGGCTAGTATATATATATTAAAACATTAACCCGTTAAAAGAAACGGTATAATAGAGGCTAGTCTTAAATTTAGTTGTATTAAGGTTTACCTTAATAAAGCCAAATGATAAGTATGTGAAAATATTTTATGATACATATTTTGAATTATGCATGATGTAAATTGTTACAAAAAAACTAATATACAAGCTATCTGAATTCTTTACTCATTCTTTCAGTATATATTATGAATACCGCCATTCTACATTCATATTTTTTTATTTATAATCATATAAAAGAATATAATTTGAAAGATATTATGAATTTTTGTAATCATTTGAGCGCTTAATAACACTTACTTACTCACGATAACCATGCAATTATTGGGTCATCCGGAATGTTATGCGTTTATTCAAAACAACGTTTGCGTTTCGTGTTGATTCTTTAAGAAAATATAGTCAATGGACAGGGTGTTGATTATGATGATGTAATTCAGAGTGGTTTGTGGAGTTCTTACACGAAAGTCGAAGCATGATCAGGGCATCCTTCCATTGTCAAAAGAGGACCGAAAGAAGCTACTGCCTAAAATCCTCATTTTTTAGTCAGGAAGATCAAAAATATCAAAAAGCATGGCACATGATTACCTTCTTCTTCTTCTTCTTTCTTATCTCAAAGCCATGATAATCATGGTGGGTAGTTAGCGACTGCTTTTACTGTAAGTGCACCACATGTCTACACATGTGAAAAGCAGTTCGACTTTGCACTTACAAATGTGCCAGAGCCCCGTTTGGTTACTTGCACTCGCTGGTGGGGTTGGACTTTTGCAAGAATCGAAGGCCATTGGAGCATTTTATTTTTTAACAGAAAAAAGTGTCCAATGCGGGAATCGAACCCGGGTCGTAGTGGTCGAAAACTAAACGGTTTAACCAGCCTTCCACCGACCCCCAACATGATTACCTGAAGAATCTTTATCATGTAAGCCGATACAGTGCTTGGGTAGTGCATGCTCTAACATATCGATCGTGTATCTAATAGAGATTTACTGTTGAAAAGTAAAGAATAAGTGCCTTTTTAAATGCATTGCCACAGAAGAATAAAGAAGGATACTTTACAACAAGGTTGTGTGGAAACTTTAATAAAGTAAGTCTGAAGAGGCTCTAAAATAGACCAACAAATTAGGTTGCCCCGAAGAAAGTGAAGCTTTGCATATTACAAGGGCGTAATTTTTGTAACACTACCATCAAACTACACTATCAATTTGAAAATAATACCGCTTTCAAATGGCAGATATGAAGACAGCTGTTTAGCAACTAGAACTGGCTAATCGCCAGGACATTGTTCTACATCACGACTATGTATCATGATATATGGACGTCTATTTCTATGGACGTTCGCAGTGAAATCCTTGATTAATGATAGGATGCTTTGATCCATCACCTTCGAAATTTCATTTGTTACAAATTCCACAAAATTCTCTGAACGGCGTAGATTCCGATTCTTTAGAGGCTGTCAAAACCCACCTTGTTGAAATTTTCGCCAATAATCCAGGAACTTCAACGTGAGGGAAATTTTCAACTACCCGATAGATCACAAAAGGTCATCGAACAAAATGTCCCATATATTATTCATTAAAGTTTCTTACTGTTCTAAAAATTAGGTCTTGAATTTGTTATTTAAAAATCGGCAGAAGTTTCCGGATTGCCGAATATTTTAAATATTTTTGGGTCATCCCTATATATAAAAGTCAGTGTATGTATATATGTATGCGTGTATGTTTGTCGGCTATACACGTCCACAATACGTAACTAATCTGACTGACATTTTAACAGTATATATAGTAGAATCTGGAAAAACTTATAGTGAAAATTTCAGGTATCTATCCCGAATATTCTTCGAGTTATTTGCAAATTGCGTGGCAAATTTGCCCTTTCGCTCGCAAGCAACGCCTCTAGCGATGAAGATGGGAGATAATATCAGCCGACCTAATGTACATGTAAAACGTGTTTTAACAGGACAAAGATAAACATCTAGAAGAAATATTTTTCCAAATTTTAGTAAAAAAAATTAAAATTGACAGGTTCTGGGAAAAATAGTTGTTTTTTAGCCGGAAAACGATGATGACAATATTGCTGTATCATGTTTGATATCAGATGCAAAATTATATCGGAAAAATTCCAAAAAGCAGAGACCACGGGTGAAGCCAGTTCATTTTAGTATGCTGGAACAAAATTCTAACAGAAAAACATCCATTCGAGCAGAAGACACAAAGCTAGATCATTTCTCTATAAAAATATCGCTTCTCAGAAACAAAGTTTGGAGCGGACGTTTCACAAGAGTGACATCCACGGCGCCAATTTATTATTGTAATGAATAGTATTTGAAAATCAAAATAATATAATTTTCCAATATCGTTCTGATAATTTACAATTTTATTTTATATTTTAAAAAACACTAAGTTTGGAGCGGGACGTTTCACATGAGTGACATCCAAGGGGCCAATTTATAAGTGTAACGAATAATATTTGAATAAAAACATTTAATCGGGTATAACCCGGGCGTTTCCCGGGTCATTCGGTTAGTCATATTTAAAATATTATGATGCATTAGCGCATCATAATAGATTAAACTGGCGAAACCTCTGGGAGGGTTCACCACTGATGAACCAGGCTCTCCCGTTTATTTTTCCATTGCAGTAAGGAAAGTAGAAATTGTATATATTTTAAAAGAATCATACGCCTCTATAATAGTTTAGAATTTAAATTTAAAATATATTCATATAAAAACAATCAAAATAATACAATTTTCAAATATCGTTGTGAAAATTTACATTTTTAATTTTATATTGCCATGTGGAAAATTAGGGAAGACCAACTTCGGGATGAGACAACAAATTATTTCAGTCAAGAACAAACTATGAATGGTAAACAAAAGATATGCCACCAGGGAAATTTACAGAGTAGCAAAATATGAACATAAAAAATGACCACTCTATTAATAAAATTAATAAATACTTTGTTACATTGCTTCTTCCCTATGGGAGCTGCGACCCACAGCTAGCAATTATTGTAGATACTGACATGGATCTGACGTGCTTCTGCAAAGGATTCCATCGAAGTCTTGGAACTTTGTCCCTAGTACCTTTGCGTCCTTTTTCTTGCGACGTGAAGAGCGGCTTTGTCGTCCTATCGTCTATAGGGACATCGTCATCTTCGAGGGAAGTCTTGGCTTTAGCACAGCGGTGGAATCCTGGAGTCAGTCTCCGAAAATGTAGATCACAGCACCCATGGCTTCAAGGTCTTCTCGGCGGTCTTCAGTTTGTCTTCCCTAACTTACCCAGCATCTCCACCAAAATGCCACGTGGAAAATTAAGGAAGACCAACTTCGGGATATGGTACATCAATTTTATTTCAAGCAAGAACAAACTATGAATGGTAAACAAAAAAATAAGCTACGAGGGAAATTTACAGAGTAGCAAAATTTAATCATAAAAATGACCACTCTGTTAAAAATACAATATTTTAAAAACACACAAAGTTTGGAGCGGGATGTTTCACAAGAGTGACATCTACGACGCCAATTTATAATTGTAAAGAATAGTATTTGAATAAAACATTTAATCGGGTAAAACCCGGGCGTTGCCCGGGGTCATTCGGCTAGTATTAAATAGTGGAACAATGACCCGTTCAATTAAGAAGATTTAAAGTTATTTAATATGAATCAGAGATTATTTATTTTTAATGCTGAATTTTTAGGAAACTCATACTGTATCTATTTAATAAATTATTGTATATATAAAATATAAAAATATAGATATAATAAAATTTGAAATTGTTTCTGATATTTTTGGCTAATAAATCCAAGGGGACTTGAGATAAAGGTTGGAAGTATTAAACGCTCGGTCAAAAAATCAAGTCTCAAACCCCAACCGACTTAGATTTGCAATTGTCTATCCCCCCCACATACACATATACATACAATCTTTTTATGCTAATAGAAGAAATTAGACAAAATCCTAAGTGCAATTCCTAACCAATGTTTTTACATTTTTATTTTCAATTAGCCCCTTTCAATAAGGAGTATTATCGAATAATGGATAAATATTAAATTACATAGTTATGAAAATAAATATTTTTGTGTGTGTTATTCTGCATAAATTTCCACAATATTCCACACACACACAAAGCCTTTATTAAGACCTTAGTCTTATACAGATTCTCCGTACAAGGTGCAATAACAGGAAAAGAGCAGCACAGGAAACCAGTAGTTCCGCAACTATATACAATTATTAGTAATAAGGAAAAGTAAGATTTAATATGAAAGGTCGACGCCATCGCCCCAAGTCTTCAATTCCATAAGCGCGGAGCAGAAATAGGGACTAAGTTATTTAGTTCGCCATAAATATAGCATCCAGACACAAAAAGGAGGTTTACTCCAGCACAGCCATCCATATCACAAGCTCCGCAATCTCATCGTCGACCAACACGATGGCCCCTCGATGTTTCGTCATCATTCTGAGGTGTAAGAACAATAGCTTCCAAGTTCTCTTTTCTCCCTCTTTACACCTACTGCCTTGTAAAAATGTAAGGTGTTAACTATTCTATTTCTATGGTTATATTGAGTTGCGACACCAGAATCTCTATGAAAAGACTTTCGGGTTTAGAAGAAAATTTCTGTAATGACATTTTGTAAATGTCGAAGCTGTGAAGTTTACCAGTTCTTGTTTCTAAAATTTCTGTCTCTGGTGGTGATGGTTATTTGAATTCCTCCTATACCTGTCCTAATTACAATTATTACAAGGTATGGAGTAGATTGCTTCTTCTTGTTCAGGCCTGTATTCTATTGCTTGTCTTAGTGAAATTGTATATTATAGTGTTCGTTATTGATATAAATTCTGATATCTTTTAGATCACGCTTCTCCGCTAAACATGTCCACAAACTATAATCAAGGGGATGTAAAATCAGGGCTTCCAGAGTGCTAATCATTGGCCTTTTTGAACTCCGGAACTTCATCTCATAAACATGGATCTCTATTTCTCTTTGTTGAGTTTCTTATCTTTATGAACAGGAGCTGATTTTGTTTGAATATACAATGTTTCTATTTAAATATTTTTGTATTCAAAGGCCTCAGAATTTGTTCCGAAATATATTCTTGACATAGTTTTGCTATAGATTTTACTAATTTGGAACAGAAGTGGTGATCTGTTAAACCTTGATAACTAACTTCCTACCTAACCATGACAAAAGCAAGATGGTAATTTTTTTTCGAGTCTTGACTTTCAAAGATACTTCTAGAGAGCTATGCGCTTATATCTTATCATTCTGACGATTAGTCTTCTCATCGAAAATGAAATTGTATTCGTCTGTGTGAAAAGGATTCCCTCATGCGACCCACTATCATGCCGAGCCAGCATCATTTTTATCTATATATTCTACTTTCTTTAAGAACGGGAGTTACGATTTCGTATTAAATATCGTGTGCGTCGTTTTAAATCTCTGAGTTTAAGGACTAAGTTGATTATTTGTGTAGATAATTTCGACGAATTATTTCCCTAACGGCTTTTATAGTAGTTGATTGCATCTAAGGGTTTAAAAATAGAGAAAGAACTTTAGGCTATCTTGTGTAAGGTTATCACAGCTATGCGGCTTTTTTAACACTCCATTCCATCAGCAAAACATATTTTTGAGTTTTTTTTAATCACCAATTATGCACGAGGTGTTCAAATAATAACAACAACAAGAGCAACCGCGTATTTTACAAACTTCAAGCGGTAAAATAAAAATATTAATAGTGATTTGCGTCTTTAACAATATTGTGTGGCTATACTGAATATACAAAAAATAATAATTAATAAAAATACATGAAAGAGTTAGAGGCATGTGTGAAAGCGAGAATTATGTACATATATATAGACTTTATTAACCATAAAATATCTTTAAAAAAAAACTTCATCTAAAATAATCTCCATCCACTATTCAAAATTAAACAGATGTATAGACCCATATAAATACAAACAATAGTGAAGAATCAAACATCTACTATGCGCTGCCATACAAATATGGCATAGAAAGAATAACCAAAATATACAAAAAGAAATACAATATTAAAAAACATTGAAATTCCACTCCAAACATAAAAGAAATCCTTCGCCATCCCAGTACGAAACACAATAGTTTAAAAAAAATTATACATAGTTAATATATTCTTTTTATAACCTGCCCTGCAATTTACATAGAAGAAACCGACAAAACTCTGGAAAAAAAGAGTAAACCAACGCAAAACACCTTTAAAAATCTTAACCCATTGCCACTTCTCTCTCTAGTGGATCATGCATTTGAACAGGACCAGATGGCAGCTTTCTAAAACGCAAAATTGTATATAATCTCAGAGAGAATGAACAGATGAACATTCAAGATAGGTTTTAGAAATTTGGACATGAATAGAAGACAATAACAGTATAAATATAAAATTGCCATCTATCTCTTATATCTACAATTTAAATCTGCGTAACTTGAAATATATCTATTTTATTTAGCAAATATATATATATATATATATATGTCGACTTAATTTCGAATTGGGGGTTGTGGTGTCGACTCACTGTGGGAATGCTGTGGACTCTGTCGAATCCTGTCGAATTGTGTGGTTGGGTGGATATGATTGGATTGGTGATTGTGATTGGTGGCGCAGTCTTGGTCGGATGGTAAGGATTTTCCACAGGGGATGAACGAACACACCTGGATGGGTAGAAAATGGACCTTTGCGAGTGGTAGAAGATGAGATTGGAGGTATGGCCTTTCACATGATGGAGCGTACACTACCTTGGTTGGAGCCTATGTTGAGCACACCTAGCTCGTAGCACGGTCACCTACCTTCCTTTTACTTCTTGTCCGAGATCATCGTCATCAACTCTCTCGACTTCTCATTGGTTGAGATCCTTCCACGTGCCCTCTGATGATTCGCTATCAGTTTGTCATACTTAAATGTGATTGGTTGTTAATTTGTCATGCTTAAAGGTGATTGGCTCAGTACCTCCATTGTCGCCATGATTGCAATCCTCCAGGAAGAAGAAGGCCTTTGAACTTAAGTTTTATGGATCCTGGACAGTGACCTTTACTTCATGGATGATGCAATCCTGTACTTTGTTCTTTCGCATCTCGCGAGGCCTAACCTTTATTGAACCTTTTGACGGTACATTATACATAGATTGTGGTGGGGTTACATAATCCTATATACAGATTATCACATATATACATTTGTTCATTTTCTGGAATATATATATATATAGATATTTATAATGCCTTATATATCCTTTTTTTTAATATTCATATACAGAGTCGAGTGGAGAGACAGCATATGTTCAATCAAAAACAACTTTCAAAAGAAAGAGACCGAGTGGAAATAGTGAGCTGATCTTCTGTTATATAAATAACAACAAAGAAACTTACTAACTCAGAGAGAGAGATAGTTAATATAAAAAATAAAACTTTTCTTTTAAAAATCCAAAATTTCGAGAGAGAGAGAGAGAGACAATGACAATGAAAAAGGTTTATTGACTTCTAGTTAACGGTTGAAAAAATTATATAAACAAAATATAACAAAATAAAAAATTCAAAATTTCTAATTATTGGTATCAGACGAATCTCACTGGATGTCGAAATAAACGCGAGGACGTCCTCCTTCTTAGTTAGAGATACAACAGACCTCTCTATTTCGCACCTATAAAAATCCTTATATAGGGGTCCCAGGAAGGAGTCAGCTTCTAGTACCGTAAACAGATCCTCAACCTTCTGTGAATTGGGCCGAGGAGGCCGCATCTCTTGTGATTTGGGGATGGAAGATTCCGATGTTAGGGTAGCATTGGCCTGATCATTGGTAGGGACCGCTGTTGGTGAAGTAGCGGTCAAGGAAGGCGCTAGCAGAGATTGCAACGCGCTGGTGTTTGGCGCCGGAGCAGAAAGCTTGGTGGCTGAAGTGTTCTGGTGAAGAACTGGGCAGCTCTACGCGGGCGACGATGCTGCTGGATTGGGAGGTGTCACAGGGATTGTCTGGATGGTTCCAGAATTTCCCTCAGCCGATGTAATCGCTGTGAAGCTGTGGAAGGGGGTGGGCTGGGAGGGTGGAGGTGTCAGCATCAGTCCACTTCGGGTGCCCTGGGGGCAGGTGGCTCGCCGATGTCCCTGGCGGTGACATCTACTACACCTAACGCCATAGGTGATGTAGGCGGGTGTAGACTCTTCTTTGGAGATGACCAGCTTGACAGGGAGCTGGTGGAGTTTGCGTCCTTCATTCAGGAGGACGAAGGCCTCCCTGTTGCCGGTGGTCCAGGTGTAGCCGTTACAGGACACCACTTCATAGGCCAAGGGAGACAACCCGGCAGTAAGGTCGCAGGGCTTCAACGATGTCCTCCTCCCTCACTGCGATGGGCAGGTTCCCGAGGATGATTTCCTCCGCCTTCCTTCTGTATGGTAAAGCCCCTAGGAAGATGTTGTTGATGGTGAGTTTATTCTCCACCAGGCGCTCCGCCTTCTCAATGCTGGCCAGTCCGACCATAACATGGCCGGACATTTTCATCAGCTGGTAGACGGATTCCTTCCCCAGCAACTCCTCCAAGGCCTTTATGTAGTGCACGGGATGGAATTCCGCGCACCATTCGACATAGCAGCATTGGTCGAACGATGCTGCTGCTGATCTAGCCTTGTTCAGCGTCTGCTGTTGCCTGGTGTTCCTGACGAGGGTCAAGGACTCTCTCGTGGTCCTTCGAAGCTGTCCAAGTGGTTTTGGAGAGCTAGCATTCGGCCTCACAATCTGAGCCTGCTGAATTTTATGGTCAAACCGTCTCCTTTTTTTCGGTGTACAGATTGGAAAGGTTCAGTGTTATTATCCTTTTCCGCGGCCTCAACTTGCTCCGCCCAATTTTCTCTTTTTCCCCCGCGGCCGAATTTACATATCCGCCGTTTTTCACAAACGAATTTGCATGTCCGTCGCTCGCATCTGAATTCAAACGATTCTTTGTCGAATCTTTTATCGTCGATAAATCGACTTCCATTTCAGCTACCTCGATGGGAATCACACCGTCGTGTAGATATTTATCCTGGCTCCAGTACTGCATATGGGTTGGAAAACTCAAAGTTTTCCATCTCAAGATAGAAAAAGGCGGAACTCGCGCGCCGCGTGGCCGAGAGAGAGAGACGGTTAAACATACTTTATTGACTACTAGTCAATTATGAATAAAGAATAATGATAATAATACAATGAAATTATGATTGAGGAAGGCTCCACCATCTTGCCAGAGTCCTCCTCCAGACGATGAGAGGGTCTTCTTGGACGCCCCGTATCTCCAGGCCCAGGAAGTGCTTGAAGATACGGGTCTTGGCAGACGCCAAGATGGCCAGGGCGTCGTCCTCCAGGTCATGCCCGAAGATCCATCCCTGCAGGTCAGGGGGCCGCCGGATGAAAGTGAAGGCCTCCAGGATGACAGGCCTGATCCGCCTACAGGACCAGTAGCGGTGGGCCAGTGACAGGTCTTCGGACCCACAGGCGATGCAGGAATCCCGGGCTGAGGCCGGATGCGCTGGATGGGCCAGCCGCACGGCAACGTCGGCATTATGCGCCGAGAAGGCACCTCGCCGGAGAGAAGGCCAGCTGATGGAGATGGGGATACTGACGTGGGGAAGCCACCGAGCTAGCAGCTGGGTGATGGGCAGTGCAGCCAGGCGTGGACGTTCTAGCATGCGGCGGGCAGTGCGGGTGGTTAGGCGCTGGAACGCAGTGGCCGTCCCGCGCAGCACGATGCCGTCCTTGATGTTGTCAACCCGGTGGGTGTGGTTCCGGTTCTCTTCCACAATCCGGCTGCAGAAGGTGGTTGAGTGCCGCGATGTCAGCGAGGGCGGCGCGGGTGGTGCGCAGAGGGAGAGATGAAGAGCTGGTGAGATCACCAACGCGCATTCCCGCCCACCGCGATGCGACCAAAAGATCTGGAGGCCGGAGGAACCTGGTGTCCCCGATGATATGGAGCTCCTGAAGCTGATGTGGCGGCAGCACCCGGTGGTTCAGCTCCAATATTCCGAGACGGCCTCCCAGAGCTTGAGGAGCCTGCGGCGCCGAGGTGGATGCCATGTCCCAGATGTTGGAGGGGTCAGCCACGTCCCACTCACAGCGAGCCAAGAGTAGGCGTTGAGGCCTCCGCGTTCATAAAATATTATAGTGATAAATGAAAACAAGAAAAAAATAAAAAATAATAACAATAAATAAATATAAAATAATAAGGATGAATACACATAATGAAATCTATACAGGCTTCATTGGTTTAAATTAAGGACTACAAGACACCCTGAATTCGGATAGGCCCTTGGTTATAAATGGGTCTTTGTCCCCAACATGTTCAATTACCATGTTGAGGAAATCGCACAGAATGATCTTGTTTTCTGTCGAGAGTGTCTCGGAGAGTACCTCCCTCACATGGCGGTATAGGACCGCGTGCACTACTTCAAACCTACAAACCTCCTCATAGAGGGGAGATAGGAATGAATCAGCGTTCATTTGTTCAAAATTTCCCTCCACGCGCCCTATGAGGATCTCCTGAGACTCCTGAAGAGGCTGCATGGGTTGGGTCATGTAGGTAGAAGACTGAATGGATAGTGCAGTCTTATTATGGGTTTCTTTCTTGGGAGCCGCTGTTGGCTCAATAATGGCCAGGGAGGGCTCTGGTCGTGGCAGCAACTGGCTGATGCTCGGCGCCGGAACAGGAGGTTCAGGAGTTGAAGTCTCCTGGGGATGGACAGGAATGTTCGCCCCGGACGAAGGCGCAACAGG
Source organism: Cordylochernes scorpioides (assembly GCA_030710605.1). NCBI lineage: Eukaryota > Metazoa > Arthropoda > Arachnida > Pseudoscorpiones > Chernetidae > Cordylochernes > Cordylochernes scorpioides. The sequence goes on along the minus strand of CP092869.1, from coordinate 39,669,026 downwards.
GCTGGAGGATGTTGAGAAGGTCTGCTTAATGGGTGCAGATGATTCCGCAGCTGTTGGGGCGGAGTTGTTTGAAGACTTGGAGGAGGGAGGCTTCGACACCGGGCCCTGCCGGGTGTCCTGATGACGTCCACCATTGATTCCCAAAATGGCTGGTGGCTCGCCGATGTCCTTGACGGTGGCATTTGCTACACCTAACGCCGTAGGTGATTCAGGCAGGCGTCGATTCGCCTTTCGGGACGATAACCAGCTTGGCAGGGAGCTGGTGAAGTTTCAATCCTTCATTTAGAAGGATGAAGGCCTCCCTGCTGCCGGTGGTCCAGGTGTAGCCACCACTCGCCACTACCTCATGGGTCAGGGAGACAACCCTGCAGTAGGGCCGCAGCGCCGCGACGATGTCTTCGTCCCTTATAGCGATTGAGGGAGGTTCCCTGCGTGTTTTCTGTAGGGGAACATTTTGAGGAGTGTGTTCCCGATGGTGAGGCCCTCCTCGGATAGGCGCTCCGCCTCTCGGTGCTCTCCAGCCCGACCAGAACCTGGCTGGACATTTTCACTAGCTGGAAGACGGCGCCCCTCCCCAGCATCTCCTCCAGTGCCTGGATATACTGCACTGGACCGAAATCCGAGCAATACTCAACATAGCAGCATTGATCGAAAGAAGCTGCTGCCGATCTTGCTTTGCTCAGCGCCTGCTGCTGTCGACTGTTCTTAACTTGCGTCACAGGGTTCCTTGTCGCCCTCCTTGGTGGTTGAGGCGGCCTTACTCTGGTAGTGTCAGCCTTTTAAATCTTCACAGGCTTTTCTTGGGAATTAATTTTTCTCTTAAAGCCTTTAGGCTCTTTATTGCCCATGGACGTAAACTCTATTTCCGAGGCCTCTACTCGATCAGCCCAATTTTTGTTTTATTCCGCGGTCTGATTTGCATCGTCGCCGCTCAACATAGTTAAATTTGCATCATTGTTCATTGTATATCCAAACAAATTGTCGATATTTTTTCCCTTCGATAAATTAACATGTTCCGCTTGTCCCTTGATGGAAACATCACGTAGGGCTTGATCCCGGCTCTCCGCCAATAGCCCATAAAGGTTACTAATCTCCATCATCTCCATCTCCAATGTCGGACAACGCGGAGCTTGCGCGCCGCGTGGCCGTACCGGCGAGATAGAGAGATGAAAAACAAACTTTATTGACCTCTAGTCAACAATAATACAAAAGTTCCAATAAAATTATAGCTATAAACAATAGAATTTATACAAATATATATATTTACATCAAACTCGAAGCCTTCTCCGAAGGGACGTCAAGTTTAAATCAAGGGTTACAAGCCACCCTGAATTTGGATAGACCTTTGGTTATAAAGGATATTTTGTCCCCAACATGTTCAATTGCGATGTTGAGAAATTCGCAGAGAATGATCTTGTTTTTTTGTCGAGAATGTCTTGGAGAGTACCTCCCTCACATGGCGGTATAGGACCGCTTCCACTACTTCAAACCTATTAATCTCCTTATTGAGGGGGATAGGAAAGACTCAGCATTCAGGTTTTCAAAAATTTCCTTTACCTGATCTTTGAGGTTAAACTCATGAGATTTCTGAAGAGACGGCATGGGTCGGGTCATGGAAGTAGAAGACTGGATGGATGGTGCAGTCTTATTTTGGTTCTCTTTCTTGGGAGCCGCTGCTGTATCAATAATGACCAGGGAGGACTCTGGTCGTGGCAGCAACTGGTTGGTGCTCGGCGCCGGAACAGGAGGTTCAGGTGTTGTAGTCTCCTGCGGATGGACAGGCATGTTCGCTACGGGCGAAGGCGCGGCAGGGCTGGAGGGTATTGGATGTGGGGCTGGGTCCACAGCAGCAGTAGGTGGGGTCTGTTCAGCTGGAGTTGGTGCAGCAGTCGGCATGGTGTTCGATGTGGACGGCGGCTTGGTCCAGCCTTGTGTGCGTGCAGCAGGAGCATCTACAGGGAGCACTAGCTTGTCCTCCTGGAGACCAGTCTTGCGAGGACAAATTGCACGTTTGTGTCCCTGCTTATGGCACAAGGAACATTTGATGCCGTAGGTCACATAGACGTGCGTGACCATTCCCTTAGGCTTAAATTCCAGACGAGCAGGTATCTGGGATAGCTTTACTCCGTCTCGCAGAGTAATAAATGCTTCCCGTCGAGCATCAGCCCAGCAGGAGTCCTCGAGCTGCATCATCTTTTGGATCATGGACGTGGCCTGTCCGTATGGCTGCAGCGCAGCGACGAGGTCGGCGCCCTCCACGAAAAAGAGCACATTGCCGAGCACTATTCGCTCAGCCCTTTTTCTTAGAGGGAAGGCCCTCAGGGTGGCGTCCTCGATGTCGAGGCCTTCCTCTATCAGCTTGTCGGCGAGTTGCACGCTGGAGAAGCCGGCCAGGATGTGCCCCTCCATTTTTGTCAGCTGGTAGATGGTTCCCTTGCCCAGCTTCGCTTCCAACGCCCGGAAGTATTGTTCTTGTGTGAAGTCTGGGCATAATTCCAGGTAGACATATTGGTCCGCCTGCCCTGCTGCCGACCTGGCTCGGAAAGTTGCCTGCTTCTGCCTGGTGGTCTGGCATTCGTGCACCTTACTGGGCCTTAGCGTGGCTCGTGGCCTGCTGCTGTTGGGAGGGATTTTCGGTGCCTATATGCATCCCTTTTTGGTCCCCGAATTGGCCTGGTCTGATTCATGTGGCCTCTTCTTTGAGGCGCCCACTGTGGTGAAGTTCCCGAGAAGCTCGTCTTCTTGTTCCGCACAGTCAGCCCATTTGCATTCTTGCCGTCGGCCGCGGGTTCAAAATTTGCATTTTCAAAATTGTTTGAATCAGAATGGCTTTCGGCCCATTCTGAAACCTTTGCCGATATTTCGGCGGAGACTTGAGATTTTTGGATAGGGTTTGTTCGGGCTTACAGCCCATATTCTTGGCTTTCAGCCAATACCCCATAGGGGTTACAAATCACCATTGCCTATTCTCTATCCCATAAGAACGCGGAGCTCGCGCGCCGCGTGGCCGCACGGCGAGAAAGAGAGAGATAGTTAATTATAAAAGTAAAATAATAAACAGAGGAAAAGTTTATTTAAATTCTGTTCCTTCTAAATATTCACTATATACCTAAACAACCTCTATCGGATATAATTTTAAACAGAATATACTATTAGGTCTTGAAGATATTACTGTCTCATAGTTTCGACTAAGTAATATTAAAATTAGCCAAATAACGGAATTATCCTCTCTGCACCTTGTAGGATCTTTAACAGTTCTCACAGGGTACAGGCAGTCGTGGTCGAGGCAGAGTGGAAAACTGGGGAATGTCCACACACAAAAAACGAAGCGACACAGTTGTAGAAGGAAAGTTCCATGAACAGATATAAAGACGAGCCAAGAGCAAGATGGAGATAGTAGATTTCTTACTGTTTTACATGGTCGATGAGTTGGTCCTTGGAGACGACAAGGGGTGACGCTGACCGAAAGACTCACTGGAAGACTGACTGTCTGTGGCTAACCGGGCCTTTTTATATCTCCTCGGGCAAAGAGAATTGCATCACGGCACGTGTTGCTGTTACTCGAGACACGGCACGTGTCTGTTCCACTTTATTTTTAGAAGTTACTATGTGATTCAATCTTGCTCTTAACTCAGCTTTTAATCTATTATATAGTTTTATTTATTCATCCTCAGTACATTACATATGGTGATGCAAGGAGACATGTCAATTATGCGTATAATTATTTATAGATGTGTTTCTATATACAACATAACAATCTTGTTATAAGTATTATATAATATAGGGTTGTTGGTTTAAATTATCATATATATATATATATATGGTAATTTAAACCAACAACCCCATACTGTGTATATAACTTATAATAAGATTGTCATGTTGTATATAGAAACACATCTATAAATAATTATGCGCATGATTAATCTGTGTCATTGCATCGCCCTATGTATTGTAATTTGTACAAAGTGGATAAATAAATAAAATCTGTAATAGATTTAAGAGTTGAGCTAGGGCAGAGATCGAACATATAGTATTGCCAAAACAACAGAGTCTAAAGATGGAAGTCATAAATCTAGTAGACTCACAATTCCCACGACAGGCCACCCACACTGTCACATGTGGTGGAATGCAGAGACCCCTCTCACACCTGGACAGGTAAAGGCGCCCTTTCTCAAACGCCCCTGTCACATAAGGTCCCCCCCCCCCGTCTTTTAACCTATAAATACATCACCTTTACAGGGACTTGACAGTTCAGTTCAGTTTTTAGTTCACCCTTAGTGCAAGCCGCGTCGGTCGTATGTTATGTCGATCTCATCCAGCATGTAGTTAGGAAGAACTCGTCTATCTCCATCTTTTCGCTCCTTAGCTCAACTTTTATCTGTTACGGGACTTTCTTAGTGCAACTGTGTCTTCGTTTTTTGTGTGGACATCCCAAGCTTTTCCACTCTGCCTCGACCACGACTGCCTGTATTTTGTGAGAACTTTTAAAGGTCTTCCAAGGTGCAGAGAGGTACTGGAAAACTCTACATCCTGACTGTTCCTCTTGATCAACACAGTACAACAAGAGCTACCAGGACTTCAACATTATTTCAGTAGTCGACATCAAACTCAACAAATCATTACAGTGAGTCGACAACAACTCTCTTATTTCAGTAGTCGACAGGATCTCTACAAAAGCTACTGGAATTCTCATCTCATTACATGAGTCGACAGGATGACCAAAACGAAGGATGACACAACGAAGAGGTAAGAAGACCGTTCAGATAGGAAGCGAGAAAGAGCAAAGATGGAGGAACAAGCCCGCCATACCAACGAAACGACAAAGCAATCTCTCCCCCCAACAAGAGACGATATTTACGGAAGAAACACCGCCCCAACGGACTTCCGCATACCCGCTAACCGATCGCCAACGTCGGGAGCAAGCTGACCGCGCCAACGACAGCCCCGATATTCCCGCAAGTCATGGAAACCGAGCAGCGATGTGGCCCAAACCCTGTGACAAGTTCCACACCTTCGACTTGACATCGTCGAGACAATGCTCAAGGCAACAAGCCACAATCAACTTCACAGAAGCTACAAGCGTCTACAAGCTCTACATGGAGCGTCTTCAACGTCAGCAGGAATACAAGCCAAGACCAAGTTTCCTGACTGAACTTTCACACAACTGTAAGTTTTTAAAAAAACCTACCTTAACTTTATCCTCAAGTTCAAAACTTGATTCCCTATAAATTTTGTATTTATATTTTCACTTTAAGAATTTTAAAATCAATTTTTACCTTTTTTATACCATTTTTTAATTCAATTTTTAAAACTTTCACATTTCCATTGATCAAATTTACTTTAATTTTTAATCAGTTTATAAATTTCAAGTTATTACTCTCAATTTTACTTAAAAAAAAAATTCGTCCATCACGCATTTTTACTAATTTACTAATCTTACATGCCTTTCCTAAATTTACCTAAAATGGCATTATCCAAAGCTACGACTTGAAAAAAAAAATTCATTATTATTATTTTTTAAAAAATCTCATTCATCATAATTCTCAACTTATTTTTGTTTTACTTATTAGTTATCTTTATATCAAAAGACCAATATCTTTATCAATTCTTAAAATTTGGTAATGTTCACCATTTTAAGTAAGCGCCCAATTCAAATTATTTGTAACTCTCACGACATTGCCCTTTTATAAGAATCATTTTAATTATCATAATCAACAATTTAAAAAGTATATTCAAATTTTAAATATAAATTAACATAGGCGAAACGCATTTTTTTTTTAATTGCAAAAATCGGAAGATACAATATCTTCAAAAACACCACTAGGGAAAACAACTATCTTTCCCAAAACAAGTTAGGAATAAAGATTCACTCCACTTCACCGCCAGTAGCTAATTTAAGTCACAGCCTTCCAAAACGATTACAATCGTTAATATTCGAGGATAAATACACTCCCTCGTCTTTTCCTTTTTACATGCATGATTGGTCATCAACACATTTCTTTCAAAAAACCTTACAACACCCTCGCATCACTATCTCAAATTGGCAACAATTATTAGTGCGCGACTCAACACACAAATCCAATTTCGAGCTCCACTTAGCTCTATATCGTCGCCACAATAAAATAATTTCACATTAAGCGTGCCACATCCACTAACAGTCAAATATTCTCTCGATGTGTTTCATACAACAACCACCCATGACTTTATTAAATTTGTTATTCATGGTGAAACAGGTTAGATTTGTACCAAACTAAGACTTCACGTGACACCTTTATATTCACATTTCTCACTTCGTGTCACAGTGCCACACCACAAAACTTTTTCACTTTTCAGGCCAAAGACGCCCTTCACGCCTGTGACACCACAATTCACCCCAAAGCGTGTCCACGTCGAAAGTCGCACTTTCACCACACATCTAAACCTGACATCACCTAATAACATTTTTTCTAAGTCTAAACTAAATGCGAAACACAACAACTACAAACACCGAGAAAATCATATCTTTCAATTATAGCAGAAAATTGCCAACTCAACAAAAGGAGAATATCTTCTCTCCCCCCTCAAGCAGTCATCTTGACCGCTAGCTTCATGATCGCCATTTTAAACAAATGTTTCAAACCAACCATTTAGATTTCCTCGAGAATCTCACAAATCTCACCAACGAGATATCACAACACAACATACATTAAACATTTTACATGTTAAATTGATAACACCAATTAAAACAATTTGGTTAAGTCTTATATAGACTTTATAACGCGAAAGAGAAATCATTCTCTACATACCAGCCTTGTGGACAAACGAAGGGATCATTTCACATATTCCCAGTTTCAGAGAGTCATAAAAACACCAATGTTTACCAATGGGATATGATCTACACACACCAATTGTAACTTTTCTTCAAAAGAGACAATATTGTTCAATTTCCCACTACTTAACATTTATCTAATCATTATAATAATATTTAATTATATTGTTATTTGTATAAAATCTTGAATAATTATTCATATTTTTACCTTTCAATTATATAAACAAATTTTTAATCCAACGTTGAAAAAAAAAAAAAACTTTAATCAAATTTACTTTTATTTTTCATGATATTATTTTAGTATTGTAAAACATCTAATTGTTTCAAAAATTATTTTTATTTCATTATTTATTATATATTTTATATATTACAGGTTTAATTTTGTCCACTTACACTTTTTGTACCCGCAATCATATTTCTATATTTCTATTCACTATGTTTTATTTGTTTAAATACCTTTATTATCTGACAAAGTTTATCATCCACTATCGGGCATCTACAACAATCGTTTTCAACAATCATATTCTTTAACCAATTCCCTATATTTTTCATCACTATCTTTTCAGTCATTGCGTCACATCAACGTAGAAAAACGACAGCACTGCTTGACAATTTATTTTTTGATTTCGTAATTCAACAAACTCTTTGAAAACACCGTTCCCCAGACTTACAAATCCAAACTTCTGGCCTGAACACGTTTCAAAAGTTTATTTCATTTCATCCGCAGAGCAAATCACCAACGCATACACAAAGCGTTCACTTTTTTCAACTTTCAACTTTTTTTTTCAGCTCTAGCGGACCACATTCAACCTTTGATTTCGAGTCAAGTCAGATCACCTACTGTCGCTACAATTCTACTTATCGCATGGCTCTATTTCACTCCTTTCTCAATCATATTAATAAGCAACCTTTTCTTCAACAACTTTTAACCCAATAATCCTAAAATTGTGACAAAACACTGTAACCCTTATATAGGATCGCAAATGAAACTTTGCCAAGGAAGACAGCTCAAGTCTATATCCTCGCTTTGCACCTGGATCTGAGTATTTGGTTTACATGGGCACTTCTAACAATTACATATTCTTCAACAACTTTTCAACCCAATAACACTACAATTGTGACAAAGCACTGTTACCCTATACAGGATCACAGGTGAAACATTGCCTAGGAAGACGCTCAAGTCCATATCCTCGCTTTGCACCTGGACCTAAGTATTTGATTGCATGTGTAAATCTCACAATTGCTTATTCTTTAACTACTAACCCTGTCCAACGCCCACCAATATTCTCTTAGAATGTGAATTTTTATGTCATCATTTTATTTTAATCATCTTTTTTGTTAATCAAACAAAATGTCATTTTTATTTCACTTTTATATATCCAACAAATATCATATTGTTATAGCCCTTTTTAACCCTCACAGTTTAAATTAATTAAAAGAAATTTTAATTACTTACCTGTGTTAGAGAGGCTTTACGCGCCTAAAACCGGATAAACCCTTTCACTCCCGGGGCCCATCTATGGTAATTTAAACCAACAACCCCATACTGTGTATATAACTTATAATAAGATTGTCATGTTGTATATAGAAACACATCTATAAATAATTATGCGCATGATTAATCTGTGTCATTGCATCGCCCTATGTAATGTAATTTGTACAAAGTGGATAAATAAATAAAATCTGTAATAGATTTAAGAGTTGAGCTAGGGCAGAGATCGAACATATAGTATTGCCAAAACAACAGAGTCTAAAGATGGAAGTCATAAATCAAGTAGATTCACAATTCCCACGACAGGCCACCCACACTGTCACATGTGGTGGAATGCAGAGACCCCTCTCACACCTGGACAGGTAAAGGCGCCCTTTCTCAAACGCCCCTGTCACATAAGGTCCCCCCCCCCCCCCCGTCTTTTAACCTATAAATACATCACTTTTACAGGGACTTGACAGTTCAGTTCAGTTAGTTTAGTTCACCCTTAGTGCAAGCCGCGTCGGTCGTATGTTATGTCGATCTCATCCAGCATGTAGTTAGGAAGAACTCGTCTATCTCCATCTTTTCGCTCCTTAGCTCAACTTTTATCTGTTACGGGACTTTCTTAGTGCAACTGTGTCTTCGTTTTTTGTGTGGACATCCCAAGCTTTTCCACTCTGCCTCGACCACGACTGCCTGTATTTTGTGAGAACTTTTAAAGGTCTTCCAAGGTGCAGAGAGGTACTGGAAAACTCTACATCCTGACTGTTCCTCTTGGTCAACACAGTACAACAAGAGCTACCAGGACTTCAACATTATTTCAGTAGTCGACATCAAACTCAACAAATCATTACAGTGAGTCGACAACAACTCTCTTATTTCAGTAGTCGACAGGATCTCTACAAAAGCTACTGGAATTCTCATCTCATTACATATATATATATATATTTGGAGTATATTTTGGTGATCTTAAGGGACATTATGGCCATAAACTTCGGAAAGTTGAGATCTAATCAAATAATACATTTAGCATTGCTGTTCCGCTAATAAATCACAAATAATAAGCCTTTTTGGCATCAATTTATTATAAGGCATGAACGCATCTCATCTGCATTAGAAATAGAAAGCTTCCGGCGCAATATTTCGTGGTTGGATTTACTTTATTTATCAAGAAACTGGGTTGGACATATATCAGGTAACAGGTTAGATCAACGTTTATTCGATTTTTGTTCCATCAGATGGCTCGCTTCCATCTAAAAAGCTCATGTAAGAGGTCAGGATATGAATTTTTAATGGCGCGCTATTGAATCCTATTAATAATGTGAAAAATAATTGATTGAATTCTTAAAAGGGGTGTAAATTTATTGAGATTCAAAGCTTTAATCAATATTTGGAGTCTCCTCCATACAAGCAGCTACACGGTGAGGCATACTGTCATAGTTTCTTTTTTATGTATGGCTTCTTGTGGGATGCTAGACCAAGCTATTTTAATTTTTGCCGAAGATTAATTGGCTGTGAAGATTGCCAAATTTTCCTCCCCAGCATGTCCCACACAGGCTGCTCAATTGGGAAAAGATCTGGAGGCATGAGGTTCAGAGAATGATGTCAACATTCTGAAGGAAGGCTCGTAAGATGTTGGCTGAATGTGGTCAAGCATTAACTTGTTGGAAAATGGCATTATCAGTCTGCTCAAAAATTGGCAACACAACAGGTTGCAACACATCTCTGCAATGTATAGCTGAGCAGTCATTGTGCCTTGAAAAAGTCTAAAGGGGTCCTGCTTTCATAGCTGATGTTACCCCATACCATGAAGACAGTGATTATTGCTGTATGCATTTCGACAATACAGTCCTGATAGATCTTTCTTGGGGCCTACGTCTAACATGTATTCTGTCGTCGTGAACCCCCAAACTGAATCTGGATTCATCAGAAAAAATGATAGAATGCCATTATTAGCCCAAAGACGTCTTTCTTCACACAAGCTGAGCTTGTCGCTTCTGTGTCTGGCAGAGAGTGGAATTATTAATAAAGGGCACCGACTACGGAGTTTTTCTTCATTAAGACAGTTATAAATGGTGCTCAGAGATGGCCCAGATTCATTCTGCACATGTAGAGCTGCTTGAATCATCGGCTCGAATCCTCTTAACCCCCCTCTCTCTTTATTTATATATTCACATTTATTTATTCATATATATATCCTTATTTAATCTTATTCATATATATATATATATATGTGTGTTATATAAAGGTATTATTTAAAATGTTATATTAAAATATTATTTTATTTTAAAATTATATTTCATCGATTCAAATACTCTGTTAAATCGACCGCCAGAGGTCACGCTTTTCCCTATAAATACACATTGTTGTTCTATTCCGTTGGCCTTGGCGGCTTTTGACATGAATCCTGCCAAGAAGAAAAAGAAGGCCTACAAGCCCATCGTGAACGTCGCCGACCTGGAGAAGGAAGATGAAATGGTGATCTCACGCAACCACGACATCCTGCGCTCCATTGGCCATCCTGCCCTGAAGACCCTGCATGAGGACCTTATCCGCTTCATCGCCATGCGAACTGAGCTGGTCAAGGCCCTCCTTGCTGAAGTAGAGAACCTCTCTGGCACCCTCGAAGCCTTCGCGGAGCTGGACCAAGTTTAGGAGGCCAACAAGCCCCAGACTGCTTGCCGCAGCACTCAAACCTGCCCTGCTCCTTCCTGCAAGGAAACCAGCTCCCAGACTGACCCAATCAAGCCCGCCACTCCTGCTCCTGCTGCTCTTCCTGCCAAGAAGCCTGCCTCCACCTTGCCTGCTTCTGCTCCAACCAAAAGGAAGCAGTCTGAAGCTCCCAACCCGCCTGCAAAGTGAACAAACCTGAATGTTCCTTAAAACCCTGTGCCTTCCCACGTCTCCAAGCCTGCGGCCGCCCAAGTGATCCTCCATGGAGAAAAATCGGCGGCCCACACAGTGGTCATCTCAGATGACCCACAGGCTGACCCAAGGGAGATGCTGAAAACAGTCCGCGCTGCTCACACTCTCCCCCAAGGCGTTTAGGCCTCCCTGCGCACCAAGGGGAACCTGTCCTCCATTCCAGCAATCCTGACACCATCCCTGAGGTTACAACCTCCCTGGCCAACAAGCTGGATGGAATGAAAGTCCGCCAGCAGAAGGAGATCCTACCGCGAATCTGCCTCTTCAAAGTGGATGAGGAGACATCCAACTCCACCATTGAGGAGACCTTCCTGGAAACCGCTGCTGTTAGAAAGTTTCCTGGGGACAAGGTGGTGCGCGTGGCGCACCGTTCTACACCCAGAAACGGGACCTGCACCGCCTTCATCGAGGTGGACCTCAAGACCTTTAGAGCCCTGGGCGTTCGCGGGAGGATCGTGGTGGATGGAGTAATCCTCAACTTCGATGGGTCCATCCGCGCCCGCGTCTGCTTCCGCTGTTGTGGCTTCGGCCACAACTCTGCCCAATGCACCAGAGCTCCTAAGTGCTTCCACTGCGGTGAAGACGGCCATGAAGGCCGCACCTGCCCATCTATTGCTGACCGGCGCACCTCCAAATGTGCCAACTGCTGCTCCAAGGGCCTTCCTGACAAGCACGAGGCGAGAGCCTCAAGCTGCCCCATCTGAAGTCTAGGGCCCTCAAGTTCTAGGCTTCAAGGACCTTCTGCTTCCAATTCCATCTGCCACTTCTCCTGGATTCCTGGCCTATTCAAGGCACCCGCCTCACTGCACCCTGGCGCAGTTCCCCTGCTTGCCCAGCGTTTCCACCACCCCTGCGAGACATCTCCTGCCGCCAGATCCTAGGGTCTCTTGCCTCCTGACATCGAGTTTGGGCTCAAAAATCATAACTTTTGGTTAGTAGCCCGTAAAACCATATTTTCTCTATTCCGTTGGCCGACTCAAATCTATGTGCATTATGTAAATAAGCTTTTCCTTTTTTTTATTCTTACGCCTTAAGCCAGGCATTACTTTTACCAAATTATGTTATTCATATATATTCCTGAGCTCAAATAAAGAAATATCTGATCAAAACCATTTTTATTTTCATACTTTCAAGATTATTATTTCAACCACGACTGCACCGCCATAGCTTAATCCTCAAGATAACCAAAATCAAAATAATCTCAACAATTCTAAATACAAGCAGAAAATATATTTTTTTATTATAAGATATTATATATATTGTTGCGGATGTATGTAAGCTTTTCTTTTTTAGCTATTTTTAATGTAAAGGAAATAAATAATCAAGAATGTATGTCTCGTTATTTTTTTATTTTTAACCAACGTCTGCCATTTTTCAAAGTCCTCGTGTAAACAATGCTAAGTGATGATGATTATTGGAATAAAGTTCTATGAAAAGTTAAATATGAGAATAATAATTTTGAGATGCTTACAGCACGTATCATTTACCCCCGCTTTGATGCATTTATTCACGGAGAATAAATGACTTTATGAATAATGAATAATGAAATGAATAATTGCCTTTTTAAAAACTTGAAAAGAATGTTGTTTGTTAAAATTAGTTTGAAATTATGCTTCAAGATGAAAGCGAAAAGAGTGTTGAATGAATTTTATTCTCATTGTTCAAAGCTAAACAACGGAATATAAAGACTATTGGGTGGGTAATTGTGAAGTTATAGCTATTGTTTTTTTATCTTTTATCTAGTGAAAATGATTATATTTGTGGTGCGCTTTATGTACACTGGTGGGGGGAGACATACAAAATTAGATATTGACAAACCTTATTTTTAAAATATAATTTTAAATATAATAAATAATTAAATCAACTGCCCCCCCCCCCCCCCCTTTATAATAAAAATAGGTTCAACAAATACAAACTATTCCATTTTGATCTCGAGATTCCGTTTGCTGAGGCATTATGCATATATTTCTTTTCTTTATTCTAATTTTTAAGTCGCTGGAAACTGCTTGCTATTAAATCGCCTAGAAATTTTAATATTTCGCTAGGTTTCTGTAACTTTTCGGCCATAAAGCATTTTTTAGATGATACTCTATTATACAAATTAATTGTGGAATATTGGAGGCCGTGGAATTTCAGTGGCGATATGACTGAATGCGTCATGGCATTTTTTCAAACTTCTGAAGGCAGTGTCAGAGAGACAGGTTCAGTTTCTCACATATCCGATTAAGGTAGTTGAATAGCGACCATGACCCAAGGTGACCGCTTTATGAAACTTACAGCCAAGCGCCAGGGACACGACGGCTATCCAAATTATAATGAAGATAGCCGCGGCATCAGGAACCTGAATTTTATCAAACACTGTGTCTAAACGACTACGGGAGAAAAATATCTTTATACAATAAAACCTAATAATCCACTCAGGATAGTGCGTTTGAACTAGTATCGCAGATACACCATGTGGAACGATTACGACCCGGCTATGCCCTGGTATTATTCAGGTGTATTTCAGCCACGTTTTGTTAGGTCGCTTAGAGTTAAATATTTTAGTTTTAAAAAACTACTACAAAAATAGCTATTGATCAAAAATATTTTTAGCTCTACCAGTGTTGCTTTAGTGGTAAAAAGCAGAACTAAAAATTTGATTTTCGATTTTTTTAAAATACATTTTTAATGTTTGTAAAAGCCTATATGTGTTAATCTCTGTCTTCATCTAACTTCATGTGGCCTTTATGGTGTTCAGTAGTCTTGGCAAAGAAGAGAAACAAACGTCGATTTACTTTCTCATTTATATATAAGGAAGTACAGCAAAATGTAGGCTGATTTCTTTTGTACTTTTTGATGTTCGATATTTTGGGTTGAATATATTTCCATAGTTATGGGCCGCAGTAGTTCAGTGCCTAACAGCCTGTATAGGTCTTCTGTGGCGACATGCTGCCATTTGGCGCATCCGCTTGCCTCATCTCCCAACATCCTGTGTTTGATATGCAAGCCGTAGCACCTCTGCAACTTTTTCACGTCAACACGCCCTTCATGTGAGTTTTAGAGAAATGCATTGCATAGCTCAATACGTAGTACATGCGATGTACTTACAGTCACAACTCTACAACTACAACTCTAGCCTGGTACTACATGTATAAACATGTGGTGTACTTACAGTACAAGTAGTTACAACCCTCTACCCACTAAGATTATCATGAGCTGGTACTACGCGTAGTCATTAAACAAACGCGTTTTTATAAATGAAATAAACTCTTCTCCCCGTCTTGTGATTCCTCTTATATTCAACGAGAATAGGGAGTGTACCATTGTCTTAATTCGATATATATTCAGAAATATGAATCTCTCAAGGTGGTGAAAACGATCGTTAGAAGTGGCTCATTCATAAAATATCCCTCCAGCTCTCCAAGTGTAGATGTTCTCTCCAATTCAACTGTATATTTGAACGCCTAAATTTTATCTTCCCATCGCTGATTTTAAAATATCTCATTCACCATCCTTTCATTCTCCCTATTAGACCTATACAAAGAACCCAATTTCAACTGCTCAGAACCAGAACTCCAGAACGAGTATGACTTTCTAATATTAGATTTCTGAGTAAATGCATCAAAGGACTTCTATATCTGACCTCCCAAAATGTCACGAAGTCTTAACTCACTGAACTAATAACCCGAGTCACAGCAGACATCAAAATTCAAGAACAGAAGATTTTTTAAAAGTCTCACAGGAAACTTATATTCTCGACACAAAAATATGATTATCCTTACATTAGACATGTGGTGTATTTAAAGTGAAAGCAGCCACAGCCCCCTACCCAATACGATTATCATGTCCTAGTAGTACATGTGTAGACAATGTAGTGTACTACAGTACTAGCTGTCACAACCTTCTACCCACACGATTATCATGGTCTGGTACTACGTGTTTTGTGTGTGTTGTTGTGTGTTGTACGCATGCCATTTACAGTAAAATCAGCCACAACCTTTTAGGCAACACGACTATTCTGGCCTGCTACTACATGAGTAGACATGTACAATATTTACGGTACATGCAGTCACGACCTTCTACTCACCATGATTATCACTTATGTACTTTATAATATGTCTAAAGTCATATAGCGTAGTGAAATTCCAGTGAGCAGTATCCCAAATGTGCATATTATATAAATAAGGTCGGATTTATATGAAGGAACAAAGAATAGGCGGAATTACAAAAACTTACCGTACCTCGTCGTTTGCTCCGGCGGTCTGAGGTGCCGACCCTGGTTCCCGCGCAGCGCTCTCTGGCGGTCAATCGCTAGGCCTAAAACTTCCGGTTATCCTCATTTCCGGTTCGTCTGTCAACTTGCTGAGAACCCTCTTTTTCTTCTGTTACTTAATTAATTTTCTTTTTCTTTTACATATTTTTTATGTCCCTTATATCATTTTTATATTGGATTTTGATATAAAAATCGCGTTATTGAAATTTAAAGTAATATTATCTCCCTTTTTAAAAATGATGTTGAATTTTGTTAAGTTTATTAAAATTATATAAATTGATCTCTCTCTCAACGCAACGTTTATTTTATATTTGAAACCTCTACTTTTATAGATCTTACTGAATTTTTTCAAAGGAAAATTAGTTTTTAGGATTGGTTCATTAGTGGTAAAACCTCTCAGAGATATCACCTGTTTATCTTCAGACTACTCTACTACACTATTGATATCTTTGGCTTATATATTACGCAATATGTTTTTCTTATTTACCTGTTTTTATTAATTCAGTAATGTCTTTATGGCAGTAAATAACTATATAAAAATAATGAATATTTGTGTTTTTGCTTGTTCCGCAAACGTTTCCACAAAAACGGTTTCTTCCTCGAAATATGTTAATTAGGAGATTTCGCTTATTCCCCAACGTATACACATTATTTGACCTATTTAAATGAAAATTAGAACATAATAAAACAGGTGAAGAAGTAGTTACTGTCATGGCGTCAACCCCAAATTATGGTAATTGTCCAATAGCAGGCTGATTTGCATATTCCATTTGTGCACATACGTTTTCTATATGTATAGGAATATATATTTATTCAATTATATATAATATCATCAAAATAAATTTAAACTATAAATAGTTGTTAGTAAATTTAAACATAAGAGGTTTGTTTTTAATCTATCTATAGTGTTGCATCATGATTAATGCGCGTATTTTTAAAATTATTTATAATATTATTTTTAATATATTTAAAATTTAAATTATACATTTATTTATTTTTATAAAACAGATTATTACTATAAAATATTATGTACTATAAAACATTTGTATTTTGATACACTAAATACCCCACCTGCTTTAAACTTTGATGTGATAAATAAAGAGACTTTCTAGGTGCTACCAAAATATATAGTTGTCGTATTATTGACTGGTGTAACCTGTAGAATGGTTGAGACACGTTCTGGAAAGATGCAAGACACGTCTGAGGAGAGGAACAAGACTGAAGAATCTGCCAAACCGCAGCCCAGTGCAACAATTGGTAGAGATGCAAGTGCCGACCCAGTTGTCTTGAACCCCAACATAGACATCCCCAAATATGATGGAACAGAAGACCCTCACCCATGGATTGAGTCCCTTGAAGAAATTGGCTTCCTGTACCACTGGGCAGAATATATTATTTCTCGCTATGCAGCCATGAATATGATTGGTAGCGCCAAAACCTGGTTGGACCTACACAAGATAAGTTTTACCAGCTGGGAAGATTTCAAGAGCCGCCTAATTCAGGATTTTGCCTCAGACGCCAACAAAGAAGAAATGAAGATGAGACTAAACAGAATGCAGCAGTGGAATGAACCTGCAATCAGGTTTGCAGAGGATATCCTGGTTCTGTGCAACAAGTTCGACCCCCAAATGGAAGAAGAGAATAAAATAAATTGGGTTATTGGAGGGTTAAAGAAAGAATACTCTTTTGCCCTCTACTTAAACCCTCCTAAGAACACCAACGAATAATTATCAAGAACGTGTAGAAAAGTCAAAGGCTCTATATAATGGACCACGCTCTCCTCGTTCCCATCATCAAGAGCAATGGAAGAACGCTCCGTCGTTCAGAAGACCAGACCAGAATACCTCCAAGCCCCAGGCCCCCGCTCCGAGGTACTACCAGAACACCCCCAAGCCCCAGGCCCCCGCTCCGAGATACTTCCAGAACAAGCCGCTGCCCCAGGTATCTGCCCCTAGACGATTTTAATCTCCCATTCCAGAGCCAAAACCGGTCTACCCAAGGAAAACATACAATAAGAGTCCAGATTCAAACAGGAATAGGACAGAAGACGGGAGACCAATATGTTTCAAGTGTAACAAGCCAGGACACGTAGCGCGGTATTGCAGAGTCAAGTTTGTGAGGATCGTAGAAGAGGACCCCTCAGTTTCCTAAGACAAGAGCCAAGAAAATATTCAAATGGACAAAAGGGAAGATTATACACGGCCTCGCCTCTATGCGGATGTTTGTAATGACACGCAAACGAATATCCGTAGACGGAATAGATATTCTGTTTTGGAAGATTTAAACTAAGTGTCGCGCCTGATTCCTTCAATCAAAGCAAGTCGACCATAAATGGAATTAGAAAGTTGGAACCTAGGTACAAAATTAATATTAATGTGAACAAGATAGGGTTATGCGAAGCTTTGATTGATACAGGCGCCGATCTTTCAGTGGTCGACCTAAGAACAGCACTTTTTTGCTGGCCGTGAAATAAATAGTCTCACTAAAACGTGTTCAGGACCCGATGGTAAAAAATTAGATATGGTAGGTAGCATTATTTTAGATTTAAAAATTGATGACACTGAATTATCCCACGAATTAGTAGTAATGGACGCGCATCTACGAACTCTTATTCTTGGACGAGATTTCCTTAAAAAAATGAATGCTAAAATTGATTGTAAACGAGAAACAATAAAATATAATTTGATAAGTAATCATGACGTAAGCAATTATGATCTAAAAAAAATAAAGAGCACTACAGATACCGTCATACCAAAACTATCTATTAAATTGATTAGGGCCTCAATAGAAGCAGAGGATGGCGAATATGTCATCGAAGAGAACAACATAATGACTCAAACAAATGGTCTTCGATTGGCAAGAAGTTTGCTTACTGTCACGGATAAGAAAACCCATATCTGGATAAGGAACCCTTATCCTCGACCTTTAAAAATCATGAAAGACCAAACATTGGCTTATGGAAGTCTTCCTGCAGGGGCAAATTTTATAGAGAATAAAGAGAAGCAGAATGAAAATGACGAAATACAATTTCAAATAAACAAAAATTTATCATTTAAAGAACAAGAGAGGTTAAAACAAATTTTGGCCAAGTATACTGATTTGTTCTCGTCGAGGTTAGGCAGGACCAATTTGGCAAAACATCAGATTCATACAGAAGACGCAAAACCGATAAAGCACAAGCCTTACCGGGTAAGCGCTAAGGAACGAACCATCATAAAGGATCAAATAGACGAGATGCTTGAAGAAGGAATAATTAGACACACAATCTTCAAGTCCCTGGTCCTTTCCCGTTATATTGGTCAAAAAACGAGATGGCAAATACAGATTTTGTGTGGACTACAGGAAATTAAATGAAGTAACAGTGAAGGATGTTTATCCAATCCCAAGAATTGATGATGTAATGGATACTCTCCAAGGATCCAAGTACTTCTCAGCAATATATCTCAAATCGGGATATTGGCAAGTCGAAATTGAAGAGAGAGACAAAGAGAAGACGGCTTTCACTACGTCACATGGGTTATATGAATTCAACGTAATGCCCTTTGGTCTATGCAACGCCCCTGCTACTTTTGAGAGGAACATGGACAATGTCCTCGGAAATCTCAGATGGCAGATTTGCCTTTGCTACCTGGATGATGTGATTATATACAGCTCGGACTTTCCAACCCACATTAAAAGACTTGAAGCTGTCCTCAGATGCTTCAGCGAATCTAATTTAAAACTGAACGCCAAGAAATGCAGATTTGCTTTCGAGGAACTTGATATCCTTGGACATATAACCAACCAAGAGGGTATAAAACCTGCCGAATATAATATTAAAGCCGTTAGAGATTTTCCTCAGCCCAAGAAGGCCAAAGAAGTGCAATCATTCCTAGGAATGTGCTCATATTATAGAAAATGTATTAAAGATTTCTCATTAATCGCTGACCCATTGACAAGTCTCATCAGAAAAAATGTGCAATTTATCTGGACAGGAAAACAGGAAGAAGCGTTCCAAAACCTTAAAAAAGCTCTTATAAATCCGCCAATTTTAGGTCACTTTGATCCAGATGCAGCCACCTGCATTCACACAGATGCCTCTAACATCGGCTTAGGCGCAACACTAATTCAAAATATCGGTGGCGAAGAGAAGGTAATATCATATTTGAGCCGAACCTAAGTAAACCTGAGCAAAATTATTCAACCACCGAAAAGGAATGTTTAGCTGTAGTGTGGTCGATATCAAAATTACGGCCCTATTTATATGGAAGGCACTTTAAAATCGTCACTGATGATCACGCACTATGCTGGCTTAAGAATTTAAAAGATCCGACCGGTCGATTAGCACGATGGGCACTGAAGATTCAGGAATATAATTTCGAAATTATACACAAATCGGAAAAAAAAACATCTGGACGTTGATGGTCTATCTAGAGGACCCTAACCAGAAAACGAATGGGACGAGGATTATGAAAGACTATTTCTGAATCAAATAATAGACGAAAGGATGATTTTATTGAGAATATTAAGGAGAACCTTAGTGGAAACAAGCGTTCAATTACACAGAACTTTAAAGAAGAAAATGGGTGTCTCTACAAGAAAAATCCAAATCCTGAAGGTAGAGAATGGTTGCAGGTAGTGCCAAAGAAGAGAAGGAAAGAAATCATGAGTGAATACCACAACCATATTCTGAATGGCCATCTGGGCGTCGCCAGAACCACATACCGATTGAAGAATAAATACTATTGGCCTTCCATGCTGAAAGATGTTTCCGAATTTGTAAAGACGTGCCATCTTTGCCAAAGTCGGAAAGGTTCAAATCAGTTGCCATCTGGACTTTTACAACCTATTCCTCCAGCTAACTACCCTTTTGAAAGAATCGGAATTGACTTTGTTGGCCCCTTGCCATCAACGAAAAGAAGAAGGAAATGGATAATTGTGTTGACAGATTATTATACCAAGTATGCTGAAACAAAGGCAGCACCAGAAGCGACAGTGAAAGAAGTCTCTACATTTTTAATCGAACATATATTTTTACGTCACGGGGCTCCAAGATTTCTTATCAGCGACAGAGGTTCACAATTCGCTAGCAATTTGATGAAGGAGGTTATGAAAATGTGCAAAGTTAAACATTGCTTCACAACGAGCTACCACCCCCAGACTAACGGAATAACGGAACGGCTAAATAGAACTTTAATCAATATGATCAGCATGTATGTGAATACGGATCAGAAGAACTGGGACGAAATCCTACCTTTTATCACCCACGCGTATAATACCACAATTCAAGAAACCACAGGCTACTCTCAATTTTTCCTGTTGTTTGGGAGGGAACCCATGTCCCTCTTAGACGACGAGAATATCCCAACGGACAGTAACATGGACGATTACGACGAATATATAGAAAACTACTTAGATAAAATAGCAAGGACGAGACAGGTAGTCATTAACAACACAGAGAAGACTCAGGAAAGAATGAAAAGAAACTATGACAAAAAACACAACGAGAGAATCTATGAACCAGGACATTTAGTGGCAGTTTGGACACCAGTCAGGAAAATCGGCAATGTGAAAAACTATTGAGAAAATATTTTGGCCCATATCGAATATTAAAGAAGCTGTCCAACGTAAATTACTTAATTGAGCCGAAAGATAATCCTGGCCAAGACCCATTGATTGTCCATGACTCTAGACTCAAACCCTATTTTGAAAGAATTGATGAGGTCACTCACGAGGACGTGTCAACCTCTGGAGAGGGAGAAGTGTTGCATCATGATTAATGCGCGTATTTTTAAAATTATTTATAATATTATTTTTAATATATTTAAAATTTAAATTATACATTTATTTATTTTTATAAAACAGATTATCTATATATATAAAAATGAATGTATGTGTATGTGTGTCTGTCCTTTATGCCTGACCAAACCACTCATTGGAACGCGATGAAACTTTGGGAAGTTATTTAGTATAGTACTGGAAAGGTTTCTAGCAAATAAAATTTTTGAAATAACTTTTCGCCTAAAAATAATCAAGATAAATATTCTAATTTATCTGTTATAATTCAACAATCTGCTCTAAATATTATCATGATGATACGATGATTTTGTAACGTAGAAAATTAGGAAAGACAAAATTCAGGATGACACGGCAATTTATTTGAGACAAGAATAATGATACAATTCATAGGCAAGATACTATTCCTTTAACTTCCAATTACCGAGGGAACCAATTAATATTGATTTTATTCAACTTATCGAGTATTTTTCAAGGGACCGGGAAAAAATGTTCACTTTATTGAGAGATTCGTTAGACAAACCTTTACTCGGGTAAAACCCGGGCGAAGCCGGGTACGTCCATACAAGAATAATGATACAATTCCAAGGCAAGATACTATTCCTTTAACTTCCAATTACCGAGGGAACCAATTAATATTGATTTTATTCAACTTATCGAGTATTTTTCAAGGGACCGGGAAAAAATGTTCACTTTATCGAGAGATTCGTTAGACAAACCTTTACTCGGGTAAAACCCGGGGGAAGCCGGGTACGTCCGCTAGTTACTATAAAATATTATGTACTATAAAACATTTGTATTTTGATACACTAAATACCCCACCTGCTTTAAACTTTGATGTGATAAATAAAGAGACTTTCTAGGTGCTACCAAAATATATAGTTGTCTTATTATTGACTGGTTTAACCTTGTAGAATGGTTGAGACACGTTCTGGAAAGATGCAAGACACGTCTGAGGAGAGAAACAAGACTGAAGAATCTGCCAAACCGCAGCCCAGTGCAACAATATATATAAAATTGAATGTCTGTCTGTCTATCTGTCTTGTCTGTACTCTATAGATTCAAAAACCATACATCCAATCGCCGTGAAATTTTGGGATATTATTAGGTATATCACCGGGAAGGTTTTGAAAAATAATTTCATGAATATCTTGAATATCCTTAGAGTTGTTTGCAGATTTGAAGATTTAACTCGCAAGCAGCGCCCCCATTGTGACGATGATAACAAGTTTTCTTATCACTAAGTTTGTTATCTTAAATATTATTTATCAAAAGTAAGATTATCTCAGGATGACACGGCAATTTATTTGAGACAAGAATAATGATACAATTCCAAGGCGAAGATACTATTCCTTTAACTTCCAATTACCGAGGGAACCAATTAATATTGATTTTATTCAACTTATCGAGTATTTTTCAAGGGACCGGGAAAAAATTTTCACTAGATAAAACTATGATTTTCTAATGTAGAAAATTAGGAAAGACAAAATTCAGGATGACACGGCACACAGGGACCGGGAAAAATGTTCACTTTATCGAGAGATTCAAATTTACGAGTTTCAAATTATCAAAATATATATATTTTTAAATAAGTTTTTAGAGAATTGTTTTAACACATGTTCGCTAGACAAACCTTTATTCGGGTAAAACCCCGGGCGAAGATAACTTCCAATTACCGAGGGAACCAATTAATATTGATTTTATTCAACTTATCGATTATTTTTAAAGGGACCGGGAAAAAATGTTCACTTTATCGAGAGATTCGTTAGACAAACCTTTACTCGGTTAAAACTCGGGCGAAGCCGGGTACGTCCGCTAGTATTTAATAAATATAAGGTAGACAGAAAAAAGTTATTTAAAACATACGGAATGTGCAAAGCGGATGCGCTATTTGATGCGATTACTTTGCATATAAAAAAAATAATTTGCAGTTTCAAACAAAATACGTTCAACCGGAAGGATGCCTCTGGCCAAAGGGAACTCCGGGTCCTAATACGCTATTGTTGAAGGCGACACCTCTCAGCAAGAGATGCCGCAATATAAATTTGTCAAGCCGAAGGCGAGGGAAAAGTTACCCATGTGACCGTATCAAATTGGTACAAACGCTTCAAATCAGGTGACTACAGCCTTGCAGATCAAATCCGTACAGAACGGCTAATGACATTGGAAGCTGAAGATCTCCGGGCCACGTTAGCGAACAAGCCTGCATCGAGTAGCCGGGAACTGGCAGCCTCGCTTAATGTTAGCCAAAGAACCATCGTGAACCATCTACATCGTTTGGATTACATTCATAAAAAAAAACTCGTCAAGACCCTCATCATCTGACTTACAGCGCAGGCACAGCAAAGCATTGATATTTGCCGTCAGCTGTTTGAAAACCCTCGGACAATCGTTTTTATAAATGTATTGTGACGATTGACGAGAAATGGGCCTACTTTGTGAACCACAACCGTCACAAACGATTGATTGCATGAGGTCAAGAGTCGCTATCCGTCGCCCGTCGATATCGCTTTGCCAAGAAGGTGATGATATCGGCATGGTAGAACTTCGAAGGTGTTCTCCATTTCGGGCTTGTCATGAATGAACGATCCTTAGACGCCGATCTATACTGTGAGCATCTGGAACGACCTTACACCAAGTTTACGGAGAAATATATATCGCTGATTCGCTGTAAACGCGTATTACTTCAGACAGATAATGCCAGGCCACATACGGCAAGGAAGACGCGGGAGAAGCTCGCAGCACTTGATGGCGTTGAAGTACTGCCACACCCTGTGTACAGCTTTGATGCCGCCCCGTCAGACTATGGTTTTTTCGTTCGATGAAACACGCATTTCTCGCGTACGTTTCTTTAACACTGTAGATGAGGTTGGATCTGCCTGTCATGACTTCTTCGCCTCCAAGCCCGAGACATGGTACCTTGGACAAATCCGGTTACTTGCAGTTAGGTGGCAAACCATCATAGATAATGATAGTCTGTATTTTGAAGAATTATTTTCAATAGCTTCCTAATAAATAGTTTCAGTGAAATCGTATTTGTCTTCTTATGTTGCCTTTATTTGGCTTTTTCCGGGTGTTAAAGAACTTTTTGTTCACACACACAACATTGTATTTAGATAGATTAAAATAAAGGGAAAATATTACAGCGGAGCTTCGGCATTTACGGGTCATATTCTGGGTAAACCATATATATTTAATATCTAAAATATGCGACTATAACAATTTATTATATTTTTACATAAATTCTATCAAATAATACTGATATTCTTAAATAATTCTAATAACTCTTAAAGCTCTTCATCACCGGATGCTACCGCCTTTTCCGGCCACCCGACCTTCTTGGCTCCTTCGCGAAGGATCGGTGCCTGCGTTGGAGACTGTGGTTCCTGACGCTCCCCTCATTCGTCTAGCGCGCTTTGCAGTAGCAGATGCAGTCTACTTGCCCACCTTCTGCCGACATTTAGCGGACGAGAACCTGCGCGGGACTTCCCGTGTTGACACCATCACAGAGGCTGTGGTTCTACGCGGGACGAGGACGCCTTTCTAGCATATCACCACCCGTGCTTCCCGCCGATTGCTGGAGCGCCCACACCTGGATGCTTTGCCCATCACCCACTTTCCTAGAAGGTGTGAGGAACATATAAACCTTTCCATCAATATCAGTTGGTCGTCGCTCCGGCGCTGCGTCTTCTCCGGGCACAATGCGGACGTGGCAGTGAGGCTTGCTATGCACGCCTTACCACATCCAGCCTCGGCCAAACAGTTTTGCGTCACCTGTGGGTCCAACGACCTGACGCTGGTCCACCGGTACTGGTCCTGCCACTACATCAGGCCTCTGATCTTGGAGACCTTCACCATCATTCAGCGGCCCCCTGACCTGCAAGGCTGTTCTTCGGGCTTGGCTTGGATGAGGCCCTGGCCATCCTGGCGTCTACAAACACCCGGGTATACTAGTACTTCCTCAGCATGGAACTGAGGAGGGTCCAAGAAGACTCTCTTCTTGTCAGGAGGAGGATTCTCTCAAAGTGGAGGAGCGTCCCTTTTTTTTTTTGCAACTATTGGATACTACTGGAACTAAAGATGTTTTTAAATTTTTAATTTTCTAATATGTATATATATAATATATGTCTATACTTGATGATGAACTAACGCTTGAAATTTTTCCGTTTTAACTTAATAAAGAAACGTATTGCAATTATCTCGATTGATATATTGCGTTTATATACAGGGTGATCCAAAAGTCCCGCACAACTTTAAAAATCAATAACTCCGCGAATATTTGCGCTAGAGCAATGCGGTAAACACCATTGGGTTCAGAATGCAATGGGATTTTTATGGCAAATAATGAAAAATTCGAAATTGATTTTATTTACAACTTTATTCGCTAGATGGCGCTCTAACAGAATCAGCGATTCAGCGGCCAAATTGTTTGATAAATTGCAAAATATAACTGTACGACACTTATTTTTCCTTTTTGAATACTAGGAAAGAACCCTAATAATATCAAATGATGAATTAATAAAACATCATTTCGCCAAAAGTTAGAAGAAATGGTTAACGATTTTTAAATACAATCTGAGATATGTAAAATAGGTATAGGCAAATTAAAAAATGTAGCAAAAAAAAAACTGATATTTTAGATGCGGTTTGCTGGAATCCTCTCAGCTATTTGAATTTCGAAAATAATATTTTCTAATTTTTTTAATTCAACTCTCTCACAGTATCGATTATATTTATATTTAATTCATTTGAAAAATATTTATTTATCTCGGATGATTTATTTTACTATGGAATGCCGTTGTTGTCGTGTCCAATAAAGAGCCTCAGATGTCTCCATGCATCTCTATCACAGCAGCAGCAGCATTGTCCACTATCTTGGGTGTGTAAAGCAGCTGCTCTGGGTCTATGTCAATTTTCTGCAAGGCTGCGGCCATTGCTGGGCATGAGAATATGTGAGTAGGTGTTAGTTCCACACCAGGACAGTTGTTGCATGTCCTATAGGTTCTTGTGCCATCTGGATGTATTGTCATTTCTTTATAGTGTTTTGTTCTAAGCCGTGTTATAGTTTTTGTCATTTTTCTCTCAGTGTTTATTTCGCATTTTGATTTTTTTCTTATTTTTGTTCTATTATCTTGTATTTTTCCAAAGCATCAGCGTCAAATAATGACATTTGTTCTTTCCTTTGGCTCAACTTTCTGGCTTCCTTTGCAAATTCAACTGCCATTTCATTACCCCCGATCCAAACACTGGCAGGAATCCATTGTAGAATGCAGTTATTCTCCAATGATATCAGTTGAGTAAGTAACGAGTGTATTTTCTGTGTGATTATAGTATTGCCCTTCTGAATTGCTTCTAGATCGGATATGAAGTCGTTGTACGGTATATTATAATTCCTTCTGCTTGATGCAGGGATGGTTAGTTAAGGCATACATCAAGAGCTTTCCAGATAGCTGTCAGTTCACAAGTGAAATCTTTCTTGCTCCTTCTTTGATTTTGATGTATGTTCCATCTTGCAGTATTATGTTAATTCCAGCCCCTCCATTACTTATGGTAAGGTCTGATGATCCATCTGTATATGCTGTTAAATAATTTATCTGATCGCATAAACCAATTGTGTCAAGTCCTTTCTTTTCAAGTATGTTTTTGTTCTCTTTTTTTATTGCAGGGTTCATTCAGGTTAAGATTGATGATTACATTTGATGGCAATGGGGTAGGAAATATTGGTTATTCTCGAATTTGAAATACATTATGTTTCATATTTATGCTCTTTCTAATATTGTTGCCGTACTGAAGTGTTAATGATCTTTTGAGCCTTTCTTTTTGTGTCCAGTTTAAATAGGTTCTATGGGATATGTGTTCGGTTTCTTTAGTTTTTAAGCTATTGGTGAATTTTATTGTTTTTAATTGTCTTCTGCTTTCAAGTAGGTCTAGACCGCATTCTCTCTGAATTTTCTAATTGTTGGTATTTGAAACAGAACCAGTGATTAATTTGGCCGCTTTTGCTTGAACACTGTCTAGTCTTCTTTTTAGTGATGAATTTGAGGGAGCCCAAACAGGTGGCCTTATTAAGGTGATATATGTTGTTCTGAGAATTTTGGGTTTTGCTCCCCAATTTGTTCCACATAGCCTTCTCAGAATGTTTAAGTTTCTGGTAGCTCTATTTGAGGTGCTAATTATGTGTTCTGTAAATCGCAATTCCTCATCAAGTATCACACCTAGGTAATTTGGAGATCTAATTTTAACAATTTTATGGTTGTTTATGCTTATTTTGGAATTAAATTCATGCCTTTTTTCCTGTCAGTGAAGGAGGCCTATAGGTTTGTGGTTATTGAGTTTATTTTCATTTTGAGTTTCATTGCCCACTTCTCCAGTCCTCTCATTTATGTGTTCAGTATTTTTCTGATATTTCTATACTGCTATTTTGTGCCATATGGCTATATAGTCTGCATAACAGGCACCCTTTGTGTCTTCAGTGAGGATGGATGTTTTTAAGGTTGTGTCGTAATTAGACGTACAACAACTCAAACTTGACCAAGACTCTTTATTTAGCTATTATTATTTTCGTTTGGCCAACAAAAAATGTCCAATTTATATACATATATATTCTTACATAATGAGACTTTAAAGAATGCAAATAATTTTCATCTATTTGCATACACAACACATCTCCCCCCTTAATAATACTCCAGTCGGTCTGGGAGTTTCCTGGCTCTCTGAGGTCTAGGACTGCGGACGGGCACTTGCACAGCGGCAGGCTCCGGTTTAGGAGTGCAATAGGGTACGTGCACAGCAACAGGCCCTGGTCTAGGAGTGCAAGAGGGTACGTGCACAGAAGCAGACTCCTCCTTGTTTCCTGATGTAACCTCTGGAACCTCCTCTTCACTTTATTTCTGACTTCCACCTACAGGCTTCTCTCCTGATGTTCGAGGAAGTATAAAATTTCTTGTCTCCACTTGTTTATTTCTCACAGGTCGCAATTGATTGGTATGCCTCTTATACACGACGCCCTCTTAACTTATAAGGTAGTGGCGGTAGCTTAATAATTTCAAAATGGTACCTTTTTACTGTTTAGGTCAGTTGCATTGTTGCGGAAATAAACCTCGCAACCTTCTTACGGCCCCATGAAATACCTCTCGCGGATTTCCCATCTTGGTATTAAATTCGAGAATCTTGATCTTAAACTTCTCTTCATTAGCAGTTCCGCGGGGGAATTCTTTTATTACAGTTTGGGGGAATGGTCTATGAGCAAATAGGAATCTTTGTAGATTCGTTTCTAAATCATCCTTCCCATTATTCTTTCTCAAAAGGTTTTTAAACTATCTTACATATCTCTCACCTAAACCATTTTTACTAGGATTATACGGACTTGTCTTAGTGTGCCGTATATCATTCATTTTGGTAAATTGCTCGAATTCACCGGAGACAAACTGTCTTCCGTTATCTGTAACCAAAAATTAGGGCAATCCAAATCTGGCAAAAATTTCTCTAAGATGATTTATAATCGTTTTGCTGGTAATATCTTTGATGATAAAAATTTCTATCCACTTTGAGTATGCGTCCACGAGAACCAAAAACATTCTTCCCATGAACGGACCCGCTAGATCAAGATGAAGTCGATGCCACGGTTTTTCGGGCCAAGTCCATTCCGTGATGGTAGTCGGGGGCATGCTTGCCGATTCTTGGCATATTCTACATTCTCTAATTAACTCCTCGATGTTACTGTCTATGCCTGGCCACCAGAAAATAGCGTCTGGCAATCATCTTCATTTTAACAATCCCCATGTGTATTTCATGCAAGTCATTTAAAATTAAAGATCTTAATTTCTGGGGAATTACCACTCTTTCACGCCATTGAAGACAACCAAACTCCAAACTTAATTCCTCATTGATCTTATAATGAGGAGCTAGTGGGTTTTCTCTCGGTACACACCCCTTGTGAATTTACCACACACACACAGTCGCCTTCTCTAACATTCCTTTATACTATAGACAGTATTTTATCTTGTGGCGTCTCATATGCCACCTCCATAAAAGAGAACGGTACCTCATTCAACTTCCTGAGAAAAGTACCTGGTCTTCATCAAGAGACTCCCTGACACTCGATTCAAAGGAAGACGTGACAATGCGTCAACATTGGAATTATCGCTAGTTTTTCGAAATTCCACAGTATAACTAAATGCAGCTAATTTTAAGGACCATCTTTTAATTCTGGATGATGCACATATGGGAATTGGTTTATGAGGTGAAAATATATGAATTAAGGGTCGGTTGTCTGTGACCAATAAAAATTTTCGCCCAGTAAGTATTGTCTGAATTTCTCAACGCTAAAAGTTATGCTCAACGCTTTCTTTTCTAGTTGAGAGAAACGTTTTCCCGCTTCAGTTAATGTTCTAGAAGCAAAAGCTATAGGGCATTCTTCCTTTTTATCATTTCTATGACTCAGAATTACGCCTAGTCTATAGTCCATCAATAATGATTTACATTTTTAAAATAACATTCGATATTCTTTCGTCCAATTCCATCTACAATTTTTATTCAAAAGTTGATAGAATAGCGCTAAAATGTTCGCCATATTCTTTATGAATCTATAATAATAAATTAAGAGTCCTATGAAAAATCTTAATTGCGAAACATTCTTTAGGTTCAGGCGCCTCTATCACTGCTTTAATTTTATTTTCTAAGGGATGCAGTCCATATTTATCCATTTTAAACCCTAAATATTCCACCGATTTCTTTTTAAATTTACATTTATCTCTGTTTAACTTCAAACGTTTTTCTAGCAATCTTCTAAACACTAGATCCAACTTTTGTTCATGATCTTCAAAGTCTTTTCCTGCAACCAAAATATCATCTATGTAGCAGGCGACACCTGGCAAATCAGCAAATAAACCTTCCATAATCCTCTGAAATTTATTTGGTGCTACCGCTACGCCATATGGTAGTATATTTTAAAATAACAACCGCTTTGTTGGGTTTATATTAACTACTGCTTTGGCTTCTTGCGCTAACTTTATTTGTAAGTAAGCCTGTGATAGGTCTAGAGTCGAAAATACGGTGCTTGTAGATAATTTTTAGAAGATCTCATCGATCGATGGAAGGGGATACCTATCTAATTCTATTGCTTTATTAGCTGTACATCTAAATTCACCACATATCCTTTCACTCTACCATCCTTTTTTAATACCGGTACTATTGGAGCGGCCCAATTTGCATGAACTATAGGTTCTAAAATGCCAGATTTCACTAAACCATTAAGTTTCAACTGTTCAAGCCATTCTCTTCCTAATTAAACTACCTGGATTTTTTCATTTACAACTATTAATCTTAAATATTGGTTGGCTTCTTTTACAAAACATTTCTTTGACCTATAATCTCTATTGATTTACCATAAAAAAGGATTTTAATCTTAAATTTGTTGGAAATAAATTTTACCTTACCTTAATTCTTATAAATATCTTTAGGTATTAACGTAATTGGACTTCCTGTATCTATTGTAAGGCACAAATAATAATCATCTACTTTTAAATTTATTGTGGCATCAGTTTCGCCCTGTACAGAATATATAGAGACCTCTTGTACAAATTTAAATCCCCACACTTTTTTACTAGCTTTGCAGACCCTACTTAAATGACCCAGTTTTTTACATTTTAAAACAAGTCTTTGTTCTATAAGGGCAAACAGAGGCCACGTGTGAATGTATTTCACCACATCTATGGCACATTATTTCTCCCCTTTGCCTGAAAGGCCTATGCTGCACCATACTATTATTGTACTCACCCTTTTTATCTTTTCCATTCACAGGGGATATCTTGGCCACTAATATATCTTGTAATTTTCTAGTATTTATCTTTGCCAGTTCGAACGAGATCGCCACTGCAATCGTCGTTTTCTTGTAGTAGCTTCTTTTGCAGGCTTTCCAACTTGATTCCAGCCACAAAACGGTCTCGCATCATGGTTCCCAGCATATCGCCGAAATTACAATTTATTGCTAAATGTTTCAATTCTCTATGATATAGCGAAATTGATTCTCCTTCCTGTTGAATTATCTTTAAAAATCTGCATCGCTGTGGTATCACTTTCTTATTTGTATCCAAATGCAGCTTTTTTCTTTGAATGATAGTATCATAGGGTTGATATTTTATTAGGCCAGGAAGAAAATGACGTTTCCCTGCTTCAAAGTTTCAGAATCTGGTAGCGAGGTAAAAATCAGCACTTAAATCTCCTCCTTCAGATGCCAAAAAGAAAGCCTCAAATATTTGTACAAAAAGATCGAAGTGTCCTCCACTGGGCTATAGCATCTAAAAGGTACTATTAACTTTGAACTTGTCATGCTGATCTTTTCTACTCCTTTGTTTTCTTGATCCAGATAGTTTAAATGATGTAGTTGTTATACTTGCATAGACGCCGTTTTCCTCAGCTTTTTACTGGCTCTGTAGATCGCGCATCCTCGTCGCCACTTTTGTTGTGTCGTAATTAGACGTACAAGAGCTCAAACTTGACCATGGCCAACAACAAATGTCCAATTTATATATACATATATTTTTACATAATGTGAGGCTTTTAATAATACAAATAATATTCATCTATTTACATAAACAACAGTTAACATATAGCGAGAAGAGTAGAGGACTGAGGACAGATCCCTGAGGTACACCAGCCCATGTTCTTCGGTCCTTGGAAAATGCTCCATTGACCCGAACTTTTATCCTTCTTCCCCTTAAGAAGTCTGCAATACAGATTAAGACTTTTCCTTTTACTCCGATGTTGTGCAGCCTTTCAAGTAATTTTCCCTTCACACTCGATCAAAAGCTGAGGTCATATCCAGAAATACGGCCGTTGTCTTCTTTGGCGGTTTTTCCTAGAAATCTATTATTGATTGACAGAAGTAGAACAGTTTATAAGTTGTACAGTGTCTGGATCTTTAGGCAGTTTGGTAGAAGTTTATTTTATTATTGTTAGTGAGCCAGACTATGAGCCTACAGCGGATAATTCATTTTGTTATTTTACAAAGTATACTGGTAAGAGCAATCGGCCGATAGTTCTTGCATTCCTTGGCATCTTTGTTTGGTTTCAGTATTGGCACTATAATTGATATCGTCCAATTCTTTGGTAGTTTACCAGTTTGCCATGAAATCTTCAGCATTCGTAGGAGTTGATTTATAGCTTTGTCTCCAAAGTGTTTAATCATTTGACCAAATATTAGAGCATCTCTAGGTGACATCTTGTATTTAACTTTCCTATTGATGAGTTTAGCTCATTCAGTGTGAAGTCTCTCGAGTAAATATCTTGTTGATGGTAATTTCTTGCTTGTTTAACTAACCTGTTTACATTATTTTTTAGAGTCCTGCCTTCATTCGTATAGCTGAGTCTGGAAGTGCTTTAAAGATATTCAGCAATTATTTCAGCCATCTGTTTGTTCGTTCTCGCTATTCATATCGGTTAGATTATTGGAGGATTAGTGTTGGTTTTGATTGTTTTATAACACTAATTATACTCCAGTGATGGCTTTCCTTTTTTGGATCCATTTTTTTCGCAGAATTCTGCCCATTTTTCTTGTTTGAATATCCAAATTTCTTGTTCTATTCTGTGACTAATTTCAATGAGTTCCTTTATGATTTCTTCTGTTTAATTTGTTTTAGGAAGTTCATTGATAATGTCTCTCTCTGCAATCATTGCCTCGATATTGTGGTCCTTCCAATGAGGTATTCACAGGTCTTTACGTCTACCTCTAGGTATCGATACTTTCGCAGCTTTGGATATGTTCGAAGATAATTTTTCCAATTTTCGTCAATCGTTCTGTGATTTAATTCTTCGTTGCACAGTTCTTCAAACTTTTCTGTGAATTTTTTCCAGTGTTTTTTTATTCTGTTGGAAATTCTCAATTTTGAATTTTAGGGTTGTTAAAATTGGTCTGTGGTCACTGATTGCACTTTTCAGAATTTTCCATTGTGTTGTGGGTGCGATGTTGTAATTTATCGCTGTGATGTCTATTGCGGATTCTGTGCCTGTGGACTTGGATAGATAGGTGTTATTTTCGTTATTTAACGGTGTAAGTTCGAGGTCGGTTAGCATGTTCTCAACCTGCTGACTTTTGTTATCCTGGACAGGTGATCCCAAGTTGGTCTTTCGGCGTTAAAATCACCAAGTATGATTGCGATATCCGAAGACGCTTCACTTAATGTCTCTATCAGGCCTGTATTGATGCTAGTATTATCGTGGAGATAAACATTTATGATTGGAATTGTTTTATCTGTAAGATAGATTTCTATTGCCCGAGCTTCTGTCGTGCTTTCTCTAGGCTTACTCTGATTATATGCGATCTCCTTAAATTTGATTTCTTGAGTTTTAATCAAAACGGCAAGTCCTCCTCCGAATTTTCCCGGTCTGTCCTTTCGTATTGTTGTATAATCTTTGATATTGAATCTCAGTTTCTGATTCAATTTTGTCTCCTGAGGACAAGTAATATGTACATTGTTGTCACAGGGAAGACAAGTCATCTCTTTATTTTCCTCTAGGTAACATTTATATTGAGTTGTAGTAGATTGAATTGTGTCCTCGTAGAAGATTTCTCATCATGAGCTCGAGCTGCAGCTCCTGACGCGGCGGTTACCCCGGACGCGGTAGCATTACTGGAGATATCAGTTTTGCTCTTCATTTGAAAATGGGTGCCGTTGCAACGTTAGTCATCTTGGAAACGAACCAGAATTTGGTCAAATATTCCAAGGGTTCAGGGGGGACCGCACGGAGGTGTGGTCGGACTTCTCCCCTTCCCCCTGGAATGCCGTCACTACAGGATAAAGCACTCTTGGTGAATTTTTTTAATTGTGAATCAGAATCTGCCACTGAAGCATTACGAGCGTTTCGTTCCTTTAAAGATATTCGAAGCGGTAAAGGACCAACGAGTTGCTACTCTCTAAAGCGATTGATTAAACGTTTTGAGGAAACTGGATCTCTGGAAGCAAAACCTCGGAGTGGAAGACCATCGACATGCAAGTCAGTGGCTGTTACGGTTTTGCAGAATGCTGAAGCTATTGAAACGTTGTCCACGTATGGAGAAGTAAGTGCTAGACAAGTTTCTCGACAAACGGGGATTTCGTATGGAACAGTTTGGAGAGAACACACATTTAGAATTTTTCTATAAAAATACCCTAACAAAATTCAAAGTTTTCACGAGTTTAAAATCAACGATTTTGAGAAGCGTCAAGAATTCGCTGCATGGGTTTTCCGGCAAATTGATATTGATGATAACTGGCTGTCAAATGTTCTAAGAACAGATGATGCTCACTTTTATCTAAAGGGAGAATATAACATTCAAAACTGCCTCATTTTGGCAACAGAAAACCCTAGGATTTTTACAGAAATACCACTTCATCAGCCCAGCGTTACAGTTTTGTGTGGGTTCACTTCTTCTTTTATTATTGAGACATTTTTCTTTGAAAAAATCAAAGGAAGAACTTTTAAAACCGTTTTTGTAACTGGTGAACGTAATGTTCAACTTTTAAGAGAAAAGGTTATTCCCATATTGCAGGACAGACAAGCACTAAGCGAAATAACATTCATGCAAGATGGAGGACCTCCTCATATCTCCCGCGGTGCCAAACAATTGCTGAAGGATACTTTCGGTGAAATTCGTTGATAAGTCGCCACTTTATATACCAGTGATCTCCAATATCACCAGACTTGACGCCTTAAAATTTCGGTTATGGGGGTACATTAAGTCGCGTTTTTATCGATGCCGGCCTACCACATTGGCCATGTTGAAGGCTTCTATCAGATGGCACGTTTTATAAATTTCAACTATTTAATTGTGACCATTCTGTCATCTATCGTCTGTAGGCGGTGTTTGAGAATGAAGGGCGCCACATTGAGCAAGGATTGTGACCTAATACAAGAGAGAAGGCAGTTACCTCAGGTGTTATATTTTGCAGCTCTTTGTTTTGGGTTATGGGAATAATGAATGCTGTCCTCACATCTTGACTCTTTTTTTTTTTCTGTGAACAGTAATTTTTTTGTTTGTCATTTGCCCACATCTTATATTATGTCGTGCAGGCCAAAGTGTTATAAATTCTCGAATAACACTGGTATACACAATTTTACCCCCTATGTTTAGTTTATCTCTTTTCGCTCATTAGAAGAAATAGCATAAGGTATATTCTCTTTATCACCCCGCCCCCACCAACTTTAGAAATTTTGCGCAAAAAATAATACAAAATGATTTTAATACCACGTTTTTCAACGCAAAAGGTCGATTTAAAAATTATTTATTTTGAGGGGATACATTTTCAAAATTATGTACAGTATAATAAACAATGATAACATTTGACAAACCCATATGATATTTGGAATAAAGTACGACAAATATATTTTGTCACTCCCCTCTATATTTCATTTTTGGATCATGACAAATATCCAGTTAAATAGTCAAGTGTCGCCAATTAGTCAAGAAACTGCACATTCCTTATAGCACGAAATCCTATTAGTAGTGCCGTCATAATTTTTGGTACTATATTAACATTTCAAAAAATCGTGTATTGATATCAGCAGTGTTTTTCAAACATTCAATCTATTTCATAAAACCCCATCTAAAATATAGATATTTTTTGCTACATGTTTTAATTTGCATTTACCCATTTCACATATCTCAGATTCTGAAAATAGAGCAATCCATATTGTTATATTTGTTCATAAAGGGCACATCTTGGATTCAATAAATAATATTTTATTTCCGAAATTTCAATGGGCTAAACGGCCATCTTTTTCAAGGATCTCATCCCCTCTCGCGGCAAGCCGCGCATTACACTTGAGACACGGGCGTCTCACAATATCTTCGGGCGAAAATCATCCAAATGAAAATGTAATGTATACAAATAAATACCGTACAATACTAATTAAAATAAATGAATAAATAGAGTGAAAGTAAATATCTATATATACAAAATAAATATTCGGCTATTGCATTATGAATGAAGACATTTCACTGAAGTTCATATATACATAGAGGTTCCTATTCTAGGAGCATCTAAATTGTGTGTACATGTCCGGTATATCGATCTTTCGGTTTATGCTATTTCTGTCTTCTAAAGAACTCCAACTCTCCAAGAATAGCCTGCTATGCTTTTCTTTTATATCTTGGTGTATTATTGATGTTTGTTCAAAGTCTGGAATGTGGCAATTGATGAGAGCATGATCTACTAATAAGGAGGTCGGGTTATGGTGTTTTAGGGCTGATTTGTGCTGGTTGATTCTTTCTATTAATGGTTTACCGGTTTCTCCTATGTAGACGGCTTGGCAAGACTTGCATGGTATTTTGTATATGACATTGGTTCTATTGTTTGGTTCAGTGACCTTTTTTGTATCAGGATGGCGGAGGATGTTGTTAAGATTCGAGGTAGATTGGAATATTGTTGTGATATTGTAGTATTTTAGTTTTCTGGCTATTCTTTCACAGCCATAGCTGTATGGTAGGGAGCAAAAAATGTTTTGGGATGAAGTTTGTCTATTGTTTGTGGGGGTGATATTCTCGGTCTGTAGAAATACTTTTTGATAAATGGTTTAGGGTAATTGTTGCTAAGTAGTCCTTGAAATATCTTGGTTCTTTCTTTTTTTGCGTCGTTATCGTTTGTTGAAAAGTGTGTGGTTAGTCTTTTTGAAAGAGTTTTTACCACGGAAATTTTATGGTGGATGGGACCAAATGAATTGAAGTTCAGATAGCTTCCAGTATGGGTAGGTTTTCGGTATATTCGAGTTTCAATTCTATCTTGGTTTCTGGTTAATTGTATGTCTAGAAACGGTAGGGAGTTATTTTCTTCTATTTCAAAGGTGAATTTTAGAAAGGGTTTCAGGTTATTCAAAAAATTCAGAATGGTGGAAAGATCAACTTTTGTGATGCATAGTATATCATCAATATAGCGTTTCCAGATTATTACTTGTAGTTGTGCTGTGTCTGCAATTATTTTATCAATTTTGTCCATGTAGATGTTAGCTAATGCTGATGAAACAGGATTCCCCATTGGTAAACCTTTTTCTTGTTTGAAATATCTGTCTTTATATATATATCCAAAATAATTAAGTGCTAGACAAAGTTCAATCAGATCTATAAGGGCTTCTTTAGGGATAGGAAGGATGATTTCCGGATGGTTGTGTAAGAATTCTTGAAGTGCCAGGATAGCTTCGTCATGCGGAATTGATGTATAGAGAGATTCTATATCAAAGGATACCATATAGCTGTCATGTGGAATTGGAATATTATTGATGGTTTCAATAGCTGCTACTGGATTGGGGACTGTATAAGGGAGTTTTTTCTTGAATGGTGAGATAATTGACGACAAATATTTCGCGATAGGGTATAAGGGAGAGCCTGAGTATGAACCTACCCATACTGGAAGTGTTGGCTTCCGTAGGCGTTTCTTACTGGGAAAAAGAAAGAGAGGATCCAATGAAATAATTTAGTAGCGTTTATTAAAACAAAATCATAATAGTGAACAACAAATATAACAGAGAGTACCGTCGTCTTCCGGGTATTCCTTCTACTGGGGAGCTCGGATTCTATATTCTGTGCGTTTATAATCTGTTTATCTGTGGCTCTCTGGTCGGGATGGCGCCTACATTCGGCCATTCCTGGATTTCAATCGTCCTCGATTGAACCTTGCGTTGCAGGAACGTCGTGGGTTGCGTCGGGGGGTATCTTCTACTTCTGGCTCCTCGTCCGGACTTTCTTCTGTAGCTGTAGTCGTTAATTCTATTTTGTTCTCCTACTGTCCTATCACACGGGTCCTTTCGAAAGATCTGGATCAGGTCTCTCAATTCAGGGTCGGAATGCTGAATCATCAAGATTTGTTCTTCCAGTGTGATTGTGAGGCACACTTCAAGGTTTTTCTCCACGATTTCCTCCATCGTGTCTCTAGGGTCGTCGACTGGAGCTCTACTCATTCCGTCTACGTGGGCCATCTTCTCCCCTGGTTTATGTCGAATTTCGAAATCGTATTCCTGAATCAGATTGTACCATCGCGCTATCTGAGGATTTGTAGTCTTCTTCGCGTTCATGTAGACCAGTGCTTGGCAATCTGTAACCACTGTAAACTTGATTCCTACGAGGAACTGACGTAGTCGATCCAAGGTCCACACTATCGCCATCAGTTCCAATTTGCTCGAGTGGTACATCTTCTCGGCCTCTGTTGTCTTCTTGCTCACACAGTAGACCAAGCGCCATTTGCCGTCTTCGTCCATCTGTAGCACCATTCCTGCTAATCCCTCAGCACTCGCATCGCAATGTACTTCTGTCTTGAGTTCAGGGTTGTAATGAGCTAGTACCGGATATTCGACCAGATCCTTTCGTAGTCCTCCAAATGACCTTCGCTGTTCTTCCTTCCATTCAAATTGTGAACCTTTCTTCGTAAGTCTGCTTAGCGGTTCTGCTTTCCTCGCGAAGTCCTTTACAAATCGTCTGAAGAAGTTCGTCAGTCCCAGAAAGCGTCGTATGTCGTGGACATTCTTGGGTTCTGGAAATTCTTCTATCGCCTTGATATTTCTTGGGCCTGGCTTAAGTCCGCCTGTACTGATGACATACCCTAAGAACTCAACTTCCCTCCTTCCGAACTCACATTTAGAGGGTTTCAGTGTCAACTTCGCTGATCTTATTCTTTCGAGGACTTCCCTCAACCTTTCGATCATCTCCCGCCAATCCTTTGCCGGGATAATCACGTCGTCGAGATAGCAGAATACCTTCTTGTTCAGCAGCGGACCTAGGACAGTGTGCATCAGTCTTTGGAATTCAGCTGGTGCGTTGGCGAGTCCAAAAATCATCCTTTCGAATTGACCTGTATCATCTGGGGTGATGAATGCTGTCTTTAATTTTGCCTTATCGGTCAGTGGTATCTGCAGATATCCATGCGCCAGATCCAGAGTGGTGAAGAATTTCGCATTCCTTAGGCCTTCCAGAAGGTCGTCTATCCTTGGTAATGGGAACTTGTCCTTAACTGTTTGAATGTTGAGTTTCCTATAATCTACCACCAGACGATGATCTCCAGTTTTCTTCCTCACAAGTAGGACGGGACTAGCGTAGGGTGATCTAGTTTCCGTGACTATTCCATTGTCCTTCCACTCTCTGACAATCTCCCTGATTGCTTCGCGTTCACTTGCAGTCGTCTTATACGGTCTCAGACAGACTGGCTTGCTTCCATCAACCTCCTTAATGTCCATCTTGGTGACATCGGTGCACCCTAATTCCTCCATGCCAAGAGCGAAACAGTCTCTATACTCGTTTACTACATCTAGGATTTCTTGTCTCTCTTTCGAAGTCAGAGAATGATTGACGTTGATGTCCTCAGGCAGTATGGGGCGCTTACGTTTCATTTGGTCTTGTCCTTCCCTCTTCTCTTCATTTTTAGTCTGAAACGAATCCTCTGCGACGTCCAGGTTAACAACAATATCATCAAGGTTCAGTAGTTCAACTCGCCCTACACATTGGTTCTTCCTTACTCTCAACTTGCCCTTGCCAGCTGAGATGATGGGTACGGTCGTCTTTCCGTCGACCACTTCCAATAGGGAATCGACACAGGCGTCATCTACTCCTGTGAACAATACATATCCGTCCTTTACCTCGTCTGTGATTGCACTTGTAAAGTTAATGGAGTCGCTCTCCAACTGAACAGTTTCGGTTGCTCTCAGTTCGATGCGACGCGACTTGATTTCTTCTTGCAGATTAGCAAACGGAAATTCGGATGAATAGCCAATATGCAAGTTTTTACCAATTCTGGCGAAGGATACGTAGGGCAGATCTGTCCATGTTCTTCCAATTAATAGGTCATAGGGTTGGGCATCATCGTTGACAATGAATACAGTGATTTCCCTTCCGACGATGCCATCAATCTCCAGGTCGACTGTCGTCTTCCCAACGGTCCTGGCAGCTGGTGCAGTCTGGTTACCGATGCCGTACAGACTAGTCGAGTCTGGTTCGATGTCGACGCTGATCCTCCTTGCGACCGATTCTCTCATTAGACAACTGCTGCTCCCGGTGTCTATCATTGCCTTCACGGTTTCCTTGTTGTCGATCTTGACATCCTTCAAATATACATCTGGCGGGACAGTCTCCAGTCCTTCGACTTCCAGGTTGGCTACTTTTAGTCCTTCTTTGGGTCTTGTGCAATTCCTTTCCTTGTGTCCCGTTTGACCGCATCCTCGGCATGTCAACGTAGTCCTGGGTGCTGGGCAGTCTCTGGCAATGTGTCCAAACTGATTGCAGTTGAAGCACTTCGGTTCTCCCTTGTCGTTTCTGATTGCACGGTTGACCATTCTCCTCAAGGTGTTAGGGTACGTTTCACTGATTTCGTTCCTTGCAGCGTCTTGACCCGAAACATTCGTTCCTTGTTTAGTCTCTTTAACTTCGCTTTGGTTGGGGAATCTCGCAGATTTCTGCTGAAACGACGGTGGTATGAGGTGTTTCGCATTCCAATGCGGAGGTCCCATCTCGGTGCGAACATTTTCGTACTCGTCCAGTTTATCCGCCAACTCATCTGGGTTGTTTAACTTGGTCCAATCGTCAATGAGATGATTACGCAGCACATTTGGAACTTTTTTCTTTAGTTGGTTAGTGACGGACAAATCCTTTAGGGCGTCGAAATTTTCCACGTTCATTCCTTCGATCCATTCGTTGAAATATCCTCGCAATTCGAAAGCGAAGTCTCTCCAGGAACCCTTTTGAGATCTCTCGTGCTTCTCGAATTTTGTCTGAATTGTTCGGGGCTCAACTTGTACCGTTTTAGGAGCAACCTTTTCACGAACCTATAATCGCCGCTTTGTTCTTCTGTTTCCCGAGCGATTAATTGAGTCATTTCGTAAGGTAGTAATCCTAGGAGGCTGAACGCCCATTGGTCTTCATCAAGTCCTAGTCGCTTTGCCTGTCTTTCGAAAAGAATTAGGTAAAAACTCAAATCATTGTCCTTCGACTCGTACTTGGGCATCAGTTTACGTATCTCGTAATGTGCGTCATTGCTGGTACTTCGAGACGTATCGTTGTTTCCGCGTGTAGTCTGGATGCGCAGCTTCTCAAGCTCGAATTCCATTACCATTTGTTCTTTTCGTTCGATTCGTTCCCGATCCTCGATTCGTTCCCGTTCTATACGTTCTGCTTGCTCTGTTTGTGCTGTTTGTTCCATTCGCTCCCGTTCTGCTCGTTCTGTTTGTTCCCGTTCCTCGATCAGAGTCTCCAACAGTTGCTTTGCGAATTCTTCTTCGTAAGATTGACTATTCAGGATAAGGCGTTTTAAGTCGACGATCCTGCTCTCTGGCGGTACTACCTCGCCGAGTTCATACGCCAACTTGCTCAAATCGCATTTCCTTACTTTCGCTAAATAAGTCATGTTTTTCAAAAGGAAAAATAAACAAGGCAAAGTTTTTTTTTTTTTAAATAAACAAATAAAACTGACTAAACCAGATACGTACTGTTTCAATTATTTCTTTAAACGAAATCAACTTTTCTTTGGTAATTTTGAGACAATACTTTTTTTTTTCTTTTTACCGCGATACTTTGCGATAATACTTTTTATTTGTTTCTTCAATTTACTTTAAAAATACTTTCTTTAGAATACTTTACTTTACTTTAAAATACTTTCTTTAGAATACTGTACTTTACTTTAAAATACTTTCTTTAAAATACTTCACTTTACTTTAAAATACTTTCTTTAAAATACTTCACTTTACTTTAAAATACTTTTTTAAAATACTTCACTTTAAAATACTTCACTTTACTTTAAAATGCTTACTTTAAAATACTTCACTTTACTTTAAAATACTTACTTTAAAATACTTTCTTATCGAGATGATTTTGCAATAATATTTTACCGAGGTGACTTGTAATAATACTTTTAGGAATAGGTAATTAAATTTCGTACATACCATGCAACTCCTCTTACGTTGATCGGTCACCGCGCCACGTCCTTCTCGTTTCCAAATTATTCCAGTGAATCTTCAATTTTCTTCAGGACCATCCCACTTCTGAATTTCTGTTGGCTTCCGTAGGCGTTTCTTACTGGGAAAAAGAAAGAGAGGATCCAATGAAATAATTTAGTAGCGTTTATTAAAACAAAATCATAATAGTGAACAACAAATATAACAGAGAGTACCGTCGTCTTCCGGGTATTCCTTCTACTGGGGAGCTCGGA
Organism: Cordylochernes scorpioides; assembly: GCA_030710605.1. Classification (NCBI taxonomy): domain Eukaryota; kingdom Metazoa; phylum Arthropoda; class Arachnida; order Pseudoscorpiones; family Chernetidae; genus Cordylochernes; species Cordylochernes scorpioides. The sequence goes on along the minus strand of CP092869.1, from coordinate 39,626,631 downwards.
TTCTATATTCTGTGCGTTTATAATCTGTTTATCTGTGGCTCTCTGGTCGGGATGGCGCCTACAGAAGCTATCTGAACTTCAATTCATTTGGTCCCATCCACCATAAAATTTCCGTGGTAAAAACTCTTTCAAAAAGACTAACCACACACTTTTCAACAAACGATAACGACACAAAAAAAGAAAGAACCAAGATATTTCAAGAACTACTTAGCAACAATTACCCTAAACCGTTTATCAAAAAGCATTTCTACAGACCGAGAATATCACCCACAAACAATAGACAAACTTCATCCCAAAACATTTTTTGCTCCCTACCATACAGCTATGGCTGTGAAAGAATAGCCAGAAAACTAAAGTACTACAATATCACAACAAGATTCCAATCTACCTCGAATCTTAACAACATCCTCCGCCATCCTGATACAAAAAAGGTCACTGAACCAAACAATAGAACCAATGTCATATACAAAATACCATGCAAGTCTTGCCAAGCCGTCTACATAGGAGAAACCGGTAAACCATTAATAGAAAGAATCAACCAGCACAAATCAGCCCTAAAACACCATAACCCGACCTCCTTATTAGTAGATCATGCTCTCATCAATTGCCACATTCCAGACTTTGAACAAACATCAATAATACACCAAGATATAAAAGAAAAGCATAGCAGGCTATTCTTGGAGAGTTGGAGTTCTTTAGAAGACAGAAATAGCATAAACCGAAAGATCGATATACCGGACATGTACACACAATTTAGATCCCCCTGAATAGGAACCTCTATGTATATATGAACTTCAGTGAAATGTCTTCATTCATAATGCAATAGCCGAATATTTATTTTGTATATATAGATATTTACTTTTCACTCTATTTATTCATTTATTTCAATTAGTATTGTACGATATTTATTTGTATACATTACATTTTCATTTGGATGATTTTCGCCCGAAGAGATTGTGAGACGCCCGTGTCTCAAGTGTAATGCGCGGCTTGCCGCGAGAGGGGATGAGATCCTTGAAAAAGATGGCCGTTTAGGCCCATTGAAATATCGGAAATAAAAGATTATTTATTGAATCCAAGATGTGCCCTTTATGAACATATCTCAGATTGTATTTAAAAATCGTTAACCATTTCTTCTAACTTTTGGCGAAATGGTGTTTTATTAATTTATCATTTGATATTATTGAGGTTCTTCCCTGGTATTCAAAATGGAAAAATACGTGTCGTTCAGTTATATTTTTCAATTTATCAAACAATTTGGCCGCTGAATCGCTGATACTGGTAGAGCGCCATCTAGCGAATAAAGTTGTAACTAAAATCAGTTTCGAATTTTTCATTATTTGCCATAAAGAATCCCATTGCATCCTGAACCCAATGGTGTTTACCGCATTGCCCTAGCGCAACTATTCGCGGAGTTATTAATTTTTAAAGTTGTGCGGGACTTTTATATACGGTAAGATTAAAAATATTCCCGAACTTTTGAAAAATAAAATATAACATAACTTTTGAAAAATGTAAAATCAATTTTGCTGTAAAAAAACAAAGCCTAAACTATAATTTAATTAGCAACTCCAGTAAATGCGCATGCGTAGTTTTCATTTTAGGCATATTTATGTTGTAAGTATTTAGCTATCGTCGGTTTCTGCAATGCCATCATTTGAGCAAAGGGTAAATATTGAATTTAGTGTAAAATTAAAAAAGTCTTTCACAGAGTCATTATCATTGATGAATGAAGCTTATGAAGACGAAAAATTGCCACGAACGCAAGTTTATTTCTGGTATAAACGTTTTAAAGATGACCGTAAGAGCATCGCAGATGATTCAAGGTCAGGTCGGCCATTGACGTCAACGAGGATCGCAATATTGGAAAGGTACATGATTTAATTGTTGCTGATAGAAAAATTACTATTGATAATATATCAGAAATACTTGGAATTTCGTATGGTAGTTGCCAAAAAATTATTAGTGAACATTTAAACATGAAAAAACTTTGTGGTTATTTTATCAACAAAATTTAACAGATCAACAAAGAGAAACCAGATTATCAATTTGCAAAGATTTAATTAGAACTGTAAAATAATGATTCTGATTTTTTTAAATAATAATAACTGGTGATGAAACATGGTGTTTTCTTTTTGATCCACAAACCAAAGTTCTCCTAGGAAGAAGAAAGTTCGTATTGACAAGTCCAAAGAAAAAGTAATGATTGTAGTGTTTTTCGATTATCAAGGACTTGTTTATTATGAATTTATCAAAGAAGGGGTTACTATTAATAAACAGGAATACAAAGAAATACTTGTGCGGCCTCGTGATGCGATAAGAAGAAGAAGTAACCAACTCTTTAATTCAAAACAGTGGAAATTGCTACATGATATGCCCATGCTCATAGAGCCATTATGGTTCAAGACTATTTAGCCAAATACTCTGTATCTATCTTGCCCATCCTCCTTACTCTCCTGATATCGCCCATGTGATTTCTTCTTCTTCCCAAAACTTAAAATATGGTTAAAAGGAAGGCGCTTTTCATCGTCATCAGAATTATTGAAAATGCGACCGTGGAGCTAAACAAGTTTAGAAAAATTGACTTTGAACTAGCATTTCAACAGAGTTTTTCACGCCTGGAAAAATTATGTAGATAACCAAGGCTCCTATTTTGAAAAATTTGATGTTTAAATTAGTAAACTATGAATATATAAATAACACTAGTCTACACTTAAAAAGATGTTTTTGGTAATGCATTAGTTTCTGACTTAATTTGAGGTGGTGATCACGAATATAATGTTAGTTTTTATGTATCTCATCAATTTTTAGAGATATAACATATACATATTTAGGCCACAATGTGGTACATCAGTCTATATAAGCGGTAAGAAAAACACCTTGAACGCAAATAAAAACTGAGAACGTCATACCAAAATGTACTTTATTTACTGTAGTATAAGAAAACCGAATCTATACCAAAAAAGTAAAATTCTACAGTCAATACATCATGAATTTTAACCTTTTTGATTCTCTCTTATAAGTGTTTTCCGGCAGGTCGCGGGACAGATTCCAGCAGTGATCTGCCATCATGTGGCAGTCCGAGACACCTTGATATCTCTCTTTCATCACTTTCATGTCTTGATGGAATCGCTCGTCTTGTTCATCACTATATGCACCGAGATTATCAATGAATTTGTCCAGGTGACTATGCAAGTAGTGAACCATATAACTCATATTTACACCCAAAGCTTCATAGCTTTTAAGCATAGTTTGGACAAGCTCTTTGTAATTATCATCTCTTCTATTACTTAAAATTCCATCTACTACAGCCTTAAAGCCTGACCATGCTACTTCTTCAATTCCATTCATGGTTATTAGAAATTTTTGTTTATTCAGGAGCCTCTTGATTTGAGGTCCGTCAAAAACTCCTGCTCTTATATTTTCTAGGCTAATATCTGGGAAAAAAACGACATATATATTTGAAGTATTCTCCATCTTTATTTAAAGCCTTTACAAACTGCTTACATAAACCTAGCTTTATATGTAATGGTGGTAGAATTATTTTTTTTTCCTGAGACACCAAAGGTTTGCTAATCACATTAGCTTTTCCTACTGTAAGTTCATCTCGAAGAGGCCATTTGTTTGTTTTCCAATGTATTTGCCGTGCCCTGCACGGGGGATACCACATCAACGCAAATGAACCCATTATGCTCATTGTATTTGATTTTATTCAAGATGGTTTTTATATTTTAACATTCTCCTTCATTTTTGTTGTATACGCTATTGGAATAGATGCATACTTATTTCCATTATGAAGTAAAACACCTTTGAGGCTACGCACGGAACCATCAATAAATAGACGCCAATCTTCAGGACGGTATTCGTCTAGTTTTAAAAGATGTAGTAAGCCTTTTACATTAGTGCAAGTAAACCAGATTTGCATCCTGCTGATAGAAAGGAAGGAACGAACTTTCTCTTGTCCAATAAAATGTTACGTTGACATCGTTTTCGAGTTGGCTCATTTCTTTTAATCATGATGCAAGCAGTTCCGCATCTTGCTATGAAAGTCTTAGGTCACGTGTCAAATCATTCAGTTTTGGTTGTGGAAAACGCTTTGGGCATTCTTGTTTTCCATAGTTCTCACTGTCAGAATCATTTAGTTCGATATCTTTTTCTGTGGTGTCTTCTGATTCATCATAGAGAGGATTATTAGCACTGGATGAAAAAACTGGGAGGCGACTATTTGGGCTGTGTGGTATTGGAAGTCTAGCTGAAGTCTTTCTCTAACTCTATGGTGAAAGAAATGTCCGGATGGTAACTATTAAGGGATGAAAGAATGGTGTTTTCCCGGCTGGCATCACAAATGCCAAAAACGTCGTCGACGTAACGACGCCATAATTGGATGTCTGAGTGGTGAACTTGATTTATCCAGGTATCGATGCGGGTCATAACAATTTCTGCAGCTATAGATGATAATGGGCTTCCCATAGGGGAGCCCCTAATCTGCTTGTAATAGTCCTGTCTATAGGTGAAAGTACCCATATCTAGGCAAATGCTGACAAGTTGAGTGATAGTTGAGATGGTGGGGGGATCTAAATTGACCGTAGTAAGGAAAAGGTCAATGCTTTCAATAATAAGGTTATGCGGGAGGCTAAGGTACAGGGAAGTCACATCGTAAGAACACATAACATGGTGGGGTGTGGGCCGAAGTGCAGTAACTTCACTAACAAAACTGGGGGTGTTAGAAACAGATTAACAACTTCTATGGGACCCTAAGAGAGGGGAGAGGAAGTGGGAGAGATATTTAGATAACGGATGAGCAGGAGAGAGGTGATAGGATATTATGGGGCGCAGTGGGATTCCTGGTTTGTGAACCTGGGGCAGGCCATATATATAAGCACTGCCGGAGAGATTGGAGATGAACGACTTGTGATCTTCCGGGGAAATGCTGGATGATCTCTTTAAGCGGGAAAGGGAAGTTTCAAATTTCTTTAAAACGACGCTTCTGTCTTGAGGTGTGATGGGAAGGAAGGTATCAGTATCTTGGAGTAAGGTTAACATTTTGGAGTGATAATCATGCTGGTTGAGAATAACTGTGTTAGAGCCCTTGTCGGATTTAGTGATAACCAATGATCTAGTGTTCTTGAGTATTTTTAGGATTTTTAGATCTGAGCCGGATGCGGAAGGCAAGGAAAGCGGTTTTTGCAGGGGTTTCTAATCCGGACATTTCTTTCACCATAGAGTTAGAGAAAGAGCGGGCTATCCCTCTCTTGGATGTGCTCGTCATTCGCTCTTTTTGCTCATTCAACACTTCAGTATATTACAAAAAAGATTGTCCCCCTCATTACACTCATTTCAATTCTCATTGCCCAATTACCTATAAAATCAATATTGTAAAAACTCTCACAAAACGTGTCTATACCCACTGCTCCCTTCCTATTTTCAGAAAAATTGAAAAGGAATTAATAATTTCCCATCTCACTGCTGCCTCTTTCCCTCTGTCCTTTATTGAGAAACATTCAAACATTCCTGTTCCTCGGAAACCACCAGATATTTACAGATCGATACGTACTCTTCCCTATTCCTCTCTGTCTGTTGACATTGCCCGTTCCCTTAAATCCTTTGGAATTCGAATTTTTTACAATAATAGCCCTAACCTACTAACTTCTTTAAGGCATCCAATCACTAAGTCCTGTACTCCACCTGACGTCCTTCTCTCTTCTGGCGCTGTCTACTCTGTCTCTTGTGAGCATTGCTCTGCCACTTATGTGGGTGAGACGGGTAGAACAGTTGCCACAAGAGTGTCGGAGCATCAGCGCAATAATGACCCTAGATCCCTAATATACCAGCATATAGCCGATACTGGTCACTCCTTCAACTTTCTCCATCCCACTGTTCACTACCTACATATTCACAACCAGCATCAACGATTGGTGCTGGAATCTATTATCTCTAAAAAACTCAATAGCATAAATAGGAAAATAGACATTCCTGACATCTATGGTGTTTTCCTTGCTGGTATCTCTTAAAGCTTTAATGTAATATTTTCTATGTTCTCTCGAGCCTTTTCTACATATATATTTATTCAATAGCTTTTTTTTGTCTACTTTGCATCTTTTAATTTCACGCTGGTATACAAATTACCTCTGCTATATATACTCAAAAAGCTCTTGCCATTTGTATCTATCTTGCTATGTGATAGCCGCCTGTAGAAGGGTTTTACCCGAAAGCTTGTGCTCGTTTTATATAAAAGACAGCCATCTTCCTTATCGTTTGGTTCATTTCAAAACATATATATATTATATTAATAATAGAAAGGTAGATAATATTTTTGTTGTTTTGGATCATCTTGATGATTATGTGATGGTGGTGCAGTCGTGGCTATAAATATTGAAAGAATAATAATAAAAATGGTTTTGATCAGTAATTGCTTTAATTGAGCTTTAGGATAAACATAATTTGGTAAAAAGTAATGCCTGTCTTAAGGCGTATAAATAAATAAAACAAAAGATTATTTACATAATTACAAAAACTTTGGGTCGGCCAACGGGGAAGAACAACAATGAGTTTTTATACGGGAAGAGTGACCTCTGGCGGACGATTTTAGAAGAGTATTTTATCTATGAAATATAATTTTAAAATAAAATAATACTTTAATATAACATAATTTTAAATGAAATATTTTAATATAACATTTCAAATAATATATTAATATAATATTTCCCCCTGTGAAGAAAACAATATGGGTTCATTCAGAGAAAAGTGATAAAAAATATTGTTAAAAAAAGATAAAATGATTAAAAGAAAATAACATCATATATAAGGTATGAATGATGATAAAATGTTTGGGAGAAAGTGAAAAATAAAAATGTGATATTACATAATCATATTGGTTTGTTGTTAACCAATAGAGACAGGAAATTACAAAAATGATAATGTGAATAATGTTAACAAAAATGTGGCTAAGAGTGAAAATGTGGTTGATTGAAAATTGTGGTGAAGAGTGAAAATTGTGGTAAAGAATGAAAATTGGGGATAAAGAGTGAAAATTGTGGTTAATTGAAAATTGTGGTAAAGAGTGAAAATTGTGGTAAAGAGTGAAAATGTGATATTCCCTAATCATATTGGTTTGTTATTAACCAATAGATTGGAAATAGCAAGAAAAAATGAACATATATAATATTAAAAATGAGGAAGGAAAAATAAAATGCATGAAATATTAAAATGTTTATGAATGAAAAATGAAGAAAACATTGAAAACAATATAAAAAATAATTGGCAAAGATATATGGCTATACTAAAAACATTTGATGATAAAAGGCATTTATGAAAAAAAAAGCAATAAGTTGAAGGTAAAGTTTAATTATGTACAAAGGAAAATGTAAAAACAGGTATGAACATGAAAGGATAAATGAAATTAATGGTAAGAATAAAAAAATAGGCATTGAAAAAAAAAGGCAAAAGATATATGCCAATGCTAAAATTAGTTGATAAAAAAAAAGCATTTAGGAAAGAGCAATAAATTGTGGACAAAAAAACAAAAGTTGAAATTTACATATGTTGGTAATGAAAATGTAAAGATTAAAAAAAATGGTAGGGCAAAAGAATGATCATTTAAAGAAAAAGAATCAAGGTGGACAAAAACAAAAGTTAAAATAGGGTAAACTGCGCAAAATGTTTAATACAAAGTACCTTGAAATGGATGATGGGCTGGAGTTGAAGATCCCGGGAGATGGCTGGTGTTGGGCGGAAGGCTGCTTGAAATTGCTGGATATGGTAGGAATTGGGTATGTTTGATTGTAGTGACTATATTTGCTTGGAGATGGCTATGTTTGCTTTAAGATGGCTATGTTCGCTTGAATTAGTCATGTTTGATTGAGGATGACTATGGTTGTTTGTAGGTGACTATTTTTTGATGGAGAAGGCTATTTTTGATTGGAATAGGTTATGTTTGATTTGCATAATTAAAATGAGCTATGTTTGGTTGTGGAGAGATATGTTTGCTTGTGAAGAAGGCTATGTTTGCTTGTGGAAAATGCTATTGTTTCTTGTGGAGGAGGCTATGTTTGATTGTAGAGGGCTATGTCTTGTTGAAGTAGGTTATTTTTGGTTGAATTGAGCTATATTTGTAGGTGAAAATGTCTATTTTTGATTGGAGAGGATTATGTTTGATTGAAGAATTATATTTTTGATTGTAAATGGCTATTGTAGATAAATATTGTTGATTGTATAGACTGTCGGCTAATATTATATTAATAATAGAAAGGTAGATAATATTTTTGTTGTTTTGGATCATCTTGATGATTATGTGATGGTGGTGCAGTCGTGGCTATAAATATTGAAAGAATAATAATAAAAATGGTTTTGATCAGTAATTGCTTTAATTGAGCTTTAGGATAAACATAATTCGGTAAAAAGTAATGCCTGTCTTAAGGCGTATAAATAAATAAAACAAAAGATTATTTACATAATTACAAAAACTTTGGGTCGGCCAACGGGGAAGAACAACAATGAGTTTTTATACGGGAAGAGTGACCTCTGGCGGACGATTTTAGAAGAGTATTTTATCTATGAAATATAATTTTAAAATAATTGCGCCATCTATCGGAATAAATATCAACTATTCTCGTTGATTTTTTAATTATTCCAGAATTGGCCAAATACCCATTCTTGATTAATCAAGAAAAGCTAACCACGGACGCGTTTCGGGCTGTTGGCTCTCATCAGCGTGGTGCAAGCTGTACCTAAACTACCAAAAAAAAGGTCATTAAGGCATCCTGAAAAATCATGAAACGGGTAGTTAAGGCCAGAATTGCGTGAGGACGCTACAGAATGTGAAAACATAGTACAAATGTAACATTGTACTGGGATAAGGTGCAAAAATTAAGAAAAAGGCATCTCCTTATCGTGCAACTGAAAGTTGCTAATGGCTTGCGCCATCTATCGGAATAAATATCAACTATTCTCGTTGATTTTTTAATATATATATATATATACTAGCGGATGTGTACCCTGCTTCGCCCGGGTTTTATCTGAGTGAAAGTTTGCATAACGAATATTATTGATAATAATATTCCGGAACACACAGAATATTATGCTAATAATGATAATAATATTCGTTACATTATATATTTATATAATATATAAAATAGATTTTTCGAGCAAACATATCCCCTCTCTCTACTGAATAGATTTTTAAAAAGATATATATAAATAAAAATATCTAGAGATATACTACATGATCTTAGCCAAAAGGCCGAGAAACGATATTTTATATATAGATATGACCTGACTTCGTTTGTCTTCTGCTCGAGGGAATGTTTCGCTGGTAGAATTTTGTTCCTGCCTACTAAAAATTATTATCTGTCTTCGCCCGTGGTCTGCTTTAGTGAATATTCCCCTAAAGAATTGTATTTATGTCAATAAAGCATGATACAGCAATATTGTCATCATCATTTCTGACTAAACAAATATTGTTGCTCAGTACTTGGTTAATTATAATTTTTCTTGGTTAAAAGTGCGACAAAAACTGTTCCGGATTTAACTCTCTGTCCTGTTCAAATTTCAGCGAGATTAGTTACATATATTGAGGGTGTGCATAGCCGACAAATATATATATATATTTTACACAAATAAATTTACTGGCAATGCGTTTCTTTTAAATATCATCAAATATTATCTCTACAGACCTTACTGCAATGATATGATTTATTGAATGAGAGGGCTTGGCTCATCAGTAGTGAACCCTCTCAGCGGTTTCGCCAAATTAATCTCTAGACCGCTTGGCGAAACCGCTGAGAGGGTTCACTACTGATGAGCCAAGCCCTCTCATTCAATAAATCATATCATTGCAGTAAGGTCTGTAGAGATAATACTTGATGATATTTAAAAGAAACGCATTGCCAGTAAATTCATTTGTGTAAAATCTTAACGATAGATGGCAATAAAATTTAATATATATATATGTTGGAGCTTGGTTCCTGACAATGTTAGCCAGGACTTCCTTTCGCTCCTTCAGCCTAAGTGAGTGACGATATGTGGCAGAGCTTGTTGATGACTGTATTTACTAGACCAGACCGACGGATTGACTACCGAGAATGTTGTCCCTTCGCAAGAATGCGATGTAGCTGGTCGTTTGAATAGAGGAAGGACGCCTCACTCGTTTTAGCTAACTGACTCACTTTATTGTATCTTTCACTCATTTTATATACATATATATTTATATAACCAAAAGAAAGAAATAAAAAATTTACATCAATGTAGCCTAGCAAGAGATTTACATAACTAGGTGCAAACATACTCCCCCCCACCGCTGAACTTCAGTTCAGATCTCGAGGCGTAAAGGGAAGAGGGGCCAGCTTGGCGATTGGTCTCCTGAAAACTCCTCCGGCTGTCCAAGTTAGTTTTGTGCAAGACACCTTCACCAGACCTTCCTCCCAGTGGAATTATTGGAGATTTAGAGGTAGGAATGGAGCTGTTTTGATGAGCTTTCCTGAATAGCAATTTCGCACTGTATCTTCCTTGGCAGCCTCTGGAATAGGTTTTCTGGTAATAAGTCTCATAATCTTCTTCCCTTGTTTTCCGGTCTTGCAATGACGGCACTGACCCCGATTCCCTGAAATTTCCTACCAGACCATCTAATTCTGATGTTGTTTGAACCGCAAAGCTACAAGGTCCACCTTTATAGTTCGACGAGAGAGAGCTGTCTACTTTGCCCATTAGAATCCAACCGAGCTTTGAATTCATTGCCACAGGCCGGTTCCTTCCCAGCATTTTTTTCTCTCCATGCATCAGATATGCATACATATCTGCACCTAGAACAATGTCGATTGGTGCCGAAATATTAAACAGAGGGTCTGCCAACTCAAAGTCTCTCTGCATAATCCAGGTCGGTTCTGCCAATTTGAAGTTTGGAATTTCAGTTGTTAAGACTTCCATTACTAGAGCATTTGTTTGGTACCTTTCGGATCTATAAATTGACCTGAATGTCAAGTTAACAGATGTAGTTGACACCTGGACTGGATTATTTCCAATACCCCTAAGTGAACGTCGTTTCTCACAAATTTCTTTTGTGATCAAACTAACTTGTGATCCACTATCCAAAAGTGCTCGGCAGATCAGCGGTGTACCGTTTTCACCTTCCACAATTATTTGAGCAGTCGCAAGGAGCACTTGATTGATGGTCTCACTTCCTTGTTCAACACTGGTATTGTTGATTTCACTTACAGGTGTACAAATCTGGGGCTTCGCATCCTTCTGGGTTTTGGTTGCCTCTGTGTCAGGATTATGGAGTAATGTATGGTGCCTTTTGTCGCACTTCTTGCAAGGTCCTTGGTAACAATTTTTTCTTGCATTACCTTTTTTAGACAATTGTAGCACATTTTGTTTTGCTTGACAAATTCCCATTTTTGTTCGATGGGCATTGTACTAAATGTAGTACAGTTGTAGATTCTGTGACCTGCTTTGCATGCTATGCATATTTGAGCATTGGCATTAATCGCAATGTGTACATTTGCATAGTCCTTTTGAATTTCATTTTCCTTTCTTTGATATTCCCTTGATCCCTGTGGCAGACTTCTAGCTTGTCTTTCAAGAAACAGAATGAAGTTCTCATAGGAAGGAAATGATTTCTCATCCTGGGTCAACTCCCACTGTCGCTTCATATCCTCATCGATTCTGTTCCTCAAGAACTGTACCAATATTATGTCCACCAACTCATTTCTTTGCAATCCGAGGGATCCTATATTGCGTACAGACTCGTTACATGTATCCAGGAGTTCCCTTAGGGCCTTTGCTGGTGGATTCTTCATTTGCTTAATCTTGAAGATTTTGTTCAGTTGCGCATAAGCCAACTCTCTTTGGTTGTCGTATCTGGATACTAGAGTATCCCATGCCTGCTTGAAGCTCTCTGATAACACTGGGAACCCACGTATCAGTCTGGCTGCTTCTCCCTTTACTGCGGAGCCCAAATATTGCAGCTTTTGTAGATCATTTAACACTGGATTTTGATCTATGGCCATTCCGAATACCTCCTTGAAATTGAACCAAGAGTTCGCATCTCCATAGAAGTGAGGCAACTCGAACTTGGGCAATATCACTGTTTCGAGGCCTTTTGCTTGTTTGGTATCAGCTGTACTTTGTATTCCTTCTAATGCACGCCTAAGCTTTATTTCCAGTTTCTTCATTTTATCTTGAATTGTTTCATAACCTTCGAATTCCTTCTCTTCATCTACTTCCTCCTGTTCAAATAACTCGTCAAATAAGATCTTTGTTTCCGTTTTTATTTCTGATACATCTTCATATATCAGCTTCAAATTATGGAGATCTCCTCCCGCTATTTCTTCATCTACGGATGCCAGGTATCTATCCATTCGTCTTATCTGGAAACGGATCTTGACCTTTAGGCCTTTGATTGCCTTAGACATATTTTCAGTTTTGAAGGTTCTTTCTCAGTAGAATCACGCTCTTTCTCTTGATATCCGGCTCGATATGGACCATATGTTGGGGCTTGGTTCCTGACAATGTTAGCCAGGACTTCCTTTCGCTCCTTCAGCCTAAATAGTCTGGTCTCAGGTGAGTGACGATATGTGGCAGAGCTTGTTGATGACTGTATTTACTAGACCAGACCGGCGGATTGACTACCGAGAATGTTGTCCCTTCGCAAGAATGCGATGTAGCTGGTCGTTTGAATAGAGGAAGGACGCCTCACTCGTTTTAGCTAACTGACTCACTTTATTGCATCTTTCACTCATTTTATATACATATATATTTACATAACCAAAAGTAAGAAATAAAAATTTACATCAATGCAGCCTAGCAAGAGATTTACATAACTAGGCGCATATATATATATATATATATATATATATATATATATATCCTTATATATATATATTATATTATATTATATTTTATATTATATTATATATAAATGAAATGCGAAATCGATGTTTGTTATCGCATCACGCAAAATCTACTGACTCAATCATTATGGAATTTCGCATGTAGGTAGCTGAAGATTTCGTTTAACATATAGGCTATTCAAAAAACTAAAAAAGTTAATGTGATTTTTTTTTTAAATAAAAAACCAAAAAGCGTTAGTTCCAGTCTTTTACCGCTAGGGCGCAGCACTGGTCGCGACGATAAATGAATTTGATTTTTTTAAAGCATCGGTGGTTCAGTGGTAGAATGCTCGCCTGCCACGCGGGCGACCAGGGTTCGATTCCCGGCCGATGCATTTTTTTTTACAATTTTTAAAACTCATTTATATTATATCCTTATCCTTCCTTTCTTATATATATATATAAATGAAATGCGAAATCGATGTTTGTTATCGCATCACGCAAAATCTACTGACTCAATCATTATGGAATTTCGCATGTAGGTAGCTGAAGATTTCGTTTAACATACAGGCTATTCAAAAAACTAAAAAAGTTAATGTGCTTTTTTTAAAAATAAAAAACCAAAAAGCGTTAGTTCCAGTCTTTTACCGCTAGGGCGCAGCACTGGTCGCGACGATAAATGAATTTGATTTTTTTAAAGCATCGGTGGTTCAGTGGTAGAATGCTCGCCTGCCACGCGGGCGGCCAGGGTTCGATTCCCGGCCGATGCATTTTTTTTTTTAACAATTTTTAAAACTCATTTATATTATACTAGACGAATGGCCCGGGCAACGCCCGGGTTTTACCCGAGTGCGTATATATTTTAAAAACGTTTTAATTCAAATACTATTCGTTACAATTATAAATTGGCGCCATGGATGTCACTCTTGTGAAACGTCGCGTTCCAAACTGTGTGTTTTTAAAACGTTTTAATTAAAATACTATTCGTTACAATTATAAATTGGCGCCGTGGATGTCTCTCTTGTGAAACGTCCCGCCCCAAACTGTGTGTGTCTTGAAAATATAAAAATAAAAATGTGAATTTTCATAAAGATTATATCATGTCGATTTTTTTTTTTTTTTTTTTGCATTTCACCTACTAAATCGATAGAAATAATTACATTTGCAACATGAACTTAGGTATATTGACTAAATAGAAAACTGCATAGTAATAAAGATCATTTTTAAAGGCACCATATCATTTTTTTTTTTCAATAAAATCGAAAAAAAAATTAACGATAAATAACGATAATTGCCTTAAAAAGAAATTGCCTTAAAAAAAAGAAACATTCGCGGTGATTTTGTCTTGCATTCGTTTATACATTTATTATATACGAATGACCCAGGCAACGCCCGGGTTTTACCCGATTAAATGCTTTTATTCAAATACTATTCGTTACAATTATAAATTGGCGCCGTGGATGTTATTCTTGTATAATATATAATGGCAGGCGAGCATTCTACCACTGAACCACCGATGGTTATGAAAAATCCCATCCGTGAGCTTCAGACAAACAAACAGACAAACAGACAGAATAAGGCAAATATATAAGTAGATCTTCTATATAAATGGAAATTTCATAAGTGGTGTTCGCTAAAAACGTTCGTTACAATGCATCAATTTCGACCAAATTTTCTACATTTATGTAAAACGAGATGGTGCAGGTTTTGCTTAACATCAAAATATTTTTCCTAACTTTAAAATACATAACTTTGCTGTTATCGATAAAATACAAAAAAAATTCAACAGAGTTAATTTTATTTATATATAAATACAAAAAAAATTCAGCAATTCATTCAACTCAATCTAAAAAAATATTCAAAACAAGCAATTTTAAGATAACACCATATGTAAAACAGTCGGCCAAGAAAACAACAACGATATTACATCTTTCTCACATATTCACACACAATCTTGATTAATAATTAAAACTAATCTTTAGCATTGTTTATTATACTTCATAATATATAATATTCGTTAGGCAAACTTTCACTCGGATAAAACCCGGGCGAAGCCGGGTACACATCCGCTAGTATATATATATATGTTCCCGGCTTCGCCCGGTTTTTATCCGAGTAAAAGTTTGCCTAACGAACATTCGTTAAAACGATTCTAGCAAACATCCAATCCCTACTGAAATTATACTTTTTATACTCTCGATAATTTGAATTTTTTCCCGTTCCCTTGAAAAATACTCGATAAGTTGAATAATATCAATATTAATTGGTTCACTCGGTAATTTGAAGTTGAAGGAATAGTATCTTGCCTTAAACGAACATTTGTAAATAACCGTATTTAGCGGAAGTACCCGGCTTCGTCCGGTTTTTACCCGAGTAATGGTTTGCCTAACGAACAATTGTTAAAATGATTCTAAAAAACATCCAATCCACCTATATATATAGATTTATAAACGTAAATAAAATTATAATTTTAAAAATATGCGTTTAAATATATTTTTGAAACACATTTTTTTTTAAAACATTAATTAAGTTTTAAATAAGATATTTTATTTGAAAATATATTAATATTGAAATGCCAAGTTTTTTTACAACGTCATTGGAATATTATATTATAAATCCTCAAATCAAATTTATTATACTTGGAACGCATTTTAGCATTTTTACAATTTATAAATGTAATTTCACCAGAAACAGCGAGAGGCGCTGCTTACGAGTGTAAGTAGAAATTTGTAAATAAAATTGCGATGAATATTTATTTCAAATCAAATTCAAACCAGAAACCTTTCCAGTAGTATAGTAAATAACTTCCTAAAGTTTAACGGCGATTGGATAATCTTACATTTTAAAAACATTCACCGTGTAAACAAACTACGTGTAAAATTATTAATATATAAAAAAATTTTATCGTCGCGACCAGTGCTGCGTCGAGCGGTAAAAGGCTGGAACTAACGCTTTTTGGTTTTACATTTAAAAAAAAAAAAAAAACATTAACCTTTTTAGTTTTTTGAAAAGCCTATATGTTAAACGAAATCTTCAGCTACCTACATGCGAAATTTCATAATGATTGATTCTGTAGATTTTGCGCAACGCGATAACAAACATCGTTTTTAGATTTCATTTTTATAGATATAAGAAAGGATATATATATATATATATTTTTTTTTTTTTTAAATAGAGCAATCCATAAATATATCTTCAATTAAAAATCATATATTGAATCAAAATATCGTTTATTTACCAATATTTCAGTTGGCTAAACGCCAACCTTTATCAAGGTGTTATAACATATTTAATGTGTGTCAACAACAAACTCAGCGCCACATAACGTCAACAGAATTAGGTTTTAATTTTTTGTTTGTTTTAATCAATGGGGAGAACAAAATATTTGATATATATATATTTATATATAATAAATTTTGTAAAATATGGGTGTGAATATTTTGAAAATTAACAATATCGCCTATTTTATTTTATAATTATTTGTATAAAATGAAAGGATTTAAAAGTACGAATGTTTCTTTTATACATAATACAAACTTCTACTGCACTTACTGCGGTGAAAAAATATATTGGGAGGGCTTGGCTCATCAGTGGTGAACCCTCCCAGCGGTTTCGCCAATTTAATCCACCAGACCGCTACACAGAGCTCTAATACTGTATTGGACGATTCTGCTTATAAACGCAGCACTATTGACCGTCACCGCAAACTAGCGGTCTCGGGTTGGTGACAAAGCCACAACACCAGCTTTGGCAAACTGAAAAGCTTCCACCTAGAGACAATGGTTTCGGGCTAATGGCCCTCGTCAGTCTAGGGCGGACTTTATTCCATGAGATCCACACGGAATCTAATGGAATCTTGACAATCTGCCAAAGAGGTGTTTAGCTGGCAAAGTGGCTGGGCCAAATCTATGGCTAAAATATAGATGGAAATTTTGCCGGGAGGATATTGATTTAAAGAGACAAAGGTCGCCTCTCCCGTCAAAATAGACGTCAAAACTAGACGCCATCTATTGACCGTCACCGCAAACTAGCGCCATTGATTTGGCCCAGCCACTTTGCCAGCTAAACACCTCTTTGGCAGATTGTCAAGATTCCATTAGATCCCGTGTGGATCTCATGGAATAAAGTCCGCCCTAGACTGAAGAGGGCCATTAGCCCGAAACCATGGTCTCTAGGTGGACGCTTTTCAGTTTGCCAAAGCTGGTGTTGTGGCTTTGTCACCGACCCGAGACCGCTAGCTTGCGGTGACGGTCAATAGATGGCATCTAGTTTTGACGTCTATTTTGACGGGAGAGGCGACCTTTGTCTCTTTAAATCAATATCCTCCCGGCAAAATTCCCATATATATATATATATTAAAAATAAAGAAGGCATCTCCTGACCACAAGCACAAGTATATATACTAGCGGATGTGTACCCGGCTTCGTCCTGGTTTTATCCGAGTGAAAGTTTGCCTAACGAATATTATTGATAATAATATTCCGGAACTCACAGAATATTATGATAATAATGATAATAATATTCGTTATCTACTTATAAATTTGCCTTATTCTGTCTGTTTGTCTGTTTTAAGCTCACGGATGGGATTTTTCATAACCATCGGTGGTTCAGTGGTAGAATGCTCGCCTGCCACGCGGGCGGCCCGGGTTCGATTCCCGGCCGATGCATTTTTTTTTTTTTACAATTTTTAAAACTCATTTATATATTGTAGATAATTTGTTGTATTGTTTTACATAATTAAGTTTTAGATTTTGTTTGTGTTTGTTTTGCATGTATTGAATTAATGATTGATATATATATATTCGTGTATTCTTTGATTTGAGTAGTCTGCTCGTTGGCAGCAATAAACGTTTATCGTTCGATTTATCTACGCCTGTTGCTTGCAATTCTTACCGCCACAAGTGGTGGAGATGCTGGGTACTGGAAGAGGGTCAGCTGGCGGTCAACGGTGATGCTTCGGACACCAATCGGCAGGGGATTCTTGGACAAGAAAACTCTCCAAACATTGCCTCGATGATAAGCCCTGATCTATCCATGCTTGAAAGGACCAGGATATGTTCGATACTTGGGAGTTTCAGCGGCTTATTTGAATTTAATAAGTTTCCGTCTAATCTGACGAGCACAGCCAAGCACAAGATAAATACAGAGGACCATCCCCCGATTAAACGCCGTCCATATCGAGTGTCGCAGGTCGAACGTCAAACCATTCAGAATGAGGTCGACAAAATGTTGAAAGGAGGTATAGTTCAGCTTTCCGAAAGTCCTTGGTCCTCTCCTGTGGTATTAGTGAAAAAGAAAAATGGTAGTTGGCGTTTCTGTGTCGATTACAGACACCTGAATAAAATCACAAAAAAGGATGTATATCCACTACCAAGGATTGACGATACACTCGATTGCTTAAGAGGGGCGAGTTATTATTCTTCCATGGACCTCCGTTCTGGTTACTGGCAGATTGAGGTGGATGAGGCAGATCGCGAAAAGACCGCCTTCATTACACCCGACGGATTGTACGAGTTCAAAGTTATGCCTTTCGGGTTGTGTAACGCCCCAGCGACATTTGAAAGAATGATGGATACCTTGCTGAGGGGGTTGAAGTGGTCAATGTGCCTTTGCTATCTGGACGATATTATTGTGTTTTCACCCACCTTTGACGAACATGTTCGACGCCTTGAATTAGTTCTCAGGTGTCTCTCAAAGGCTGGACTTGTGTTAGATCCAGACAAGTGCTTGTACGGAACAAAACGACTAAGCATTTTTGGGCATCTGGTGGATGGAGAGGGCGTGCACCCCGACCCGGGTAAAGTTGATGCTATGTCCAAATTCCCTACTCCCAAATCCCTTACTGATGTAAGAAGTTTCATTGGAATGTGCTCATATTATCGTCGTTTCATTAAGAATTTTGCTCAAAAAGCTGAACCACTACACAGGTTGTTGAGAAAGGACACCAGATTCGAATGGGGACCAGATCAACGGCAGGCCTATGAATCCTTGAAGTTGGCACTCGCGTCGGAACCCGTCTTGGCCCACTTTGACGAAAAGTATGCGACCGAACTGCACACCGACGCCAGTGGGTTTGGAATTGGTGCGGTTTTGGTCCAGGTCCAGGGAGGAAGTGAAAAACCGATTGGATATGCATCAAGAACGCTGTCAACAGCTGAAAAAAATTATTCAACAACGGAGCGGGAGTGTCTTGCCGCGATTTGGGCGATCGGCAAGTTCCGTCCATACCTATTTGGTCGCTCGTTTACAATTGTGACGGATCATCACTCGCTCTGTTGGCTTTCGAGACTGAAGGACCCGTCGGGAAGACTGGCCAGGTGGGCCTTAAGACTTCAGGAGTACAATGTGAACGTGGTATATAAAAACGGCAGAAAACATCAAGATGCCGATTGTCTCTCACGCAATCCAATCGAAGCGAATAACCCAGGGGAATCCGAAGATGACATACCAACATTAGCTGCTTTAACTGATATCGTCGCGGAACAGCGGAAAGATCCGGTAATTGTGAGAATATCGGAGGAATGTTCGAGGAACGATCAAAACCGCTTCAAAATAATCAATGGAGCTCTTTACAAGCGGAATTTCGACCCAGTGGGGCAACCGTGGCTATTGGTGATCCCCAGGCATTTGCGCCCTGACGTCCTCAGAAGTCTCCACGATAATCCAACTGCCGGTCATTTAGGGTTGGCTAAAACCCACGATAGAATTAGGAGGAAGTATTTTTGGCCAGGTCTTCTGAGGAGCATAAGAAAATATGTCGGTCACTGTAGGGAGTGCCAGCGTCGTAAACATGCTCCCTTGCGACCGCCCGGATTGCTGCAACCGATACCACCCACCTCTGTTCCGTTCCAAAGAGTCGGAATTGATCTCCTCGGAAGATTCCCAATATCCCATTTAGGAAATAAATGGATAATAGTTTGCACAGACTATCTGACGCGATACGCTATCACCCGAGCCTTACCATCGGCAGACGCTCAGCAAGTGGCCAAGTTCGTCCTGGAGGACGTAGTGCTTAAACATGGAGCACCACGAGAAATAATTACTGACCGGGGTAGGGTTTTTCAGTCTAAACTAATATCCGAGCTGACGGGACTTTGCTCTTCGGCTCAGAGAATTACCACGGCGTACCATCCTCAGACGAATAGTCTCACTGAGAGACTTAATAAAACCCTGGCCGACATGATGTCAATGTATGTGGACGTCGAACAAAAGGAATGGGACGTTATTCTTCCGTTCATCACGTTTGCTTACAATACGGCGAAGCAGGACACCACCGGATTCACCCCATTCAGCCTCATCCATGGACGAGAAGCTGAAACTACGTTGGATACATTGTTTCCTCTTTTAAAAGATGAAGATCAAGAGGACTATAATCGAGAGATAGTGACTCGAGCAGAGGAGACGCGACAATTGGCTCGGCTACATACACTGAGAGCGCAAGAGGGCAATAAACGACTCTACGACGCCAAACATCGAGAAGTGAGCTATCAGCCAGGCGATAAAGTATGGATATTTATACCCGTTCGGAAAATAGGGATATCCGAAAAATTAATAAAACGATATTTCGGCCCTTATAGGGTGACGAGACGCATTTCGGATGTGACGTACGAAGTTGAAAGTCTAGACACTACTAACCGCCGTCGTAAGCCAAAGGAAATTGTGCACGTAGTGAGAATGAAGAACTACCGTGACCCGGACGAACAACTGGACCTACCCGAGGATGAGCCTGCCGTCTGACAGCGAGGACGCTGTCCTTTTGGAGAGGAGGGCATTGTAGCGTTATTTGTTGTATTGTTTTACATAATTAAGTTTTAGATTTTGTTTGTGTTTGTTTTGCATGTATTGAATTAATGATTGCTATATATATATATATATATATATATATATATATATATATATATATTCGTGTATTCTTTGATTTGAGTAGTCTGCTCGTTGGCAGCAATAAACGTTTATCGTTCGATTTATCTACGCCTGTTGCTTGCAATTCTTACCGCCACAATATTATACAAGATTATATTTATAATTGTAACGAATAGTATTTGAATAAAAGCATTTAATCGGGTAAAACCCGGGCGTTGCCCGGGTCATTCGTATATAATAATTGTATAAACGAATGCAAGACAAAATCACCGCGAATGTTTCTTTTTTTAAGGCAATTTTTTTTAAGGCAATTGTCGTTATTTATCGTTAATTTTTGTTTCGATTTTATTGAAAAAAAAACGATATGGTGCCTTTAAAAAATGATCTTTATTACTATGCAGTTTTCAATTTAGTCAATATACCTAAGTTCATGTTGCAAATGTAATTATCTCTGTCGATTTAGTAGGTGAAATGCAAAAGGAAAATCGACATGATGAAATATTTATGAAAATTCACATTTTTATTTTTATATTTTCAAGACACACACAGTTTGGGGCGGGACGTTTCACAAGAGAGACATCCACGGCGCCAATTTATAATTGTAACGAATAGTATTTTAATTAAAACATTTTAAAAACACACAGTTTGGAACGGGACGTTTCACAACAGTGACATCCATGGCGCCAATTTATAATTGTAACGAATAATATTTGAATTAAAACGTTTTTAAAATATATGCGCACTCGGGTAAAACCCGGGCGTTGCCCGGGCCATTCGTCTAGTATTATATATTTACATTATATACAAAATATATTTTTCGAGCAAACATATCCACCCTCTTTCTCTACTAAATAGATTTTTTAAAATATATATACAAATAAAAATATCTAGAGATATACTACATGATCTTAGCCAAAATGTCGAGAAACGATATTTTATATATAAAGATGACCTGGCTTCGTGCGTCTTCTACTCGAGTGAATGTTTCGCTGGTAGAATTGCCTACTGATAATTTTTATCTGGCTTCGTCCGTGGTCTGCTTTAGTGAATGTTCCCCTACAGAATTTTGTTAATGTCAATCAAGCACGTTATAGCAATATTGTCATCATCATTTCTGACTATAGATTATTGTTTCTCAGTACCTGGTTAATTATAATTTTTCTTGGTTAAATCTCGACAAAAAAACTCTTCCAGATTTAACTCTCTGTCCTGTTCAAAATTCAGCGATATTAGTTACCGACGAACAAAGTCCCGCCACTGGAATTTCTCAACAAATGAACGCAGCTCACCCACCGCAAGACGATGAAGAAAATAACGACAACGATGGCCCATGGACCACAGTCACTAACGTGAAATAACCGAGAATTCCTTCTGTTATTGCAGAAAATGTAGCAGATTGGAAGCTTCTTTGCCAAGAACTAAAAGACTTATGCATGGAACCATTCCAAGTCACGATTTCTGACAAAAAGCACATAATTAATTCGAATAACATAGGCGACTTCAAAAAATCAGGGAGTATGTACAGAAAAATAATGGAGGATATTCCTACAGACTACAGGAGGAAAAACCACTGAAAGTGGTATTGAAGGGGGTAACACAACAGCCTTCAAAGAAGAAGACGTCGTAACTGAACTGGTCTCAATGGGCTTCACTGAGGTCATTGTCAGAAGACTCCATAGACAATCGACCAAATCGACCAATCGACCAATAGCCCTATTATCGAGTACACTATCAAGGAAAGCCATGGCAGAATTACTTATAAACATCACAAGAGCAGCTGATTCACAGAATCTCAGAATATCCAAGAAACATCATGATAAATTCCGGTTTTGGGAAAAGAAATATAACTTTCCAGCAGATACTTTAGGAAATACAATAGTTAACCTCACCGATCATGTTTTTTCCCCATCAGAAGAGAATTTACTACGAAATGGCCTAAAAAACAGAATACCGACCGAAACTGACCCTTTCAGAACCATTGGTTCAATCGAATCCGTAATTCAAACTTTCAACCATGTACAGAAATCAGAGATAAAGAACATAGTCGCCGCTAAAGTTAACAGAAGGGGTACATTTGATATAAAACCTAAGAAACAATTCTTCCAAGCGATTAAAAACATAGAAAACAATAAGGAATTGGTGGTTTGCAGAGCAGACAAGGGAGGTAGTACGGTCATTATGAACAGATTGGATTACCAGAATAAGATGGAGACAACATTGGAAGACAAAGAGATTTTTGAACCCATATCTAAAGCCGAAAATTCTAAATCCATAGCTCTTTTTAAGAAAACGTTAGCATTTCTCAAGAAGAACAAAAAGATTACTGATGAACAATACAAGTCATTCATAAACAATAACACAGATATTCCTTACATATATGGCCTTCCGAAGTTACACAAGGAAGATATCCCATTAAGACCAATAGTCGCATACCACCTTTCGCCGGCTATAGTGGTATCTCGTTTTTTGTCTTCACTTTTGTCGCCCCATGTCCGTTCACGGAACATCTATTCAATTAACAACATAGCAGATTTTATAGGTGATATCAGAAGATCTATACCCGACCCTAACAGTAGGATTTGTTCCTTCGATGTGAAATCCCTCTTCCTCTGCCTCCCTCATGATCTTATAATCAGCAACCTACGGGAGATACTTGTGAAGGCAGAACTCGACAATATTGATACAATTTGTACCATGGTCAAGGCTTGCCTCTCCATTAATAATTTTACATATCAGAACCAGATTTACAGGCAGATTAAGGGGTCACCCATGGGTAGCCCCCTTTCCCTTACAGTAGCAGAAATTGTTCTACTGACAATAGATGGCTGGATTAACAGTCGAGAAAATCTGGGGATTAAGAAATGGCGACGATATATTGATGATATATATTGTTACATCATGATTAATGGCGTATTTATTATATTATTTTTAATATATTTGAAATTTAAATTATATATTTATTTATTTTTATATTCTATGATATTTATTTAAAACAGATTATTTTTAGATTATCATCATTTGTATTTAGGTACACTGTGACTTCACTGCTCTCTTTGATGTGAGAAAATAAATTAATTATTCTGGTGGCTACATAAAGTAGACTTATCTCATTATTCCCTTTTATAAATTTGTAGGATGGTTGAAACACGCTCTGGTAAGATGCAAGACCCAGCACAGGAGAGAATCAAGGCTGAAGAGTCTGCCAAGCCGCAACCTGGTGCAACAATTGGTAGAGATGCTAGTTCCGACCCAGTTGTCCTGAATCCCAACATCGACATCCCCAAGTATGATGGAACAGAAGACCCTCGCCCATGGATTGAATCTCTTGAAGAAATTGGCTTCCTGTACCATTGGGCAGACTACATTATCTCCCGTTATGCTGCCATGAATATGATTGGTAGCGCCAAAACCTGGCTGAACCTACACAAAGTAAGTTTCACCAGCTGGGAAAATTTCAAGAGCCGCCTAATTGAGGATTTTGCCTCAGACGCCAACAAAGAAGAAATGAGGATGAGATTAAACAGGATACAACAGTGGAATGAACCTGCAATCAGGTTCGCAGAGGATATCCTTGTACTGTGCAACAAGGTCGACCCCCAAATGGAAGAAGAGACTAAAATAAACTGGGTTATTGGAGGGTTAAAGAAAGAATACTCTTTTGCCCTTCACCTAAACCCTCCTAAAAATACCAATGAACTTCTAGAAATTTGTAAAAAGCTGGATTTGTTCGAAAAGAATTACCAAGAACGTGCAGAAAAATCAAAAGCTCTTTATAATGGACCACGCTCTCCTCGTCCCCATCATCAAGAGCAATGGAAGAATGCTACGTCGTTCAGAAGACCATATCAGAACACCTCCAAGCCCCAGGCCCCCGCTCCGAGGTACTACCAGAACACCTCCAAGCCCCAGGCCCCCACTCCGAGGTATTACCAGAACAAGCCTCTGCCCCAGGTATCTGCCCCTAGACGATCTTACACTCCCAATCCTGAGCCAAAACCGGTCTACCCAAGTAAAACATACAATAAGAATTCAAATAGGAATAGGACAGAAGACGGGAGACCAATATGTTTCAAGTGTAACAAGCCAGGACACGTAGCGCGGTATTGCAGAGTCAGGTTTGTAAGAATTGTGGAAGAGGACCCCATAGTTACACAAGACAAGGTCGAAGAAGAAATCCGAATGGATAATGGAACTCAGAAGTCGAGACCTCTGCTCTACTCTGACGTAAGTAATAGCCCGTACTCGAGTATCCCTACAAGGAATAGATATGCTGCATTAGAAGATTTAAACTAAACATCGCGCCTGAGTCCGTCAATCAAAGCAAGTCGACCATAAATGGAATTAAAAAGTTAGACCCCAAATATAAAATGAACATTAACGTGGATAGAATCGGTATCTGCGAAGCTTTGATTGATACAGGCGCCGATCTTTCAGTGGTCGACCTTAGTACAGCTCTTAACACAGGTCTTGAAATAATAAATCCTGATAAAATGTGCTCCGGACCCGATGGCAAAGAATTAGATATCGTAGGAAATATTATTTTAAATATAAAATTTGATGACAAAACAATTACACATCAATTTGTGATAATGAGAACACATTTGCGAATATTTATACTTGGACGTGATTTTCTTAAGAAAATGAACGCAAAAATTGATTGTCAGCGTGAAATAATCAAATATGACTTGACAGAAAATCGTGACGTAATCAAATATCAACAGAAGAAAATAAAAAGTGCAAAGGATGCCATTATACCAGAACTTTCTATTAAATTGATTAATGCATTTGTGGAAGCAGAGGATGGCGAATACATCATCGAGGAGAACCATAAAATGTTTCAAACAAATGGACTTCGACTAGCGAGAAGCTTAATAAATGTTGTGAATAAGGAAACATATATCTGGATAACAAACCCTTACCCTCGACCATTAAAAATATTAAAAAACCAAACATTGTGCTTTGGAAGCCAGCCAGCCGAAGTGAATCTTATGGAAGAAAGTGAACAAAAAGAGCATGAAGAACCCCAATATCAGATAAACGAAAATTTAGCATATACGGAAAAGGAGCAATTGAAACAAGTTTTGGAAAGGTACGAGGATTTGTTTTCGTCGGGATTAGGAAGATCCAACTTAGCGAAACATCGGATCGATACAGAAGGCGCGAAACCGATCAAACACAAGCCGTATAGGGTGAGCGCGAAAGAGCGAGAAATCATAAAAGAACAAATTGATGAAATGCTCAGAGACGGCATAATTAGACCATCCTCGAGTCCATGGTCCTTCCCTGTAATCTTGGTCAAGAAGCGAGATGGTAAGTACAGATTTTGCGTTGACTACAGAAAATTGAATGATGTAACAGTGAAGGATGTTTACCCAATTCCCAGAATTGATGAAGTATTGGATACACTTCAAGGATCCAAATACTTTTCAGCAATTGACCTTAAATCAGGATATTGGCAAGTAGAGGTTGAGGAGAAAGATAAAGAAAAGACAGCCTTCACTACAGCACATGGCCTATATGAGTTCAACGTAATGCCCTTTGGTCTATGCAATGCCCCTGCTACATTTGAGAGGAACATGGAAAATATGCTTGGTAATCTTAGATGGCAAATTTGCTTATGTTATCTAGATGACGTAATCATTTATAGCTCGGATTTTTCAACACATCTCAAAAGAATAGAAGCTGTTTTAAAATGTTTTCGCGAGGCTAATTTAAAATTGAACAACAAAAAATGCCAATTTGCTTTCGAAGAACTGGAGATTCTTGGCCATATAACTAATCAACATGGTATAAAACCAGCGGAGCATAATATCAAGGCTATTAGAGATTTTCCTCGGCCCAAAAAGATAAAAGAAGTTCAATCATTTTTAGGAATGTGCTCATATTATAGAAAATTTATCAAAGGTTTTTCAAAAATTGCCGATCCATTAACCAGTCTTATAAAAAAGAATGTACCTTTGACCTGGACAGAAAATCAAGAAAAAGCATTTCAAACCCTTAAAGTAGCATTGATAAATCCTCCAATCTTAGGGCACTTTGACCCGAATGCAATTACTTACATTCATACTGACGCATCTAACATCGGCCTGGGTGCAACATTAGTCCAAAAGTTCGGCGATAAAGAAAAAGTTATCTCATATTTAAGTCGAACACTGAGCAAACCTGAGCAAAATTATTCGACTACCGAAAAAGAATGTCTAGCTGTTGTGTGGTCAATGTCCAAGTTACGACCCTACCTATATGGAAGGCACTTCAAAATCGTAACTGATCATCACGCACTATGCTGGCTTAAGAATCTGAAAGATCCGACCGGCCGATTAGCACGATGGGCACTGAAGATTCAGGAATATAATTTCGAAATCATACATAAATCGGGTAAAAAACATCTGGACGCTGATGGTCTATCTAGAGGACCCTTACCTGAAAACGAAAGGGACGAAGATTATGAAGGACTATTTCTGAATCAAATAATAGACGAAAAGGATGATTTTATTGAGAATATTAAGGAGAACCTTAGTGGAAACAAGCGTTCAATTACACAGAACTTCAAAGAAGAAAATGGGTGTCTCTACAAGAAAAATCCAAATCCTGAAGGTAGGGCATGGTTGCTGGTAGTGCCAAAGAAGAGAAGGAAGGAAGTCATGAGTGAATACCACAACCATATGCTGAATGGCCATCTGGGCGTCGCCAGAACCACTTACCGATTGAAGAATAAATACTATTGGCCTTCCATGTTGAAAGATGTTTCAGAATTTGTAAAGACGTGCCATCTTTGCCAAAGTCGGAAAGGTTCAAATCACTTGCCTTCTGGACTTCTACAACCTATTCCCCCAGCTAACTACCCTTTTGAAAGAATCGGAATTGACTTTGTTGGCCCCTTGCCATCAACGAAAAGAAGAAGGAAGTGGATAATTGTGTTGACTGATTATTATACCAAGTATGCTGAAACAAAGGCAGTATCAGAAGCAACCGTGAAAGAAGTCTCTACATTTTTAATCGAACATATTATTTTACGTCACGGGGCCCCAAGATTTCTTATTAGCGATAGAGGTTCACAATTCACTAGCAATTTGATGAAGGAGGTAATGAAAATGTGCAAAGTGAAACACTGCTTCACAACGAGCTACCACCCCCAGACTAACGGACTAACGGAACGGCTAAATAGAACTTTAATCAATATGATCAGCATGTATGTGAACACAGACCAAAAGAACTGGGATGAAATCCTCCCTTTTATCACCCACGCGTATAATACCACGATTCAAGAAACCACAGGCTACTCCCCATTTTTCCTGTTGTTTGGAAGGGAACCCATGTCCCTCTTAGACGACGAGAATATCCCAACGGACAGTAACATGGACGATTACGACGAATATATAGAAAACTACTTAGATAAAATAGCAAGGACGAGACAGGTAGTCATTAACAACACAGAGAAAACTCAGGAAAGAATGAAAAGAAACTATGACAAAAAACACAATGAGAAAATCTATGAACCAGGACATTTAGTGGCAGTTTGGACACCAGTCAGGAAAATCGGAAAATGCGAAAAACTATTGAGAAAATATTTTGGCCCATATCGAATATTAAAGAAGCTGTCTAACGTAAATTACTTAATTGAGCCGAAAGATAATCCTGGCCAAGACCCATTGATTGTCCATGTCTCAAGACTCAAACCCTATTTTGAGAGAATTGATGAGGTAACTCACGAGGACGTGACGACCTCTGGAGAGGGGGAAGTGTTACATCATGATTAATGGCGTATTTATTATATTATTTTTAATATATTTGAAATTTAAATTATATATTTATTATTTTTATATTCTATGATATTTATTTAAAACAGATTATTTTTAGATTATCATCATTTGTATTTAGGTACACTGTGACTTCACTGCTCTCTTTGATGTGAGAAAATAAATAAATTATTCTGGTGGCTACATAAAGTAGACTTATCTCATTATTCCCTTTTATAAATTTGTAGGATGGTTGAAACACGCTCTGGTAAGATGCAAGACCCAGCACAGGAGAGAATCAAGGCTGAAGAGTCTGCCAAGCCGCAACCTGGTGCAACAATATTGTGAATATCACCTAGGAGCGGACCAAGCCATCCTTGACACCCTTAACAGTTACCACCCAGAAATTAAGTTTACAATAGAAAGAGAAGAAAACCACACCTTACCATATCTGGATGCCCTCATTTTTAGAAATAGGAACAGTTTCCAAACAACTGTCTATTACAAAGACACCGCCAAACCATCATATATCCCGTTTAACTCCTACAGTCCAGTCTCTTACAAAATATCAGTTGTCAAAACCCTAACTAAGAGACTCCATACCCATTGTTCCCTTCGAGCTTTAAAAGAAAAAGAAAAAGAGAATATTTACAATAATCTACGGACATTTGGATACCCACCAGACTTTATAAGAAAACATACATTAATCCCGTTCAGAAAGGTTACCCTCACAGTTAACAGAACCAGGGGTTTTATAGATTTCTCCCCTACCAATCAGCGAATAACCCATGATTTGAGGAAATATGGAATCCAGTTCACCTATCGCAGCACAAACACAACAGGACATATACTGAGGAACCCCATTACCAAACCAGGAGTTAAACATGATGTTCAACATAAAAGCAACGCGATCTATTCCGTTGCCTGCAACGATTGTGAATCCGTTTATGTAGGAGAAACAGGCAGAAAAATCGAAAACCGAATCAAAGAACACAAATACAATATCACCTCAAAAGACCCCAGATCCCTTCTGTACCAACACACGTTAAACACAGGACATAGTTTTGATCTAGATAACCCCATCTGCCATTACAACAACATCAGATACAAAGGGGAAAGATTAATTTTGGAAGCCTTAGTTTCTGGCTGTAAAGACAGCATAAACAGAAGAATAGATGTCCCGGAACAGTTCCGCTGCCTTTTTTAAAAGAATTTGAAGAACGAATTCTGCTATGTCTCCCCCTTACCCACTTAGTTTTAAACTTAATTTAGTTTTAAAGAAGTTTTTGCATATCTGATTATTTTTCAATTCTCTAATTTACCTTTTAGCATAACTTTGAGCGAATATTTGTATATATTTTTTCTATTACCTCTATATATATTAATAAGAATCTGATTTCGTTTTGTAAGAACGCCCGTTGAAGAACTAATTGTTCGAAAGATAGCGTCCGTTATTTGTAATAATAAAAGATACTGATTGCTAGAGGTTTTTGTCTTTTGGATTTAATTTATAGTATATATTAGATTTTTGTACAGGCGGTTCAGGCCATCTTGCAATGTTAAGTTGTATCGATAGAAAATGAATTTGGCATCCCTATTTTAATCTGCAGGCTTGATGTCAAGATTGAAGGCGTATTGCCTGGTAGTGTAAAAAAATGGTAGTACTGAAAAAATATATATGCATTTTTTATAAACACAATTTTCAATTATTTATAATGAGAGTTATACAATTTAAAATATAAAATATCATCATTAACTTAGGCCAGGTTTTTTGTCTAATATATAACACATCTAGTATTGTCTAAATCCCAAGTAAGTTACACTGTAAACAAATGTCAGAACAGAGTACAGTAAGTAACTTACACATGTGGTGTAAGTAAGCCCAGTCGGCAGGCCTAGTACAGGTAGAAGTGGTGCCAAGTATAATTAGCCACTTAGCTGTCATGACACTCAAGTACCATTCACTTCGAAACTCAAGGTTGTGCTCCATCTCTGTTCGCACTTACTTGGTATTCCCTGCGTGTCTATGATGAATGATCTGTTCGAACAAACCTCATGTTGGGTGGTATTATCTGGGTAATCTATACCAAGACGTCTAAACCCCCCCACAGATACATTGTATGTGCGATTCTCTATTTAAGATCTATAACCACTAGCATTTGAAACCCACCGGATTTATCATGAAACCGCATTTAAGACCAAGAGTTCAGCCTTCAACTATACAGTAAAATCGCTCCATATGTACCTCGATATTGTAAAATTTTCAATAGTATGTTAATATTAGTAAATTAAATTTTATTGCCATCTATCGTTAAAATTTTACACAAATAAATTTACTGGCAATGCGTTTCTTTTAAATATCATCAAATATTATCTCTACAGACCTTACTGCAATGCATTATACAAATCATTGCAGTAAGGTCTGTAGAGATAATATTTGATGATATTTAAAAGAAACGCATTGCCAGTATGTTAATATTTACGCCCCCCACCCCTATTCTTTTCATTAATACGTATTTTCTAAATATTAATTAAGAATTTAACACAAAAGGGAAATTTTCAAAATACAGTAGAACAGTTGGATAATTCGAACGTCTTTAATTCAAATATTTAAACTTGGTCCCTTTTATTTAAAACGTTTTTAATTCGAATTTTTGGATAATTCGTTTTTTTTTTTTGGTCCCTTCCCTTCGAATTAATCAAGTTCGACTGTATATAGTATCACTGTCTCTCTTTGCTATCTTTTATTATCATCATTTGAATCAAAATTTGGAAACATATTTATTTTATTAAAGGTATTCTAATAAATAAAGAGGGATAGATTTTATTTTTAAAATATTTTTAAAATACAGTAGATATTTAATTTGTTTATATAATGAATAAACATTTTTAAGATCCGAATATTCTTTAATACGGATATTTTAGGCGGTCTCTCTTGAAATCCACTTGAGATAGGTATTACCGTAATTTTTGTACAATACAGTCTCCCATGAAAGACCATAGCATAAAAAAGGCTAAACCCGGTCTCTAATGGAGGTAGTCTCTTTTCAGAGACTCTGTTATGTCAAGCCAAGTTATATAGGGAGTCCTTCATACAAAGAATCTGATGAGGCACCATAAGATGGGCTTGTCAGAATCTGAATCACGTCACCGAATATCTTAAGCCTTCAGAGATAATGAAATAAGTGATCTTCCTTCAGAAATTTGTTGTAATTGTTTCGTTCAGATTCCCCCTTAGTGATTTCCCCAGATGTACCCTGAAGTAACCGGGCACTAATGCTTAATAATGAAGGCACCCATATAGGAGGACAGCGGCCAAACATGTGGTTAGCGCTTGCCACATATTTCCAACTTTATGATCAAACTTTACTTACACCACTGAAGGCTCTTAAGTTGCGCAAGTGGGTGCCCCACACATTTTCGGAAGCCAACAAGCTAGAATGAGTAGAGGTTGTTTGTCTTTGCACTCTGCCTATAGCAGCGCATCCATTTTCGGTCGAGTGCTAGCCAGCGACAACAGGTAGGTCCTTTAAGAGACTTATACATTTTCTTAACATTGGTTGTGATACCTGAACATGTTCCTCAATTACAAATATTTCTTTCTACATCCCAGATGGTGTACTACGAGCTACTACTGCGGTTCTGTACTCACAGCAGTTGGAACGTGTGCACCGGTCATTGAAGCATGAGCTAGGGTTGGTTAATTGCAAGGGCGCTCTGCACCTCTACCACAATACAAAAACTCATGTAGGAAGCACTTTGCCATTCACCGTACTCCACGAAATTTTCTCCAACACATTATTGTATTTTTATTTCTCTGGAAATCCAACTTCGCAATTGAGGTAGACCTCTACAAAAGACAAACACAGATACATTTTCCCAAGAATTCTCCCTGCCTGTGCAAAAATATATAATTTATTAGTCAAAAACGGAGCAAAATGTTGTCAGTAATAGACAAAAGTCCATTTCTACATCAATAATTGGAAACGGGTCAATTTCCTAAGGCTTGATTGTCCCAGAGGCACATTCAAATAATTAAGGAGTTGGAATTTTAAAATTTGCACAATGAGGTTTAAATTTTTAGTTTGAAGGACTATAGAAGTGAGTGTGATTTTTAATGATGTACAAAACTATGTGCATCAAAAATTGTTTAATGGTTATAGGTACCTGGGTTTTAGTGTTCAAAAGGTGTCCTTCAAGGAGTTGTATCTGAATTTTTGTAAGAGAGCGTACAGACGTTGATATTTTTAAAAATCTCTTTGAAATTTCAACACGGATTACGAAGAGAAAATGCTTGAAAAGTTTTAGATCGGCTTTAATAAGCATACATTTCAAATAACAGTGTTGAGGACATGAAATAATCCACAAGTTGAAATTCGATTAGAATATGCATAGGTAATCACGTTTAAAGTGTGACACAATTCACAGAACTATTAATAGAAGCTAACTATTGATGGTCCCAAAGATTTGTATCGAGGTTTCATTTTATATTGCCCTATATAAAATATAATGCACCTCACTAACCTTCAACAACCAGTTTTGTTCGCCTTCGCCTATTTTCAGTTGTTACTATTTACCTGTTAATACCTTAAAGGCTATTTAGTTGTGATCCACATATCTGACATCGTCGCTATTTTGAACAAACCTGAAAGTTTATTTTTACAGAAGCCACGCGGTGCCTCTGCCACTATTTTGTTTGATAAGTCCGAGCAAAAGAGATAATACATGCGGTGTAGCTTCGCCTATCTAACATGGAGCCGGCGATACCTTCGCACCAGATCTACACTTCAAACACAACAAAAGTGTTCCTGAAATTGTATGTTAGCTTTCCGATTTTTTTTATCATAAAATAAATGCATTTTAATTCACAGATTATTAGAAATCATCAAATCAAGAGGGTCAATAATTTTTCATTGAATGATGGCAAAAAAAAATAATAATAAAGAAAGGAATCTGTGACATAAGTAGAGAGCTTAACGAAAGACATTTACCTAAATTTTAATTAGGCACGGTGCGTGGTCCACGTAATATCTAGATACATAGAACATAGGGGGGGTGGGGGTAGAGGCTGGTAGTATTATTCGACATGCTATGTACGCTAGATCCACCAACCCCAACTTCCCATATCGACTGCTCGATATAGCGAGCAAGCTATCGGAGGTGAGAAGTTGAGTACTAGTTCACTCTACACCGCACGTGTCTTTATGGTGAGTAGTGAGGTCGCCTCCCGCTCAACGTGCAATGGCTGATACCCAAAGTTCCAGCGACTATCTCGACTTAAGGAATGTAGCACGCGAAAAGCTGCGGCGGTTCCTAGTTTATCCTGGCACACATGAGTTTGAATATTTCACAAATATTTGCAATTCACGCATAATATCACTTTCTGAAACTTATAATATTGTTGCTAGGATTCACATATTTTTGTTTTTGTGGTATGGCAAATGATATGCGAGGCAAGTGGCGCTTCAGTTACCTTAGGGACAACAGCACTATCCCCACCCGCTTTCAATATGTCCCAGTATTGGCCATCTAGTAACTAGTTAGAATACTGCACCAAAGCCATTAGAAGAGCTAGAACGAAAAGAAGTTACCACGCGGCGCTCCACATCTGGGTTGTCTGTTACACACAGCAGTCTAGAATTCAGACTCTATGGTCAACATATTCCTTTTGTCACGGATTCCTTTTTTATCTTTGTCCTTTACGCAGTTTTAATAAGGTTTTTAAGTTCGTTTAACTTGGTGGTGATTTAACTAGAAAAGGGTAAAGTTCAATGTCCCCATTGTGGCCAAGAGCTCATCACAATTCTGGCGCAACTATATACTGGATAAAGTCAGAAATCCAAGATAGTATATTTCTCAAAAACCTCAATAAAGTCAACATTATAAACTTATATTACCCTAAGTCATAAGCGTGACAGGTAAAAGGACAACCAAACTAATAAGCTAAAAATAGATGTGTTCAATATTATTTTTTTCTATTGTTTCATTATTTGTTTTATATTGTGTATATTACAGTGGACCCTCGGTTTACGAGCACCTTGGAGTACGAGCTTTTCGCAGTACGAGCAAATTTTTTTGAAAAATTTTACCTCGGATTACGAGTGAAATTTCGCATTACGAGCAACTCGTGATGGTTTCCCGTAATCGTGATGGATGAAAATTCACTGGGATCCCTCCCTTCAGATCAGATTCGGGAAATATGTAAAATGTGGGAAACTGTGCAATTGTTCGTAGCAAGAAGAATTGCCCGAGTTTCAATTATTAAAAATAAGAAATTAGTTTCGCACTACGAGCGTTTTGGAGTACGAGCATGGCTCTGGAACGGATTATGCTCGCAAACCGAGGGTCCACTGTACTTCAATATACACTGCGTGACATTGAAAATGGAACACCAAGAAATAGTGGCCAGAAAGTGATGAAACTCGGCAGACAGAGAGAGACAGGGACAAACAATAAGTGATCTTTATTTCAAAATGATAGTCATAATACAGAGCGAGAACGGCGTCGGCTTAGTAGCAAGTAGGACCACCGCGGACGGCGATGCACGCAGCAACACGTCTAGGTAGAGAGTCAATCAGAGTACGGATGGCGTCCTGAGGGATGGCTCTCCAATCCCTCTCAACCATTTGCCACAGTTCGTCTTCTGAACGCGGCTGTGGCAAGGCATGCAAACGGCGTCCAATGATGTCCCAGACGTGCTCGATTGGTGAGAGATTAGGAGAGTACGGTGGCCAGGGAAGCATCTGTACATCTTGCAGAGCTCGTTGGCTAATGCGAGCAGTGTGCGGTCGGGCGTTATCCCGCTGATAAAGGGCATTGGGTACCCCCTGAAGGTAGGGGAGTGTCACCGGTCGCAGCACATCATCAACGTATCGTTGGTCCGTCATAGTGCCCTGAATACGAAGTAAAGGTGACCTGGAATCATACGCGATTGCGCCCCAAACCATGATTCCACGTTGTCGCACGGTGGGGCGTTCCACAATTGCTGCCGGATTGGACCTTTCTCCACGTCGACGCCACACGCGTACACGGCGACTATCACTGGACAAGCAGAAACGCGACTCATCTGAGAACACGACCCTGTGCCATTCCGTCATCCACGTCGAGCTAGCTCGACACCATTCCAAACGTTGGCGCCTATTCGGTGGGGTCAATGGCAGTCTTCTTAGCGGACGGCATGAGTGCAAGTCATTAGCAACCAATCGACGAGAAATGGTTCTGGTCGAGATGGAATGATCTAGGGTGTCTTGCACATGTTGCAGGATGGCGGTACAAGTGGCTTGTGAGGCCGCCACTGCTTGTCGAAGGATACGCCGATCCACACGTGCTGACGTCACTCTGGTTGCACCGACATTGCTATAAATTGCCACATTTCCTTGTTCCAACCATCTTCTCCACAGTCGGTGCACCGTGGACGCACCAAGGTGTGTATCAGCTGCGATTTGACGTATGGACCAACCTGCCCTTTTCAGTCCGATCACCATGCCCCTCGTAAAAGCGTCTGTCTGCTTGAACTGCCTCCGTTTACGATGACCTGGCAATCTCTGTTATTACACGTGTCTTTTGACACAAGAACAAAATTTCTACAATGATTTTCCTTGAAGAAATAACGACACGAATACTGTCCTATCTGCAAGTTTCTTCCCTTATATCTTACTCCATGTGCGCACGAGAGCTGCGCATTTTACATCATTTGCATAACTCGGTTAGGCGCGTCTACCCTGAAATTTGCATAATTTTCTGACCACTATTTCTTGGTGTTTCATTTTCAATGTCACGCAGTGTACAATGTCAATATAGGTTAAATTATTGATTATATTTCATATATTGAATATGAATTCATATATATTTTGTCTCTATTTATTCTTAATTATTTTTTTTATTAAAAAAAATAACTCTTCCACATATTTTTAAATTTTAAATCTCAGTGTATTTTTTTTCCATAACGCCGCGTTCATTATTCGTTACCTAAGTAATTATAGTTTTTCAAAGCTTTTCTTTTTGTGCATTTGCGCTTTAACAAGTTTTTATATAACAAGAGGGCGATTTTCCATTCGTCTTCAATATCACTTCAGAGCATATCTTGTATATTCTTCATTAGAGGTAGATTTTCTTTCTCTAAATACAGTAGAACTCCTCAAATTCGGAAAGCTTGGGGCGCAAGGTATTCCGAATTTGAGAGAGTTAGATTTGTGAATATTTATGTGGCATAAATAGGTATTTAGATGACTGAGACAAAGATTTTGAAGCATATGAACAATTTTAGGTTGAATATTATATGTACATTACATAATTTTAATTACGATTTTTAATCAAATGTTCCTTGACTTTTATGAATTTTGAGCATGAAACCGATGAAAAATAGTAAACATTTTTATTGTGTATGTAATGCAATTGATGGCCAAGTAAGTTATGGCTTGGCAAAGAAGTTGCTGATTGTTGTCTGTTTCTTTGGCTTGTTTAACAAAGCTTCTTCTTCTCTCATAAGCATAGTTCGAAGACTATTGATGGTGTTGTAGCTTGCAAGCATTTCTGGTTCAGTGCGCTTTTCCAAATATTTTAATGCAACATCCAAACTTTTCAACGCTTCGCATCTGGGAACATCCGGCTCCAAACTGTCTTCAGAAGTTGAGGAACTATCATCAGAACTGCTGATTTCCATTTTTTCACTCAAAACAGCTTCTTGAGAAAACCTTTTTGACATCTTTTTCGGTAGAATCAACAAACTTTGTAAGTTTAAGCTCAGACCTTTTTATATCATAAACAGTTGTCTTAGAAATTTTATACTTTTGCATTATCGTTGTATAGCTTAATCCTTTTTTAATGTCACTAAGAACATCTAACTTTTCACCAAGCTTAAGAATTCGGTACTTGCCTCGTTTTTGCCGCTCCTCTTTGGATGCCATTTTGTTGAAGAACAAACTTGTAAATGCAAAAAATTGAGAGTTGAATAAAAGAATTTGAAACTTACAATGTCTGAAAATGTTTGATAATTTGAACTTTAGGTGAATCAACTTTGAAATAAAAAATGCGTGAATGGCTTATGACGTAATAATGCTGCCTTCTTATTGGACAATATACTAAACTAAGCACAAAGGTCAAATGAAACTGTTGATTTATTTAAGCTTTTAAAAAGGGGATAAACCCCTAATTAGCGATTATAAATAATCGGTAAAAGTTTTTTTTTTTTTGCTTATCCCTAGTACACGTGGTACAGGCCATGATAATCATGGTGGGTAGTTAGCGACGGCTTTTTTTACTGTAAGCGCACCACATGTCTACACATGTGAAAGCAGTTCGACTTTGCACTTACAAATGTGCCAGAGCCCCGTTTGGTTACTTGCACTCGCTGGTGGGGTTGGACTTTTGCAAGAATCGGGGGGCCATTGGAGCATTTTTTTTCTTTAAACAGAAAAAAGTGTCCAATGCGGGGATCGAACCCGGGTCGTAGTGGTCGTAAACCGAACGGTTTAACCAGCCTTCCACCGACCCCCCTCGGTAAAAGTAAATTAATTAAACACTTAAATTAAAAATAAATTACTAATAAAAATTAAATTAAATAAAATAAAAGCAAAGCAAAAGAAAAAGTAAATAAAATAAAATAAAATAATGTTGAAATAT